>CM062602.1:16598442-17802011 GCA_031470985.1 Agastache rugosa | reverse complement strand
TAAACTCTCGTCATTTTAATTTAGCATTACATAATGTAACGTATTTTAACTAATATTTATTACCCACAAATTTATTTTTTTGTTTTATAGATATTTAACCAATTCATATCTGGCAAGCTATAATAGAGATTCGAGATTACTTTTTTTGAAAAGTAAAAGAGCAGAAATAGCACATGTAAAAACAAATCATTTGGAAAAAGGTAAAAAACGATCAGATTATTCCAAATACACAAGCGGTATATATTATATATAGGCTCGTTTGCTACTAAGTATGAGATAAGACTTGATATGATTAACTGGAATATCTTAATCCGTATAAAGAATAAATATTGTGTTTGGTATGATGTATTAAATTCTCTGCAAAAGATATTAATTTAGGTAAGAGGGTGAAAT
Source organism: Agastache rugosa (assembly GCA_031470985.1). Taxonomy (NCBI): domain Eukaryota; kingdom Viridiplantae; phylum Streptophyta; class Magnoliopsida; order Lamiales; family Lamiaceae; genus Agastache; species Agastache rugosa. Next base: position 17,801,618 of record CM062602.1, on the reverse strand, counting down.
TATAGTAATTTATTCTTATATTTAGTTGCAGTATTATTTATACAACCTCATAGATGGTATTAGATAATAACAACAATAGGTATAATTCATACAGTAGAATTTTATAAAGCGCCATACTTTTATCTGAAATAAGATATTAGGGTGTATATTATATATTATACACCCTAATCACCCCTAGCAAACAAGCCCATACTGTATAACATACCCTTTTAATCTCAGTATTAAGTAATATTTCGCCCCCAAAAAAAAAGAAACAAAAAACATACTGGCAATATTTTGTTTCCTGTTAGTACGATTTCTTTCCATGTTTAATTTTATATATAAAAATTATTACAATTAAAAAAAAATGTGATCGTCAAAAGTGTGAAGGCTCCGCTGCTTTTTATCAAACATTCTTTAATCCGTCGCTTAATTCTTTTGATTCTTTTCTATTTCTAAAGTTGCAAGTCTTCTTTGGCTGTCGCCTCCCTTGCCTTGCCTTGTTCAAACCGCCTATTTTCTCAATCTCATATTAAACCAAATTTAATCTACCCTCTGTTCCTCCTCCTCCTCCTCTCTATCTTCTCTCTCTCTCTCTAAAAATCTCGTATTCTGCTACTTTCGTTTTCTTAATTCTGGTTAAACATATATTTGCGTCTCTATTCATCACCTGTACATACAATCAGCAGCTAGGCATCCAAAAGAAAAGGAAAAAAAGAAAAAAAAAAACATGGCTGCCAACAGATTTGCAACCATGTTGCACAGAAACACCAACAAAATCACACTGATTCTCATCTACGCAGTTCTCGAATGGATTCTGATCGTCCTCCTCCTCTTGAACTCCCTCTTTTCCTACATGATCATCAAATTCGCAGAGTTTTTCGGGCTGAAGCCGCCGTGCTTGTGGTGCACGAGAATCGATCACGTCTTTGACCCCGCGAATAGGGGCAAGAACATGCACAGAGATCTTCTCTGCGAAGCTCACTGCAAGGAAATTTCGAGGCTGGGTTTCTGCTCGAATCATCGGAAGTTGGTGGAATCCCAGGATTTGTGTGAGGATTGCCTGTCCTCGCGGTCAGAGTTAGAGGGATCCTCGAAGAATTTCGCGGTGTTTCCATGGATGAAAGGATTTGGGGTAATGCAGAAAGGTGAAGAAACGGTAGGTGAGAATGGTGGGGTGAGTTTGAACTGTTGTTGTTGTGGGGTGTGTTTGGATGATGGTAAATATTCATCTTATATTCTGCTCAAAACGTCATCTTGGGATGTTTTGGAGTGTGCCCAGAAAGAGAATTTGATTACTGATTTTGATGTTGATGATGATGATAACCGAGTTCACGAAGGGTGTGATGATTCTGATGAGAAGGTTCTAGATTCTTCTAGTGATGTAGGTGGCGATGAAAAGGCTGATATTGTTAGGAATTTGGAAGTAGATTGTGTTTCTGCGAATTTTGATGAGCCAAAATCGTTGGAAGCAGGGGAAGATGAGCATGAGGTGGGTGTGGTGTTGGAGGTAGAGAGAGAAAATGAAACTGTAGAGGGAGAGAAGTCGATTTTGATCATGAAAGATAAGTCTGTGCAGGTGTGTGTTGAAGAGGATGAAATTCCACCTCAGCATCTGGAGTTTTTCCTGGACTACAGTGGTCATACATTGGTTCCGATTGAATTGATCGATTCAAATGATAGGATTGAAGGTGATGATCAAAACAAGGATCAAGATTCTCAAGTCCGGGTTGAAGAGAGAGAAGCACTGGTTTTGGAGAGAGAGAGCAGAGTAGTGGAGATGGTTGATACATTTCTTGATGTTGATATCAATGAGGAACCTACATACTCTATGCTTGATGTCATGGAAATGGAAGAGGATGATAATTCTCTTGTGTTTCATGCCAAAGACCCTCATTCATTATCACACCATTTTGAGACTTTTCCATTGGCACGGTGGCCTTCTATGGAGGCAAATGAAGATCAAGAAATGGCTGAAGCACTTGCCGAAGAACGATCAGATGATCGTGCAGGTATATTAGTTGCATTTTGTTTTTTTGTTTTTTGTCTTGATTCTGATATTATATTGCTAAGAATTATATGATATGATGAAAGTTTGAAGTAAGATGTATTTGCCTCGATAATGTAGCTTGTGAGGAAGTTGCTCAAGCAAGCAATGAAAACGAAGCAGATGTCTCTATTGGAACTGAAATTCCTGACTTAGATATAGCAGATGAGATGCAAATTCAAGATTCTGTTCATTTGTATGCATGCACTCGTGTTGAAGATGATCATGGTAATCTTGAAATTCTAGTTTGTATCACTTAATGCTCTAGTAATTCTCTCTTTAAATCAAGCTCTAAAATTTCGTTCTATTAGGCCCTATGAATGTTGAGGAACAGATGATGGAGTTGCAATCCTTATCCTTCGAAGATATGAAGGACAGCCATTCTTCGTTTCAGTCAGAGATAAATGAGATCGAAGAAAAAGAAGAAGAAGAAGAAGATAAGTTTCCTGATACACCCACATCTGTGGATAGCCTCAACCACTTGCACAAGAAGTTGCTATTGCTCGAGAAAAGGGATTCGGGGGCTGAGGAGTCGTTGGATGGGAGTGTGACGAGTGAATTGGAAGGTGGTGATGGAGTTGTTACTGTTGAACGGTTGAAGGCAGCTATAAGATCGGAAAGGAAGGCGTTGCAAGTATTGTATGCTGAGTTAGAAGAGGAGAGGAGTGCTTCTGCTGTGGCTGCAAATCAGACTATGGCTATGATAAATAGGCTTCAAGAGGAGAAGGCAGCAATGCAGATGGAAGCGCTTCAGTACCAGAGAATGATGGAGGAACAGTCGGAGTATGATCAAGAAGCTCTGCAGCTTCTCAATGAGCTTATGGTGAAGAGAGAGAGGGAGAAGCAAGAGTTGGAGAGGGAGTTGGAAGGATATAGGTCGAGAGAAAAGACAAGGGTATTGAGAAGAAGCAAAGATGGGAGTACAAGAAGTGGATTTTCATCGGCTTCTTGTAGTAATGGTGACGACAGTGATGGATTGTCTCTTGATCTAAATCAAGAAGCTAAAGAAGAAGATGGCTTCTATAGTCATCAAGAATATGATAACCAGAACACTCCAGTCGATGCAGTTGTCAATTTGGAACAATCTTTAGCAGATTTTGAGGAGGAGAGAATGTCCATACTTGAGCAGCTCAAGGTTCTAGAAGAAAAGCTCTTGACATTGGATGATGATGAAAAGGAACATCATTTTGAGGATGTTGAAGCCATGGCCGATCTCCACGAAGAAAACGGAGACGATCATGCAGATGAAAATGGTCATCATCAACATCATCATCTCAATGGTGAAGCAAATGGACATACAAATGGTTTTGCTAAAGAAATCATGAATGGGAAGAAGCATAATCATTTAAGAAGAACCGCAGGCCAGAAGGGGAAATCGCTTCTTCCTCTCTTCGATGCAATCTGTGATGAAAATGGAGAAGATGCCATGATGAATGGGAATGGAGTGCACGATTCTTATGAATCAAAGTCCGAAGAAATGGAGAACAAGAAGCTCGCCATCGAAGAGGAAGTCGACCATCTCTACGAAAGGTTACAAGCTCTTGAGGCAGATAGAGAGTTTCTCAAGCACTGCATTACCTCTCTAAAGAAAGGTGACAAGGGTATGGATCTTCTTCAAGAAATCTTGCAACATCTGCGTGATCTTCGCAACGTGGAGCTTCGTGTAAGAAACTCGGGGGACGGTGCTATAATATGAACAAGTTTATCATATTCTTGGTAAAAAAAAACTCAATCCTGTGTAGTTTCCATTGTTATAGCATAGTACATTATAAAGATCATATTTTTCTTATACCCTTTTCCTCAATGTCAAAGGTCATCCAAACACGACGGCGGGGCGGCGTCGACGGAATGAGAAAACTGTGAGAAACTCTTGTAACCTTGTGGTGATCTTTGCAGACAAGAATTTGAAGTCTGCGGGAGTTTTGGTCCTTTGTTTTCTTGTCATTTTGTCATAATAGACCCAAAATTTTGTGGGGGGTATTAGTGTCAAATCCAATCCATCTACCCCTCTTTGTGGGAAAAGGGGGATGATGAATGTATGTGTGTGTAGTCTAGTGAGCATAAATAGCTGTCACTTTGTATGTTTTTGTGAGGTAACATTTCATTAGGCATTTAGGAGTAGCATAGTTCTTTTATGGAGTATTTTTTTGAGGAGAGAGAAAAGGGGGAAAGAGGGGTAAGTAACTTCCGATTTCCAAGTCTCATTTATATTTGCATAATTCTAATTAATCAGAGTTTGTTTATTTATTTGGAAGGAGGTCTAGTTGTAAACTACATGTATCCATCTGTAAGTATATAAAAAAAATGAGTGTGTTTTTATACTGTTTTTTTTTTTTTTTAGTTTCAGCTTTTCATTGTCTCTTTGCTGTCAAGTTCAGATGGACAGTGATTTTTTGTTATTAGTAAAATTCAATTTAATAAAGGTTGTTTTCAAAAAGAATTGTGCTTTAAGCATAAACAATCTTTTTGGTGGGACTATGATTTGAGAAAGACATAGCTAGTATGTAAATTAAATAAAACTGCATAATGGAATAGTTTACAGCTAAGCACAGCCGCTTAAGAACATGATTATATGGATATTAATCATTGCTAATCACTAAATTGATAACAGTGCGACAACACGTTAAGTCAGTGACTGGTTAATTTGAATAATATGGAGAATTTTAAGAACAATTTCGAAGAATTTAAGAACGGTGTAGAAAGTTCTCTTGAAGAGTATATGTATATATATATTATTGTTATTATTATTATTATAAATTATAAATTTCGCATATTTTCTTTCAGTTTTTCAATATCATATTACACACCTCAATAACATATTCGGATCATTTGTCCCATAGGGCCTGTTTGGTTGGCAAGGATTCTCCTTCAGAAAAGTAATCTGATTCTTAATTGTTAAATTTCTTTGTTTGGTAGGGTAAGGAAAGTAATATGATTCCAAAAGTTTAAATTTCTATGTTTGGTTTATTTTTTTTAAAAAATAAGGAAAGTAATATGAATTCTAAAAAGAAGGAAAGTAGCCTAATTTTCTAGGATTCTTATTCCCTAATAAAACTTAGATATTCTTTTTCCTAGATACTAGATACTGGGATTTTAATTCGTACGCTAAAAAACGTCTCCGCTCTATTTCTTTTTTCTCTGCAACTCGCCTCTCTCTCTGCGTTATAAAAAAATTCATTGCAAATATATTTCGTCTCCGCTCTATTTCTTTTTTCTCTGCAACTCGCCTCTCTCTCTGCGTTATAAAAAAATTCATTGCAAATATATTTCATCGCTCATTCTCTCTTATCTGCAAACATATCTCTGTTTCATCGTCTCTCTGCAAGTCCCTCTATCCAAAATTATATCTTGCAATTAATACTCTATCTCTCTGTTTCATGGTACTCTACCACAACAGTGAAAAGGTAAGCAATGAAGGATTGGCAATTGGACAGAATCGAGCAAACTCAGAAACAGAAGGATTCAAACTGAGATGGTCGTTTCATGAAAAAGGAAATAATCAAAATAATAATTGTCTCCCTTTGTTTGATTTTCAAGGGCTGCTGTTGTTTCTTGTGAATTTGAAGAAACATTTGGGAATGGAAAGAGGGGCTTCCGTAAATTTCCAAATTCAATCACACAATCAAACCTTCATTCTTCTTGTTTTTTTTAATATAATTTTGTGTAAATTAGATTATCAAATTCTGCAATTGAGAATAAATAAATTGGACTCAAACGAAAAATATGAAAACAGTTACAAAAGAGTACAAATTGATAGATCCCAAAAAAAAAAAATGATATAAGTTATTGCTAATTTAATTTATATTAGTTGATAATTTTAAATCCCTAAAAAAATTAGAATCCTGACAATTTTCTTGGATTTTCCAAACACAAGATAAGTAATCACTTATAATTTACTTTCCTCAAAATCAGATTCTGCATATTTAAATTCTTTGGAAACATTTTACTTTCCTCGTAATCATATTTCACAGAATCACATTCCTTAATAACTTTACTTTCCTGTCAACCAAACGGGCCCATAGTCTTTTATGCCCACTATTTTAATAATATTTACTATAAATATAAAAATTATTATATTATAATGAACTCTAATTAATATTTATCATTAGAAACGAAGCTTACACATTATATACTCTAATTATGGAATAATTAACTCTAATACGTGATTATTAACCAAAATTTGCAAATTACATGTAAATTAATAATTATAAATCCTAATTAGATTAATATAACCTAACCAAAAATTGTAAAACTAAATTAAAATACAAGAGATTGAAAGTGAAGAAGAAGAAGAAAAAATGATAGTGGAACACATGTGAGTCACAAAAAAATATATTATTTCAAGTGTGAAGTTGGACTTAATTTATAAGAATTGATTTTGTTGCATAATCCACATCCTAATTGGACAAGCCAGCCATGCAATAAAAAGTATGTGCATATAAATTATAAAATGCGTACTTGCTTAAATCATATGCCCAGCTATGCAACACAGTAGATAATTAATTTAATTAAATAAATGTACTTAAATGACTATAACCATGTTTTGCTCATGATTATCGAATATTCTTGAAATCTTCATCTGACATCAATCATGAACACAAAAATGCAGCTGCTTATGACAATTTCTAATGCAAAATAAAGTAGTGTAAGATGCTTAGACGCTGCCTTTTAATATACAATAAAAAAATGAGTAAAAATGTAAAATAACCACTATGGATAGTCAAAATTAATAATTGTTCAAAACTTAATTTATAATAAATTTTGTCAGATTTTTGAATTTTGGACAAATTTGCCTTTACCCCTCATTTCACTCTATTTCTCACTCCTCTCTCATCTCCCCTCTCCGTCCTCCCTCACCCGAAACACCTCTACCATCCACCGCGCCGCTGCTGTCCAATCGCCGCCGCCGCCATTCCAATCACAACGCCGTCAATTCATAAACAGAAAATCGGAAATCATATTCATAAATTCCGGCGACGGTGCCGCCTCACAAACTGGCAACAAACGCCAAATCCCAGTCACAAAAATCTTAGATTCAAAAGTAGACGATTCACAAACAGCTAGTCGAGATCTGGGTGAGATTGGTACGAAAATGAATTCATTCGTACCACTTGTACCAAGTTATGGTACGAACAATACGAATGAGCTCATTCGTACCAAGTTATGGTGCGCCACTAGGTGGCACGAAGGGGGCGAATGATTTCATTCGTACCATTCGTACCAAGTTATGGCGTGCTATTAGTTGGCACGAATGAGTTTATTCGTACCAATCGTACCAAGTTATGGACCACAACTAGTTGGTACGAACGAGACGATTGAGATCTGTTCGTACCACAGTTACTGTGGAGATGAAAAAAAAGTCACGCCGGAGAAGATGATCGGAGGCAACCAAATAATAGATCTGGATAAAAATTTGCACGAAAAACTTATAAGAAAGACTCTCTATTTGTGAAGCATCATCGTTGGATTCTTTAGATCTCAAATAGCAGAGCAGATCTAGGCGGAATAGATCTGAAAATAGATATAGAAATACACCCCCAATTATTTCCCAATTTCACTTACAATAACCACAAGTAGTCGCGAAATTCCACTTTATTTTCAGTACAATTATCCTCGCAAAATTGTGTCTTCAATTTCCAATTGATTCTGTCTTTATCTACTTGAGTAGCATAACTTCATCAATCGAGAAATGGCTGAAGCTGTCGGAGACGCGCCGACGATTTCTCGACCAAAGCCGACGATCCAGGTGCCCCCTCGTCTACCGAAGAAGACAATCGGAGGCGGTGGCGGAAATGAGGCGGTGGCAGTGACGGTGGCGATGGCGGAAAGAAGAAGAAGAAGATGGCAGAAAGAGAGAGAGTACGGGAGAGAAGAGAGAGAGAAAATGAGAGTGGGATGGTCGCTGTAGTATAGGTTTTTTTTTTTTTACTTAAAGGTTATTTTAGTCCATTCATACTAAAGTTGGACAAAATTTATAATAAATTAAGTTTTTGACAACTTTTATTTTCCACTATCCATGATAACTATTTCACATGATAAATTCTTTAAAAAATGGGCGATCTAATTAGTATATATTAGTATAATTTATAAGCATATAGTCCTTACTTATCCATCTTTACAAGTGCATTAATTCTTATTAATTAAATTATTCTCCTCTTCGGCGATCGCCACTCTAAGGCCTAAACTGCCCTCCATCTAAATACATATTAAACGAAAAGAGGACTAAAGTGGAAGACCTATTCTTTACAAATTACGGGCAATATAATATTTGGTATACACTAAACTATACAATTACATTACTTAGATCAATGAATGTTTTTTTGAGAGGAAAAATTTCATTAATTAAGAAGAATCAAACTTAACAATGTCAATTAGCTAAGAAGGCCAATTATCATACCACATAGGTGTGGTATCTAAAGTTTTAGCTAAACTAGCTAGATTATGAGCGGTCATATTAGATCGACGAATGTTTAAAAAGGAAGATTTCAATTTGCCTTTTTTTTTTGGTTGTTGATAAGTACTCACCATATATTTCAAAATAGAATATTTGATTCCTAAATGTTAATTAGATTGGATACCATAATGATTGGACCTCCAAATTAGGACATTCCCATGTGAAAAGGACCAATATTAATAACCCCTCTTATTTTTTTTCTTATTTTTTTTTAAAGAAAAGTATATATTAGACACAAACAAAGATAATGAGAGAGAGATTCAACATGCAACCAGTGGCGGACCCAATGTAGAGCAAGGGGTGCAGCTGCACAAAAAAAAAAAAAATTCCTAGCATTGGTTAAATATATATATATATATATATATATTGCACCCCCAAGGCTCCAACGGCCCAACTCCCAAAAGCCCAAAATTTAAAAATTGCAGCCCAACAAATAAACAAATTAAAGTTGATGCAGCCCATTTCCCATTCTTCTTTTCAATTTGACGGGCAGTGCCGCTCTCCTCTCCACCTCCAGTCTGCGGCAAAGATCGGCGGCCAAGACTTCATCAGCTCTCCGACAGGCGACGGATGACGACTTTGTTAAGATTATTCTAATCTCATTCAAGGTATTCAATTCTAAACCCTAAATTTATATTTATTAATTGAATTTAGTTGTGATTCTTGTTATTCACTTATTAGTTATTTGTGAATATGAAATTGGTGAAATAGAGAAGATAATTGTTAATTACCGATTTTTGAATGATTATTTGGTCACTGATGGTCCCTGAGCTAGGTATTTGGTGTAGAGGGGGGGTGAATACACCAAATAGATTTTTAGAAACTTTTTCAAGTTAAATCACAGAGTTGGTGAGCTCAGTTATCGATCCAGCTGGGGAGGATCAGCTGGGTAAATAACTCAGCTGGCGGTGCGGAAAGTGGTGGTTTGAAAACTTAGCTCGGTTACTTAGAAAAACTCAGTTTGAAAAGATTAACTTTATGTTTTCAGCTTAGTCAAGTTGTGCAACTTTCAGAGAGACACAGCTGTCTTTGGAGAGCAGCTGCGTATGCAGTTTTGAACAAATATGCAATGATATGAAAGAGTTAGTACAAAACTGAATATAAAGAGAAAGTAAAGAGCACGCGAGTTTTTACGTGGTTCGGAGTAACACCTCCTACGTCCACGACCAGGTTCACTGGTAATCCACTACCACTTGGTTTCCAAGTACCAAGCAACTTCACAACTCTAACCCGAGCTGTGTTCCAACAGTTTGCGGGCACTGTCAAGCCTAACCTTTCAGTTTACGGGTACTGAAAAACCTTACACACTTGAATTTCCCGCTTCAAGCAAGCGTAACCTTGACCTAACCTTTCTGGGTAAGAGGGGTTTGGTTTGGGGTTCCAACTGTGAACGAGTTCTTACAATTAAGAACTTTAGAGTATGATGAACTCGTTCGAAATCTAGGCTTAAGATATACAAAGAGTTTGGCCTAGGGAACAGACGAAAAACTAAGCAGTTTCTGAACTAGAAACACTTTAAGATAAAGTGTTCTTTGAACTATGTAGAACTGCTTGAGAGCTTTTGAAAGATTGATGATTTCAGAGAATGAAAGCTTGTAGAGAGTTTTTCGTATCTGATCCTGAGGTTGAAGACGGGTTTATATAGGTAGAGATTCAAGACTAGCCGTTGGAGGAGCCGTTTGAATCTTACCTACTCTTCTTAAATTCAAGATCTGCCGTTGGGCGAATCTGCATGTTGGGAAAATTAATAGAGTTTTGATTGGATACCAAAACCCAGCTGACCCCAACCGAGTAGATGAATGTACAAACTTTGTGTTGTTTCCAGCTCACCTGTTTGAGCTTATAGAGTTTCTTAGTTTACAGGTAGATTCGCTGAAGACGGTGAAGACACGGCTAAGCGAACGGCTTAAGAACTCGACAGAGCAGACTCAGCAGAGCAAGACCAAGCAGAGTCAAAGATCCTGCAGTATCAAGACCCAGCTCAGTGACGGAAGCCCAGCTCAGTGTCAAAGACCCAGCTCAGTGTAAAAGACCCAGCTTAGTATCGATGACACAGCTCAGGTCTAAACAGCTCAGGTCAGTGACACAGCTCAGGTTGAAGACACAGCTCAGGTTGATGATACAGCACAGGTCTAAGATACAGCTCAGAGTCGAGACGCAGCAGAGTCCAAGACGCTGAAGACACAGCAGAGACGCTTGACAGCTCGAAGACGAAGACCTTCTCCAAGACAAGATCCCGATGTCAGAAGATCTTATCTGACGCAGTCAAATCAGAGAAGGAATAGCTTCTGCAGATGCAGACCTACTTCGTAGGTAAAGGCCAGAAGTCAACAAGAGTAGGTAAGATTCAAACGGCTCTCTTCCAACGGCTAGTTTGAATCTCCACCTATATATATACTTCCTCACCATTGAAGAAAAGAAGCTGACGGGTGAGGCTGGCAAGACGACTGAAGAATTAGAAGAAAACAGAAAAATGAACAACGATCTACAAAGCCAAATCTTTCTAGAACACCCAGCCTACTACCGTGTTCTTAGTTGTTCACAGACTCAGTCATAGGCAGAATAGATCAGAATAAATATCTTAAGCCTAGTTTGAACGAGTTCATCATACTCCTTGTTCTTCATTGTAAGAACTCGTTCATAGTTGGAAAACCATACCCAAACCCAAACCCAGAAAGGTTAGGTAAAGGTACGCTTGCTCGAAGCGTGTAATTCGAGTGGTTAGGTTCTTCAGTACCCACAAACTGAAGGTGTAGGCTTGACAGTGCCCGCAAACTGTTGGAACACAGCTCGGGTTAGAGTTGTGTTGTTGCTTGGTACTTGGAAACCAAGTGGTAGTGAATTACCAGTGAATCTGGTCGTGGACGTAGGAGGGGTTACTCCGAACCACGTTAAAAATGCTCTGTTATTTATGGCTTTGTTTTATGCATGTTACTAACCTTCATGAGCATACATTTCAATCTGCATAAACGGACTAACTGAAAAGTGAAACAGAGCTTTGCAATATATTTGAAGCAACAGACGGACTTTCCAAATCCACCACATTCCGCACACACACACAGCCAGCTGTGTCGATCAAGCTGTCATCCAGCTGGATTGAACACAACCAGCTCTCTGAAAAGAGTTTTAACTTGGAAAAGTTTTTAACCCTTGGTGTATTCACCCCCCCTCTACACCAAGGTATCCGTCTTGGGACCAACACTGCACCTGTCTTCATTTGTGTCACATCCTAGGTCCTGAAGTCTAGGATGCTGATTTGGCAATCCCTCATTGGTCGAGGCATGTTGACTTCCTCTGACGCCGGGATCTTCTGCCTTTGGAGCTGACTTTTGAATTCAGAGCTGGACTGTCTTGAAGTGAAGTCTTCAGAGTTAGTTCCCTTTGTTCTGTACAGCTGGACCGGCTGTGTTTTGAACTCAGCTCGAATTCTCTTCAGCTTGATCATGCTCTGCTGGAGGACTCAGCTGAAGGTTGACGCATGCTGTCTTTCGCTAGCTGACTCCAGCTGTAGACACTCGGGTCGACCGTCGTCTTCCGCTAGCCGACTTCGCCGTAGACACAAACTCGGGTCGACTGCTGTCTTCCGCTTCCTTAACCTGTAAACCTAAAAAATCTAAGCTCAAACAGGCGAGCTGGAAAACACTATTTAGGTTGACGCGATCATCTATTCGGTTGGAGAATCAGTTGGGTTTTGGTATCAAATCGAAACCTTATAATTTTTCCAACAGTCACTTTCATTGAGAAAGAGATGTTTCTACAAGTTTCTGACGACAAGATTGTGAATCGCTTTCGACAAATGAAGACTCGTCGAATAATAAACTAGATAAATATGTAATTTTCTTTTGTATTTGAAATGTATGACTTTAGAGTTGAATAGTATTTCGAACTTTAGAAATGTATTACTTTTAATGTCATAAATTTTTTACGTCGATAACTTTATAATTATTTTTCGCACCCCCAAGTTGAAAATCCTGGGTCTGCCACTGCATGCAACGAGCCCACGGGAAAAATCAATGTGCTTGGGCCATAAAATGCATTGAACTTGCGTGGAAATATTTTTCAATTATGTCTGTGTTTCTCTATTAAAAATTCATGACGAAAGATTTTAAATTAAGTCACACCCACATTAATTGCATGGTAGATTTAGACTCATGCACAGTTATAGTGTATTTTTGCACTTTGTTCTTTGTAAATATCACGATAAATTTAGAGGCCTGAGTTTATATAACCATTTTTCATAAAAGAACAAGTTATATGGCCATAGTTCATAAAGTAGAAATTATATAGTCATTTTGGGGTTAAAAGACATTAATACCCTTAATTGGTCCACCTCTTTAAATAAAAACAGTCAACTAGTAGTCAATTATGTTTATGTTGGCAGATTTCATTTCATTAATTTTAATTAAATGTTGCCCCACCTACCCCACCAAATCCTACCTTCTATTTTGGAGAAAAGACAAAAAAAATTGGTCCCCACTTTTCTCTCTATCTCTCCACCTCTCTCTTCGGCCGCCCCCTCCACACGATCGACTACACGATCGAAAATTTAATTCCGGCGACACCAAATGAATTCCGGCGCGAAACCGAGTCCAACAGTGCCTCGAGCGTAGCAAAATTCCTTGTCGGGTAAGTTCCGACCCGCACGAAAGGCGTAACGATCTGGGCACTGTCTTGGAGAGTCCGCCGGCGAGGAGGAAGTACCACAACAACAAGAAATACCACAGCCCCCGGTATGAGCCCTAACCCCCCAAATTCGAATTTTTGTTGTTGTTTTCATGTATATTGTTATTGTTGAATTCAATAGATGATGATTATACATGATATATTGTATTGATGGTTATTGTATCGATGTTGGTTTCACAGTGTATTTTCTTGGTGTTTAAAAAGTTATTCTATTGATATTTTAGTTCACATTATACAAAATATAATAGGAATGAGGCAGTAGGGACTGTGTAGTTCATAGGTACTCGATTGTAGCGAGGAAGATGATTGACCGAGTCTTCGATCGAGTAGTTTAATGGTGGCAGTGGTTATCTGTTGACTACTTGATTGGGCCTCGATCGAGTCTTTGATCGAGGCCACCATCGAGTAGTTTGATGGTGGCAGTGTGGTGTTGTCTACTCGATGAGGGCCTCGATCGAGTCTTCCATCGAGTAGTTAACAGATTGTGTTTTTGTGTTCTTTTTTATTTATGTTTTGTACAATGGTGCTAAAATCTTTATATTTTGATTTTGCAGGCTAATTATGTGTGGAAGAGACCAACCCTGATTCATGTTACTCGTGGCCTCAATCTATACATACGAGCCAAAGTATTTGATGACATCCTGGCGACGTTGAAGGCCATTGGTGGTAAATCCGCTTTGCAGTGGTTCAGAACCGGGCAAATTGGGCGTTTGATTGATCACCAGAGAAACGATTGCACAAATAAGGCCCTGCACCATCTCTTGACCCGACAGTTGCAGGGACCAGATATACCTTTGAGAGAGCCGTGGTTTTATATCGGTGGGTGTATAATTCGTTTTACAGGACCGGATTATGCCCTGATCATCGGACTCCACTTTGGCTACAGTAATTTCGATCCAAATGACAATCATGAGATTCCTACCAATGGTATTTTTCACAAGTATTTTAAATGTCGTCCCACAAAAGTTAGCGAACTTCGAGCGAAATTCAAAGCTAAAAATCTGGGCAAGGATGTTGAGAACTATATAAAGGCTGGCAATTTGTTGATGTATTACTTGTTTCTCCTTTGTCGGGACGATATAGTGATAGAGAATTGGGCATGGGATTTAGTCGAGGACTTGGACGAGTGGGATTTGTTTCCGTGGGGAACTTACACATACCAGACCTTATGTTACTATGTTGATACGGCTGGGACGAAGCCGGATGTGTTAGAGACACCTGCTTATCACTTCTACAGTCCCGTATGGGCTTTGCAGATTTGGTCATATGAGGTGATTCCGTACTTGGGGACTTGATGTGGTATACGAGACCGAAGCCTCAAGCTGCCCCGATGTTTGATGTGGAACACCAGAACATACAATACTGATTTCACACATTTTTTCGATAGAGATGTACATTTTATTTGAATAATTTAACAACCTCTTTGTATTTTCTCTTTTTTTTTGTTGGTTTTTGGTTCAATAGTGCTGAATATTTATATTTTATGTGCAGTTGAATGTAGAAGAGCTTGTGCCGTATCCCGAAGAGTTGTGGGAGGTCTACTACATGTCCTTGGAAAACGGGGATTTGTTTCATGTTAAATACAAGCCTCCCGTACAAATTGCAACGAGGAAAGAGCCGAATGCAATGAAAAATAAAGGAAAGAAGGGACAGACTTCTACGTCTGAGAGGCCTGCTACTTCTGCCCCGAAGCGGCACAGACAGACTGACGACAGCATGCCGAGCCTCATATGTTGTCAGTAGTGCTGTCAAAACAGGCCCGGCCCGACGGGCCGGCCTGTTTTTGGGCCGGGCTGGGCTCAGCAAATTCAGGCCCGACGAATTTTCGGGCTGGGCCGGCCCGGCCCGAAATAGGCAAAAGCCCGGTGGGCTCAGGCCGGCTCGGCCCGGCCCGGTAAAAATATGCTATAAATTGATTTTTTGGGCCGGGCTGGGCTCCATATTTTCCGGCCCGGTGAATTTTCGGGCCGGGCCGGGCCGACCCGATTTTTCCAAAAAGCCTGCCGGGCTCGGGCCGGCCCGGAAATTTGCCAGCCCTAGTTGTCAGCACGGAGATCCTTGCCGAGACTCGGGCAAGGATATACATGACTATATTGATCAGAGATTGGCCAAGATGTTGCATGACGAGTCCGATTGATGCCTTATTGCTCGAGTAACTCGTAGAGTTCTCAGCAGCCTTAAGGAAATCCTCGGTAGTAGACGTTCCAGGAGTCCTCCGGAACACATGCCAATCCCAGAGCCGCCTATTGTTGTGTATCAGAGGAGAGGTGGCCATAGGGCCTCACACGAGCACCAGAGGCCCTTTGACCTGCCTCGCCGGTCTGCCTCTCATGCACTCAGCCAGAGAGCCTCAGCCGAGTACCAGAGGCCTTTAGACCTGCCTCGCCGGTCTGCCTCTGCTGTTGTGAGCTATAGGAGCTCAGCAAAGCAGATGGCAGAAAACCAGCCACGTCGGTCTTCATCTCCTGCTGTCAGCCAGACAGAGGCCCGTAGTACAGACAGAGGGCCAGATGGACTTCACGTGCCACGAGCAAGTGGACCAAGTGATTGCTTTCGGTCCAGGTTATGAGCCGCCTACATCACCTGTTCATATTGAGTGGTCCTCATCCGAAGACGAGAATGAATTTGATCGTGAACTTGCAAAGGATTCGGATCCTGCAAGTTTGGGCCCTCGTAAGATCAGACCGACTGCTCCTTTAATGGAACATTTTGTGGCTGTGACCCCTCAAAATGTGAGGAGGTTGAGGCACTTGTACAAAAAATTTAGAGCTTCAGTCCCCGATTCGACAGTTATGATATATGAGAACGAACATGTACTCGGACAAGAATTTTTCGAGGAGCTAGAGAATTTTCATAAGGAGTTCACCGCAGAGGTAAGGATTTTGTTTGTTTTCTTCATATAACTTAGTCTATAAATTATTTAGTTTATTTATCATATAATATATTGAAAATGTTTGTCAGGTGATAGATTTGTACCTGTTGTACATGCGCACCAAAGTCAAATTCGATAGAATGACTGGCACATGAGTCTCTTGAGTTCGCACAATTATAGTAGGCCTGACATTTTTTGTAAGTTTACTGTTCCACGAAGCATTTATTTGATTAATAAGTTTATTGTGATTGTTAATGCTATGATTATCTTTTCATATTTGGATTGTGGTGCACCTTTTATATTATGGGTTGTCTGCTACTCGATGGTGATTTACCATCGAGTGTGCCATCGAGTTTGAATTTATGACACGCTCGATGGTTAACTCGATGGTAAACTCGATCGTCCTCGACCGAGTGACCATCATCGAGCCCGACTTTTTGTCTCACTCGATGGTGACCTCGATGAATCGCTCGATCGAGGTCACCATCGAGTAGTGATCGAGGTCACATTTTTAATACATATATATATTTGAAATCATTGTTTTTTTTTATAGTATTCTATGAACAAGCAATTGCAACTTCTCAATGAAGTTAAAGGAAAGGGAAAAAGGAAAGAAGAAAAAGGATGATGCTCCTCAGGAATACCTGAACTGAAAAGTGCCGAAGTATATTCTGGATTTGGTTACTGGGATGGATCACCATACGTCAGTACCTTGGTATAATGCTGCACATGTAAGTTTGTAATTAAAACCATCTTTAGATAATACTATCTTTAAAATTTTAATTTAATTTTGATTTTTTTATGAACAAATTATAACGTTTTGCCACGTCGGTGAAAATCATTGGGTTACCATACGCATTTGTCTGCATGATTGGACTGTGGAGTTGTATGACTCGTTCATGCACAACCACAGAGACCATAATATGCCCGACAATCAGTTGAAGCCCATCACGGATCTCTTGCCTCGACTCTTGGCCGTAGCAGGTTATTGGACCCAAAATCAAAGAAAGGATAAGATCAAATCACCGTTTTTGCTAATGAAGATGCCTGAGGAGGAGCAGTTCATCCAGACTAATGGAGTTAGTTGTGGCCCTTACGCGCTTATGTATGTTGATCGACTCATCAATTCGATAGCTTATCATCGTGATGTATCAATTGATGACAAGTATATTGCGGACTATAGGAAATTTGTAGGGACTAGGATTTATTGGTTAGTGTGTGAGAGTTCGTCATGGACTTGATTAGATAATTTATGAACTTATGGGATTATTATTAATGTTATGATTATCTTTTCATATTTGGATTGCGGTGCACCTTTTATATTATTCGAACGAGTTTTTATAAGAAGAAAATTGATAGGATGTCTGCTATTCGATGGTGATTTACCATCGAGTGTGCCATCGAGTTTACCATCGAGTTTGAATTTATGACACACTCGATGGTTAACTCGATCGTCCTCGATCGAGTGACCATCATCGAGCCCGACTTTTCGTGTCCCTCGATGGTGAACTCTATGGATCACTCGATCGAGGTTACCATCGAGTAGTGATGAACAAATATGGTTTTAATGTCATTATCTTGAGATTTGTTATGATAATAAGGGTTTAATCAGTGTTAAGTGACATATTAATGTTAAAGTTAATGAAAATTAAAAAGATGACAAGTTCACTTAGATTGTTTAAGTGTGAATCGTTCAATGATGATGTATCTCACATCTCGTACAAAAATAATAATATGAACATATACAATCTTGAAAATCAAAGGATGTTATGGACGACGATACAAAACATGTAATATCGATACCGTTTATTATCAATACTGTTACATGGTTGTGAAATACATTATAATTCACATAAATAACCTATAACATGGTTTATAATCACAATAATTAATAAAAAAAAATATTTTCGCGCCCCTCGATGGTGAACTCGATGGGTCACTCGATCGAGGTTACCATCGAGTAGTGATGAACAAATAAGGGTTTAATGTCTCTGGATCGAGCTCACCATCGAGTGACCATCATCGAGCCTGACTTTATGTTTGACTCGATAGTGAACTCGATGGGTCACTCGATCGAGCTCACTATCGAGTTACCAGCATCGAGCCTGACTTTATGTTTGACTCGATGGATCGCTCGATTGAGGTCACCATCGAGTACTAGGCAGACCCTGTGCCAATTTAACCACAAAAACCTATTCTACATAAACAACCGTCACTAGCGCATAGGAAGAAAACTAAGTTCAATTCATACATAAGAAGATATCAATTTTGCCTGTCAGTGCGCATAGGACATTTTGATTTGTTGTGATCAAGAGATCGACAAACACTACATGCCTTGGGTCGTCGGCGTCTTAGGTTTCCTTGATCTTGGTTTGATTCTTCTGGAGGGACATTCAAATCGACGTCTTCTATGAGGAGAGGAGCTTTTCAATTGCGGCTGTTGTGGCCCCTTCCTCGGCACTTTCCGCATACATGTCCACGTGTTCTTATCGACTCATCCTCAAATACGGTCCTAGCACGACTCATTCGCGGACGTCCGGTTTGACGGATGTGATCCGGCGGTTGGATAATGATTGATGAGATCTCCTCGGAAACATTCCACTCATTAGGGTGTGGAATTGCCATGATAGGAGCTGCATATGTCTCGATTAAGTTGCTTGTTTTGAAATAGGGACTAACAAAATCGTACACATTTAAGCCGGCATGCCTATAACAAAAAAATTAATGTCACACGAATAATAATTCTTATATTGAATGACAAATAATTAAAAAAATTAAGAAATAATGATAAATTACCTAGTAGGGGCACAAGCATGACGACAAGGTATCCTATCCATATCAAACTCACGGCACTCACATGTCCGACTCTGAAGGTCAACTCGGTGAGGTTTTTTGTCTTCTTCGACCTTATATACATGTGTAGTGGTTTCACGGACTCTAAGATGATAACTGAGTTCCGCTTGTACAACTAACTTTCCATAAGTCTCTTCTGTAAACTCATGTTGTCTGGCCATAGCACTAGCTCGTCGCTCATCAAACCAGTTTTCCAAAATAGTGCGAAAAGTCTCAAGTAACGAGGCTACTGACAGACGTCTCGCCCACAATAAATGATTATTCAAGACCTCGGCAGCATTGGAGGTCAAGCAACTATACCTAGGTACTGGACATTTCGACCTAGCCCACCTCTCAACCCCATTATGGGAAAGTCGACCGTGAGCACTAGGACTATTCAACTCCAACTCTGAAAAGTATTTTTCGAAAGTCTCAACCCGATAAGCGTATGCCGCATTCTTGAATTGGGATAATGTATCCTTCCCAATTCGTGTCATATTTTTATGCAGGTGGTGATAACACAAACCATGCGCTGCATTTGGATAGACGAACCTAATGGCATTTTTGATACTCTTGTGCTGGTCTGACACAATTAGTAAATCTTCAGGCGGGTTGTAGCACCTGCGCAGGTTAGAGAGAAACCATTTCCATGAGTCATCGTTCTCTATCGGACCCAACCCAATTGCAAGAGGGAAGATTTGTTCATTCCCGTCCTTCGCGACGGCAACAAATAAAACGCCTTTGTTCATTCCTTTTAAATGGGTCCCATCCACAGTAATAATCGGACGCAGATGCTGAAAGGCACGAATACACTGCTCAAGGGAAACGAACATGTAAAGGAACACGCCTTCGTGAGTTGTCTGGTAGTCATATACAGTCTCGGGGTTACGCTCCCTCAACAAGTACAGATACGATGGGATCCTCTGATACGACCTTTCAAAGTCGCCATACGTCATGTCTATAGCTAGGTTCCTTGCCCGCAGAGTAATGCTGTATGACATTTGAATGTCGTACAATCGACGCATCTCTTCGATCATCTCTTTCGGCTTCAAAGCGACCCCCTCGTCAACCAATTTACGGGAAAAGTAATTAGCTGCAACTAGTGTAGTCACTTGTCTTTCCACCCTTCGATCCTAGTCTGTAAAGCAACTATGAGCCAATGTAACGTTTGTAATCCTCCAAATCGATTCACCCTTTATGGCATGCATCTTAAACGTACAAGTATCGCTATGCTTGCACTTGTAAGCTAAACGCGTCTTGCTAGAACGTACGGTGGTGTATTCAACTCGATTTTCCATGTGATATATTCCAACCATAATTTTCAATTCATTCTTGGTCAGAAATGTGGAACCCTTTATGAGTCGGCTGATGTCTGGTGCAAGTACTTCTTTCCATCCTGATGTTATAGCATTGTCGAATTCTGGAACCGGAATAATCCAATTGCGTAGTATACGCTCTACATCATCATCTCTGGCGTGCTTCTCTCGACTAGCCTGATGGTCAGATGAGAAGTTTCTTTGCCTTAAAATATTTTCAAGTTGCCCCGGCTGACGAATCCAAGCAATAAACTCAGTAGTCACACTCTCAAGCAAATCAACACGAGTGTTATATTCTTCATCTTCGTCTGAAACATCGGGCTCATCTTGTGAAGAAGTTGTCTCACATTCAGGTGAAGGTGGAGGCATCTTGTTGTGTTTGGGCGCCGAGCTGCTACCTCCCACGTTCACATTGGGAGTACAAAATTGCTCTCGATCGATTACATAAACTACTGGATTCTCCTTTTGCTCGTAAAATAATCTAAATAAATCGGTATCACTCTGCAAAGAAACCTTTAACTTCTTGCCGTCGCTTGTGCCCGTTAAATAAAAAAACCGATAAATCAGCGCTCGATGGACGACACATAGCATCTCTAATCTGATGCATAAGGCGATCAAGACCGATCTGATCCACTGCCATGAACACAACAACATTATCTCCATCTACGTATTCCGATCCCTCCCAACGACCACTGTGTCGTATAAGAATACGTTACCACGATGACATCTGTAGATACAAAAAAATCATGTCAATTATACAATAATATGCATTGTATTGAAATGAGACTGACCTAACATGAAAATTAAATAAAAAACAAGAAGATTTTGAAAGGTCTGCCTACTACTCGATGGTTGACTCGATCGAGTACTCGGTTGAGTCAACCATTGAGTAGTCATGAACCCAAATCCTAAAACTCTAGTACTAAAAAACCTAACCCTAATCATGCATTTGTCACGTATTTTCATATTTGCATATCCATTAAACCCTAAAATCCTAAATTCATTGAAATTCGAATTTAAATAAAAATTATGTCATATATAAATCATGCAAAATTACGAATTACAAATTCTCATCTTACACGTGTTCATTAACATGTGACAAATATTCATTTCAAAGAATTATTTTTAAAAAAATCATGCATTTGTAAGAAATCTCGATCGTGTAGCTAACAACTCGATCGAGTTATTGATCGAGTTTTCCATCAAGTCTCATTCATTTATCAAGCCAGTTCGATCGTGTAGCTAAGAACTCGATCGAGTTAACGATCGAGTTTTCCATCGAGTCTTATCCATCAAGCCAGCTCGATCGTGTAGCTAAGAGCTCGATCGAGTTCACCATTGAGTCACGAAGAACAATCCAGATTTTTTTTATTTTTGTTTACGAAAGAGATTGTCTACATACCTTAGTAAGTTAAGAAACAAGAACGCGCTACGATGGATCTTTCGCTTCTATTTTCTTCGACTTTGCGTGAATATTTGGGGCACAAACAAGGACACAAATTTTGTATTTTAGTTGTTAGATTGAATCATTTTGTACTGTTTCATAGTCTTATAAGTTTATGTGGGCAGCCATATTCAATCAAGCTCCAACAACTCTCTTACAAGAAATTGAATTAAAGTACCTTCATTTATGTTGGTGTCCTTTTTTTACCTTAAATTCCTCTTCAATTCAGTACCTACATGTCCTCTCAATTTTTATCTGCCACTCTGTGTGTATATATATATATATATATGCGTGTGTGTGTGGGGGGGCGATCACTGCATGTAAAGAAGAAAGTGAAAAATTGAAAAATTAATAAAGAGAGAGAAATTGAAAAAATAAAGAAGAGAGAGAAGAGAGCACCAATTGACTTAAAAGGAGTGAGAGAAAGTTATTATTTATTTATTAATAAGAAAAGGTCAACATCACAAACTTTCTCTCACATGTACAAGGATATTTATGTCTTATAACCCCAAAATGACCATAAAACTTTTACTTTATAAACTATGTAAATATAACTTCTAGTTTTAAGAAAAATTGCCATATATGAGTATTAAGACATAAATTTAACTCATAAGTTGATATAATTAAATCTATTATCTTGGGAAGAAAGAAAGAGATCATGTCACGGTTTCATTCATATTTCAATTTTTTTTTTAGGATGAATTCATATTTCAATGTGATTGAAACCTAATTTTGTAGCTAGTGATAATAAATAATTGATGAATTTCCATACAAAAAGAATTCATTTCTTTTTTAGCAAAGCAAATGAATTCGATTATGATGTGTTTCATTTTGAAAATGATAAAATTGAGTATTTTTGTAAGAGCATCCACAATGGTGGGCATAACCTTTAAGTAATTTTTGTGGGTTCAAGTGACACTCATATTTTGTCCACAATGGTGCCCACCACTGCCCATTTTTTTCACATTAACAAAAAATAAAAATTTAGAAATATAATCCCGAGTGAAGCGTGTCCACATTTCTTCGATCAAATCATTCTCTAGTTTTACGTGGGCTCCACGAATCCCACCCTCATTGCCTGTTGAGCTCGATGGCTCTCTTCGAGGGCCCAATTACTCACATTTCTGTCTTCGTATTGAACAATCATAATATGCAAGATAATACAAGCATACACATTGGCTGCTCTGCAAAATAATCGTACCAATAGTCTTCGGCTGGACATATATATGCCACACAGAAAACGACTTTATCACATCTCTCAAGTCTCACCTCAAAAATAAAGTTTATAAAATAACAATTGAAGCTTCATCTTGTAAGAAAAACAAAATATAAAAACAAACAAAGTATGCTCGTCTATATTCGCAGGGGTAGTCGAATTCGAGGGAAGATTCCATATACGATAATATATTGCTTTATTTGTAAGTTTAGTGCCCGATATGATATAAATGACAAAATTTAGTGCCCTTTCATACAAATATTTCTATTGTTCTAAAGTCAAAAGATGAAAATAGATCGATTGTCAAAAGAAAAATTTAAAATATTAGCAAATATAAGTAAAGAATATAAAAATTTCAATGTTAGGAATTTGATGTGTTGCCACTTGCATCACGCGAGTGTGTGTTGCGTGCAATTCTCTTTAAGGTAAACTTGATTAATCGTTCTGCGAATCAGGATAATTATGCTAAATTAGTGTGCGATCACACAATTTTTCTTAATAATAAACATATATTATATATATACGTTCATGTTTATGCGAGTTTGAGTTTGTGAACTTTTAGTTAGTTTTTGATAAATTAGTACCTCATTTGACTAACAGATATCACATATATGGTCCTATATTAATTATATTTAATTGTTCTAATTTTACTCGATATACCTATAAACAAAATATTTTCGAGACTTGGTATTATAGTACAATTCAAAATCCACTATTATGTATAATTGATCATGTATGTAATAAATATTTTAGAAAATTAGTTTTACATTCGGTCTTCGTTTCGTTGCAGTAGTAAATCTTGAGAATAACACCCAAAATAACAATATAAATTTTCGAATTTAATTTGATTTTTGGGTAGACAATAATAATAATAATAATAATTCGGTGGGGCCACAACATGTGGACAGTTTGCACATCGTACGTGCACACGGTCAGTCAACTCAGATAGATAGATATATATCTCTTTCACAATACTTTTATTGGAGCCAAGTTTGACTCTATATTGTTAAAATATGCTCAGATACTATTTGATTTTAATTTGATTTTTGGGGTAGATAATAATAATAATTAACAGTATAATGCTATTTAGGGTTAATCTCCTCAATTGAATCTCACCGATACTTGTCAATGGAAAAAAAAAACAACAGAGAATAATGGCAAAAAAAGGAAAAACACGCGCGAAGGTAGAGAGATATGGCCACCCGCCGGAAATGGAATGATCGATAAATGCATTAGGGAATGGAGCGCTTAATTTCCATCTTTATTTTTCAATGTTCAAATTCCTTCCTTGTCATTTTTTTCCCGTAATTAATAAGATATGCTTAATTCCCGATTAATTTAAAGATCTAAACAGTTATAATTGTTACCTATATTGAATTGCTTGATCCGTGGGTAGGTTGGGATTCGATCGAATTCCTAGGGTTTTTTCGTCATGAATCTCTATTCGAATTCCTAGGAAACGGATTTGGAATTCTAGCAAAACATGATTGTATTGATTCATTTCTACATGTTTGATTGATTGATTGATCTGTTCAATTTTTTTTTCCTTTCAATTTTGTGTTTGTGGTTGGGATTTGGATTATTTCTTGTATTGCTTAAACTTTCATCTAATGTTGATACTTAAATTTCATAATTTTAAATTATTAGCTTATTAAATTATTAGAAATAATTTGCTGATGGATATCTACTACTTGTAAATCGTAACCTAGCTAATGTTTGTTGGCTTGTATGCAAGTCTTGTTTCTTTAGTAAATCTGCCTAATATCTCTCTATTCCTTGTAATGTACCCTTTGATCTTGTAAATGTTGTTGGTTATGTTTTGTTGTGAATTTTCCCTTAATTTTCAACTCAAGAATACTTGATAGAATTGCAGATCCTCCTCAACTCTGATAATTGTTTTGGTGTAAGACAAAATGGAATCCTTGTTTTACAATTGCATCTTTGAATTTGGTGATGATTTGGGGTTGGAAGAGTTTTCGTTTTGGAGAAAACATTGAATTGCATAAAGAAATGATGAACTTAACCATCTCAATTTCAATTATATTGATACACAAATGAAATTTTATCGAAGAAAGATGGTGAGGAAATGTTACGCAAACTGCACTACAATATGACATCAACATAAACACGTGCATACTACCAAGTTCGTTCCAATAGCACATCGTATAAGATTTAAACAAATAAAAAGGACAAGTTTACATTAATTTTTGTGTTTTTTTTTTCGCTTTTTCTTTGATTCTTTTCCATATATTAGGGTTTATTAATTCTCAATTAGGATTGATTAATCTCAATTAGGTTTTATTAATTCCTAATCAAATTTTTTTAATCATCATTTAACATTTATTAATCACAATTAAAGTTTATTAATCTCAATTAGAATTTATTTTAATTAAATAAAAAATGAAAAAAATTGTTCTCTAGACATTGACCAGCGATTATTTCTACCAGAGAGTGCCTCAAAGAAAACTTATCAATTTTTTGATAAAAAAATCTCGGTAGGGTATTTCTCATTCATTAAATCCATGCAGAATTTTTTTTTTTTGAGAATACTGATACATAATAGTTGTGGAATAATAAAGTACACATTATTTTTAAGTATTTACTAGTGTTGCACTCCGTGTCATGTACGGCAAAATATTTAGTTAACGAATAATATTTAAATGTAAAATTTAGATATGTTGTAGGTGGTGGGACAAAAAGGTCCTTAAGTACTGGCATTAATATTGATCAGCCTTTATTCAGAAATATATAACAGATTCATAATACGTAAAGTAAAATACTCAGTAATAAAAACATAGTATTAATCAATTTTAAACAAGGAAATAAATGTATTAAAAATTAGTCCAAACTCCAAACATATCGTGTTACATCAGATGTGGATGCGCTACAGTCCATGTACTTATGAATCCATATACTTATTAATCCCAATTAAAGTTATTAATCATAATTAGGGTTTATATTAATTAATTAAAAATGAAAAAAATTGAAAAAAATATTTTTTAAGTCAACTCTAGATATTGACCGAATGCACGGTCCATTTAAGAATAAGAGACCGGGTTCAATCTCCATTCCCCTCTCCCAACTTAAAAAAATTTGAATTTTTAAAAATAATTGAAAAGCTTGAAATATAAGATTTGGGCTAATAAAAACTGAATTAAAAAAAAAAAACTGTGGTCAAAAGAAGAATATACAATAGTACAGGGACTTGTGTGAAATTAAGCTACCCTTTTAAACAAACTTCCGAAGTCCGAACATTTAAGACGTAGCAGAAATACAAATACAAAGAAGTAGAGTCTTCACCAATATTTTATTAGTATTATTTTTGCATATTTTAATATGTAGAGCAAAATTCTTATCTAGGTTAGGAAATATTGAAGCATGAAAACTTAAGTGACGCATGCACGGGGTATTGATTTTTTCCAACATTTGAATTTTATGCATGCGTGTGGACAATTTCTTGGGTTTCAAATTGACACGTCATACATTCACGTTTTTATTTTATTTTTTATAACCCTTAGATGTAACGATTTTATTCCAATATATAAAATTGGAGAGGAGAAATTCTAGTAAGTTTTACGTTTATATTATTATTATATTTGATAAATCGATACATTAGTTTATTTTTTCCTATTTAGATTTTAGATAATGTTTAGTTTTATTTCGAAAAAGAGAGGTGAATGGCCGAGGTTAACCGGAACCGAACCGGCGGTTCTCGGTTCCGTTCCAAGGGAACCGGAATCGAACTGCCGAACACTTCGGTTTCGGTTCCAAACCAGAACCGCAAGTTTCGGTTCGGAATCGAAACCGGCGGTTCTCGGTTCCGCAACTTTGGAACCGGAACCAAATCGCCGTCGATGCGGTTCTCGGTTCCGAACCGGAACCGATGGTTCGGTTTCGGTTCAGGAACCGCCGGTTTCGGTCAGTTCTGGCTGTTCCGGTTCTTGTGGGCACCTCTATTTAGACGTAGTAACTATTTAGTATGTTAATTTTATTATTAAATTGAATTAGTTTGTCTCTCATGCAACCAACCTCATGGGATGAGATCGGGTCGGGTTGATCCGGGTCAACCCGTTGACTTTGAATTTTTTTTTCGTCTTCGCCTTCGGCTCTGATTTCAATTATAAAATAATGATTGTGGCAATATTAATGTCATTTAGCTCACTCCGAGGCCTTCAACTCCCCTCGCTCTACTCTTAAACAAAAAAATAAAAATAATAAAAAATTAAAAAAATAGATATTATGACATTTAGAAGTGTCATAATAAGTCTGTTGGATTAAAATAATATATATGTTACACGCGCCTAAAAAAAATCTATCGGACACGTGGACTCGCGCCAAACTTAAGGTTCATTTTCGGCACGTTTGTTGCAGGTGCGCAACCGGTCGCATACAAGTTAGTGTGTATTTATAGATATTGAATGAGACAGCACTAGATGTGAGATTTTCCATTATTGGCTGTTAGTGTAAATTAATCATTTTACTGTTTGAAAATTTGCGCGTGAGGATAAAATAACCTGTATTAAAAAGTGGCAAAAGTCAATGTCCAGTCAATACGCTTCTTCCTCGAGATCATTTCTTGCCAGCACTTCGCTAGCCGCCATTAATTAATCAATCTCATCACTGCCAATTCTTGAAGAAAAAAATTAAAATTAGATTTTCTTCAAAGAATACCAGATTTTCTTCATCAAGATGAGATGAAATCCAAAAACTTCTTCCAAAACCTCCTCAAACCATTCACGTCTAGCTCAACTAGAGGTCAGATTTTTATCTTGTTTTCAGCCGAGGTTGATATTTTTTTGAAGATTTTATTTTTATTTTGTAATATTCTGAAGAAATGTTTTATTTTTTTTAATTTTCTTAATTTTTGTGTTTTTAAAATGCGATAGAAGATCAACACGAGGACGACCTGGAGAAAATTGCAGAGCGAGAGCAGAAAAACTTTTCCTTTGAAACCCTTGTTGCAGCAACTAAGAATTTTCATCCCTCTCATAAGCTAGGAGAAGGGGGTTTCGGCCCAGTTTATCAGGTAAAATTGCTACTCTTGTGATTTATTTATTTATTTACTTTTTAAATGCATCAAGATTCAATTTTTGATTATCTGAAAGCATGTATTGAATTTGTGGGTCGTTTTAATTATACCATTCACGAATTGGGGTGGAGGGAAACTGGGATTTGATTAAGGAAATATCTAGTGGCTGAAAAAATATTTAATAATTTGGGTTTGTGGGGCATGTTTGATTTGAATTTAGGGAAAATTGAGTGATGGGAGAGAAATAGCCGTGAAGAGGCTCTCACAAAGATCTGCTCAGGGGAATAAGGAGTTTCTGAATGAGGCAAAGCTGTTGTCACGTGTGCAGCACAAAAATGTGGTGAATTTGTTGGGATATTGTGTCCGTGATGCAGAAAAACTGCTTGTTTACGAATATGTTGCCAATCAGAGCCTCGATAAGTTTCTTTTCAGTAAGTTTTTCTTCGTTGTCTTTTTCTGCATTTCGCCGTTTATGTTAAGGAATATTATTCATTTTTATGGGAGTTTTGTTTAAGGAATCTTCAATAACTAATTCCCACTTGAAAGTTGATAGCAATTATTTCCGGTGACATCTTTATTGTAACTTTGAGTATGATATTTCTGTAAAGTTTCAACACAATGTTGCCAAATGCTTATTAAGGAATTCAACCATCGATGTGAAATGAATCTAATCTGATAAGATAAGTGTTTTTTTAGCTCATATGATTTTGCATGAATAAACTTTGGATTCACATCTCCTTTTAATCATCAGCTGCTCGGTTGGATTTAATGTTTTTCTTGTATGAGGTACCTTCATATACTTGAAAAGCAAGATTGAAATTTGTTTTTTGTAACTCAAAGAATGCTTACCTTTCCATGTTAGAAAGTAAGATGATGCAACAAAATCAAGAGTGGTTTCCCTTACTGTGTCTTTATTCATGGATATGCTTAGAGTTATTGCAATGGCAGGATTGAAGTCAGAACTATGCTTAAGCATGCAGGAGAACCTAGAAATGAAAATCAATGTTGTATAGAACCGCATCCAAAAGCTACATAAACACAAACATATTCTAGTTTCTGCATTCCACCTATAGGAAACTTGAGTTGACAAAAATTTGAAATTGGTATATAAAATTATAATTCATTTCTGCGTACTATAGACATGAAGTAGGTAATCATAATTCATTTCTTTGCAAGTTAAAATAGCCGTGTACCTTTCATGCTAAAAACAGAAAATAATTATCTTTATGTATTAGAAGAAATACCTGGTAAGCAATGAGTGAGCTTCATGTGTTATGCTAATGGATTTTTTTCAACTTCTCGACTTTCTCTTCTAAAGGTCGGGATGAGGAATCTTACGAAATTTGGTTCTCCTAATCCTTTCTTTTCATTACTTAAAAAAAAAAGTAGAAATAGAAAGTCGTTTTTTTTTCCTGGAGAATGTCAATTTGGCAAATCATTCTAACTATAGTAAAATGATTTGGGGCATTTAGCTAGGCAAGCTTTACGTTCTGATGTAGCATGAAAGTGAAATTGACATTTCATTATGCGATTCTTCTTATTTAGAGGCTGATAAAAGAGAGTTGCTGGACTGGAAACGGAGGCATGACGTGATAGTAGGCGTCGCGAAGGGACTGCTTTATCTTCACGAACAAGCTCACTGTACCATCATTCACCGGGACATCAAAGGCAGCAATATCCTACTAGATGATAAATGGGTTCCCAAGATCGCTGATTTTGGCATGGCACGCCTTTACCCAGAAGATCAAACGCATGTTCATACCCGTGTAGCTGGTACAAAGTATGGCTTTTCTTAAACTTAAATCTCGTTACTACATGACCATTCAAGTCGAGTTAAAGAACAAATATGGATGCATTTATTTGATTGCAGTGGTTACATGGCACCAGAGTATCTCATGTATGGCAATCTCTCTAAAAAAGCAGACATTTTCAGCTTTGGGGTTGTGGTTCTGGAGCTGATAAGCGGACAAAGAAACTCCAGTTTTGATCGAGACCCCGATTCAGGGAACCTGCTCGAATGGGTAAGAACTTAAAATTTGGGTTTCGTATTGATAGATTCAGAGTGGTGTTAAATACCAATAAGAAAACTTTGCTCGAACTCAGATTTTACTTCTCTAAACAGTGTTAAAATCTGTATACATCATGCTGCCACGAATTCGTATAGTATTATACAATGGCCAAATATCTGATTCTAACTTGACCTTTGGACTCATTATCAAAATTATTCCAACCTTCGAAGAATATCAATTTGATACCTGACCTATTTGATTTTTATCGAATCTTATTTGTCGTAATCAGATGAACTAGGCTAGTTTCATTTGTCAATTCTTGTGATCAGATGAAGTAGGCTAGTTTAATTCACGTCGTAATCTTCTTTCTGTGTAATAGCTGCAGTTGATGTTACTATAAGCTTGAGTAACCTCGTTGTTCATGATCTGATAATTGTTGTCTGCAGGCGTATAAGCTCCACAAAAAGCGAAGGAGCTTTGAAGTCATGGATCCAGTATTGGTGTCATCAGCAGATATGGAACAGATAGCGACGCTTGTACAAATCGGGTTGCTATGTGTGCAGTCGGATCCACAATCGCGGCCGGACATGGAGCGCGTGGTGGTGCTGCTATCAAGAAAGCCAAGCCATCTTGAAGAACCCACTAGACCAGGAGTGCCTGGATCGAGATACAGGCGGTACCGCACCGGAACCACCTCGTCAGTCACCGGAAACTCCGACAGATCGAGTTCAGGATCCTTTGGGTCCACAAATACAAGAACTGCGTCATCAAGTGCGACTACGTCGAGCCTAGCCAATTCACGGTTAGATCGCCATGGAAAGCGTCCTATCAAAGATTAGATGATAAATTAATAACATTCTTTCGTAAATATATTAGTTTCCATTACTTTTTTTATTAGATGTTTTTTTTTGGGGGGGTAGGGGGGGGGGGGGGGGTTAGATAATTCATCTTTTCTTCCTTTTATGGAAGCCTAATTAACGTGGTGCTTGTGTATATAGAGAGAGATTATTTAAATATTCCTTTAGCAGCATTTTTTTCGTTCTTGAGAATTTCCTTTAGCAGCATTTATATATTATGATTATTTTTGGATGATTATTACTGCATGCCCAGATCATGTAATACATGACTAGTAAAGTAATAGAGTAAGTAACCCATCGAATTGATGGGAAATTATTTTACATTATAATTTATATGTATAAACTTAAAAAGTAATTAAACAAAATATATTTACTAAAAAATAAACTACCCCTCCATCCACAAAATATGTAGCATAATTTTAATGACACATATTTTAAAAAATGTTTGATAGATTGTTTGTTGAGTGAAGAAAGGATTCACCAATTTTAAATTATTGTGAAGTATAAAACATAAGAAATTGGGTGGAGTTATATCCAAAAATTGACATACTACATATTTCGTGAACGGATGAAAATAACCCTAATACTATATATTTCGTGGACGGAGGGAGTATAATTCATTAAAACTACACAAATACAACCCGGCAAATCGGCAGTTATTGCAACTGAAAGCTGCCTGTCCAGGCAATCGGAATACCACCCGTTTGGGCAAATAGCCTAAGTGAGCCCAAGCCCTTAATGGGCTACCAAATCTATGGCCCAAAAATCGCCAATCCCAAGCCACCAAACCCAAGTTCGGCCCAATGGGATTACACCATATTAATGAATTTGACTATCCAAATTCATCCACTACCACACAATTTTCGCACATTATTACTACTCACACACCAAAGAATGATTTTGAGAACATGAATATACTACGATTATTTATTCACTAAGTAAACTAATCCTATATAATTTAATTCTCTAAGAATTAAATAATTCGCCCCCGAATAAATGGATAAAACCATTAATTCTAACATCTTATTCTTCAGTACTTCACTCGCATTTTAAAAATGTACATATTTTAAAGTCTGGAAATTTATATTTAATTGAGTCATATATTTTTCAAAACTGCATCTTTCATTATAAGTAACACCTTACTTGTCGTACTCTCCTCCGAACAATGTGATCCAGTAACATTAATTAATCCGAACGAAATATTATTTCAAAATTGTATTCGATATATCTCAATGCCATTAATGTAACAAACAAAGTCGTGTTCTGCCTCAAAGTCTTTTGAATCGGCATATTAGTTTGGAGCAGATTTATATTGGCACCATCAAATTAAATGAATATATTATCGGTAAGTGTTGGCCTTCGAATATTGTTTAAAAAAATTTATTGCTTTTGTGCAACTTTTTATTGTATATCACTTTTTTGTGTATTTCTGAACTTATTTCTTGCATCCCAGGCACTTGCTGCAATAAACTGTTAGATTTATCTCTTTATTTATTTATTTTACTGAGAGTCAATTAAATAAATTATACACTATTTGGTTTCACATGTGTCTATTTTTAAGGAATGGATAAAACCCAATTATGAGAGAAAACCATCTAGTAACTTCTTTAATGGGAAGAAGCGGTTTTATTAAATTTTTTCTAACGGTATTGAGGGTCCCTGAGTTTGCTTTTCTTCTGCAAGTGAAATACACCATCAATATAGAGAAAAGAAAAAACTGAGAAGCACCCACCGGAAACTCAATCTATGGATTCACTGAAGGCTTTCTGGATTCAATACAGTATATGGTGATGTTATTTGCTTCATGTAGAAAGAGACATAGCAATGGCTAGAGGTATGTCGTTATTTACTTCCGCTGCAGAACAATTTATGTTTAAATCGATTATGTTTATTCTTACATTTGGTATCAGAGCAAGGCTAATCCTCTGCCTTGCTGTGCTCGTTTTCTATCTTTTGATTCTGGGCATTGATTTTGAATTTTTTTTCTGCCGTTTCAAAATTCATGAAGAACTAAAATTACATGACTCCTACATTCATGTAGAAGTTAGATACTTACTTGTATCTGTGCAAATCAAAATTGGTGCATATGAATCTCAGATTAATATGGATACTAAATTTTTTTTTTCTTCTTCTTCAGTTCTCTGATTGAATATTTGTTTTTGTATTTTTGAGATACAATTTAATGTTATATGATTCACATGATTTTGATTAAATAAGGAGTGGCCACATCATCCTTAATTAGTTAAAATTATATTTGAGGTTTAAGAATCACTATGCTAAATAACATTAATTGTGATTGATCATATGAAATGTAATAGATTTTATCCCACAGGATTTTTTTTATTACATTTTTATGATTAATTAGGGCAGAAGTTATATTTTCTAATTTACCTACAGGGATTAGAAAATGGAACATAATTTAATAGTTTTGTCATAGAGAATAAAGTAATCCTATTGAATTAGAACTTTAGCCCACAAGCAAGTTTTATGCTTTTGGATTAATATGTTTAGCATGTTTTTCAATGATGTAACATGTTATATGTTTTAATAAGCCTCATTTATTGATATGAGTATGGTTATTTATTTATTGCAGCAACTCAACATGTTAATATCTCTGATATGAAATTTGATGTTCCTGAGCTTAATGGGGACAACTATAAGATCTGGAAGGAGAGAGTTCTTCTCCATTTAGGATGGTTGGACATTGATTATGCTATCAGGAAAGATGAACCTCATGCTATAACTGAAAATAGCATTCCAGATGAAGTTGATCTTTATGAAAAGTGGGAGCGATCTAATCGTCTCTGCGTTATGTTCATAAAGACCAGAATATCTGTTGGGATTAGGGGTTCAGTCGAGCAATATGACAATGTTCGTACCTTGCTGAAAGCAATTGATGATCAATTTGTGTCTTCTGATAAGGCATTGGCTAGCACTCTAATCATGCAGTTTTCATCCTTAAAACATAGTGGGATTAGAGGTGTGCGTGAGCATATCATGCGCATGCGTGATATAGCGGCTCAATTAAAAGTACTGGAAGTTGAGATGTCAGACGATTTCCTGGTTCACTTCATAATGTGTACTCTTCCTCCACAGTACACTCCTTTTAAGATCTCCTATAACACACAAAAGGATAAGTGGTCAATCAATGAACTAATGACCATGTGTGTTCAGGAGGAAGGTGAGAAAGTGAATTTGGCTACTACATCAGGAAAGAAGAGACATTTTCAGGCCAAAGATAAGGGAAAGGATAAAATTCCTCCCCATAAGGATATTGAAAAAGTTCGCAAGTGTTTCTTTTGCCATAAGAAAGGGCATCAAAAGAAAAATTGTGCTAAATTCATGAAGTGGCTTGAAAAGAAAGGTACTCAATTTTCACTTGTTTGTTATGAATCCAATATGATTGATGTTAATCATAACATGTGGTGGATTGATTCTGGTTCTACAATTCATGTTTCTAATTCCCTGCAAGGATTGCAAAACCTGCGGAAACCAGTGGGAAGTGAGTGCAACATCTATTCTGGAAACAAGATGCCCTCACAAGTGGAAGCAGTAGGAACAAGCAAGCTAATTTTAAGTAGTGGTTTTATTTTGCTTTTGGAAAGACCTTTTATATTCCTAACTTTGCTAGGAACTTGATTTCTGTTTATAGATTAGTATCATCTGGTTATTCCTGTAACTTTTCAGACTATTGTTTCAGTTTATTACTTGAATCTGATGTTATTGGTTATGGTACTTTAAATGATGGTCTTTTTTGTCTTAATTTGCAAAATGATGATTATCATACTGCTATGCATGTTCAAGGTACTGTCGGTATGAAACGATGTGTTATGAATGAAAATTCCTCAACATTTTGGCATCGGAGATTAGGACACATCTCCATTGAAAGAATTAAAAGATTGGTGAATGATGGAGTACTTAGTACTCTAGATTTTTTCGATTTTGAAACTTGTATAGATTGCATTAAGGGTAGCAAACTAACAAGTCAAAGAAAGGTGCCAAGAAGAGTTCTGAAATATTGGAAATAATTCATACAGACATTTGTAGTCTAAATATGGATACACACAGTGATAAATACTTTATCACCTTTATAG
Source organism: Agastache rugosa (assembly GCA_031470985.1). Taxonomy (NCBI): domain Eukaryota; kingdom Viridiplantae; phylum Streptophyta; class Magnoliopsida; order Lamiales; family Lamiaceae; genus Agastache; species Agastache rugosa. The sequence goes on along the minus strand of CM062602.1, from coordinate 17,766,786 downwards.
ATGATTACTCACGTTACATGTATCTCTACTTACTCGACAACAAGTATGAAGCACTTGATGCTTTTAAGATTTTTAAAGTTGAGGTAGAGAAACAATCTGGAAAGCAAATAAAAATTGTGAGATCAGATAGAGGTGACGAGTTTTATGGCAGATACACTGAGAGTGGACAAGCATCAGGTCCATTTGCTAAATTTCTTCAAGAAAATGGGATTGTTGCCCAATATACCATGCCTGGTACTCCAGATCAAAATGGTATTGCAGAAAGAAGAAATCGAACATTATTGGACATGGTGCGGAGTATGATTGCTAGCTCCAAACTTCCTAAGTCCTTGTGGTATGAAGCTCTTAAAACGGCTGTGTACATATTGAACCGAGTTCCAACAAAGGCGGTCTCAAAGACACCTTTTGAATTATTCAAAGGTTGGAAACCGAGTTTGAAACATGTGCGCATTTGGGAATGTCCGTCTGAAGTAAGAGTTTATAATCCTCAAGAAAAAAAGTTGGACCCAAGGACCATAAGTGGGTATTTCGTTGGATATGCTGAAAGGTCTAAGGGATACAGATTTTATTGTCCATCTCATAGTACTAGATTTGTGGAATCAAGAAATGCAAAATTTCTTGAAAATGATTTGATTCGTGGGAGCGATCAATCTCTAGGTGTTAGTTTTGAGAAAGATCATTCAGACTCTTTATATCATATTTCAAGTCATCCAGTAGTTGTTGCTAATAATGCACCTCAAAATGCAGTGCATGTTGAGTAACCAGGTTTCGACATTCCACATAATGCTGAACAAGATCAAGTAGATCGTGAAGAGCCACATATTTCTGTTGTTCAGGAGGAAGTTAATCAACCGAATGAACAACAGAATGAACAACATCACGAACAAGATGTTGGTCATATGTTAAGAAGATCTACTAGAGCAACGAGGTCAGCAATTTCAAGTGACTATGTTGTGTATCTTCAAGAGATTGACTACAATATTGGAGCTGAAAATGATCCTAAAACGTTTTCACAAGCCATGAGTTCTAGAGAATCTGACTTATGGTTTAATGCTATGCAAGATGAGATGGATTCCATGGCATTTAACAACGTTTGGACTCTTGTCGAGTTGCCTAATGGTGTAAAAGCCATTGGTTGCAAATGGGTCTTTAAAATAAAGAAAGACTCAAATGGCAACATCGAGAGATATAAGGCAAGACTTGTTGCCAAGGGATTCACTCAAAGAGAAGGAATCGATTATACAGAGACTTTTTCTCCCGTATCTAAGAAAGAGTCACTTCGAATAATCATGGCATTAGTAGCCCATTTTGATTTTGATTTGCATCAAATGGATGTGAAAACAGCCTTTCTTAATGGTGATCTAGAGGAGACTGTTTATATGAAACAACTAGAAGGTTTCGTCTCTAGTAAAGGTGATCATTTAGTTTGTAAGCTTAATAAATCTATATATGGACTAAAAAAAGCCTCCCGTCAATGGTATATTAAATTTCATGAAGTTATTACTTCATTTGGTTTTGAAGAGAATATCATGGATGAATGTATATACCAGAAGGTTAGTGGGAGTCATATTTGTTTGCTAGTTCTATATGTAGATGATATATTGCTTGCTTCTAATGATAAGGGCTAGCTATATGAGGTGAAACAATTTCTTTCAAAGAATTTTGATATGAAGGATATGGGTGAGGCATCTTATGTCATTGGCATAATGATCCATAGGGATAGATCTCGAGGTATTTTGGGTTTGTCTCAAGAGACCTATATCAACAAAGTTCTTGAAAGATTTCGTATGAAAGATTGTTCACCAAACGTAGCACCTGTTGTGAAGGGTGACACATTTAATCTGGATCAATGTCCGAAAAATGAGCTCGAAAGAGAACAAATGAAAAACATTCCATATGCTTTAGTTGTTGCAAGCATTATGTATGCTCAAGTCTGTACTAGACCAGATATTGCTTTTATTGTTGGAATGTTGGGCAGATATTAGAGTAATCCAGGCCTTGACCACTGGAGAGCTGCAAAGAAAGTGTTAAGATATCTTCAAGGAACGAAAGATTATATGCTTATGTATAAACGAACTGACAGTCTGGAAGTCATTGGCTACTGCGATTCAGACTTTGCTGGTTGTGTTGATTCACGAAAATCAACATCTGGTTATATTTTCATGCTTGCCGATGGTGCTATATCTTGGAGAAGTGCAAAGTTGTCCTTGACTGCTACTTCTACAATGGAGGCAGAGTTTGTTTCATGTTTTGAAGCTACTAGTCATGGTGTATGGTTAAAGAGTTTCATTTCCAAGCTTAGAGTTGTGGATTCTATTTCTAGACCACTGACATTGTACTGTGATAATTCAGCTGCGGTATTTATGGCTAAGAACAACAAAAGTGGTAGTCGAAGTAAACATATCGACATCAAATACTTAGCCGTAAGAGAACGTGTTAAGGAAAAGAAAGTGGTCTTTGAGCACGTCAGCACTGATTTAATGATTGCCGATCCTTTAACTAAGGGCATGCCACCAAAGAAGTTTAAGGATCATGTAGTACGAATGGGACTTGGTTCTTTAATGTTATTTTAGTTGTATGTACATCTATTATATATTACTCTTATATATATTTACTTGATATTTTCTCATTTGTTTTTGTGCACTTATTTTTGGATTGAGAAATATCATAATTGTTTGGACCTAGAATAAATATATGGTTTATTCAATAAAGCTGTACAAGGTTTTTTGAGAATCACAGCATATTGTAATACATGGAAGATAATACTCGCTCTAGAGAACCTATCGCCATGATTCATATGTTTTGTTTCTCATAATTGTGAATGTAGTAACATGTGAACCAAGTGGGAGAACGTTAGATTTATCTCTTTATTTATTTATTTTACTTAGAGTCAATTAAATAAATTATACACTATTTGGTTTCACATGTGTCTATTTTTAAGGAATGGATAAAACCCAATTATGAGAGAAAACCGTCTAGTAACTTCTTTGATGGGAAGAAGCGGTTTTATTAAGATTTTTCTAACGGTATTGAGGGTCCCTGAGTTTGCTTTTCTTCTGCGAGTGAAATACACCATCAATATAGAGAAAAGAAAAAACTGAGAAGCACCCACCAGAAACTCAATCTATGGATTCACTGAGGGCTTTTTGGATTCAATACAGTATATGGTGATGTTATTTACTTCATGTAGAAAGAGACATAGCAATGGTTGGAGGTATGTCGTTATTTACTTCCGCTGCAGAACAATTTATGTTTAAATCGATTATGTTTATTCTTACATAAATATGAAGAAGTAAGCAATTATTATTTAATATTTATAAAAATATGAAGCAGTAAACAAAATAACTTATCTTTAATCAGTAGCCTTGGATTGTGCATCCGAGATTTTTGATGTGTCAAAATAACTCGAAACATAATCAAGGACCAAAATGTGGAATAGAACAGGATCTGGAAACTACCGAAGAATAATAACAATAAAAAGTAGTAGAATATAAAAATTAAATATATGGAAAAATATGTAGATCTTTACAGATCTAAATATCTATGGCAGAAGTATTAAAATTCAAAATATATTAAATAAATAATTACTCCTAAATACAAGCTTTAATGATAAGATTTAATTTAACTACTACCAGATCTTATAAGATATACGGTAGTATTGAATACCTTAACCTCAGCCTTAGTGTTTGGTAGACATGTATGAATACCAGATCTCTATATGAATCTACATATGTAAAGTAGAAATGATAAAAAATACTCTACAAAACATTGAAAAATAATTATTGCATCCTTAAATATCAGCTTTATGGCCGACTTTAAATAAGAAAAAAAAATGTTTAACGGAATTTGCAGGGTGGTCGGAAGGGATGATCGGAGTTGGCACAGTAGAAGCTGGTTTAGGTTGAAGCCGTTTCAGAAATGGAAAGAAAAGATAAGAGAGAGGCGCCGTATTTTTTAGGACTAGAATGAAACTATAAAGTACATGTTTGCTATTTATATTTAAGGCCCGGGCTTCTACTGCAAAATTCGATCAAGAAATAAAATCTGCGTGGCCCAATAATAAAATTCGCTTGGTCCAATCTTAATATACCATAGGAAAATATAATTATTTACTTTAAAATTAAATTATTTGTGAAATATAAATACAACAACATTAATGCACCTTTTTTTTTAACAGAGAATTACACTAATATATAAATAAACCACTACACCCATCATATATAGATGAAACCTCTACATCACATAAAAGTGGAATCATTACACCACCACTCTACCTCAACTTTGCCACTTAAACTAAACCTCAATTGCAACAATATTAATGCAATTATTAGTATGACATCTCTACGAATTTGTTTATATATAAGTGTAGGATATTTTTGGTTAGTTGTATTAATTAAATTCTTCTCTATTAGTGTGCATTATAAAATTATAATATAAATGTACAATTTATTGGAAAATTTTCTTCTTCTTTTGAGATAGTTTGAGGTCTGCCAATTGGTTGTGTGTGTTGTTATTAAAATTTTAAATACTCCCTCCATCCCACCATTAGTGGTGACGTTCTTTTCGGCACGGGTATTAAGGAGAAGTGTGTTTAAAGAGTAAAAAGATAGAAAATTGTGGAGCCACAACTTTTTGTGAGATAAGCATATTTCCTAATAAGGAAAATGGTCACTTATCTCGGGACAACCCAATAAGGTAATGTGTCCACTTATGGAGAGACAGAGTATTTTATTATTGTATTTTCTAATTTATAGTATATTTTTCTCACTTAAGTTTTTTTTTATTTCGATTTCGGACCATATGTTGTTATATAGATTGCAAAATTTGTAAATTGTAGTTATTGAACACCAATAAAATTATTTGATTGTGTTGTATGCAAAGACTATTAATAAGAGCCAATAACAATCTCTTCCATATATTGGTTTGTTCGTGAAAAAACATGTCCTTAGCCATGAATAGTTATATGCTACATATCATGAATTGAAATAAAATGCAAGAAAGTAAACATTAGTCGCATTTAATTTTATAAAAGGAAACATACTAAGCAAAGTTGGTTGGTAGTACCATTAACATCCCAAAAGAAACATATATATAGGAGTACATGAAAATAGCCGGATTGAAGATATTAATTTGTGGGATGACTATTGAAAATATTGTCTTGACGAAGGCGTCGTTTCACACTTCGCGCAAATAAATTTCTCCTCTTGTCCAACAAGGCGTAGCTATGGCAAGTGGGGTCGAACCCTAGGGAACCGGCGTAGTCTATTCTTCAGGTGGTACTCAATAAAAGAAAATATTCTGTAACTAAACAAAGAAAATTATCAAATAATAAAATATGCTTGGATTGGATTCGAATCAGTGATCCTTATTACTCTTGCTCGTTCATCGATGCAATAATATTCAATTACAAGACTTTATCACTTAGTTTTAAGCAAAGATTAATTTAAGCCCTATGGTCACAAAGTCATGACTCAAATACTCTAAGCCTAGATCTATTCAATTTTACAGATCTTGTCCAGAAGGCAAGATCGCTTCTCTCGATCAACAACGTCACGAAGACACTTCAGTAACGCTGCTGCCCAAAAGGCATTAAGAACAAAAGATCCCAAGATAGCCAAGGGGTATTAGATAACGACTACTCTCCAACACTTACTACCTTCTTGGGCACGAGAGACTCTCTCGAGTTTAATCCCAAATCCTGTTCGTGACTTAATCTCAATATCTAGATGGTGATCAAGCATATGTCAATATCAATTAAGTCTAAATTTAATCCTAAGTGTTTCGGGAATAAAATCATGCAACGAACTCAAACAATTAGATCTCACGAGTTTAGAATGAGTAATTCAGATCACATCATATTCTCCAACCCAAACAAATAAATTTAGCTAGTCATAATAGTAAACGAATAAATTTAGCTAGTCATAAAACGAATAGAAGAAAACATACTTGAATAAAAACTAAACTGGTCGCTGCTCAACAGCGCAAGTCAACAACTGAAGTCTGGGCTTCTCGCCAACAACTACGAATTAAATGCAGAAAATACGAAACTTAAAAGCAAACTTTGCCCGTAGGACTTGTTTCTTCCTCGCACTCTCAAAGTAAATTGCAGACTAAAACCCTAAACAAATCGTGTCTCAGTACAAGATATGGTCGGCCCTATATATAGGCGATGAATTTAGGGTTAAGTTGGAATCCTTGTAGGGCAAGGACCCTTCTAACCATGGCATCTCATTCCTTTTAAAGACCGCCGCAGATCCTCTTTCCTTCTCGGTAGATATCGTCATTAATCAAGCTCGTCTAGGATAAGGAAACAAATCTTCGATCCTTATCCTCTTCCTTGGAGAAAAAGAAATTTGCTGCTGCTTCTCGACCCACATCTTGCTTTCGCTGTCTGCATCCTGTCCTGCTCCCATGCTTCCCAAGATCCTGACCCCTCCGGGTACTTTCTCTGTTGGCTTAAGGAATATGGGGAGGTGCCTCTTGACTTGTAGACTTGATGTTATCGTTGTTGCCCAGCTACAAGCTTCCAGCCCTTTGCCCATTTGCATCGTATCGCCATCTCAGCATCTCAACAACAGATTTTCCACCGGATTTGCCCAACATCCAACCTGTTCTTCCCTGCACACCTTCTCTCGACTTTGTGTCATCCCAGACACACTTTGACTCGATAAAGACACAAAAAGAAACGATAAAACACAAGAAATATGAATACAAAATTGGGTTCATCACACCCACACACTTGAACCACGCTTGCCCTCAAGTGTGCAAATATAATTTTGTCCAAGACTCAAACACAACTGATCAGTAAGTCAACATGTTAGTTAAAATAGAGCACGAATAATGTAAGCAAGTATTGCCATTAGATAGGTCAAGATAGAGTTAATGGGCAAAAAGGTTATCCTCACCAGCACTCATCTCTCAAGTGTATAAGCTTCAGTGTATCGCTCTAGACCAAGATCCACAATGTTTTTCCATAGGCTTGCATGCCCTCTATATCTCTACTTCTTTGAACAAAGTTAAACTACTTATCCTTAGGATTTTATTAGGTTATAACGTGGCTTAAGGCAAAAGGTAAGAAAATTTGGTTACTGGCTATGTCAAGAAGAACTCAGCTCTTGGGCAATAAGTATGCCCTAGATCTCTCACTGATCTCAAGCACAACATCGGGCCTGAGCTCACTTATTTGTCAGGATTATTATTATTATTATTATTATTATTATTATTATTATTATTATTATTATTATTATTATTATTATTATTATTATTATTATTATTATTATTATTATTATTATTATTATTATTATTATTATTATTATTATTATTATTATTATTATTATTATTATTATTATTATTATTATTATTATTTTCTTTTTCTTCTCGGCTTTTTCTTTTTTCCTTTTTTAGAAGATCAACACCTCCTAATCGTGGGTGTTATCGCCTAGCAACTGCTACCCCTACATTCTCCTTTCATCCCTTTACTTCTAGACCTGAGTTCTTGACCGAGAAGGCTCATAAAATCCAGGCTACTATAAGTGAATCAAAAAGAAATTTTTTAAGCTCAAATGGACTAACAAAGGATAAATGCATAGGTAGGGAAATATTTGGCCATGGGCTTAGTGAACGAAAACACCTAAATCATCTAAGTAATTGTTGGGAAAATTAATAGAGTTTTGATTTGATACCAAAACCCAGCTGACCCCAACCGAGTAGATGATTGCACAAGCCTAAGCATTTTTTAGCTCACCTGTTTGAGCTTATAGAGTTTCTAAGTTTACAGGTAGAGTCGCTGAAGACAGCAGAAGACATGGCAGAAGACACAGCTAAGCGGACACAGCTGAGGAAGTCAGCAGAGCAGACTTAGCAGATCAGACCAAGCAGAGTCAAAGATCCAGCAGTATCAAGACCCAGCTCAGTGACGGAAACCCAGCTCAGTGTCAAAGACTCAACTCAGTGTAAAAGACCCAGCTTAGTGTCGATGACACAGCTCAGGTCTAAGACACAGCTCAGGTTAATGACACAGCTCAGGTTGAAGACATATCTCAGGTTAATGATACAACACAGGTCTAAGACACAGCTCAGAGTCAAGACGCAGCAGAGTCCAAGACGCTAAAGACACAGCAGAGACGCTTAGCAGCTCAAAGACGAAGACCTTCTCCAAGACAAGATCCCGATGTCAGAAGATCTTATCTGACGCGGTCAAATCAGAGAAGAAATAGCTCAGCAACTCCAAGCCCAAGAAAAGCATCAACTCCCAGCTGATAACAGAGCTCAAAGGCAGCAGATAAACAGCTGACTGGAATCAAAATCAAAGATAGAATGTCATCCAGCACAGACATCAAGGTCAACTAAAAGGACAGCTGAGAAGGATCTCAGCTGGTTATAAAGCTGAATCAACCGAGCTTCACATCAAGATTCCAACAGACGGAATATCAAGCTAGATATCAAGCTGACAAACTCCAACTATGAAATGGACCTCATCAAAATGGAGTCAACAAGGACCAATCAAAAGTATCACTCAAAAAAGATAAGGACAAATCTGGGTTATCAATGGAACCCTCAACAACAAAGTCGGACTCAATCACAACTGGATGCCGAAGGAGTGATAACAGGTCAAGGAGGGAAATACGCGTTTTGAGGAGTCATCAAGCGTGCTGTGAAAGAAAGACATCTGGTGATCAAACGTGGAGCACAGAATCAAGAAGATGAATCTAGCTGAGGAGGAACTCAGTTCAGCAGATTCACCAACAATTGACATCAATAGTTGATCTCATCCCAGTCCAGTAGAATTATCAAGAAGAGCATCCAACAGGAAATACTCAGCTGGATCACCGTGTTTCATCAAGAAGAAATTAGACACAACTGGACTAACTCAGAAGAAACCCCAAGGATTTCAAAATGAATTTATCAATTTAAAGGGGAACTCTACATAACTGGAAAGAATCAGCAAAATCAAGAAGAATACCTAGCTGGATGCATTCACAAAGACAGACTCAACTGGAATCACCAGCTGGAGAGAAACCCGATCCAGCGGAGCAATCAAGCTGATTCTCTAACCCAGCTGACGACATGAAAAGCACCCAAGAGACTTCTCAACATCTGAAGGACACCGTTGTTGGGAAAATTCACACAGAAGCACCACATGCTGAAATCTAAATCAAGATGATGTGTGAATTACTTGGATTGCTCAATCCGGATAAAGAAAGTTCATCCAGCTGAGGGAGAACAAACTCAGCTGGATCTCAAAGCTCAATTCAGAAGGTTTACCCAGCTGAAGAGAAATCAAGCTCATCTAAACAGTCACAGAACTCAAGAGAACTCAGCTGAAGGAAAATCAAGTGAATCTCCAGATACTCAGCTAAGGAGAAAACTCAGTCAAGCAAAGGAAAAGACCGTCGTGGTATCAGCTGACTTCTATGTCCAAGCTGATCGGTTTGCGTCTCATGCATTTATGAATATAATATTTAAGTCCAATTATTTTGAATTCCTATTTTAAGCGGACATATGTTCCTTAGTTAAATTGCTTGATAAGTTTCCTTTCCCATCGCATTAATTATAAAGTGCAGAGTACTGTAGCACGGTAGTATCGAGGCAGAACGTCAAACGTTTGAACTACCTCACGCGCGGTTGTAATACACTCGCCGTAAGCACGTCAGCAAAATGTGATGAGTGATTATCTCCCAGTCGTTGATCAGAATATCAGCTGATTCAATCTCAACCGTTAATCAATTATGGCAGTTGATATATGTGGAAAAGATACGCGGATTCTTTTATATTTCATCTTTATCTCTGCGAAATTCAAATCTTCAAATCCTATATCTATTTTTTGCAAGTTCTTCGCACGATCAAAATTAACAAATTGCAGAAATGGCACCCAAGAAATCAACCGCAGGGATGAACCAGTTCGAAGCTCTTATGACAAAGTTGTCATTTGAAAGTTGTCTTTCCACCTCCAACCTTCATATCTCTGAACTCCAAGAGATGGTGGATCTCGTCGCAGACTCCGGTCTCTTGCTGTGGGCAACCTCCATGCCCGAACTTATGCTGAAGAGAGATGCTGCCCTCTTCTACCTCAACATTATTGACGAAGACGGCTACTACTCATCGTCATTCAATGTGATTGTCAAGGGTGATGACGGAAATTTTGACTCAGCAATCGTCAACATCAAGCTCAATAGAATGCTGCGAAAGGTGTTCAATCTGCCCAGCAAAGGAGAATTCATTCCAGACGACTACAGCCGTGAGGAAGTAGATGAATTCCTCAGTCAAGAGATGCTTATCTCTCTAGAGCCGTACAGAGCGAGCGTGTCAAAGCTCATTCTCAAGCCAAAGTACAGGCTGCTGCTGGATATTACACAAAAGTGTATTCTTGGAATAGCTGGATCTCAAGGAGAGATCAGTATTCTAAAGCTCAAACCAATGATTGCCATGATCAAAGGCGCAAATGTCAACTGGTTTGATTTCTTACTCAACCGACTGGTCAAGGAGTCAGAGAAGATCAAGCTCGAATCCACCAGGACGACGTATTCAACCTCAGAGCCCCTGTATCTATGTTCTAAGATTTCGTTCTTAATAGAACAAGCTGTGAAAGGGCACACAGTAAAGTGGGATGATTCAGAACCGTTTTCAGAAACGAAGATTCTCTTCTAGAGAATTAGTCAAATCAATGATCTCCTGAGGAAACAGCCTGCTGTGAGCAAAGGCAAGAAACAGCTGGAAGGAACAGAAGCAGAAGTTCCAACTGAGAAGAAACAGAGAAAAAGGAAGACAGCTGACCCCAAACCAGCTGGAGGACCAGCTGAAAAGAAGAAGAAAACAACTGTCGTTCCACAGACTCAGGAATCTTCAGAGACCACTCCAAGTCAAGCAATGGTGATTCTCTCTCCCACAGCCAGTATCAGCATTCAATCAATTCGGATCAAACATTCTGGCTGATATGAGATTGAATGACGGATCGTCATCCAACTCAGAGGACGAGCTGGATAATCCAAGAAGTCAGACACCTCTTTCCAGCTCACCCCAGCCCTCACCGCCTCACAGCTCACCGCCGAAACTGCCTTCTCCTCCACCCAACTCTCCAACCAAAGAGCTATCTCATGTAAGAGAGCAGACAGATATTCAACTGGCTGAAGCTCCTTCACAGCCAGCTGACACCCAAGTTGAACCCTCTTCCACAAATCCCAGCTCACCCCCAAAACAGCCAACACCCAAAGTTCAATCTCCCACGCAGTTGGCTGATGCTTCTTCACAGCCTACTGTGAAACCAATTGAACCTGTCCTAAAATCTCCATAGAATCAGAGGAGAGTGATTCCACTGCCTCTCTATCATTCAACTCCTCTGGCTCAGCCTTCATGGAAGCCATGTACGAGGACTTGCACATTGCAGGGATCAAGAGTATTCTAACTCAGTATCCAATCTTGGCGCACCTGCCTATCGCCCTCGTCAAAGTTGGAGATCTCAAGTTCTATCTGGCCACCAAGATGGCAACTTGGTACCAGAATGAGCAGATGATAGAGACCTTTTCCTACGAGAAGTTGAAGACAGATGAAGCGCGCCTCAAGCACACTTTTGGCTTTGGAAGTCTGGAGGATGCATACCTGCATCAAGATGATCTCATTAGAGGTATCATCGACGTGTCTCAGCAGTACCCCAAGCCGCACCCAGCAGACGTCTGGGAGTCAGCCAACAAGCTTCGAACAGCAGCGGGATGAGAAACTCCTTCTGGAGCAGAAAACTCCAAAGAAGTCTCAGCTGAGATTACCAAGGAAGCTGTACCAGATGACACAGCTGAGGTAATGGTCATTGAAGAACCAGTTGATGCAGTAGCTGAACCAGAGACAACAGTCCCACCAAGTCTAATTGCCGATGACACTCGCACGTTGGTCGAGTTAGAGACAGACAAACCCAGTCATGTTGAATCTGGAACACAAACAGACTCAGTTGTTGAGCTATCAACCGATATGAAAGAAGCAATCTCTAAAGAAGTTGAAGAAATTCTTTTTCAGGACATGCTGAAGTCTCAAGTTGATGTCATCTTGCGCTTCACAGCTCTAGACTGTCAAGTTCGAGAACAACAACGAGCAATTGATGATGTTCATAAATTTGCCCAAAATGTACAAGAAAGTACAAGTCTAGATCTCAAGCAATCTCTCATCTCTCAAAGCATTGATCAGTCAATTCATCTAGAGAAGAGAGTTCCTGAGATAGTCACAAGACTTTAAGCTCCACTGGTCGACGACATAGCGAATATTTCAAGCCAGGTGGAAGGCATCAAGAAGTTCACTCTCTCCAACAGCTCTGACATCCGCCAACTTTTCAACCTATATAAAGATCTGGATGCTCAGTTCAGAGTTGGAAGCAGCAGCACTGCTCAAATGAACATCGCCACAGCTGACAACTCAGCCAAGATCGCTAATGTTGAAGCTGCTCTCGCCAATCTCAACGCAACAGTTGCCAACCTCTCTGCCTCCCTTGTTGATAATGCCAAAAAGGGGGAAGATAAGGATGGAACTGGAAAAACAATAGAGAGGAAAACTGCAGCTCAGGGGGAACCTGTCCAGCCAAATCAGTCAGAAATCGATGACTTTGCTAAAGAGCTGGATGAGGAAGAGACAACTGAGCCAACTGCAGCAGCCAAAGCAGTAAAAAAAACATGGAGATAGAAGATGGTCGCTTTCGCCAAAGCTTGTGGACATAAGCCAGAAGAATACAAGGACTATCACTGGCTGTGTAACTTCCACAACGAGCAAAGAAGAGAGATGCAGGAGCTTGACAAATTTATCAAGAAGAAAGACGAATCGCTCAAGTCTGCTGAGAAAAAGCATAAGAAAAAAATGCTAAGCTACAGGCAAGCTAGGAAGAAACAAGCAGCTTCAAGCATTCCAAGATCTGACAAGAGGAACCTAGATGAAATCAACGAAAACTGGGAACAATGCAAAACAGAATTCATCAAAGAATTCTATTACCTGAATCAGTACAAAAGAATGGATCATGAAACTGCGTTCAAGGAATACTTGCTCAAACTTCATGAAGAAGATCCAATGATGGCAAGATCATTAGCCCTAGCTGCCAAGAGAAACGACATCCAGCTCAAAGCTCCAAAAGTCAAGCAATTGAAGCCTCCCACTATAGCTGGAACGAACCTTTCCGACAAGGCCCAGATTATCAAAGAAGTTCATCACTGGACTGGCAAAAGAGGAATCTCCAAGTCCAAAAATCAAGATGAATGGAAGGACTTGGAAGAATTCATCTTCAACAGATATGGTCTCAAGACTGACCATCAGATGGACGAACAGAGGAAGTAGCAGCAGCAGAAATAAAGACCCAGCCAACTGGGTTTAAATAGTTTTTGTCTAATTTCAGTTTGTTAATATTGATTCTTGTAATCTTCTTTGAGGATTAATAAAACTGAAATGCTTTTGTTCTCAAGCTCACCCTGATGACAATAACTCTTTGTCCAGGCACTGAACTCTGAAAATGATTACCTGCTGTGAATGTTTAATCTTTTTGAAACCCCGTTTCCTGTTAAGGGAAAAGTAAATTGTTTTTCTCAGTTAGGTTTTGGCATCATCAAAAAGGGGGAAATTGTTGGGAAAATTAGTAGAGTTTTGATTTGATACCAAAACCCAGTTAACCCCAACCGAGTAGATGATTGCACAAGCCTAAGCATTTTTTAGCTCACCTGTTTGAGCTTATAGAGTTTCTAAGTTTACAGGTAGAGTAACTGAAGACAGCAGAAGACATGGCAGAAGACACAGCTAAGCGGACACAGCTGAGGAAGTCAGCAGAGCAGACTCAGCAGATCAGACCAAGCAGAGTCAAAGATCCAGCAGTATCAAGACCCAGCTCAGTGACGGAAACCCAGCTCAGTGTCAAAGACCCAGCTCAGTGTAAAAGACCCAGCTTAGTGTCGATGACACAGCTCAGGTCTAAGACACATCTCAGGTTAATGACACAGCTCAGGTTGAAGACACAGCTCAGGTTAATGATACAGCTCAGAGTCAAGACGCAGCAGAGTCCAAGAAGCTGAAGACACAGCAGAGACGCTTAGCAGCTCAAAGACGAAGACCTTCTCCAAGACAAGATCCCGATGTCAGAAGATCTTATCTGACGCGGTCAAATCAGAGAAGAAATAGCTTCTGCAGATGTAGACCTACTTCGTAGGCAAAAGGCCAGAAGTCAATGAGAGTAGGTAAGATTCAAACGACTCTCTTCCAACGGCTAGTTTGAATCTCCACCTATATATATCTCCTCACCTTTGAAGAAAAGGAGCGAGTCGGTGAGGCTGGCGAGACGACTGAAAAAATAAAAAGAGTAAACAGAAAAATGAACAACGATCTTCAAAGCCAAATATTTCATGAACACCCACCCAGTCAGCTGTGTTCTTAGTTGTTCACATATTCAGTCATAGGCAGAATAGATCAGAATAGAAATATTTTAAGCCTAGTTTGAACGAGTTCATCATACTCCTTGTTCTTCATTGTAAGTACTCGTTCATAGTTGGAAAACCCAAACCCAGAAAGGTTAGGTCAAGGTACGCCTGCTCGAAGCTTGTAATTCGAGTGGTCAGGTTTTCTCAGTACCCGCAAACTGAGAGGTGTAGGCTTGACAGTGCCCGTAAACTGTTGGAACACAACTCAGGTTAGAGTTGTGAAGTAGCTTGGTACTTGGAAACCAAGTGGTAGTGAATTACCAGTGAATCTGGTCGTGGACGTAGGAGGTGTTACTTCGAACCACGTTAAAATTAAAATTGCTTTGTTCTTTACTGCTTTGTTTATGCATTCTGCTAACCTCTCACGCATACATTTCAAGCTGCATAAACTGACTAACTGAAAAGAGAAACAAAGCTTTGCAATATATTTGAAGTAACAGACGGACTTTCCAAACCCACCACATTCCGCACACACACTCACACAGCCAGCTGTGTCGATCAAGCTATCATCCAGCTGGATCGAACACAGCAGGCTCTCTCAAAGAGTTTTTAATTGGAAAAGTTTTCAAACCTTGGTGTATTCACCCCCCTCTACACCAAGGTATCCGTCTTGGGACCAACAGTAATTCAACTAAGTTTTATTAAGCTTTGACTAAGAGTTACAGGCGAGTTCTAGATCAACATGTTTCACTGGTCATTATCACACAAGAAAGAATCAAATACTGCATGCATATATGGCAGTCAATAGCTCAAAACCTCACAGGTAGTGCCCAATAACTCATTCCGTCCTCCCTATCTACATACGGCATATTCACATATACATTATCATACCTACCTCAACCTATCATGCAAACATACTGATCAATAACTGACTCTTAAAAATATTTGGACCAACAACCCCCCCACACACACTTTGCCTTCGGCAAAGTGAGTGCAATGGTGGGCAAGACACTAATAAAAACATACTAACTTGACAACGACCTCACCCACACACTTTGCTTAAAGCAAAGTGGGTAAGATCGCGACCAACACAAATTAACCACGAATAAACAAAAGAACAAGACTCAAAAACTAAAACAAAAAACAAAAGACAAAAACCTAAACTAACATAAATAGGAGGAAACATAATCAAGGAGAAGATTCAGACGGGTACCTGAATCCTTGGTGTGTAAAGAATGCCAGTTGGGCATCACGGATCTCGGTCAACAACTTTTCACAATTAGTCAATCTGACTTCAAAATTTGCGGTGCTGGGAAGCATCACTCCACTTCCACTAGCCTCTTCCTTCTTGCCCAAGGGCGGACGCCTGGTGGATTTTGCCTTGCCATAGTCGATGAAAACCAATCGACCACTCCTCACCTCAATGTCGTTCATCTTTTTAAGCGCTGCCTCACCCAATTTTCCAACTCCCATCACGGGTTTTGTTTTCAACTTATCGTAGACACCACCTCCCTTTGTGAACGCCGTCACAAAATGCCCAAATGTGCACCACAAAGACTGCTTGGCCAACACCGTCTTAAACTGCTCACCAAGAAAGGCTGCAAAGTTAACCTTAGTCTTGGTATGCATGCACCACAGCAGATACCTCTCCTTGTTGCTCAAGGTATTCCTGCTGTCGTTCTTGCCATAGAGGTTGTAGGCCAGAATGCGATGGCAAATCCGCAGCGCATAGGTCTTCAACTCAGTCCCCTTGTTGGCCCCATTGTACGGCGCTCCGTTCCCAATCTCTTTCCATTGCTCCTGATAAACAATGTCTCCAAGAGGTGGCAGAACCTTCGTGGTCTCCATGAACTCCTTCCTGGTCAGATCCATCAAACTCACCATCCCCAAAATCTGGTTGACGGCACTAACCTGAAATTCATACTTCTCGCCCAAAAACGAGAAGGCTATAGTGCTCACCCCAGAAGTGGGATCACTCGTCACAGCAGCAGTGCTTAGATTTCTAATGGCCATTCCAGAAACTTACTCCATCCTATCCCAGCAAACAAGTTGCGCACTTCTTGGGCAACTCCCAGGTCCTCGTACAGAGCGAAGTCAAGAATCCTGGGCGCTGTCACCTTCCAATCCCTAGCCCCTCTGCTCTTCATCACAGTGGTGCCCTTCTTCTTCTTCTTGTTCCTGGTGCTGCTCGCTGGTGCAGATTGGTCGTCATCCTCTTCTTCCTCAACATCGTCCTCCTCCTCGTTACCACTTAGCAGCGAGACGGTTACCGGTGTGGATTCAGCGCGCCCTTCTTTGGATGGTTGGGTAGAACCGGCATCGGAAGTGGCGGCTTTCTGTTTTTTTGCCGGTGACGCTGTCTCCGTCGCAGAGCGCTTCTTCATCAACCGCAGCGACCCGCTCTTACTGACGACCTCCGTCGTCTTTGCCTTTTCCGCCACCTCATCCACAGCCGCATCAATGTCATTTTCCTCCACTTCGGCGTTATCGCCGCAGCTACTTTCTTCCTCTTCTTCCCTTTCTTCTTTGCCACGAACTTCGGCCTCCTCATCTCCGCCGGTCGCAGGCTGCTGGAATTCAACAAGGGCCTTTGATTGCGTCTCCTCCTACGCTTGCTTCACCGTCTCCCCCAACAAACTGGGGTTTTCGTCACTCATCATCAGATTTGCGTCAATGGGAGGGCTCTTGGGCACAGACGATCCAATGGTGACGGTGGGGTTTTGATCGGCAGAGGTGTTGGCAGGATCCATGGGCAGTTTTCTCTTTGCGTTTTTGGTAGAGGGTTTGGTGGTTTTGGCTTTTGCGGCGGTAGTAGGTTTATCGCCGGTAAGATCAATTTTTGTTCCGGTGGGAACTGTAAACTTGTTTTTGGGGCGTGTGGATACCATTATGATGATAGTGGTGGTTTTTTATTAGAGAGGTGGGAGAGAGAGAGAATGGGAAGTTGCAGAGTTTGATTTCAAATCAGGTAGTGGGGGTTTAGACGTGATGGGATAGGTTTATAGGGCGCGGGATTTTAGGGAAACAGTAACAACCCTGTACAAACTTTGGCAGCAGCATGATCATGACCAACACCCCTGCTCAGTACCCATTACTCCTGCTGTTCCTTACTCAACAACTTGCTGGACTATGGTTCCTGATCTACAACCTGCATCTTGCGCAACATCTCCTACACACACGAAAACAACAAACCATACTCCAAAAATGGACTGCTTCCTAAGGTTAAACTAAAGCTACTTCAAAATAAAATAAAATAATTTAAGCGAATATATATATATATATAGGTTAGATTGAATAGAAACCATACTCTAAGTAGAATCTAGAAACCAATATGGACCTTAGATCCAATTTAATTAAAGGATGAGATTTGATCCACACTTTTTTGCTGAATTAGTGTACACGTATGAGGGAGGGTGTTATTTGTCTTTTGGTTTAATTTTGTAACTGTTCGTTCAATCCTAAATTAATGCATCCATTATCACAATAGATTGGTTATTGACGACTGTTACGTTTAGAACATATGTAGGTCAAAATTTTCTGTTTTTTATTATTTTATTTTGGTTTTACATATTGTCTATTCTATTAGATTTTACTTCATATTTTTGTTTAGAGATTTTGAGAAAAAAAAATATAGGATGCTTTAATTGATCACATGATTATTTGTTCATAATATAAATTTTTTTTAAATGGATACAAGTTACATTATCATCGAATTACATAATATAATGTTCTTCAAACAATGTAATAATGTTCTCGAATACTTGATACATTCTAAATCATTTATTAATATAAATTATTAATGTTTTTTAATATCAATATAATGTTTGTGAAACATATACTTTAATGTTTTTCTATATTCAATATAATGTTTGTGAATATATACTTTAATATTTTTTTATATTCAATATACCACAAACATCAAATTTGGGAACCACATATATCCAATATAATGTTTCGGTAATCCTCGGTATAATGTTTCAATATCCTTTATAATGATTCTTCACTACCAATATAATGTTTTCAGAACCACATGCATTTTTTCAAACACATTATTAATGTTTTAAAACATGTATTATTAATGTTTTACTATTGTTCATTTAATGTTTTCGAAATAATAAATTAATACTTTTATAAATTAAATTTTCGGAGTAGTGTGAGTTTGGGGGAAGTTGGAGTTTTGGGTTTATGGGTTCAATGTGGTTGACGAAGGGAATTTTGCATCTGTGATTTCTTTTCTATTTTAATATTTTTAATGTGTTAAATTAAATGAGGTAGGTTAGATTGATGACATGAATTACGGAAGGCGGATAAATATGTTAAAATGGATGTACAGATTTACCATTTTTCGTATTTTATAAAATTTCTTTGATAAAAATACAAATATATGTATTTAGAATATGGGCCATTGAATAGATAAGAGTCAATGATGTAGATTGGTTTCTAGTTTCTACATAAGGGTTGGTTTCTACCTAATCCTATCCATATATATATATTATTTTTTTTTATAAACAGAAAAAACATAAAGGAAAGAAAATACTTACCAGGTTGCCTCATGGATAGCGCCCTGTTTTCGGTCTTGGGCACGACACCCCCCTCCCGTTTTAGTAGTTGATGTCCTCATCAATAGAGTCACCACGTGGCTCTCCTGTCTTCTGCTTCACTTCTTGCCCAAGATAGGCTTTCAAGCGCTGTCCGTTGACTTTGAAGATCTTTTCCGTTTGAGATCCTTTATCTCAACAGCCCCATTAGGGTATTGAGCTTGGACTTCATAGGGGCCTTCCCACTTGGTCGACAATTTCCCCGACTTCAAACGAAATCGGGTCTGATATACTAGCACTTGTTGCCCATAATGGAACTCTTTTTTCTTGATCAACATATCATGTGTTTTCTTCATCATTTCCTTATAGTGGCCAGCATTATCATAGGCTTGTAGCCTTATTTCTTCAAGTTCCTGGATCTCGAGCTTCCTGGATTCTCCGGCTTCATCCCAATCAAAGTTCAGTTGGGCAACAGCCCAATGAGCCCGATGTTCCAGCTCAATAGGTAAGTGACACCTCTTGCCGTAGACCATGCGATAGGGCGACATCCCAAAGGGTGTTTTGTATGCAGTTCTATACGCCCACAAAGCATCATCTAGGCGCATGCTCCAATCCTTCCTCGTCACGCCCACAGTCTTCCTCAAGATAGTCTTGATGATTCGATTGGACAACTCCGCTTGACCATTAGCTTGAGGATGGTAGGCTGTTGAGGTGCGCTGGGTGACTCCGTACTTCTTGAACAAGGCCGTGATTGTGGCATTGCAGAAATGCGAGCCTTGATCACTTATAACAGCTCGAGGTACTCCAAACCTATTAAAAATGTTAGTACGTAAAAAATTCGAAACCACTTTGGAGTCGTCAGTTTGGCATGCTCGAGCTTCCACCCATTTTGATACGTAGTCTACAGCCAGCAGAATATACTTATTGCCTTTGGAACTTGGCAACGGCCCCATGAAGTCCATACCCCATATATCGAACACTTCAACGGGCAAGATCGGCTTCATGGGCATCTCGTTTCTTCTTGTGATGTTGCCTTCCTTTTGACATTTCTCACATCTTTTAACCCATTCATAACTTTCCTTAAATAAGGTTGGTCAATAAAATCCACATTCTAGAATCTTTCTTGCAGTGCGTTGGTGCCCAAAATGTCCTCCACACTCCTTATTGTGGCAATGCTCAAGAATACTATTCTGCTCAAGATCCTCGACACATCTCCTGATTATCTTGTCTGAACATTCCCTCCAAAGGTATGGTTCGTCCCACACGTAGAACCGACTTTCCGATTTGAGCTTGTTCCTTTGGTATCTTCCATAGTCGGAAGGAATCTCGCCAGTAACCAGGTAGTTGACCAAGTTCGCATACCATGGTTCATCCTGCGCAAGAAGTAAGTGTTCGTCTGGAAAGGTCTCCTTTATTGGGTTTTCATCTTCTTCTCGTAGGATTCGACTTAGGTGGTTGGCAACTTGGTTTTGGGCACCACTCGTGTCCTTGATATCAACATCGAATTCCTGCAATAACAAAATCCACCTCATTAACCTTGGTTTAGTCTCCTTCTTGGTCATGAGGTACTTCAATGCCGCGTGATCGGTGTACACTATGGTTTTGCCTCCGAGCAAATAAGAACGAAATTTCTAGAAGGCAAAAACCACAGCCAACAATTCCTTCTCCGTCGTGGCATAATTGCATTGTGTCGGGTTCAAAGTCTTGGAAGCATAATAGATGACATAGCTCTCATTCCCTCGCTTTTGCCCGAGAACAGCTCCTACAGCAAATCCACTTGCATCGCACATCACCTCGAAAGGCATTCTCCAATCCGGGGGTTGGATTATTGGGGCTGTAACCAAGTTGTTTTTTAATATATGGAAAGCTTTCTTGCACTCTTATTCAAATTCCCATGGTACGTCATTTTGAAGCAGCCTTGTCATGGGTTGGGCGATCTTGGCGAAATCCTTGACAAATCGTCGGTAGAAGCCAGCATGACCAAGAAACCCCTTCAATGTCTTCACATTTGTTGGGTACGTCAACTTGGCGATG
Source organism: Agastache rugosa (assembly GCA_031470985.1). Taxonomy (NCBI): domain Eukaryota; kingdom Viridiplantae; phylum Streptophyta; class Magnoliopsida; order Lamiales; family Lamiaceae; genus Agastache; species Agastache rugosa. The sequence goes on along the minus strand of CM062602.1, from coordinate 17,745,845 downwards.
ATGTCGACCTAAGCTTTATCAACCTCAATACCACATTCAGAAATAACGTGGCCAAGAACTATCCCTTCGTTGACCATGAATTGACACTTCTCATAGTTCAGCATGAGACTCTTCTCAACACATCTCTTCAGCACACGATCTAGATTGTTGAGGCAGGAATCGAAAGTTTTCCCATAGACGGTGAAATCGTCCATGAACACCTCGATGCATTCCTCAAGAAGGTCGGAAAAGATGTGCATCATGCATCTTTGGAATGTCCCTGGTGCGTTGCACAGTCCGAACGGCATTCTTCTAAAGACGAATGTGCCAAAAGGGCACGTGAAGGTGGTCTTGTCTTGATCTTCCTCAGCAACCCAAATCTGCATGTATCCAGAATATCCGTCAAGAAAACAAAAAAATTGATTACCGGCTAACCTTTCGAGCATCTCATCGATGAAGGGCAGAGGAAAGTGATCCTTCTTCGTTCTCAAATTGAGCTTTCGGTAATCAATACATACTCTCCACCCGGTTTACAATCTCATGGCCATCATCTCCTTATTGTCATTTTCAACAACCTGTATACCAGACTTCTTGGGCACGACGTGTACAGGACTCACCCACCGGCTATTAGATACTGGATAGATGATGCCCAAATCAAGTAGTTTTAGTATCTCCTTCATCACAACTTCCTTCATGGCTGGATTCAACCTCCTTTGAGGATCCATACAGGCACGGCATCATCCTCTAGTAAGATATGGTGAACGCAATCGACTGGGTTGGTGCCTTTGATATCCGTCAACGTCCACCCTATTGCTTCCTTGTACTTGCTCAACACCTCTCCAACTCTGATCTCCTTCATATGCGATAACTCTGAGGATATGATGACGGGCAGAGTTTCTTCCTCCCCAAGATATATATACTTGAGATGTTTTGGCAAAGGTTTCAACTCCAATTTTGATGCCTTTTGCAGTGATGGCACCAACCTGTCTTCAGGGTTCATCTCTGGGATGTTGAGTGGTTCAAACCTCTGGGGCATGTTGGTCGGGAACCCGACATAACTGCACTCCCCTTGGTCTTGGTCATCATCTTCCGCCTCGTCCTCCTGGGAAGGCGCTTCTTCAGTACACAAGTCAGAGTTCTGCTCAAGAACCATCTGTTTCCAGTACCCTTCTACTACCTCATCAATGTCATCCTTGGGCAGCTCCTGTATTTCCTCATTAACTTCATCGTTGGGCCTCTCTTCCTTTTCACCATCTTCTTCCTCAGGATCCTCTTTATCAAAGCCATTCAAACAATGAAGAGTTTTCACTTCCTCATCATCGCGGAAATAGTCTTCGTCGGCGGAATAATCGAAACTGTGCCCAAGAACGGATTGCTCCCAGAAATCAACATCACTGTCATCATGGTCAACTTCAAAAAATTCTGGTTGTAGCTCAACATCCTCCTCTTCTTCTGATGTATCAACATAAAAACAGCTTAAGCTATTGACTGTCTCGACTTGTTCCTCAATAACACCAATACTTTGGACTGCTTCCATGGCATCCAGCTGGTTTGACGATAGGTATCGAATTCCACTACTTCTCCAGCTACCTCAACAGTTAATCTCCCGCTATCGCAATCGATCTTGGTTCTTGTCATCCTCAAGAACGGTCTCCCGAGCAACACCACTAGATTTTTAACCGTCTTCCTTCCCGTATCCAATACATAAAAGTCAGCTGAAAACAAAAGATCTCTAACTCGAACCAAAACATCTTCTAATAGTCCATCGGGGTAAACCACTGACAAGTCGGCAAGCTGGATAGTGACTTGTGTTGGTGCCATGGGACCAAATCTCATCTCATCGAACATGGCTCTTGGCATGACATTGATTGATGCTCCTAAATCAAGTATGACCCTTGGAATATCGGTAGTACCGATTGTGCATGGTATGGCGAACATTCCTGGATCCTTTTGCTTGATCGGGATGTGTGGATTCATTATAGCTGACACATTGGCCATGTGGAAACGGGCATCATTTGGATATATTTTTTTCTTCATGGTCATCTCTCTCAAGAACTTAGCACATTTAGGCATCGACTTTAATGCCAACAACAGGGGTAGAATTATTTCTACCTTCTTAAACACTTCCATCATGTCATTAAGTTCCTGCTGCTCACGATCTCGGGCAAAACGTCTGGGGTAAGGTGGCCTTGGCTTAGGAGGAAAATCGCAAGTCCTCTCGGTCAAGTCCATCTTTTCTTTCTCATATTTCAGTTTCTCGAATAGCCTCTCATCCTTTTCTTCTTCCTGGATATGACTCATCTTGCTCCTCTCCATCTTGACATACTCAAACAGGTCCTCTTCTTCCTTTGAATCAAATACGGGGGACTTTCCGGTCAACATCGCAGCATCTTTCTTAGCCTTCAGCTCATCATACATCTCAAGAACATCGCTGTTATTCATCTTGGTTTGCTCCAGTTGGACTGGTTCCTTCGGTTTGGTTTTGGGCAATACTTCCGGCAGCTTCTTTCCACTTCTTAACGTCACAGCGTTAACTTGTTCTCTATTTACCTCCACTTGGGCAGGAAGCCTCCCGTTTTCGTCCTCTACAAGCTTAGACAATGTTTGGGCAATATGTGTTAGTTGAGCTTGAAGGTTATTGGATATACCTCGACTCTCGAGTTGGAAGTTATCAAAATCCTTCCTCAATTTTTGATTCTCCTGAGTAAAACGATCGATGGTATCCTTAATAAACTCAGGTTTGTTCTGATCTCGATGTGGAGGTATATAGGGGTGCTGCTGTTGATTAGGTTGTTGAGATTGTTAGTGGGGAGGAGCCTGTTGATAATGGTTATTGCCATATCTCAGGTTCTCGTGCTGTCTGTAGCCAAAGTTGTTGTTGCCATAATTGTTACCATAGTTATACCTCTGCTGTTGCTGCCCGCTACCCCCTTGGTGATTCTGTCCCAGGGCCTTAACTTCTTCCCCTTCTTCTACGAACAAATTAGGGCAGTCTAATGTAATATGGCATTTTCCTTGGCAAACTTCGCAACTTTTTACTAACTTTGTGACGTCTTTCCCGTTCACCCTTTTGGTCAACATGTCAAATTTGTCATCCATCTTGGCCATATATTCCTTCATGGTGTTAACCAAATCGTCAGAACCTCTCCTGCCACCTTCATATGTCCCTCCTCTAGGCAATTCATCCTCATCTCGTGATTGCTCTGCCATGTCTGCGATCGTCCTAAACACTTCGGAAGGGGTCTTGTTAATTGTCCCTCCTCCACATGCTGCCATGATGTACTTCCTTTCTGATGCTCGCAATCCTCTCAAGAAGTTCTCGAGCAAATCTATCTCCTCAATCCGGTGTTGAGGACATCTTGAAAAATGCTTCTTGTATCTCTCATAGTAGTCGTAGAGAGACTCATTGGTGCCCATCTTTAGTGTGGATAATGCATTCCTCCCACTTTGTATACGAGTAATCGGAATGTATTTGTCAAGGAAGGCTTGCTGCATTTTCCTCCAAGTGTCAATGCTGCCTTCTGATAGGGTGTAAAGCCACTCTCGTGTCCCATCTTGAAGTGAAAAGGGAAACGTGAGTAACCTTACATAGTCTGGAAACCGATCTTGGGCAGCAGCGTTCTCACCCTGGTTACGGGCAGGAAGTGTGGTGTTTCGAACTGTTCCACATGCCATCTCAAAATTTTGAAGATGGGTTTGTGGATCTTCTCCAGGATGATCGCTGAATTTAAGCAATATCTGGATCAGCGAATGTTTGAGTTCCCAATTGGTGTTGATCGGAGACAAGGCTATGCTCGATGGTTTGATGGCCTTATCCTCAGGGAACATGATCTCCCTGATGGTGCGTTCTCCCATGGTTACTGACTGAACTTCTGATGCGAAGGTTGTTGATGAAGATTCCGATTGCTCACTTTCTGAGCTAGAACTGTAATTGGGCAGATTGTGCCCAACAGGTTCCTCGTCTACTGTCTCGATCGGGACCGACGGAGGTTCGTTGACGACGTTCTCCTCGATACCTTTCCGCTTTCTTGCTCTGTTTTGCTTTGCTACCTTCTCCGGAGAGGCACCGTAATCCACAAGATCACTTTTTCTCCGTGTCTGGTGTGGGTGCATAAACTGAGCTCAAGCTACGAAAAATAGAACTAACTTGAGAAACCAGTTCCCCGGCAACGGCGACAATTTGACGAAGGCGTCATTTCACACTTTGCGCAAAGAAATTTCTCCTCTTGCCCAACAAGGCGTAGCTATGGCAAGTGGGGTCGAACCCTAGGGAACCGGCGTAGTCTATTCTTCAGGTGGTACTCAATACAGGGCTTGTGGTCGAGATGTATCTAAATATTCTGTAACTAAACAAAGAAAATTATCAAATAACAAATGATGCTTGGATTGGATTCGAATCAGTGATCCTTATTACTCTTGCTCGTTCATCGATGCAATAATATTCAATTACAAGACTTTATCACTTGGTTTTAAGCAAAGATTAATTTAAGCCATATGGTCACAAAGTCACGACTTAAATACTCTAAGCCTAGATCTATTCAATTTTACAGATCTTTCCAGAAGGCAAGATCGCTTCTCTCGATCAACAACGTCACGAAGACACTTCAGCAACGCTGCTACCCAAAAGGCATTAAGAACAAAAGATCCCAAGATAGCCAAGGGGTATTAGATACCGACTACTCTCCAACACTTACTACCTTCTTGGGCACGAGAGACTCTCTCGAGTTTAATCCCAAATCCTGTTCGTGACTTAATCTCAATATCTAGATGGTGATCAAGCATATGTCAATATCAATTAAGTGTTTCAGGAATAAAATCATGCAACGAACTCAAACAATTAGATCTCACGAGTTTAGAACGAGTAATTCAGATCACATCATCTTCTCCAACCCAAACAAATAAATTTAGCTAGTCATAATAGTAAACGAAAACATAAAACGAATAGAAGAAAACATACTTGAATAAAAACTAAACTGGTCGTTGCTCAACAGCGCAAGTCAACAACTGAAGTCTGGGCTTCTCGCCAACAACTATGAATTAAATGCAGAAAATACGAAACTTAAAAGCAAACTTTGCCTATAGGACTTGTTTCTTCCTCGTACTCTCAAAGTAAATTGCAGACTAAAACCCTAAACAAATCGTGTCTCAGTACAAGATATGGTCGGCCCTATATATAGGCGATGAATTTAGGGTTAAGTTGGAATCCTTGTAGGGCAAGGACCCTTCCAACCATGGCATCTTCTTCCTTTTAAAGACCGCCGCAGATCCTCTTTCCTTCTTGGTAGATATCGTCATTAATCAAGCTCGTCTAGGATAAGGAAACAAATATTCGATCCTTATCCTCTTGCCTTCGTTGTCTGCATCCTGTCCTGCTCCCATGCTTCCCAAGATCCTGACTCCTCCGGATACTCTCTCTGTTGGCTTAAGGAATATGGGGAGGTGCCTCTTGACTTGTAGACTTGATGTTATCGTTGTTGCCCAGTTACAAGCTTCCAGCCCTTTGCCCATTTGCATCGTATCGCCATCTCAGCATCTCAACAACAGATTTTCCACCGGATTTGCCCAACATCCAACCTGTTCTTCCCTGCACACCTTCTCTCGACTTTGTGTCCTCCCAGACACACTTTGACTCAATAAAGATACAAAAAGAAAAGACAAAACACAAGAAATATGAACACAAAATTGGGTTCATCATATTTTTAAAGAAATTTTCTATAATCTGTAAATTATAATAATATTATATTTTGTAATGTATATTACATTAGAACATTTCAAATTGAATTTATCACGTGCAACGGGTGTTAAATACTAGTTAATGTAACAAACAAAGTCGTGTTCTGCCTCAAAGTCTTTTGAATCGGCATATTATTTTGGAGCAGATTTATATTGGCACCATCAAATTAAATGAATATATTATCATTCATCCATTAATTCTACAAGTTACAACCCAATTTTTCTTGTTCACTGAAAAGATATAGTAGTATTTAATAATTTTCGCGAAATTATTTTCAAAACCATTGACTATTAATTATATTCAGGATTAGAACGAATCGTTCTAAGTCAAAGCCTTTCATGAGAAGGTTAGAAGATTTAATCGATAATTTACAACTTAAAATATATATATGTATGATACTTTTATGAATAGAAAGTACAGAACCGCTTTAAATTATATTCGGACCAGTTCTATAATTCTATTCACATGATTTGTTTGAAATTCGGTATCAGATTTATTCAACGCAGAGTATTTAAAACCAGAAGCAAAGCGTATCGTCGACTACTTAGTATTCGAATCTTTTCAAATCAGGATGTCAATTTTAATTATAATACTATATCTCGTCGTTGAATTAATTAACTGACATATACTTTATATTAATACTCCTAGTGTGGGAACTAGGAACCAATCTGAACCGTTGATCTTTGTATGATGTACGATTGTCATTATTCGAAGCATGAATATATATATACATTTAAGCATGTTCTCAAGTTCTTACGGGAGGAATAGTTCCTATAGTAACTCATCCCTATACCGTCAAATATCGCTATAATAAAATGTGTATTAATTTGATTAAGTAATGAAACATATTTGAGTCCTTATATTTTCTAATTATTTTGGACGAGGTGCTTAATTTGTACGTACTTTTATTTTGTAGACGTCGAGTCTTTATTTTGTAGGAAAAAATTAAATGTCTTACTATATATATATATTGAGATTGAGATCGAACACAAAATCATCATTTGAACTCATATATAACAAATAAATTTATGACATAGTAGTATATAAGAAATTCCTGTACGTCAAACTCAACTCGAATACTTATAATTAATAAAGATATACTCAAACTTGATTTGCTTGTTAATTAGGTTCAACTAATGAAGTCATGACTGTTACTCTAAAAATAAAATAAAAAATGAAGTCATGACTGTAGATGACAGAGAGCTATTGACGATTACTTGATCGATCGGATTGCTTCTAAAACCTCGTTCACTGAGGTTTGTTGGCGTAAAGGAGTTACCTTCACTACTTGGCTAGTTAGATCGTTGCTGTCCATCATATTTTAGAAAAAATAAAAAAATCAATTTATTAATATTTAAATAAACATAATTAGATTTTATTATTCCCAATTAAAATTTATGTATTTCAAAACAGAGTGATCTCCGGACGTTGAAAATGGTACGTTTTTTATTTCAAATATAGTAAGTTAGTTCGTACATTCGCGGGGCCAAAGTCAATGCAACTAAACCGTCACCAGATTCTTTGAATTTTTTCAATCACAATTATATACAATTAATAGTAATTACTTTGTTGAATATGGTTTTGTACCTAGGATAACGCGGCGAGATCAAGTTCAAACCACATGGGATTTTTTATTGTCAATTTGGCTCACATGATTTTTTATTGATAATTTGTGTACATTGTCTATTTCATTCGATTAGAGAACATAATTACTTTCACATCGACACATGCATGTCATTAATCCAACGAAAAAAAAATAGAAGATGTCACACAAAAACTGGCAATAGAAGATCCCAATTGAATTCAATTAAACAATTAATTACACAAGCTTTGTCTATGGGCGATATATACAGCTCAAGATAATCAAACAATATCTTTATAAACTATAATAGCAAGCCCGTAATGCTATTTTTAGAAACTTCTTTTTTCAGTTTTATTTTTCATCTTTTTCAATATTCCATCTATGAAAATTATACATTAAATGGTATATAATAATTGTACATTTACATTTCCAATCATCTAATTAATTTTTCATTTATAATTTTCAATCATCTAATTAATAAATGCATAATTCAAGGTAACTAATTAATTTGCTTCTTAATTTTTTGGACTATTTATTTCATAATTCCTCAACCAAAAACATGTACACAACTCAACTGTTTTTTAATTTTCTTTTTATCATTTATCTTACAACAATATGTGTAAAAAAAAATTATCAAGGTTTCTGATTTTCGTTTTTAGAAACTTTCATTTTTTAGTTTTTTATTATTTAATTTCTGGAAATGATATGTATTATTGGCATGTTATAATTGTGCATTATAATTTTAATTAGCACATTAATATTAGATGTTACAAAAGCAAAATTGATGGCAATAAATTAAGTTCTTTCCTAATTTTAGTGTGTTATTGCCCCTATATAAACAAGAATTCTGCAACCAACAATACTCACGCAATTCAATTGATTTGTACTCATTTGACACGAATTGTTGACTTATTTGTAGAGAGAAGTGAATAGTGTATGATATCAAAGTAAGGGTTAGAGAATTTGTTGTAATACTCTCCTTAATTTGCAACTGATGAACTAGATGTTCCAACAACAATTGGCAAGAGGATAATAACATCTTGAATGAAGATGTAAGAGTTTAGAGGGTCTTCGATCGTCCTATCAAGAACTTCATCTACGTCAAGAGTTTTGGTGATTCCTTTATTTTGAATTTGTAGTGTAGTAATATTATTAGTTATGGTGATGCTACATGCAATAGATAAAGATAAGAAGAAGTTTAGTCCAATGTTTTTTTTTTCAATAATTTGTAATAATTTGGAAATCTGGTTATATATATTTTGGTTTACTGGAGTTCAATTGAGACAAAAAATGATCTTGATGTGTTGTATAATGGATTTTTTTTTAATTTTATTTGGTTGTGAGTGGTTTATATCCATCATTTTATTATCGAATACGTAAAAAAATAGTAATATAATTTTTTTTATCAAAATAAATATTAAACATTGCAGTTAATATCGAATCCCTACAAAAATAGAAATAAAAAACAACTCATTTAATATTTATGTGTTACCATATAAATTAGGGAAGTCCATTTCGCATGAGCATGGCTAGCCGTTTAGTAGACAGTATTGATGATTAAGTATAATACTTCTATAATCTTCCGGCCGAAAAAAGGGCCATTAGTTTACTTTAATTGCGAATGCATTAAATCCGGAATTAGTTTGTGTGTTTACTTCTTAAGTTAAATGGAAATAGAATTGTATAAATTTGTTACTTCAGTTTGATTTTGTCTTTACTTACCAAAGGAATGGGTTGGCGCATCAATTATGTATATACATTGAATTTTACATAGAGAGGACTAAAATATGAAAATATAGTAGGGATGACAATGGATTAGATTTTTATGGGTACCACCTTCTATTAAATGGGACAAGTTTGAAAATTATTAAATGGTTTTGGGATGAGTTTAGGTAGAAATATTCAAACTCATGATGAATTTGGATCGGATTTGGGCAATTACCTACGGGCACAACTATCCAAACTCATTTATATATTTGTAAAATATAAAATACTATATATATATATAAAATTTATAATATAATTATAAATATTAGTAATAATTTTAGGGTTTTATGTTATTCTTTTTTACCCACATACAAGGAAACTGTCAATACTCTCAATGTCTCTTAAAGTTTTCTGTAAACCTTCTTCACTATTTAGTAGTTTATGTACGATTGAGGAAGATGTTGATTGATTCATCATAAATTTTATTAGTAAGTATATTTGTTTTGAAATTTATTTTAATGAATTTTTCTATTAATACTTAAGTTTTAATTATATTTTAGTACTTTATTATTTATATTATTTATACAATGTAACAGTTATATTTTGTTATCGAAATTTGCATTTTGGAAGGTTATTTAATATCTTCTTATATAACAGTAATAATTAAGTAACTTTTTGTTTCTGTTGTGTTCTTTTAATATATACTACCCACAAATTTAATGGTTTTCTCACATAACTATCATTTGTGTATTGTATAATGCTAATTTTATTTATGATATAAAAATAATGAATAATGATAAAATAAAATGTAATAATTGCACCAATGTTAAAAATTATCATAACCCGATTTATTTTCACTATACTTTTATGTTACATGTTACTATGTTTTAATTATTAATGCATGTTTATTAAATAATACTATATAATATATTTGATAATATCTATTTAAATTGATAATCAATTTCCTATTTTCGGATAAGGAATCAAATTGATACTGTTGAATGAGGAAATTACGTAAATTTAGATATCTTATATATGTATATAACTAGCGTAGAAATTTGATCCTAGCTCTATTATCATAGGCAGAATGCACAAGAAGAACCAGGTTTTGCCATCAGATACAATGCCCGAGAATATATAAAATCAACAAAGGAAAGCCAGATAATGAGATGAGATGGAAATAAATGAGTAAGCAACGACTAGAGAGAGTAACTTGATGCAACCACAGACAAGATTTTGAAAGAATAAAAAAAAGAAATAACATTTTAGATTAACTTTTATATTAATTTCCTCGATATAATAGGAGCTCCAGATTTATAATAATAAGAAATAATGTATCCATAAAATCTATATCTGTATAATCCTTAACACTAATATATTAATGAAATCTATATTAACTTCTATACAAAGATTGATTCAAGCAGATAATAATTGTTTCGTATGTCATGACAATCAACAAAAGTCAAGGATATATAATCTTTATCATACTTGGGATTTTTTTTCTTAAGAATCACAGTAGTTCTACCATGGTCAATTACATGTGGTTGTATTTAGAGTATGGAGTCAGGTAGTTAGATGATTCTGATATGCGACAAAGATAATAAAAGAGTTGTATGTACGATGAACGTTGCGTACAAGGAATTTTTTCAAAATTTATGCATATATGAATTTTGAATTTTATTTTTTTGTTTCTTATATTTCTTTACTCATAATTATATTATTTAAAAAAATATTAAAATATAACTTATCCCGTGCGATGCATGGGTGCGGTACTAGTTTTAATTAAGGTAAGCACCGTCAAATTATTTCTTATCTGTCATTAACTTTAAATTATCTTTCTTTGCACGAGGAAAAGAACTCACGTGTCATCTAAACAAATCACGCACTCTCATATAATTACTCATTGCTTATCAGAATTAGCTCAAAGATTTGATCAAGTGAAATATACAAAAAATAAAAGTGTAAAACACTCTTCGTTGTTGATAATTTTATTTAAGAAAAATATTTGATTAACATACACTTCAGTAATTCATGTTACAACGTAGAAATGAAATAATTGTGAAATAAAAAAATATATATAATAATAAATAAATAAAAATGAACGCATGCAAGCTTAATTGCTGCAGTTAACTAGTTGATGGCGCTGCAAACACTTCTAATGATTCCATTCTGTCCGAGAAGCGGCTGAATCTCCGACATCTTGATCATTGCAGTAGCGAAGTCGGCGGCGAAAGTTGCCGGATTCCCACTGTACTGAGACACGATCGCGGCCGTTGATCCGCTGTTGAGGATTTGATCCGACTGCAGCAGCCCCTTCCTCTGCACCAGATTCCGGAAGTAGTTGTTGTCGAAGGAATTCGGCGTCACCAAATCCAGCGCCGCCAAATTGGTGTCGCCGCCGCTCTGTGGGCACTGCCTCCTCCTCGTGCTCGCAAAGCCAGCATCGATGTCCGTACCGTTGCTGTATATCCTTTGGCGGAACAAGAAGCATTGCGATTGACCTAATGTGTGCGCTCCTGCATAACCATTTTTTTTAATTACGAGGATAATCCACGGCTGCTACTTAAAGTATTATAATATTTATATATAGTTATATATATTACAAATATCACAAAAACTCGTGTCAGATTGTTAAATAGTCTCACCAGAAAGGGCAACCATGTCTCGTGCAGTAAGACCCTTATCATCGAACGCCTTAATGAGTACGTCGAGGCCGGCAAATGGGTTCGGAAGGTCAGAATTTGCAAGGGAGCGGCTGGCAGTGGTAGAGTCTCTTCTTCCAAGTCTCACACTCCATGACGGACCACCAACCTGCATGTACATATATATAATTGGAAGAGTTAATTAATTTTGTCACATTGCTTAAACATTAATTATAAATTTTATAAATTGATTAGTTTTATATATTATTATGTATACTTACAGCAGCGGAGGCATCGCGTGCGGCTAAGGTAAGTACGTCGGCGCAAGAAACGACGCCGGGGCAGGCGCGCTCGACGTCGCGCTTGGCGGCCTCGATGACGTTGAATCCTCTAGCGGAGTTAGCGTTAGGGATTGCAGTCTTCTCACTTTGGATGGTGGAGGTCTCGTCTAGTAGGATGGAGGCGTCGCAGCCCTGAACGAAGCAGTCGTGGAAGTGGAGGCGGATGAGGGACGCCGCCATCCGCCGTTCCGCCGAAATTGCTCGGCGGATGGAGTTGCGGATGATGGTAGCTGCATTAGGGCATGTGGCGTCGTAGAATGATGTCGACAGTTGTGCTTCGCATGGAGTGGTGCGTAGGAAGAGAGAGAAGGATATAATGGGAAGAAGAGAGAGGAATAATTTGAAGCTATTCATTGCAGAAAATTAATTACATTATAAACTGATTCCAAGTAAGAAGTAGTAGTAAAGATCTCAAAGGAATGAAATTAATTTATAAATGTTGTGAAGGTGCAGATGATAGAGAAGATGGGGATGAGGAGGTGATAGAGTAGTAAAAGTATTTATAGGGAATGGAAGGGTTACTCGGTGGCTGCAAAAACGCGTATTTGCTATTTTTGTATTTAGGACAAACAAAAAAAGGTAAGAAATATTGTTTGAAAATGTTTTGAGTTGAATCTTGGAATCCAACTAATGATTTGATCATGCACGTTTGGTTTTGTTATGATAGGTACAGTAGTTTTGTGGAATTTAATAAGGATTTGGTCAAAAATGGATGTGGGTATTTCATAAGAAAGGTAAACAGCGATATTGGGGGCGACATAAAGTCAATTTACGTTAAACAGTTGGTAGTAATATGTTAGTGGAGATTTAAATAATTACAGTGTGTATGGGGCGATTAGCTTTTTCTTGCCTGGTTTAGGAAGGAGCATGGAATATCACATTTCCTGAAACCATTTCGTGAGTCCAACAAGAACTACTATATATATATATATATATATATATATATATATATATATATATATACATACATATATATTTTCATTATCTAATTGGAATATTTTTCTTTTAGATACGTACCACGAGTTTTAATCCATATATATTTTAGTTGTATTTCTTGCGTTAGTTATTTGGGACTTGATGTAATTGATCAGTACAAGTAATTTGATAATTTTAGTGAAAATTGTTGGAAATTTGATAGATTTAACAAACTAGGGCCAATGTTCTTCAATACACAACCCCATTGCAGTCGTGTATTGTCTTGTTTTTGCCTTTAAATATACGAACACAAGAATACACGCGCGTCATGTATTTATGTATTGTCTTGTATTTTGCCTTTGAATACACGAGTCATATTCATGTATTGTCCTGTTTTTGTCTTTGAACACACGAATACAAAAGCTTGTATGCATATATTTTCGTATTTAAGAGCAAAAACATCTTTAAACTCGAAAATAGGTTAGTTTTTGAATTTATATATATATATATATATATATATAAATTATTATTAAGTTTGCTATAACAAAGTCACTATTTTCATACATTTTATATATATATATATAGTATATATATGTATATTAGCGTGGTATCTCCTTTAAAATTAAGGATATTTAATCAGAGTGCTTAATTTAAGCAGATAATAAAGACCCTTGTTGTTCAAAGAGTCTTAAGCTTCGTTTAGCGGATTTAAGAGTAGGATAAAAATATATCCTTTTTGAAACCTCTGGAATTTCAGAGTCTTCAATACATTCAATTAAATAAGAAATAAAATTTCTAGTAGAAGATATTTTATCTCTAACAGTTAATTTATAATTTTTATAATGAACATAATCATAATCATGCGGTGCATTCCAAAATTCATATGAATTGCAAGGAAGATTCATAAAACAAGAACTTACATTAATTCTTGGGGGAGCGTTACACTGGAATTATTACAATACGAAGAGAGGAAAGTAGTGAGGAAAAGAGAATATTACAAGAGAAAGGAAATCAGAGAAAACAGAGAAAGCAGAGAAAGGCGTGTCCTCAAAACATCTGAGGACGGGCTATTAAATAGCCAAAAGAAAAAGAAACGACAAAAAGCAAACATACTATTCATAAATAGTAACAAACTATTCATGAATAGTAACCTACAATCTAAAAAGAAAACCTACAAAACCTATGATGATATGCGTATTTCGCAATTATTATTTTTGTAGTTCTCCTTCAAGAAGAAAACTCATGCAGTCTAGATCTTCGTAGGGATCTTGGGCTTCTTCAAAATTTTCAATTTCTTTCATTTCAGTATCTGAGATATTTTTCTCTACTGAAGAAGAGGAGGAACTTGCTTTAGTAATTTCTGGATTGTCTTTTCCAAAAACTTCTTTCCACATATTATTAATGGAGTCTTTATCCATTTTAGGAAAAGTTCTTTAAGTAAGGAGTCTGAGGAAGGAGTCTGTGCATTGAGACTTCTGTAAATTTGTTGAGATGGTTTGATAGCCAAAACTCCTCGTCTATCATAAGTTTTTCCTTCTCCAAAGAAATCTTCTTTGGGCCACCATTTGATAAGAATTCTCCTAACTAAAATTGTTGGAGTGAATTGAATTTCATTCTTTTCTCTTTTTTGCTCTTGCAATCCATAGTCCCATCTTAAAATCCATGGAACAGAGTAATAGTTTGCAAATTGCAAAACTGCATTAAGACTTTCAATGTTGTCATTAACCTGTTGAAATTTTTTCCAAATCATTTTTATTTTCTTAGGAAATATACAAGGTGATACCCCCCATGAAAAGAAAAATGTTGAAAACCAAATGGGGATGTATTGTGTAACATCATCAAGATCAAATTTAATCCACCACGAATGCTTTTTAGCATTATTTTCATAAATAAACAAATTATCCCAAGCTTTAATATAATCAAAAAAACTATAAAAATTTGGGAGTGCTTTATAATTTTCAAGTTGCCTGCTTTGATAAAGAGGCAATCCCCAATCTGAGGAAGAAATAATTTTCTTAATAATACATTTAGAATAAGCGTATTCTTTACCGCGATCCATATGTTGAATTTCAACAGATCCAGTTTCAGTAAGAATTGCTTCAAAATATTCTCGACTTTTCTTTCCAAAGATTGGTAGCATATCTTTATTAAGATAGCTTTGTGCCAATTGATTTGGAGAAAGACCTTTTAGATCTTTTTCAATTGGAAAACAATTAATATATCCCAAAATAATATATGGGTATCTAATTTCTTCTTTTGAACCCTTTTGAAGGAAGATGGCGTTTTGATAATATTGAATTTCATATGCCATTTCATCTTCTTCAAATTCTTTGTTAGGATTAAATTTCGGAAAATCTTTTAGATCAAGAAAATCATCATCTGATTTTTGTTGATCATTTGATTTATGTTGAGAAGGCTTTTTAGCCATATTTGATGAAGTTGACTTTTTAGTCAAATTAACCATTGGTCTTTTGCCCATGGACCGTTGTTTTACCATGGTGTTCCAAGCTTCTGCCCTGCAAGAATTCTCTGGTTAGAAAATCTGGTAATGAATTAGATTTTCCAGCAATATGCTCAATATCAAAATCAAAACATGCAAGAATGGATTGCCATCTAGCAAAAATTTGTTTTGATGCAATATTCTTAACATCTTTTAAAAGAATATCTTTAGCTGATTTACAATCAACTCTAATTAAAAATTTTTATTTAAAATATCACTTTCAAATTTAGTGACACATTTGACAATGGCAAGTAATTCTTTTTTAATAGTAGAATAATTCTTTTGAGAGTCATTCCAATTTCCAGAAGTAAATCTGACTAGTTCTTCTTTAGAACTGTTGGAATTCTTTTGTTTAAGGATTCCACCATATCCGATTTCAGATGCATCAGTTTCAATTATTTTAAATGCTTCAGGATTAGCAATAGACAAACATGGGAGTTCTTTAACTCTTTCTTTTATTCTTAAAACAGCTTCTGTATGCTTATTAGTCCAAGGTAAAGGGTTTTTCTTTAACCTTTGGAATAATAACTTACAATCTTGTGCAAGATCTTGGTAAAAATCACCTATATAATTTAGGCAACCAAGGAAACGTTGTAATTGATTAAGATCAATTATTTTATCAGGAAATTTATCTGCAAATAAAATTACCCGTTCAATTGGAATAATAATTTTATTCTCAATATAATGACCAAGGAATTTAATTTTAGTCTGAAAAAGTTTAACCTTTTTAATATTTATAGCAAAACCAGCTCTTTTAGTAGTTTGTATAAATATATTGAGATGCTTAAAATGTTGTTCTATATTTTCTGAAAATATTAGAACGTCATCAATATAAACTAAAATAAAATCCATATGAGGATTATAAATTTGATTCATAATATTTTGAAATTCCATTGGAGCATTTTTTAAACCAAATGGCATAACATTCCATTCAAAATGCCCAAAAGGAACTGTAAAAGCAGTTTTATATTTATCTTCTTCTTTTAGAAGAATTTGATAAAATCCAGATTTAAGATCGAATGAAGAAAATATATTTCCTTTAAACATTCGATTAATTAAATCTCTTTTATTTGGTAATGGATGTTTTATCCATTTAAGAGCTTTATTAAGCGGTTTATAATTAATAACTAGTCTTGGAGCTCCTCTTTCGATTTCAGCAGCATTTTCAACATAAAATGCTGGACAACTCCATAGACTTTTACTAGGTCTTATTAAACCCTTTTTAAGAAGACTATCAATTTCTTCTTTACAATATTTTAATAATATTTCATTCATAGCAATAGGTCTAGCTTTAGTGGAAATGTTATTTTCATCAAAACCATCTATACAGGGAAGACTAACTTCATGTCTTTTTCTATTCCAAAAAGCATTTGGAACTTCTGCACAAATTTCATCATTAATTTGTTGAAAAATATTTTTTATTTTATTCTGAATTTTTTCAGAATTAATTTTTTCTTTAATATTTCTAAAATTTATCTCTTCCTTAAGAGAATAAATAAATTTATTTTTATTATTAATAACTTTTTGAATTAAATTAATAGATTTAGTAATAGGAACCGATGAAAAAGGAAAATGTAAATTTTTTCCTCTAACTTTTGCAAAAAGTCCTTTCTCATTAATTTTATTAATGGGGAAAAGCATTTGGAAAAAAGGTGTTCCTAAAATAACTGGAGTAGAAATATTTTTTATTAAAATAAAAGATGTGTTAAGACAAACTCCTGAGTTACAAATAGCAACATCTGATAGTTTGTAATTTACAATGAGTGGTTGCTTATTAGCCGCAGTAATAAATTGAGTAGTTTTTGAATAATATTTTGAAGGGATAATTCCTTCACTAATACAATTAACATCTGCTCCTGTATCAAGGAGTGCATTAATAGTAATAGTAAATTCTTTGTTAATAATCAAAGTAACTTCAGAATACCATTTCTGAGATCGGATTTGATCAATTTTATTGACCCAAATTAAATCCTTAAAAATAATTTGATTAATTTTAGAATCTTCTTCTCTATTGGAGATGACATCATCTTCTTCATCTGATGATGATGAATCATTCTTCCAATTGTTGATTTTGAGAAGATCAAACCTTTCATTAAGGTTTTTGACTTCAGATTTTATCTGATTAATTTCTGCTTTTAATTCAGATATTGTGGGTTCTCTTTCACTAAAATTAGCCTTATCTAATATTTTTTTATAAGAGTATAATTCTCTTTCTTGACTAACTTGTTTAGTTAGTTTAGTTTGTCTTTGTTCTTGATTAGAACTAGATGATAAAGTAAGATAATGTTCTATAGCTTTTCTTTTTTCTATAGGATCTATGATTTGATCTATTAGATCAAGAATAAAGTTTTCTTCTTTTGAAATAACATTAATTTCAAGACCCATAAATTTTATAAGACAAACATTACAATCACAATATTCACCACAATCCTGTGGTGTTGATTGTTCTTCTTCTGATTCATTTTCAGAAGATTCAACAGAAGAATAATCTTTAATAATATTAACAAAAATATCATCTTGTTCTTCTTCATTGAGAAGAATACTGCATAAAGATTCTTTTAAATCTCTATCAATATTAAGATTATTAATTTTCTTTTTAACATAACATTTATTTGCTTTGTGACCAATTTTGCCACATTTCCAGCAAACAGGCTTAACATCATCATCTTTTTTAGCCTTTTTTATCCTTTTAGGATATCCTCTTTTAACAGACTGTTTAGAAGAATCTTTTGGATAAAATTTTTGTTTATTTCTAAACTTATGTTTTTTCTTTTTTCTATTAGGAAAATTCTCAGATTGTAATCCAATTTGATCACAGAAATTTCCAATTATATTTCTATTTTCATTCTTTTGCAATTCAAGCTGTCTTTTTAGCTTGATATCATTGCAGAGAACAATTCCTTCTGCAGTAATTTCTGCAGATATGTCTCCATAAGTGAGTTTTTCCCACTCAATTTTTCCATTAGAAAATTTAGTTTTAAGTTTATTAGAAACTCTTTCTGCAAAGAGTGGAGGAAGTCCTGAAATAAATTTTTCTTTCCAGAAATTCATACCACAATCATTGCGAGTTAGAACTTTAGACATAAAAACATCTTTATACCATCTAAAATCAGATAGTGTTGAACATCTAAGATTCATAAGCTGTTTTTGAGATCTATCTAGTTGAAGTTCATTAGCTCCAACAAAATTAGATAAAATAGTATAAATTAATGTATTAACAACATCAGATTCTTCTCTATTAGAGATAGGATCATTAATACTGGCACTAAGAATTTTATTCTTAGCTTCTTTTGAGATATAAAAATCCCACCAACCTTGTAGTGACCGGTAAAACCGGTAATAATAGCTTGAGCAATTTGTCTATCATTATTACCTTTAATTTTAGCGCAGAGAGGAATAAATAAGCATTTGCTTGACAATAGTTTTAATCTGATATTCAGATTTTCCATCAATATTCCATTCTGTAATAGATTCGCCATTGAACTGAGCAAAATCCTTACCTTCTTCAATTTGAAGATCAATTGGTGTAGCTTTTGTATAATACGGTTTAACATTAGAAACTTTAACAATTTTATTAACTTGCATTTCTTCATCAGAAGTTTCTATTGAAGATTTTTCTTCTTTAGTAATAACTGAGATGATTTTAGAACTACTCTCACCTTTTTCAGTTACACTAATTTTTTGAAGTCTATTGATTAAACCATCTAGAAAATCATTATCTTTTTTAGAACTTAATAATAAATTTTCTTTTTTAAGATTCGGTGGAGGTTTAATCATGAGAGAATTATTATTACATTTTTTAATAGGTTTAGGACAAAGTAGTTCTTCAATCCTATTAGTTTGATTACCTAATGAATGTAAAGCAAGATTAGTAAAATTATTTTGCTGTATTAAATTATCAAAATCTCCTTTTCCAGATTCGGTTTTAATAGGAGTAGCATAGATTTCTTTTTCTCCTGTTTTCAAAACAAGAGTTGAAAAGGGTGGATGAATTTCTTCTATTTCTTCACCTGTTTCATGAATGTAAATTTTATATTTTTTCTCTAAAACAAATAAAAAGATTTTATTAGTAAAATCAGGAAATTCCTTTTTTCTTTGCGGGAAATATAAATTTTATAACCAAAGGAAAAAATCTAGGTTAGAATTATTTATTATATTCCATTCATCATATCTCTTTGTATAAAGAGATTTTTGACCTGATGATAAAGAACAAAGAAACCATTTTCTTTTTTCAACATTTTTAGTCTTATTAAGACTTTTTTCAATTCTTTTTGAAAAAGAAATATTATTTTTAATCATAAAAACATTACTACTATATCCCATATCAGAAAGAGTTGGGGATCCAGGATTTCTCCTAGAATTCCTACTTTCTGGCATTTCAACCTTATATTCAGGTCGAGATATTTGTTCTGGAGTTTTATTAATCCCAGAAATACTTATTTTTTCAAAATCAGATAAAGGAATAGAAGATGTAGAAGCTCTAGAAGAGTTTTCATCTAATTTTAGACGAAATTTTCTAGATTCAAACTTGATTTCAACATCACCATCAACATACTGAATGATGCTTTCAAGTTTTCTATTTTCTTCTTTTACAGGTGGGGTTACATTTTCAAGCCTCCAGGTTTCTGGAAGAGTAACCTGATTCCACTCTATAGTTTTTGGTACAACTATATTTCCTTTAGCTGTATCCGTAAGAAAGAGAGTTGTTTCTCCTTTTTTAGATCTCATTAGATCAGCATTGATATTATAATTAGAAATAGTAGTGTTCATAACTTTATAGCAGATTCTATAAACAAGAACAGTATTTTCAGAAAGGGATTTCATTTTAAATCCTTCTGTTTTTATATTTAGAGTAAGAGTATCCATAATATGTGGATCTGAAAGAGAAACTGTATAATTTGGAAAACAACTAAAAAATATTGGGCCATCACAAAGTGATGATTCAACAATTCCTAATAAAGAATCTTCTAGTTGTAGGTGCCTTTGGTCTCTTACCATAATTAAAGCACTAACATTTAATCCATCTCTTGTTAACGGTTTTAATCCAATTTGGACCATTCCGAGATGAAGGAACTTAAACTTTTGTAATTTATGATTTTCAATTAGATCTTTTGTAAGCAAATTGAAAGAATCAAATCCTCCATTTAAGGGGATTGATTTTTCTATTGTTTTTACAACATAATTGCTTCGAAATTCAAAGCTTCCTTTTTTATAAATTTGAGTTTGAGAAATATCTGGTAATTTCCAGTCATGTAAGTGTCTCTCAAAATTTTTAGAAAGGATAATTTCTTTATTCTTGTAGTTCTCTGAACTACTTGAAGATGATTTCTTCATTGAGAATGTTCGTAATAATTTATTCATTAAAGTTATTGATTGATACTGTCAAGGATTTAATCTTACCTTACCCTTTAGGCTTTACAGGTTTTACAGATACCTGACTTAGAGCAAAACTCGTGTAGAGCAATCACAAACTTTAATTAATAAATTTTACAAAATTCTTAATGAAGAAGTATATATATGTATATATATATAATCAAGCACTACACCACCATATAGGCGGGACCTCTACACCACATAAATGTGGGACCACTACACCACCATGCAGGGTGGGACCACTATACCATCAAACAAGGTGGGAAATATACTACACCGCATGCAGGCGGGATTGAACCCAATACCTCTCGCTAAGGAGAATCTTGTGGTGTCTCAGCTAGCCAATTGAGCTAGGCCTCATCAGCTACATTTCCTCTATTTAAAATGTAGGATTTGCACAATAGCTCAATGCTCTCTTAATTAGTTAAGCATGATTAATTTGTCCAAGTTCTTGACTACATTTTCTTTATTAGTTTTATTATTGCAATTAATTTGACTTTTCATGCCAATTGCTAGTATATATATATACGTACTGTTTTTTAAGGATAAAAAATTGATGGGGTACTTATAAAACAAATCACAACCTATAGTTGTTTTCATTTTATCTTACATCTCTCTCAATTCATATTTTCTTATATAAACAATGATGCTTCTATAAAATCATAGTATTTTTTTATGTATTAGATTTATATTTCAATTAATAACAACAGCAGATCACACAAAGATTGATGGTTTAGATTTGAGCATGTATAATGGGAGACCACCCGTCTCTCAATATTTTATTAATATTTGAAGCACTTTATGTGAGATCCCAATGATTAGGAGACTGAGCTCAAAATCATCTACAATGACATCGGTATCTCACTCCGGTCTCATACCTCGGTCTCTCATTATTTAATTATATTTTATTTTTATTTTTATTTTTTTATGTTTTATATTTATTTTGAATAATAAGAATAATTATAATTAAAACACCAAATTGTATTGAAATATTGGAAAATTACAATACCAATTGTTGAATTGAGCATCTTTGTCACCCATTTTTTGAACAAAAAAACTAGATAGAAAGCAAAAAATGGAGAAGAAAATGAGTAAGAGTAGAGCAAAAGGTGTGAATTGAGAGTTGAAAGTAAAATGTATTTATAGAGTGAAAAATTGAATTCTAACCGTTGGCTCCCAAATTATAACCGTTGTTGCCAATTTTTTTTTTTTAAATCTTAAATTTGCAGAAACAAAAAAAAAATACAGAAGAAGACAAGAAAGAGGAAGGCGCTGGGGTGGTCGCACTTCTGTACGGCTGGAAGACCAGAGGGTGGTCGCCAACGGGGGGAGGGGTATCGCGCCCGGGCGGAGAGAGTAGAGACCGAGGAGGGGGGACCGGGCAGTGTCCCGCTGTAGATGCTCTTAGTTTTTAGTTCCCGCATAAGAACTAGATTATAAAGAGGCAAAATTTGGAATAGTCAAAATAAATAGTGGAAACTAATAGTTGGCCACCAACTTTATTTTTATAAATTCTGTCAATTTTGAGGATTTTGGACAAAATTGCCCCTAGAAATTGATGTTGTGCTGCGTGTGGTACACTTGGAACGAATGAGATCCGTTCGAACCAGTCGTACCAAGTTATGGCGTTGCGACGTGTTACACTTGGGGCGAATGAGATCCGTTCGTACCAAGTTATGGTGTTGCATAACTGGTACACTTGGAACGAATTCGTACTAGTTGTCCCTAGGGGTGTGCATCGATCGGTCGGTTCGACCGACCGACCAAAATTAAATGAACCGAAAACCGAACCGATGACTTTTTTGGGACCGAAACCGACCGAATTTTAGGTTCGGACCGAACCGAAACCGCACCGAAAAATTCGGTCGGTTTCGGTTGGTTTTCCTAAAACCGAATCCATATATGGTCTTCGATTGAGAGAGAGAGAATCAAAGTTTGGGAGCGAGTCTTCAGCGTCTCAAGTGAAGGTAATAGAATAGACAGATAAGAGAGAAAGAGAGTGCAGCTTCACTGGCACTACAACAATTTCGCTCATAGACAACAATTATAAACCGTTGTCATAGCCAACTTGGACTGTTGTTAAATCCAGTGTGGTTGTAGGTACTGGGTCATAGACAACGGTTTTGCAACCGTTGTCATAGATTCTACGACAACGGCAGTGACAACGGGTTTCAACCGTTGTTGTAGACACATACAACAACGATTAATAACTGTTGTCCCTATCGTTGTCGTAGATTGTACGACAACAGTTTAAAACCGTTGTCTATGACTTAGACCTACGACCACACTGGATTTGACAACAATCCGATATAGCTACTACAACAATCTAAAACCGTTGTTCTAGACCACTAGGACAGCGGTTATTATCTGTTGTCCATGTCGTTGTCGTTGATTCTATGAATGACATACTCCAACGACCACACTGAATTTGACAACAGTTTAATATGGTTGTTACAACAGTCCAACACCATTGTTAGACCTATACAACAATGGTTAATAATTGTTGTCCCCTCCGTTGTCATAGATTTATTTTTCACAACGGTTTAGTAGTGTTATCTTTTATTTGCAAAACAATGATATAACCACGAATTTAGATATTTTTCTACAACGGTTTGTAACTGTTGTGTTTAGGATTTACGACAACAGTTCTTTTACTCTTGTCTATTATATTTCAGAACTTGTTGTTATAGGTATTTAAGACAACATTTATTAGTAATAATTACACAATAATAAAACATGAATAACTGAAATTGAATTATTAATATGAATAATTCAAATAATAAAGTATTATGGAACTATTCGTTACAACAGTTCAAGTTCCGTCCTAAAGATATCAAAATATTCAATATTCACAACAAGACTACAAGTTCCATATGTATCATCAACAAATCGAGCACCTGCAAAAAAAGCTAGTCTAATTCGGGACTTATTTCCACACCAAGCATCACCAATGAATTTATCCTGCTATTTGTCATACAGAAATAAACATTACTACCATAAGAGAAAAAAATGCTTATGCATGCAATAAAAGATATATACTCTCTGATTCCATTAACTGATCAGAGTTATACATGCCACAAGAACAAGTCAAGTTGCAGAATGTAAATTGTCATGTTTATAGAGGAAAGCAATTCGTTACCTTAACTACACTTAAAAATAGAAACAAAAATTCCACGTTGATATCTAACTCTAAATATGAATATATATATATATATATATATATATATATATATTTGTATTTGAGCTGCAATTTCTGATCTATAAACTTACAAGACATTGATATATCCTTGCAAAGAGCTAATATGATTCTCTTTTCTTATTTCAAGGCCAAGATAAATAGAAATTAGCAAAACCTGTTAAAATATAAATTTGTTTCCGTCGAGCGACCAACATTGCATGTAAACACAAACAATAAAACTCATTGTAAAATTTTAAAAACTTGATTGACAAATATAAGTATCGAACTCAGAACTTCAGTTTAGATCTATGTTGGATGCAGTCCAGGACCATCTCTGGCATTAATAACGGGGATATTGGCTGTCGTTGCAGCCCTTCTTGCAGCACCACTTCCAAATTCCTCATCACTATGATATCAGAGTAGCCTTCAACTTTTCATATGGTATCTGGAGATCAATATGGATCAGTATTAGCACGTTGTCGTACAGACTAAAAACAAAGAAGAACAAATTGATTGAATACCTTCAATGTCTCCCTTTTGGAAATGCCCTGCAAACAAACTCAGCAGTGCTCTTCAAGTCCTTATGAGCAAGAGCACTACCATTTATGGTCCAAGTAGAAAAAGGGAAGATGATGTAATCTCAACAGACATTACTAAACCTGATCAAATATAGAATCTTAACATATATCAATCATGCACCATCGGAAAATCAAAAATATTTGTGGTTAAAAACTCCATAACCAGACCTTATAAAAGAAACAATCAATTCCCTGTCTCACTAATTTGATTCTGAACCACATGTTTGGCTTTTAGCTTTGTGCCCAATTAACCAAAATACTTTTATACAATTAAATTATCATTTTGGTTGGATGAAAAACCAAACCAAAAGAATTAAGAATGATACAACAGGATACAAACAACAACATTTAGACAAAATATTGTCGTATTTAATATTTTATGTTCACAACAACATACATACGACAACATGAAACAAAATCGTTGTCATATATAGTGTTATTTAACTACAACAACATACATACGACAACGACAACACAAGTGTTGTCTATGAGGGTTAAAAATGACTTATGACAACACATATATAACAACGACAGGCAAAAACCGTTGTCTATGAGCGCATTTTTGCTCTAACAGACAATGGTTTTGACTACGACAACACTTTTCTTAACAATGACAACAATTTTTCATTAAAACCGTTGTCTTTAATGTGTTGTCGTTTAGCAGTTTTGTTGTAGTGTGGAGAGAAGGCGGCGCGGTGTTTGCTGGGAGTTTTCGGTGAGACGGAGGCGGAGATGGTGAAAATGTCGGCAATTTTGGCTGTTGCAGCATGGATGAGAGAATGAAATAGAAGAATAAGAAGAGAAAATAGAAGTGATAAGGACCTTGGGAGATGAGTAAGAGAGAGAGAAGTGGTGCTCGTAAGACGTGAGAGAGAGAAATGTTGTTGAAAAAATGGGAGAGAAAAGTGGTGCTCGAAATAGGTGAGAGAGAGAGGAAAAAATGGTGTTGGCATTGATATGAATAGGTAGGGGTGAGCAAATTGTTCCGAAAATCGAAAACCGAACCGAACCGAAACCGAAAATTAATTTCGGTTCGGTTATTTCGGATATTTCGGTCAATTCGGATTTCAAAATTTTAATATTTCGGATTTCGGATTTCGGTTCGGTTATATTGTTGAAAAAACCGAAATATCCGAAATCCGAATTATACATGTACTATTTATATTTTTTAAAATTTATATTAATTTATTAAAATTAAAATATTGAATACTACTCTAAATTGAAAGCTATTAACATGTTCGTGCTCTAGTATTTGTTGGAAGATATTGATTATTGAACTTTGTATTAGTTTTTGTTGGTACTTGGATTTTTAATTTAACTATTTGTTGGATTATTTTCATTTTGTTGTTGGTGGTTTGGTGTTTTGTGAAGATTTGAAACTTTATTTGTTGTTGGTGGTGACTGTTTTTCATGTTTATTGTTGTTGTTTATTGACATGCTCGATTTCTCTAGTTTTCAATGGTTTGGATGAATATAAAAAATGTAGGAAAACAATTTCAAAAAAAAAGTGGAAAAACCAAAATAACCGAAATATCAATTTGGTTATTTCGGATATTTCGGTTCGGTCACCGAAATAATTTCGGATTCGGTTCGGATATGGATTTGAAAAAACCGAAATTTTAGTTTGGTTATTTTTTATGTAATAACCGAACCGAATATCCGAATGCTCACCCCTATGAATAGGTAGGTGGTAAAACCCCAATTAATAAAGTGAGAGAAAAAGGAAGATAAAGATAAACTGGGTTGCAGAGGGTGGGTTTCGAGGTAAAGAATATGTTGAATTAGGAAATATATACACATAGCATATATGCTTTCGGTCGGTTCCGTTGAACCGAACTCAATATTTAGATAACCGGCAACTGAACCAAAAACCGATTTTTTTTTTAAAATTATGAACCGAACCGGAACCGACCATCTTAAAACCGAACCGAAACCGACCAAAACATGTTGGTTCGGTCGGTTTTTTCGGTTCGGTTCGGCTCTTGCACACTCCTAGTTGTGCCACACTTGGCAAACTTCGTACCAGTTGTGTCAAGTTAAAGTAAGGGTATTTAAATCTATTCAGCTCAAAATTGGCCACAATTTATTAGAATAAAGTTGGTGGCCAACATTTATTTTTCACTAATTTGATTTGCTATTTTGCACCATTACCACTATTTATTATAAATCATAATTAACTCAAAAATAAATTACAATAAACTAAACGTTCCTTTGACGTCCTAGTAAAAGCTTAACGTCAGGCAGGGCATATAAGTCTTGGGTTACAGCTTGAGACAGCATATAATATAAATACAGATGAATTTTAATTTGTTAATTTTACGAAGACAAATTCCGAACCAATAAAAGAATAGTTTTCACTCCAGTGTAGGAATATGTATATAAGTCAGAAGCCTTATACTATCTAGTGTATAGAGTAATTAATTTCTCATTCTTAATATTTTTTTGGACCTGCATATTTACGTTCATTATATTCTGAACTTGAAAAAAAAAGAAAAATAAAGGGTGAAAAAATGTAGACATATACTCCCTTCGTCCACGATAATTTTTGCACACCCATCACAAAATATTCTTTTTACTCCACTCACAACTTACTACGCCTAACTTTTATTAATCTCCGTACCCACCATATCGAAAAACAACTATCGTGAACGGAGGGAATATGTTTTATAAAAATTAATTTCTGTATTTCACAGGAGTAAGTTGTTCTAGAATTAGTTTGACAAAACTTACTTATTTGAAAAAGAAAAAAGTAAAAAGAATTAAAGTTTATGATTGGAACAAATTTTTGTTAGTTAATTTATTGGGTAAAAAGTTATAAGTTATCCTAGCCACTTTGGAATAACAAAGATAAAATTTAGCAACTATATGATAAAAAAGAGAAGATAAATAATAGCCATTGTTATTTTACTACCCTTTTAACTATAAATTACGAATTTACGAATATCCTGATGCACGGGTGAATTAACTCGTGAACTTGATTACAAATCACGCTTTGAATAAAAATAAATTTGTGATTTCACGAATTCATCTCCATGCGTGAATTCACAAATGAAATCGCAATTTGCAGAGGGAGGGACGACGGAGGGAGAGGAAGAAGGTGTCGGGCGGCGGAGCGACGTTCGGCGTTACCGATTGGAGTCGCTGACGGCGATAAATTGATTTCAAGAATTCATCTCAATCCATGCGTGAATTCATGATTTCGTGAATTCATTCCAATTCGTGAATTCGCGAATGAAGTCCAATTCTTGAATCTGTATTCGTGAATTTCACTAAGGGTATATTAATACATCAACACAAAAAATGGCTAGTATATATTTACTTTTTTTTTATTCAAGTGACAGATTTTATCTTTATTATTTCAAAGTGGGTAGAATTAATCACATATATTTATCTCTAATTTATTTGTTGTTTCCACTTTCCACTGCGCATACCACTATTTCCATGGTCCGTCCTCGATAACCTAGCTCATTTTAATCCACATGACATGAGGATAATGTGAATGCTTTTGATTTTTAGCTTAAATTGATTATATATATATATATATATATATATATATATATATATGCTTTCTAAATCATTAGCTGTCTGTACGTCGTCGTCACAGATGCTTTCCTAATTAACAGAACTTACCCGTATTATCCATTTTTGACCAAATCACTCCAATTGACTTTTCTTACTACATATAATTAAATTAAATTATTATTCGAGAAACACGAACCGAATCCAATTTGTAGTACAAGTTGAATTCCAAGATACAAACACAGATACGTACAAATTTGCTTTGCTTTTTTTTTTTTAAAAAAAAGATAATAATAGTAAGTACTACTTTAATTTGTTTAACTTGGTCCAGACGCGCTCTAGCAGCAAATCTTGACCAACCAACATCGCTACATGCAACTTTTTTTGCTCTATATATATTCATCCCAACCTCTTCTCCTCCTCATTCATCTTCCATCTTCACTCCATTCCATTTAACAATACTCTTTTCCACAAGTCTTCAGTAGCTATATCATATAACCATCTCTCTCTCTCCCCAAAATGAATCGTAACTTTCTTATTTCATTAATCTCTTTACTGCTGGTACTGAACAACATACCATGCGAAGCACAACTGTCGACATCATTCTACGACGCCACATGCCCTAATGCAGCTACCATCATCCGCAACTCCATCCGCCGAGCAATTTCGGCGGAACGGCGGATGGCGGCGTCCCTCATCCGCCTCCACTTCCACGACTGCTTCGTTCAGGGCTGCGACGCCTCCATCCTACTAGACGAGACCTCCACCATCCAAAGTGAGAAGACTGCAATCCCTAACGCTAACTCCGCTAGAGGATTCAACGTCATCGAGGCCGCCAAGCGCGACGTCGAGCGCGCCTGCCCCGGCGTCGTTTCTTGCGCCGACGTACTTACCTTAGCCGCACGCGATGCCTCCGCTGCTGTAAGTATACATAATAATATATAAAACTAATCAATTTATAAAATTTATAATTAATGTTTAAGCAATGTGACAAAATTAATTAACTCTTCCAATTATATATATGTACATGCAGGTTGGTGGTCCGTCATGGAGTGTGAGACTTGGAAGAAGAGACTCTACCACTGCCAGCCGCTCCCTTGCAAATTCTGACCTTCCGAACCCATTTGCCGGCCTCGACGTACTCATTAAGGCGTTCGATGATAAGGGTCTTACTGCACGAGACATGGTTGCCCTTTCTGGTGAGACTATTTAACAATCTGACACGAGTTTTTGTGATATTTGTAATATATATAACTATATATAAATATTATAATACTTTAAGTAGCAGCCGTGGATTATCCTCGTAATTAAAAAAAATGGTTATGCAGGAGCGCACACATTAGGTCAATCGCAATGCTTCTTGTTCCGCCAAAGGATATACAGCAACGGTACGGACATCGATGCTGGCTTTGCGAGCACGAGGAGGAGGCAGTGCCCACAGAGCGGCGGCGACACCAATTTGGCGGCGCTGGATTTGGTGACGCCGAATTCCTTCGACAACAACTACTTCCGGAATCTGGTGCAGAGGAAGGGGCTGCTGCAGTCGGATCAAATCCTCAACAGCGGATCAACGGCCGCGATCGTGTCTCAGTACAGTGGGAATCCGGCAACTTTCGCCGCCGACTTCGCTACTGCAATGATCAAGATGTCGGAGATTCAGCCGCTTCTCGGACAGAATGGAATCATTAGAAGTGTTTGCAGCGCCATCAACTGAGATATATTCTCTAGATCTCTCTTTCTCTCTCTTCGTAATTAACCACGTAAATTTTCATTGTATGCATAATGCATGCATGCTTCCTCAATCAATTATTGTTCAACAACTCACAATGAGTATCAGCATATTTTCTCTCTACACTATTTAATTCCCTGTAATTCTCTAATATATGTAATTTATACCACCAATCAATGAATTGTTTGTTTTTTTATTATTAGTCTCCAGACTCCAGTTCTAGTATTTCATGTATTTTAGGTCATGCAATTTTCTGAATTCGAGATTTATCCGTTGAACTTAACCAATCGGTATGTGTGTCTATATATATATGTTAAAGAGTAACTGTTTGGTAATAATTAAGGCATGCAATTTAGCTTTTAGTCATGTTTTTACTTTTCAATTTCATGTCTCTCTCGTTCTGCGGATACAGAAAAAAAAGGGGGGGGGGGTGGTTCAAAACTAGTGCGCATGCATTTGAGTATATAAAATCAAAAAGTTCGCCGAGCGTGGTACACGTGATGACCTGTAAATTGCATATTTTCTGGTTGAAGTTTTTGATGGTATGGCCGATCATATGGATAATGCAGCAAAGAAAAACTAAATTCTAGATAATGGGATTTACAAAATATACTTAGTTACTAAATCTAACAAATTTTGAATTTATAAATTTGTAATATACTAAAAGTCAATCGAAATGTAGTACATAAGTTAACTTATAATTAAGGAATACAATTCCAAATAAAAAAGAGTCAACTTTAATTTCTAGAAAGTTTTAATTTATAAAAAAATTATTTTATCCACAAATTAAAAAATATACTAGTATATAGTTATACTAACCATATCTTGAACAAACTGACCAGAATACCCCCAATACCAACTCACATGTATGGGCCAAAAATTGGGGGTAATTAAATTTATAACACTTAAAAATATATAGATAGAATACGAAAAAATTGTATGGCATAATTTAATTCAAACTTAGTTTTTTAAGGGTAAAAAAAAATTAAACTTAGTTTAGACTTTAGATACTTTAATTTCGAATAAAATCGGATTTGCTAATTTTCGTTCAAAACTAATCCAGTTAAGTTGTCTATATGTCAAAATTGAGGCATCACAAGACTCTCTTTAGCGTGAGGTTTTGGATTCAATCCCACCTTTATGTAATGTAGAAATCTCTCCTATGTGGTGATTGTAATATTTTATTTGACAATATATAACCTTTGTAATTCTCTAAAAAAAAAGTTAACTATACGTGGCTTAAGAAAAAGTTATATATCTATATATATCTTTTCTTCTCAAAAAATATATTATAAAATCTATATCTATAATAATAATTCAAATAAAGGGGCCAGGAATATAAAGGGTGATCATTTCCGTCACACTATAATTATTTAAATTCCACTAACACTTATATTAAGTTTGTTTGTTTGTTGTTTTTTTTTTTTAATAATTTGTGGTTCTGACACTTTATTTACGTATAACTTGGCTTTATGTTTATAATCCATAGCCTCCTGTCTCTGTTAGGAAATTCCTTACTATAAAAATACTCACGTCTATTATTGACCATATCATATACCGGAAAATGCAAAGCTCCAACCAAATCAGAATCTAACGTGGCAAATTAGTTAAAATACAAGATTACAAAATAGGGAGAAAAACAAAATAAGCTCCAATTCTATGTTATTTCTCTTCCTAAATTCTTTAATATAGCAAAGGAAACACGTTCAGGTAGCCAATAGTGACTTTCATCTATGGTCAATTCATAATACAACTTTTTGTTTCTATATATACTCTCATTATCCAAATTAAAACCATCATCAAAATCAGCATTCAATAATCATTGAAGTGATCTAATTTACTCCCCTATCATAAATCAATTATTTCATATCTTTGCTTTTCCTCCCTTTTGTAAATTAAGCTCAAATCTTGAAAATGAAGAGATTCAAATTCTTCCACACTCTTGTTCCCACTTTATCTCTCCTACTCTTGCTTAACAACATTGCATGCGAAGCAAAAAGCTGTCGACCAGATTCTACGACGGCAGATGTCGGAACGCGGCCGCCATAATCCGCAAGTCCATCGAGCAAGCGGTATCACGTGAGCCGCGCATGGCGGCGTCTTTGATTCGGCTCCATTTCCACGACTGCTTCGTTCAAGGCTGCGACGCCTCCATCTTGCTAGACCAGACTTCTACTATCCAAACTGAGAAGACGGCTCTCCCAAATGCTAACTCCGTCAGAGGATACGACGTCGTTGAGGCTGCCAAGCGCGACGTCGAGCGCGTCTGCCCCGGCGTCGTTTCTTGCGCTGACATGCTCACCTTAGCCGCAGGCGATGCCTCCGTTGCCGTAAGTATACATACGCACACTCGAATTCGGAGGCCAAAATGATGCATGATGTCAAACATTTGTGTGCAGTTACTGCGCTATGTTTTTTTTTTAGTATTTTTTTAATTTTTTAGTATTTATTTTTTAATTAATTAATATTTAATTAATTTAATTTGTGCTTAATAAATTTTAGTTGGGAATCATTAATAAATCCTAATTGAAATTAATAAACTTGTTTGACATTAATAAACTCTAATTATCCCGTACGTACTCCTAATTTTCTTTAATCCTTCTTCATTACTCTCTAATTACAACCAACCCTATGGTGAGGTTGGTTGTATCCAAGTTTTTGTCAATGACTATATAACCATTTGGGATAGTGAATGTGATTAATTATACCTTCATCTTAAGAAGATAATTTGTATTCACATTTACTAAGACACCCATTCGGTCTCTAATTTTGTATATTTTTCACATTACAAAAAATAATTGATGATGAAATATGCATTTAATATTTGATGATACAATCATTAATTCTAGTTATAATATTTATTGATTTACCTTTCAAAATTAATCTTTATTAATTTGACTAGAAGACAATTTTATGGGTATTTTTACTTGTGGATACTTTTTGTGCTTTTACTGAGGAAATTGGGTATATTTCATTATTAACACTTTGCAAAATGAATATTTCCTTCATTCTCAAATAAGTATTACGAGCCTTCAAAATTACACTAAAAATTGATGGAGAAATTAAGTTGTGCAGGTTGGTGGGCCATCATGGAATGTGAGAGTGGGAAGAAGGGACTCCACTGCGGCCAACCGTTCCCAACCTTTTGCTGATCTCGACACACTCATTTCTGCTTTCGCCATTAAAGGTCTTAATACCAGAGACATGGTTGCCCTATCTGGTCAGACCACTAATGAAGATATAATTAATTAATTAATTAATTGTATCAATATAAACAACTACTAATTAATTATGAAATAAATATTGCAGGAGCGCACACAATAGGGCAAGCCCGTTGTTTGTTATTCCGTGATAGAATATACAGCAATGGGTCAGACGTGGATGGTGGATTTGCTAGCACCAGAAGGCGGCGCTGCCCCCGCAACGGCGGCGACGGCAACTTGGCGCCGCTGGATTTGGTGACGCCGGATTCCTTGGATAATAACTACTTCAAGAATTTGGTTGAAAGGAAGGGACTTCTGCAGTCGGACCAAGTGCTTTTCAGTGGAGCCACAGCCGGCATCGTGTCTGAATATAGCAAGAAACCGAGAGTATTTGCAGGCGATTTTTGGAGAGCAATGATAAAAATGGGAGAGATAGAGGTCCTCCTCGGACAAAATGGAATTATTAGGAAGAGGTGCGGCGCCATCAACTAGCTACTTAAATTGCTCGCTTCGTCAGTTGTTTGTGATTAATAATCGTACGTCTTGCAATATTATCCATATTTATATGTTTTTTTCTTTAATTTGAGTGTGGAAACCTGCAGCCCTTGTATGTTTATATACTAGTATGGACCATAAACAGCAAGATTAATCTACCATCAGCTATATATACCGTCAAATGAAACAAGTGGCCTATATATGTTGTCATTTCTAAACATGATTGCTACTGTGAGTTCCGTATCGATTAACCTAAGTTTTGAGAGCAATGGTATTACATCTCAATCAGGCCATCGAACTCGGAAAAAGATAAAAAGTGGTAGGTTTCATAGCTTTTGAAGAGTTCATTATTTCCATTTTTGGGACGGAGAGAGTACATGTTATGATTTTAAAACATCACAAGCATTTGTGAACTTTTAGATTGAGATGGTTTATTGCCCAACTCAGATAAGAAAGCTTCCTTTCCCCTGTTTCTTTAGGGCTCGTTTGGTATCCATATACCAGTATATCAGATATCAGGTATCGGTATGGGTATCAGATATCAGGTATGAGTATGATATTGATATTTAATATTTGTGTTCGATATGTTGAAGATATCAACTCATATCATGTGGGGAGGAAAGGAGAGATATGAGTCATACCCTAGCAAAAATTGGTATATCAAAATATTGAAAATGAGGGTTTCAAGTATATCAAAGATATCAATTTGATATACATACCAAACACAAGGTATGAATATGAGTCATATTCATACCCATATCTAGGGATGGCAATGGGTCGGGTTTTTACGGGTACCCGGTTCTCCCAAACCCTAATGGGACGGGTTTGGGAATTATTAAATGGTTTTGGGAAGGGTTTGGGTAGAAACATTCAAACCCGTGACGGGTTTGGGTCGGGTTTGGGAAATTACCTACGGATACCCGCTATCCAAACCCATTTATATATATATATATACAAAATATTATATATATAATTTATAATATAATCATAGATATTAGTGTAAATATTATTAATTTTAGGATTTTATATTATTCTTTTTAAACTGCATACAAAGAATTAATAATTTTAGTAATTAAATATTTATTTTATATATAATTTATATTAGTATAAATATTACTCCCTCTGTCCCGCCATAAGTGGCCACATTTCTTTATTGGGATGTCCCATCATAAGTGGCCACTTTCCTAATATGGAAACACCTTATCTCACACAAAAGATGTGGGCTCCACTACTTTTTATCTTTTTACCCTTTAAACACTCTTCTCCTAAATACCCGTGCCCAAAAGAAAGTAGCCACTTATCATGGGACGGAGGGAGTAATAATTTTAGGATTTTATATTATTCTTTTAATCTACATATATTTTAATTTAATGAAATTTTCTATTTATACTTATGTTAAAATTATGTTTATAATATTTTTTTTTTACTAAATTTAATATTGATGTTTATGTTCTAGTACATATGGGTTTTTAGCTGGTTTTTAGCGGGTATTATCCAACGGGTTTGGGTCGGGTACGGGTTTTGAAATGATTTTTTAATCGGGTTTGGGACGGGTATGGGTTGAGGAAATTTTTATGGGTTTGGAATATGCTTAATGGGTGAGTACCCGACCCATTGCCATTCCTACCCATACCTGATATACGTATATGGATATCAAACGAACCCTTAATACTGACATCATTGTAAAATCACAATTCCTTAAGTAAGCTCTTAAGACATACTGAATATCATAGCTAAACGTTAAAAAAAGTACATAATCTAAACGAAAAATGTGAGGACAATAGTACCTGAAGCTTCAAATCCATCATCTTCAGGATGTGTTACTGATGTATTCCTTCCAGCTTCAGTACTCGAAGCTTAATTTAGATTGTTTCAGTGACTGCAAAAGTCTTACTCTCTTCATACCTCCAACACAGTATTCTAATTCAGCCTCTTCATCATTACGAGAGTTATCAGTCCTAATCTTAGGAAATAGAAGCTCATCAACTTCAACATGTTCTAAATTGAGTTTTCCCGATACATTCATTTTCAATAACTTCATGAACTCCATCAGATCCAAACTGCTGCAACAGGTCATGTGAGTGAGGAGAAATAGACTTCGAATTTTTTTTGGGCCACTATCTTAGGGCGGTTTGCAAAAGTGGCCACATTATTGCGGGCCGACCAAATTGGGCCATTCAAACTAAAAATTAGGCGATCAAAGGCCATATTTAAGCCCGAACGGGCTATTTAACACGTGAGTCGTGCGTGACCTGCCAGGTGGAGCCCTTTGGCTGATGTGGCTTTATTTTTTTTTCCTTTCTCCCTAATTCAGAAACGGGAGGAGAAACGGAGAAGGCACTCTTTCTCATTCCATTTTTCCCCCAAAATGAACGAATGAACCCTAATTTCATAAACCCTTCCCAGAAATTGCACCGAAGAAAACTTGAATCTTGCTGGGAAATATGAAGCAATCGTCAGCGCGTCTCGATTGGAAGGTTGAACATCGAATTGCGCTGGCGAAAGAAGTCTAAAGCGCAGTCAGATGTTGAGGAGGAAGAATGGGCAGACGGTAGAAGAGAGAGTTCTCTGGGATGGAGATCATATCAGAATCAATGGGTGAGAGGTTGAGGGTGCAAGGGAAGAGAGAGGAGGAGGGACGGGACCGGAATTCCGGCGAGGCAATTGACCGGTGTGACATCCAATTTCTTGCCCATCACCACCAAGGACTGATTGTTTGTTGTGTGAGATTGGGTGTTAGTGTGTGGAATTTGGTTTGTGGTGGTGGAGATATTTATAGGGAGGAGAAGCGACGGAGATGTGGTTTCTGATCTGGGTTTGGGTACAAAACCTGAAAAAAAAAATTGATGTTGGCTAGAAAAAGAAATTGATGTGGGCTTGGTGTTAATACCGAGAGAAGAGTGGAGGAGATTTGCTACTGCTGCTTCTTCATAGGTTTCGTCGTATATAGTGGTGATCGAAAGAGAGGGAATTGACGGCGGCGGTTGAGTTTTCTTTTTTCTGGGTTTGTATTTGCAGACGGGATGGAGGAAGAGAGGAGAGAAGATGAAGAAGGGGCAGTGGTTGAGTTTTGGGTTTTGCAGATTTGCAGATAGGATGGAGAAAGAAAGGAAGGAGAGAGGGAGAAGAGAGAAGAGAAAATGATGTGGATTTTTATTTTTTTAATATTTTTTATAATTTATTTATTAACAAATTTTAATTTATTTGCCATGTTGATGCCACGCGGGTTCCAGCCGAATGTAATTAACGCCACCTCAGCCAAAGGGCTTCACCTGGCCGGTCACGCACGACTCACGTGCTAAATAGCCCGTTCGGGCTGAAATGTGGCCTTTGACCGCCTAATTTTTAGTTTGAATGGCTCAATTTGGTCGGCCGCAATAATGTGGCCCAATTTTGCAAACCGCCCTAAGATAGTTGCCAAAAAAAAATTGAACTCAGAGAAATAACATTAGTATCTTCAGGTTTAAAGCTGTGGAGAAAACATAGGATTGACTATATAAAGAATTAGATGATCAAACAAGTTCAAAAGTAATCAATCCATCAAAGTAAACGGTAGATTGACCTATGCTATTTTTATTTATCTATCCTATCATCCAAAGTAAACGTGCTGTGTTGCACTCTTTTTACTAGTTGCCAATTCTTCCCCAGTTTTGTATCATTAACATAAAATACTCGCTTCACATTAATAGGTAGCACAAAAGGAACTCCTTTGTACCATCTTGACCCCACATTTACGCTTATGAAATGTTTTTCCACTTGTTTTATGACTATCTATCTCACAGTATTAGGAACTTTACATATATAATTACACATACACATATACGTATATAGTTCGCTGAGCATAATAACGATAAAATGCAATTGGGAATTTGGGATTCAGAAAGCTAACCTCTTCAATATTTTGTGGCAGGCTTCCTTGCAACATCCATTTATTAAGTGATTGATATTATCCATGAAGTCGCTTACAGCATGCATCTTATCAAATCCAAATCCAAAATGTGAATGGAAATATAAAATACAATGTAAATGGTTTGTTAATGGGGTTTTTAGCAATTTAGAGTGAGGGTAGCTCGAACTTTGGTTAGCTAAGTTTGAGCTCAAAATTTAAATAGCTCCTAAATAGTTAGATTATCATTTATAGTCCTACTCGTTCGCTGCATTTCTTCATTTTGACATCTCTTATTATACATTTGGATCATTTCAAATGTTCTCAGAGGGGTTGATGTTGGTTTCTGGGAAATAAAAACAATGTTCTCATCATACTATTAGTTTTAGGATAACTGAATAATTCAATAGATTTTACTTTGAAATTTAGTTATTCGATCAAGACACTTGAATATACACTACTCCCCCATTTGTACTCTCCATGCATCTTTTATTAGGCAATTGAATTAATAACACATTCCCTACACTACACTCTGATAACAATCGAGGATATCAAAATGATTATCCAATTCAGAATCAAATTAGAAATTAACCTTATGATTCCAAAAAATACTTATAAGTTAAACATAGACTTAACTTTTTACAATCATAAAAATCAAAGTTAGATATTCAGGAAGGAAAGCTTGAAATTGGATTTTGACCCGGGGTTCACAACTTCAAATATGATGCCCGTGATGTTCCTTTCACTTCAATTCCGCAAATTTGAATATATTGTGTTTGCAGGTTATTGCACAAGAACGAGGGTTTACTCAATGTTCATCGAAGGTAACGGCTGCGTTCCACGATATATATGAAAAAAAAATTTTGGATTGATCAAATTAAAACAATACCGTACTACAATTTTAAAACGAATTGATTTTTGTATCCGGCAAAAAAAAAAACAAATTCGGAATATGGTTAGAATGTGAGCCTTTAAAGAGGGGAGGGATAGGGATAATGAAGAATATCCAAAAAAAAACAAGAAAAAAAAACGGAATATATGGATGTGAAATATGAAAGAGAATTTTACAAAGAAGAGGAAATAATAGAAAAGTAAAAGGAAGGATAGGTCGACCGACATGATAACATTCCATAGGAATAAATAAATATATCGTAGGCTTACTAAATAATAAAGTTTGTCATATCTATTTTGTGAAATCAAGTATATTTTAAAGTGTAAATTATTCGTAAATATTTTAAATTACTGATAATACAGATAAAACAGTTCAAACTAGTTAGTTCGGTTATGTTCCGGAATTCAATTTTCATTATATAAATAAGCATGATTAAAAAAAGTATTTTTGCAACATCATATAAATAAGCATAATTGTAATATATAAATAAGCATTCGACGTTCCATCTCACATTTCAAAATTGAAAGCCATGATTTTTTATGACTATCTCAAAAATTTATTGATATTATCGATATTTCATGATATTTTTGAGAAAATACAAATAATTTATAATTTAAAGTGTCATTTACCAATTTTTTGTTCACAAACAAGCCCGATTATAATTAATAGAGGTTACTTTTTTTTATGTCGAAAAGACTAAAAAACAAATCCACAAAATTGAGAAAAGAAATACCTTTAACTGGCCCGCGGGCCTTCATGGCCGTTCTCCCTTGCTTAAATTCGATTTCGGTAAGTGTTAAATTGAACTACTGAAATTATGACCTCCCTCAAAAGAAAATGTAAAATTGAACTTAATCTAATTATTGAAATCTGGCTAAAAAGAAAAGAAAAACGTGAAATCGACAATTCTGAACTAATTTTTAGGTACACCATAAAATAAAGATACGAACCTAATAAATTCAGAGTTTATTACACTACTTTATAGAACTAAGCATTTTAGTTAACGATTTATTACGTGATGGAAACATGATTTAATCTGTACACTACTTAATATGTATGATTAAGCTATAAGTTTAATTGATTAATTAATTATTTAATTCCATTTTTAACTCGGGATTTGTTTCATTACAAGGAGGGAAAAGCGGAGATCTGAACCATCCGACGGTTAAGCCAAGGAAAATGCAAATACGTGTGCGGCATAGAATAATTATATATTTTTTATTTAATTTATTTCTTCACTTTTATAGATACCAACTTTTATTCCTTTACACTCTTCCCTAACACTTGTTCCTCATCTACCTTTCCTTTCTGCGTAAGCATCTCTCAAACATTTTCACAAACACATTGCGAGCGTAACATTTATACACAGTTTTTTTGCATTCGCACTATTGCTATCTCACTTTGGCTATTCATCCGTTTGATTCATCGTTGTTGCTGAATTCTCGCAGATAGTTTGGGCGAAGATGGGAGCGTTTAAGGTTACCCGCGTCGAGACTTCTCCAATTGATGGCCAGAAACCTGGGACTTCTGGTCTTAGGAAGAAGGTTTTACTTTTTCATCTTGCGTTTTTTCTGATTCTTTATTATTCCCGTGCAATCCCCTCTGCTACTGTTTGATTTTAATGGGAAAGGGCTAATGTTCCGATCGGATCATTCTATTTTCCGTATGTGTGTGTGTGTGTGTGCATGGGTGTCTGTATTTGGTGACATCGTCGGCTGGACAGATATTCTGGTACATAATGCTCTGTTGTGAAAAGTTGTTTAATCCATCGACACTTAATCAGTGGGGGGCTATTTTCTAGTAAATGAGTTGTAGATCTGATAAGCCTAGTATAAGTGTTCGTAATGTTTGTGCTGTTGATTAAAAGAAAAGAAATTATGTCTGTCCAAATGCCAAGCCAAGATCGTGTGATAAGTCTATATTCGGAGTTTCCAAATACAATCTGTTCTAAAATTCAGGAACAGATCATGCTTATCTACATATTACTTTAGAGTCTCAACTGAAAAAATTGATTTAATGCAGATTTGGCATGTAAAACGAGATCTTACTATTGAAGCCCAGAAATTTGTTCTATGCTATCATTTAGTCGAAGTAGCGAACTTTTAGATTCCGCAAAAATACAATTTAAAGAGTCAGGAAGGAGGATGCCTTGGTTTAAAGATCTTTTGGCCCTTTAATGGGGATGATTTGAACTAATTACACATATGCTCGTTGCTCCATAAGCTGTCCTTAGGGCATGCCTGCATTCTTATGGATGTGGGGATTTTAATTGCATCAGGATGATAACCTTCATTATAAAGCAAACATGATGCTGTTTCTATACAAGAACTAAGATAACCTGCCTGACATGTATTTCCATTGTACTTTTTATTTATAAAGACTCAGTAGATCTCTTATCGACAAAAGTAATGTGGTCTAATAAGGTGGCATGTTAAAATGAAAGGACCTCTAGATTGTCCCTTTTTCTTTGCAAACAGAAAGATAGAGAAAACTCTTGGTGTTTGCATTTTAGTTTTAGGATGTCTGATGGATTCGAATGTCTACCATGTCAATTCTTCCGAATATCTTAAGAACTTATGGAATTTGAATTAATATGTTTATCTGGATTTATAAGAAATTCACGAGATTCTCATATTTTTATAAATTTGAAGTTCATCCTTTCCTGAGATTTAAATTTTGTACTTGGTCTTTATTCTTTTCATTTCTTGAAACTGAATGTGAAATCAACTTGTCAAATGTGAATTCACATGAACAAAATTTCTGAAATTTTAATCCAAATACATTTTCTTTTTCACATTAAAAGGGTTTCTTTCTTAGAATTCTGAGTGAAATGAAAGTGAAAGCAATCTTGACATCAATCTTCCATGAAACAGAGAAAGTCTTGCTTCCACCCTCGGTAAAATATTACAATAATTTTTCATTGTTACCCATGTTCCACGTCATGGCGTTACCAAAATCACCTATGTTCAGGAATCATAAAACTTAGATTCTTGCAAAGTTCACTCTGAATTTTGTGTTTCAAAATTGTAACATAGAAAGACCACCATATTGAAGCTTCTTCTTGTAGCAAGAACTATTAACTGACCTTTCAAGTAGCCACGTTTCAATGGGCTGTTCTTATTTGTCAAGGAATTTGACTTTGTCTTGCAAATAAGTTCTCAATCTTTCAAAATGGGCCTGCATTATAACTTCATTTTTATCTTCTTTAGCGTTTAGAAGCTTTTAAAAATTGTTTCCTTTAGTTGATTCTGAAATACTATTTGGAATGCATGGTTCAGGTCAAGGTATTTGTGCAACCCCATTACTTGGAAAACTTTGTCCAGGCTACTTTTAATGCCCTTGGAGCAGATAAAATGAAAGGTATATGTTTTAGATGCTCTCTAATATGGTGTATGTTCGAAATTAAGATGGGCAAAAGGATATATATTTTATATGCATAAATTGCAAATGTACCAGTGTGTTTGCTTCGAAAGACTCACATGAACCTACTTTTTAAGAAAACAATAGAGAAATCATGTTTCATAAACTCCAGGTGTAATAATACTCTTAAAATTAGTTTTGTGATTGTACATCCATATGCCAAATGATTGAGACTGTGTATCGTAGTTACTTAATTGTGTCTCTGTTACACTCAGAATTTATCAATTCATAGCAATTATAACAGTTTATTAGCTTTTGAGATTGGCACTCATGGGACCAAGCCAAATACTAGGTAAAAAGTTTATGTCATTTCCGAAAACTTTTCTCATTGCATCTCTTACGATTCACTTTTGCTAGATTTTGAGTGAAGTTCTTAATCATTGGATTTCTTTGCTGTGATTTGAAAAGTGATACATACTTATAACAGAAAAAAAGTTCGATGTGTTTGGAGACCACTATCTTGAAGACGTTCAGCAGCTTCCGTCACTAGCTTTCTTGACATTTTTGTCGTACTCTAACAGGCACATGAGCTCTAGTTTCTGCTTTTTCTGTCAAATGTTTATAGTTCTTGTTGAAAACTCTTCAGGTGCTACTCTTGTTGTCTCTGGTGATGGCCGCTACTATTCAAAGGATGCCATCCAGGTGAGATGCCTGATCACTTCATGATAGAGTCAACATTATTAGGTTTATCAAGGTTTCTGTGCCTTGTTTATCTTTTTATGCAGAAGAGTTTTTACCTTATTTGTGAGTTTTGGCTTATGATAGCTCTCAAATTTCTCACATTAAGATGAAAAATATATGTGTATTCTTATTAGTCATGTATAAATAACTGAGTTTGAAATTAAACATGAAAGTAGTTCATAAGGCGAAACATATTCATTTAGTGCTCTATATTGTTTGGATGATGGAGCACGACCCTAACTTCTGTATAGCTAAAGGTGTCTTAGTAATAAAAGGCAAAAATAAGTAACATTGGTGGTCCCTTCAATTTTTGACTTTCTAGACCTCTCACTTTTGATCCTATGCTTTTTATGTATTGCTTTATCTCAAATATTGTATAAGTAGTTGGATTTATTGCCAGATCATCATCAAAATGGCTGCTGCAAATGGAGTCAGGCGTATCTGGGTTGGTCAGAATGGGTTGCTATCTACTCCTGCTGTGTCTGCTGTTATACGCGAAAGAGTAGGCGCTGATGTGAGTAATCAATTAAATTACTTTACTGAACTTTTACTTTCTTTCTTAAAACTTTGATAATGAATCATTAAACACCTATCTGGAACTTTCTCAGGGATCTAAGGCAAATGGGGCATTTATTCTTACAGCAAGCCACAACCCAGGGGGGCCCAATGAGGTGTGCATCTGAATTACTTATTTTTTTCCTTTCACCCGGTCATCTTTGTTGGTATGCTTGTATATGCTTGTTCCTTGGCAGTGTTTTAATATACTAAATCGGGAACCGAGGCGTTTTCCTATAGGATCATGAGGCATAGGAATCGATTCAGACCGAGGCGTAAACCTCAAAAAGCAAAAATATAGTTCATAACCCACAAATTCATAACCATATCAAAATATTCATCCAAATACAAACAAAAAAGTCTTAAAATTCAAACCAAGCTAATTAAAGTTCAGGGTTTAGGGTTTCTTTGAGATGGAGAGTCGCGGAAATGAAACTTGAAATGAAAGAATGCAGTGCAGCAGCGGTTTCCTCCAGGTTTGGGACTTTTTTTTATTAAAATTAGGGCTTAAAATTTAAGCCCATGTCTAATTGTGTTAAAATTCTAAAAGCCCTTGTCAAATTGGGCTAAAATTAGAAAAGCCCATTCGAAATGGGCTAAGAAAATCTGAAATTCAGTAACCTAATTGAGGCTTGCGCCTCTGTTGCCTCGGACGCCTCAGATCGCCTCACACCGCCTCGATTGATCAAGGCTTACGCCTCTGATGCGATTTCTGGCCGTTCCTAACTGAGGCGCGCCTCAGTTCGTACGCCTCGACCGTTTTTTAAAACA
Organism: Agastache rugosa; assembly: GCA_031470985.1. NCBI lineage: Eukaryota > Viridiplantae > Streptophyta > Magnoliopsida > Lamiales > Lamiaceae > Agastache > Agastache rugosa. The sequence goes on along the minus strand of CM062602.1, from coordinate 17,702,165 downwards.
ATGTTCCTTGGTTTGCTCCACTACATCATGATGTCAGTTACAATGTCTACTGATTATGCTTGCATGTCTTTTTTTTTCCAAGAAACACCTGCTACAAACACCTGCTACAACCTCTCTCCTCTCTGTTTCTCTTAGGTTTTTTAAATTTTGCATCAAGCTCATGCAACGAACATGTTATATTCTTTCTAGGTTTCCCGTATTTCTTTTCAATATCTTTGGTTTAGTGATTTTTTTTTTTGACACCTCTTGGTTTAATGAATTAATTCTATACAATTAGAATAGAATGATCTGGTCAAAGACAATATCTTCATAAGAATACTCTCTTTCTCTATTGTTTCAATAAATGATCTTATGGAAATGTTATTCTAAAACTGGCTCCTTAAATGAGTATTCAGTTCCTTATTTATGTCTTTTGTTTGCAAGGATTTTGGAATCAAATACAACATGGAAAATGGCGGACCTGCACCGGAAGGAATCACAGATAAGATATATTCAAACACCACCACAATCAAGGAGTATTTGATTGCAGAAGGCTTACCTGATGTACGATTTGTTTTGTGAAAGTGCATGTATATTATATGTGTGTGTGTGTGTCTGTGTACGTGCGACCAAATTATGCATATGCAAGGCAAAATCACCTTTCTTTCTTTTTTTCCTTAAAACAATTTTCTAATGAAATTGCAGGTGGATATCTCCAAAATTGGATTAAGTAGCTTTTCTGGTCCTGAGGGGCAATTTGATGTCGATGTTTTTGATTCAGCAAGTGACTATGTCAAATTGATGAAGTATGTACCTCAATAAGATTGGCATAAAACTCATTTTCCTATTATATAAGTTATATGTTTCCCTTAAACGGCTGAAAAGGGGTAAATCCAACTTCATTAAATATGTACACTATCTTAAATTGCAACTTTATCTAATGGCAGCTTTCTCAAATCTTTATTTCTTTACATTTTCTCACTAAGTTGTGCTAAACTTTTGTCTTGCTTATCGCTCTCCAGGTCCATTTTTGATTTCCAGTCTATCCAGAAGTTATTGTCATCTCCAAAATTCACTTTTTGGTATTCCTATGATTCACATTTTGGTGCCATGTTTGGAACAGTTTCTAATTTGATGTGCTTGGATGAGACCTATTCTGATTGCATAACATGTGCTTTTCATTTTTTAGTTATGATGCACTTCATGGCGTTGCTGGAGCTTATGCTAAACGTATATTTGTGGAAGAGCTAGGTGCAAAGGAAAGCTCTTTGCTTAACTGTGTACCCAAGGTAAATTTCTTTATTCAACAAAATTGTAGTTATAGTAGTGCTTCTTTGACACGATTTTATTCTGTCTGTTGTGTAGGAAGATTTTGGCGGAGGGCATCCTGATCCTAATCTGACATATGCAAAAGAACTAGTAGCTCGTATGGGATTGAGCAAGTCAAACAACAACCAGGACCCACCAGAGTTTGGTGCTGCTGCTGATGGAGATGCTGATCGCAATATGGTTCTTGGAAAAAGGCTGGTTTTCAATATAAATGCTGATCTTGAACATCTTTTTACTCATTGTTCTTATTCTGAATCATTCTTATTCTGATTTCAGGTTCTTTGTTACTCCATCTGATTCCGTTGCTATTATAGCTGCGAATGCTGTACAAGCAATACCCTACTTTTCTAGTGGCCTAAAAGGAGTTGCAAGGTTCTGTTCTTGCTTTTGCTTTTCCCATTCTTTTGTATTTGATGCTTGTAGTTCACTAGTGCCAATGCATCATATTCTTCCCTGTTAAAGTCATAACAGGACATGAGTCATTTCTCTCTCAACTATATTCTTCTTAATATAAATTCTCTTAGAAGATGAAATCTCAGTATGATCTATTATTCTCTTCAGGAGCATGCCCACGTCAGCTGCTCTTGATGTTGTAGCTAAGCACTTGAATCTGAAATTCTTTGAGGTACCATGTGATATGAATATTTGAAAAATGGTCAATTCATTGATTTTAGAGGTCTAACTATGTTATCTCTGTGAAGGTGCCAACTGGATGGAAATTCTTTGGCAACCTGATGGATGCTGGAATGTGTTCAGTTTGTGGTGAAGAAAGTTTTGGAACTGGTAGGATCTATGTTGCATACAGCACCATTATATGAAGCAATGTCCTTAAACATTTTCATACTATTCATCCACAGGCTCAGACCACATACGTGAGAAAGATGGAATTTGGGCTGTGTTGGCTTGGCTATCTATAATTGCCTATAGGAACAAAGACAATCTAGGGGGAGACAAACTCGTCACTGTTGAAGAAATTGTGCGCCAGCATTGGGCCACATATGGGCGTCATTATTACACTCGATACGATTATGAGGTATAGATGCATGATATGTTTTGCTCCTCTTGAGTGCTTATTGCTTTGAGCAATGTAGTTGTTTGCACATGCATTGATTAAATCTCTTTCCCTTATAATGAAGAATGTTGATGCTGGTGGTGCCAAGGAACTGATGGCTTATTTGGTCAAGCTGCAATCGAACCTAACTGAAGTCAACAAGTAAGCCTCTTGCCTCTTCCGTTCTCCCCTAAAAAGTAAAGCTTCTCTCACACTTCTGCCAGTGGTTTAACATAAATATGAAAGAGTTTTGTGTTGCCTTTTATTTGTTTAACTGCTTTTCTTTCTTATATGCATATCTTTGCTTGAGTTTATGCATGTATCCATGTAAAAGATTCAAATTTCTTTTTCCTATTTTTCTGGCTGTGGTTTTTCTTATAAATGCCTTTTTTTTTAATGTGGTTTTATATGATACATTGAGAAAAGGTCTAAAGATTGAGTGGTATTCAAGTTTGCACATCCTTATAGACTTGGTGCAGATGAGTAGAGAGAAACTTCTGATGTCATCCATATTTAAATAGTGGAAAACCTGGATAACTTAATGTGGTTTTTAATTGGTAACTTGGAATGAATCTTTGTCACCTTGAATCTGTCATTTTTAGTGAAGGTGAGGCATGCCTTATTGGAAGCAATAACTATTTCTCAAAGATGGAGTTCATTTAATTTTCTAATAAAGGAGCTCTGAGTACGTTGTTGTTGTTACTGAGATTTGTTCTATTTGCTTAGTCCCAATCTCTTTGCCGGACTAGTTTATAACTTGATCTAGTGTTTCAACTTTCATCATGATCAATGCTGGATTACTTATCCTGAGGTCACAACATGTATGCTGCATCTCTTTTCTGTTTATGATAAATTGTATATTTCATATATTTTCATAATGTAATCTAACTGCATCCTGTCTGCATTTGTTTTGAGACTTTTCTCTGCCACAGCAAGAATTTACTTTAAAGTTGAAAGATCAATGAAGTTGGTTTTGACTGCCATTTTTTAGCTTGAGATTGATTTGAGTAATAATCTATTCTGCCACTTTCATTGTTGTAGCCTTTAAACTGTTTTAAATATGAACTTGTCTGTTCCAACAGCATTATAAAGGGAATCCGGTCAGATGTTGCAAAAGTTGTCGCTGCTGATGAATTTGAGTACAAGGATCCTGTTGATGGTTCCATTTCAAAGCATCAGGGCATCAGATATCTTTTTGAAGATGGATCTCGACTGGTAAGTTACTTCCTCAGGAAATCTCTAAACACAGTTTCAGGAAGTTACTATTTACTTTGTTTAGTTATCCCGTAAATTCAAATACCATTTTTTCAAGAATGCCGAATGAAGCCAGTTAAGAGGAAATTATAGGAATACAAGATCTTCTGACATTTTGCATCATTCAGAAGTTTCATTGTATAATTGTAGTTTTTGTTGTTCAAATTCTTTGATAGGAGCCGAATGAGATTCCCCAAAAAAAAATTATAATTAAGGAAATGAAAGGACGTCATTTAAGACAATACAGTACGAGGAATCACTTGAAAGTACTGAATATACACTGATAATTTACCAGGTTTTCCGACTTTCTGGAACTGGTTCGGAAGGTGCTACTATCCGTCTCTACATAGAGCAGTACGAGAAGGATCCATCCAAGATTGGGAGAGAATCTCAAGATGCACTCGCTCCTCTAGTAAGTGTTTGAGTTTTACATTGATCAATGCTACTTATTTATTCTCTCCCGCCATCAGTCTTGTGTGCGCACAAACTCAACTTTTTTCGTATTCTTCCTACAGGTTGATGTTGCTCTTAAGCTGTCTAAGATGCAAGAATTCACTAAACGATCTGCTCCCACTGTTATTACATAGATCGAAGTTGCCGACACAGTGCTGAGGAGTGAGTTTGAATGTGGATGGACATGGAATGTTTGACATAATTTTGTTGAGAAAGAATAAAGAATGCAATAACTTTACCAGTTGAGCATTTGTATACACAGGCATGAAACCGTGTGCTAAACATGGTCTATATACCTTAGTATGAGGGTTTATGAATTTGATTTATCATTTGACCCGCTTATTTATTATCTGGTTAAATTAGCTTCTGCAAGTGGGATGATTTTATTCGGAAAAAATCGTTTCGGTAGCTAACGGATGCATCAATTTTACGACCTTGAATGGTCAATGTCTGAATTGCAATCTCCTTCTTTCCCCGACCTTGTTTTTTCCGACGAGAATATGGCAATGAAATCAACTTTATCTCCTTTGCCAACCCTGTCTGTACATATGCATATGCTTATTATATTTAAAATTGCATTGCTTATACAGTTATACCTATTTATATTGTACTGATAACAATTCAATCTAAGAAATTTAACAATTACTATTGATTCATAGTCAACACAGAGTAAATTTTTTGAAAAATAAGCATGATTGTATATATAAATAATTAGTGTCATAAAATAATCATTTATGTATATATAAAGGAGCATTACTATAATGAATATATATATATAAGCATTATTGCATGTATAAATAAATATGGTTTATAAACTCTTGGAAAATAATTTTTGTGTTCCTCATTTTTTTTATGTGAACTTATTTCTGTGTGTGCTTGTGTTTTTTATTGGGTTTGAAACAAGGGTCACATTTTCTCTCTTTCGCTCTTTTTTTCTTTTTTCTTTTTAAGAATGACTGGATGAGGTATGTTTCAAATTCACTATCTCCCACTTACTCCACCACCAATATTACAAGTATTAAAATAAGGGTTATTTATAGTTTGTGACCTCAACTTTCATCACTTTTCTATTTGTGGCCTGAACTTTAAAATTTTTCAAAAAAACATTGTACTTTATGATTTTATCTAAAAAAGGTCCGCCTTTATTTTTTGGCGTTGGAATGATGAATCATCTGACCGACTATCTAATGTGAATATTAAAATGCCAAATGCACCGAAACAACGTAGTTTCAGTTTGAGCAAAATTAAAAATTGACAAGGTCGTACGACGTATAGCTTGCACGATGGAACCCTAAATGTCTTTCTATTCTCTCCCTAAACTTTTTTTTTCCTCAAAAGTCGACGTATAGTTTAGGAAAAGAATAGAAATACATTTAAGGTTCCATCATAAAAGCTATACGTACTATGACTTTGTCAATATTTAATTTTGTCCAAACTGAAACGACGTCGTTTCAGTACACTTGTCATTTTAATATCCACCTTAGATAGACGATCAACCAATTCATCATTCCAATGTCGGAAAATAAAGTCGGGCCTTTTTTAGATAAAATCATAAAGTACAGGGTGTTTTTTAGAAAATTTTAAAGTTCAGGCCACAAACAGAAAAGTGATGAAAATTGGGGCCACAAACTATAAATAACCCTTAAAATAATACAACCTATCAAATATTAATTTTCCACCACCAATATGAAAGTAAGTACATCACAGTAGAATTATCACTTCCCATTCTTACTAACTCTATCAATACCCTTCTTTCAAAAAAAAAAAAAAAAAAAAAAAAAAAAAAAAAACTTAGTATAAAATCTGAACACAAATACACACGTACATTTACATCATATCACATTTTGGTATTACAACAAAAAAACTCCCTGATCTCTTTTCACACACCAGACGTGAAGGGCACACCGGTCGCCGGAATCCACAAATCTCCGGCGATGAAATTCCGTACAGAGAATCTTCCGGCCTCCTCCGCATCCCGTATAGCATGAAATCCCGGCCATTTCACTCTCCCCATCGTACTCGCACCACCACCAATATTCATATACTCACCATAATACAAAGTAGTCAAACCAAATACTCCATTCCACGGCAGCCACCCCGCCGGATCAATCAATCCATCAATCACACACTTAGAAAACACAGTCCTTGAATATTTCTTCCACGGCCTCCCTAAATAACTTCTATACAAATTCTGAACCGGTCGGAGGTCCGGCGCCGCCGTGATGACGGAGTTATGGATGATGATGCCGGTGATCTCATTAGGGTCTTTCCTTCCTTGAGCCGTGACCGTGTTTTTCTGGTTGATCATCGGTTTTCTTACGTAAATGTTGCAGTTTTGGAGGACCGCCGCCGCGTCACCGAATATGAAGTCCACCGTGCCGTAGACGTCGCAGTCGCGGTAAAATTGTCGTTGGGAGTGGAGGTAGAGGGTGTCTTGGTAGCCTTTGAAGCTGCAGCCGTAGAAGACGGAGAAATCGGAACCCGACCGGAGGGCCACCGCTTGGTGTTTGTGGGGTCCGGCGGTGTTCTCGAATGTCATGCCCCGAGCTATGAAGCCTTCGCCGGAAACAGCTGCATAAATATTCACGGCCGAAGTTATAATTTATTGATTTTAATTACTTCATGAGGAAATATAGGAGACAATTTGGAGTTAAGCATGCAACAATTATGTTGTTGATCAAGAGACACTCAGATTGCTTCATTGTCACATGCACGTGACATCCATAAATGTTGAACAAAGTGTAAGGTCACTAACATGTAAATCATAAATAATTAAATAACACATGCATGAATTAATATTTTCTAATCAAATTTCATGCAAAAGGGAAATTAAGTAGTGTTATATATAATAATAGGTTTGTAAATTCAAGAATATATTGTAATGAAATTGATCATAATCTCACCGAAAGTTGCAGAGCGGAAAGTAGTGAAGCCATCTAGAACATTCCTATCGCCACTTACAACAGTTGCATCAATTCCATCTCCAATAAACATCAAATTCTTCATCGATTTCTTGATCTCAACATTTTCCCTATAAACACCCTTTTTAACATATATAACAAACCTCCTTGTCCTTGAGCCTCTCCTCCCCTTAGCCGCCGCCAAACCCTCAGAAATCGTCGTGTAGTCGCCGGAACCATCTTGCGCCACCACGATATCGGCCTTTACGGACCTTCCCGATGACCGGAGCAGCCTCCGATCACCGGCTGAAACCCAATTAGGGAAATGATCACTATTTCTCTTCCGCTTAGAGCCATGATCATCAAAGGCTGCAGAAGATGAAGAAATGGCCTTATTGATGGCTAGTGAATTGCTTAAGGATTTGGAGAAGTTAGTAAGCATGAGTTGAAAGGATTCCAAACGAGAGGACAGATTGAAATCAAGAAATCCATTATGGCATGTCTGTTCATTGGCGATGGCTGCACTCAACCATGTTTGCGCATCAAATGCTTTGATTTTCGATCCGACGGAGCGATTTAGGTGATAGATTGTGTCTTGATAGAGCTCCAAGCAATCATCCCATGCTGATCGGCCAAGTTCATCGAACGAAGTTGAGTCCATTTCTGAGATGAGCTTGTAGGCATTTGTAGCCTGTGTTAGGGTTGCCCTAAGACTCAGATCACTTAAAACGACGTCGTTTTGGTCTAGGGTTTTATGAGGGAAGGTGGTTAAGAGAGTGTTGCATAGTTTGGGGTGAGGTGTTTGGGTGCAAATTGAGATTGCATTATTGTCACATTTTGCCAATCTAAAATGTGCCGAAAGTATGTGAAAGATTAGAAATAGCAAGAGAGAAATTTGTTTATCCATGCAGAGAAGAGAGAGAGAGAGAGATATGAGCCAAAATAATAATTACAATAAGGAAGCATACTACTGCAGATCTAATTGGACTCGTTGTATTTATAGGGAAGGCCAGCTGATCTTTTGATTTGACTACCATTCATTTATATATTATATATTTAATTAAGTAATTTTTTTTTATGTGTGAACAATAGGAAATTAGTCAATTAAATCTGCTAACGATACATGAAAATTGAGACGTATATGTGTACATGATGCACTCTTATGTACGTATGGAGTTCTATGTAATATATTATAATCGATACAATTAAAAAAAGAAAATGTATTGTAAAATTATGAGTCCAGCATTTTTTTAGGACAATTACTTTTGACCTTTTGCAAAAATAGAACAGATTTTTCCGGACTTCCAATTTAAGGACAAAAGTTTTAAAATTGATCATTCCCAGAACAGATTTCGGCCCGATCGGGCTAAGTTGCACGTGCCTATCACGTGAGGTCGATTGTCGGCCTATTCCTGCATGGCTGCCAACTAAGCCGTCCATTCATCTCTTCATTTTATTTCTATTTTTATTATTTTTTATTAAAATCTTTTAATTTACTTTTTATTCTTATTCATGAATTATGTGGCAACCACCTAAGTATTAGTTGGCAGCCACATATGCATCGGGCTACATAAATGCAAAATAGCCCGAAACTTAAAAACTGGGCCCAAATCTGTCTTAGGAATGATCAATTTTTAAATTTTTGTCCTATAATTGGAAGCCCGAAAAAATGTGTACTATTTTTGCAAAACGGCAAAAGTTGCAGTCCTAAAAAAACGTTGTACTCTAAAATTATCGTATAATTACTCTATCGGAACCAAATATACAGGTTTTTTAACTATTTATTTATTTATTTTTTGGACCAACTGCAAGTTATACATCAACTTTGGTACCGAAAGAATAGAGCTAACTAGGAATATTTTACTATAATAAGATCTAAATTGACAAAATTATTTAATTAAGTAAAAGATGTGATATAATTAGGGTCGTAGTTTTGCCTTTTCATGGTTCTTGATCTTATTAATTATGTTTTCATAAACAGGGCATGACAATTAATAATATATAATATGTAAGATATCTATTTTATTCATGCAACAAATACTTCAAACCTTTGATATAAATATATAACATTAATTTATGGAAAGTACCATTAATTAGAGCGGCAAGGCATGCATTAATTGTCCCCATAATATATGTGGTTTATCAAGTGTCCACCAATTTCATAACTCGTGAATTAAAGATTTAAAGTTATATATGAGATAAGGATGTTTTATTAATTAATTCCGAGTATAATATGAACTACAACTTTTTATTATTGTAGTTCGAACGACAGCAAATTTTTAAAATTAAGCTGTGGTTGTTGCTGATTTTGAAACCCTATTCGGCCACGTGGCTACGAGCCTGCGACTACTTATTTTTCATTTAATTAAGGATTGAGACATCCATCTAGTTGTCTACATCTACGTGGCTCACATGCCAGCTGCCACGTGGTAACATGCATACTTTGTAAATCCCATAATAGAAATTAGTGTCTTCATATAATTCATCCAAATTTCCTATTTACCAGTACCACAAGAACGTCTCATCATCCTATTCTATTAGTATTAATTTATATTTTATCATACATATTATAAAATATAAATTTTATTAGTATAAAATGAACTCTAATTAATATTTATTACTAAAAATTAAAACTTAAGAGAATTATATACTGTAATAGTGAAATAATCTATCCTAATAATCAATTATTAACTAAATATTACAAATTGAATATAACAAGATAGTTTTAAATCCTGATTAATAATTGTAAAAATTGAACTAAAATAAAAAACTGAAATTGAAAAACAAATTAATAAAGTCTTAAGCCTGCTAGGAATATAATGAGAGGCCCAAATTTATCCTAATTGGATATGTATCGTGAGTAACAAACAACTAAAATCTGAGGCCTGCTAAGCTCTAAACTGATGCAGGAAGCCCATTTCATATAATATTTTCTCCGAGGGAACAAGTTAATCTCTCATTCGTACGAATGTAATCGAGCCAAGTCGAGTATTATCGTATTTAAGTTTGATCCATTTATTATTAAGTCAAACTCCAACTTTATTTATTGAATACTTCGAGATTCATGAGCTTATTCCATGAATTTTCTAAATTTATATTTAAATAAAATATTCACTATCTTAAAATTATTTTAAAAAGAATATAATATATTTACTAAAAATTTATCATTTTGTTATATATAAAGTCAATTGATATTTAGTATCAAAATATTACTAATGAAGGAATAAAAATATAATGTATTGAGTCAGTAATTTTAAATTTAAAAGCTGAGTACTTCAAGAGCTTCTTAAGAACTCACAAATCTATCAATTTCAAGTTTAACTCTCATTGATTTAATGAGCTTCACTAAAAATATTGAAATGAAATAATATAGAATTAATTAAGATTCATATAAGTCACAAATAATTTGGCTCCTTTGTAACCTACTTAGTATTTTTTAATTTTTCTTCTCTCGTTTTCTCTTCGCCGTTCCTCGCTAAAGTATTGTATAGGTTTGCGCCTATAGGTCACCCAAATTCATTTATTTATATAAATTTTCACAATGTTTTAATAAATCTCTCTCTCTCTCTTCCACACAAAGATATTAATATTAAAAAGTGATACTGGCAGGGCAGACCCGTGAGCCCTGCTTATAAGTTGTAACCAATCATGTATCCACAACAAATCTTTGTACGTACTCTCTTCTTTTCTAGCCAATCTGTCCTTCCCAATTTCACGTGCATCCCCTAATTAATTTCTGCCCCATCTCTTTCTTTATTTTACTTTATTTTATTTTATTTTATCTTCTCCCCGACCTAATTAAATTATAAAATTCCCAACAAAAGAAGATGAAAAAAATACCATCGAAGACTATGGTTTTAATCTTGTTTAATCCGATTTTATAATTAGTCATGATTGGATTAGACCAATATGCCTAATTTTAACTTTTAAGGTAAAAAACTTTTAAGGTAGACTCAGGGAAATGTAGAAAGTCTATATATGTTGATGCAGTGCAATTAATTAAATCATTACTTAATTAATTATTTATTTTTTGACAGAAATCGTTACTTAATTATTAGGCAACTGATTTTGTCAGGTTAGGAAAAATTAGGAAGGTGCACAATTATTGAACCAGCAATTTGGGACCTTTGTCTATTGTTCACTACAACGTGACACCAACAATTCTTTCTTCCAAGTTATCACGCTTCTACATAATTATATATATCTCTAACATCATCCTTATCTTATCGCCCACAAATTTTTAATTTTGGAGGATTAATCTTATTAGTTATTAATTAATTAATTGTATCGTGAAATTCAGATAACCAATTAAGCTTACGTTAATTATATTAATCTTAATTACATTCACACAAATGTACGTAGTAGTAATAACTTTATTAGAAACGTGTTCTGTAACTTGTTTGAAAAACAAAGAGCAAATTGTATTAAACAGAGAGAGAAAAAACGAACATATTCAATAGCTAATTAATTGCATTCGAGAATTTGATCGCACGCGATGCATGTGCTTCTTAGAAATGCGAAGACAACATTCCTTTTAGGTCACCTAAACACTAATTATAACTGTACATCATGTTTTATTTCTCTAACTAATCAATTAAGTAAAATTTAATAATTTTAAACGTATTATACTTCAGTTAGCCAACATAACATCACATGTCATTTTAAATTAATTGTCATAATTTAGTGAAATAGTTATAACGACCATATACGTTTAAAAAAGGCGTAATTATATGTATTATTATTTAGTACGCCATCACCTATTCCATTATACATATATTTATTTATTTATTAGCGAATATCACATTATGCATTGGAAAATATCATTTTAAATTAAACAGAGAATTACTTAGTTCAAAAAAGAGAAGTAGGAAATATTTTATTCCTCAAATCGAATAGTCAGAATTGCCATTCTGCCTTTATCTTAATATATATTTATTGACATAATAAACATAACTATATAAAATAATTGAATTTTCAACATGGATGTTACATCTTAATTAAAAAACAGAGATGTAATACTCCACATTGAAATATTAATAAATATTTATTATATGTGGGCTCAATGGACTCTCTAGCAAGTTGGATCAATCTTGTTAGCAAAGTGATGACGATAATTGAGTGGTTGCTAACAAAGTTTGTTGTGCCGTCATAACGTTATTGGAAAAACCTTTTTAGTTTTGGTTTTGGTTATTCCAAAAAGATTTTATTTAGTAAATTATGTCTCGTCTTCTGTTATACTATTCACATAGCGTCATAATATATCAAAATATGAATAAATTTGTCAAACCACCAAAAAAACTCGTTCATGTACAGTTTCATTCTACATAAGGTAATTTCTTGTCTTCATTAATTTGAAAATCTCTCCCTACTTCCATTCTAACTAAAAAAATAAAAATAAATAAATAATAGGCCTTTTTGGGGTTTTTTTATTTTTTTTATCTTTAAGTTTGCTGTTTAATTTTATTTATTTATTTATTTGTGTCTGTTTATGATTTGTGGGTGTTTAGTTTCAATTTTTGGGTTTTTTTTTTTTAATTGTGAGTTTATCTTAAGTGTTAGGATTTGTTTTTTGATGAAATAATTGAACGCAGGCATGCATCTATATTTTTTGTCATCACGTAGAATGAAACTTAATTAGGTGGTCTGCATCAATTATATATAATCAAATGTCATAGATATATCTGAATATAATGTAGTTTTAGTTTAGGTATTACAATAGAAGATTACGTACCAATCTAATTAAGAATCTCATATATAGATATATATGTACTTTTTATTCACAGTTCCTTTAAAAGCTCAGTTTGTTTTAATTTGGTTTACTTTTATTTATTATCCCCGCTTCAATTTGACGGTACAACAAAGTTCATAAAAGTGAAACTTCAGAAATGTCATGCATCAATAATCAACAATTCAGTTGTTATACTCTTTATGCGTCTCATATGTAGTAATATTTTATCATATTGCGTTCACACGTACTTAGACGTATACATATCGATCGATGATATTAATTATGAATTAAATATTACTTTACTCACCAACATATACTTTAAAATATCAAAACATGTTATCAAACTTCATTTTATAACAGAATTTAAACACCATTTCCTACAAGTGAACTTCGTTTCTCTCAATTTATCAACAATCCAAATACGACAGACATGCACTCCGAACTCAAAATAACAATATATATTCCTATTTATGTAAATGTAATTAAATAAATCCAAAAACTCAAATAGCTACCCCATCATCAAACTTTTTTCAGCCCGCCTTCTATACACATATCTTATCTCTTTCGATCTTCTTCACCAATATACATAAAATAAAATTATCTAAACCTAAAAGCATCCACTAATTGATTAAAAAAAAAAAAAAAAGTGCGTGAGTCTAATTCGATGATATGATCATGGCACGACAACCTTATTGACATAGCTGTTGACCAGCGCCAGCGCATTGCTCGTCACCTCCTTCACCTCCACCGTCCGATCGCAGACGTCCTCCTTCAGCCGGCCGTTGGAGACCTCCTCGAATCCGTCCGTACACGTATCCTCGTTGGTCAGTGCGGCGCTCATCCACGTCTGCACGTTGCTCATCTGGAACCTCAGCTCCTCCCCGCCGGCCCCCGCCAGCTGCCGCATCTGCTTCATCGACCCTCGTATCAGCCCCACCGCGTCGCGGAACACGCTGAAGCAGTCGCGGAGGGCGGCGGCCGCGCGGGGCTCCGCCGCCACCAACTCCGCTCCCCGGCTCAGGTTCGCCACGTAGACGGACATCAGCGTGGCGCGGGAGAGGCTCACGCCGATCGCCACCGCCGCCAGCCGACCCGGATCCTGCTGCACCACATTGGCGTACCCGTTTAGGGATTTGAAGCAGAGCTCCGGGTACTGTGTGCTCCCGCAATTGGTGCGGATGAACTCCGCGCCGTTCTCGCCTGCGGTATTCGGGGCGGGTGCGGGGGCGGCGGAGGAGGCCGTCACAAAGAGGGTGATTAGGAATATGAGACGTAGGGTTCTCATCATTTTAGCTTCCATCGGGAATGTTTGCTTTTGTGTGTGTGAGAAATTTGAGGTTTGAGTTTGAGATTATGGAATTGTTGGGGAGTTTAAGTAGGGAGCCAACGTAAAGCGACTGAGGGTAGTGATATGACGATTGTGCCCTTGTGACAGTGAAGTTCATGTGAATATCAATATTTTGTTTTGGTAGTGGGGCCGGAAGCAGCCTTCATAATACATACTATTTGATTTTTATTTTTATTTTTTTTGAAACGCATAATATTATTTTTATTTTAATTGAGTAGGGTTGAGGAACCTAGTTCAGAATCTTGTGTAATTATGCGAAATATATATATGATTAGTTGAAATCATGAGAAGAGTTTTGCACTTTAATAATCCAGAACATGACATTAATTATGGCATCACTATAATTTAGCATTAGTTGCCTCATAACGTTGATTATGTTGGCTTAATTAATAATGATTTCCCCAAAATTTAGGGATATATAGCATGTGGTGTTTATTCGAGTTTGCAAGAGACTTTTACTTAATTATTGTAAGAAAGGCCATGATTTTTTGAAAATTATAGCTTAGTAATTAGTTTTTATTCGTATAGAGATGCAAAAGCTGAAGCATGCAGCATTTCCCTAAATTCAGTCATTTTTCAAATAATTGCCTAGTTTTAGTCAAAAGCCAAAAATCAGTCATTTTTCAAACAATTGCAAACATTTCCGAGTTCATCACATATATAAATATTGGAAAAGAAAATTAAATGATATATACATTCTTGGTTTTCATGGGGTGGCAATTACTCCATTCTCTGAATAAGTGTTATCTGACGCCAAAAATATAATATATCAATAAAGTGAATAAATTTTATTCTTTTTACACTTCATTATTGCAAAGAAAACCGAACACCTAATGAAATTGCATTGAGGGCAATGGTAAAGTTTGATATCATTTTTCAATTGAATTATGAAATAGAATATTTATTAGGGGCATGATTAATTATATCCAAATAAACTATTTAATTATTCAGGGACGGATGGAGTATCGTCTTGCTGATAAACTACTTACTTCCGTATATTGCTATTATACCGTATATTTTATTCCACTAATTAATGTAATCAAAATTAAGTATAGAATAAATCCAATAAAATAAAATTGAGTGGAAAATAATAATGGCTATATATCTCGTCTCTTGATTTACGTTCACTACATTTGATGCATTCAGAATTGTGGATGTGGTGATGAGGCAGCAGATTTTCACCATCACACCTCTTTAAATCCTGTATCGCATGTGAGCATCAATTTTTGGATTCTTGTGCTGCAATCAAATGGTGTAGAATCAATTTGCCCTTTTCGTTAGTCATTATTTAATTATTAATTATGCTATAACTAATGTATTTAAGCTTTGTGGCCGGAGAGACTTAATTATCTTTAGAAATTACTTGTACATCTTTTTGTATGAGAGCACATTCCTGTTAATTAATTTTATCTTTTGTTGTGTTAAATAAACATCAAATTAAATTACGTTCCTGTGAAATAGTAACTAAAAAAAAAAACTGTGAGCCGGAATGGGACTTTAATTCTAAAAGTAGTTAAAGATGCACTTTTAGTTTTTGACGTTTTTCAAAGTGTCCAAATCAAATTTAGACAATGTAGAACCTTCTGGGTCTTAACCTTAATTTGTTTGTCTGCTATAAGGTAAAACTAGTATTGTACCCCGGTATTGTCCTTTGTGCACTT
The DNA here is from genome assembly GCA_031470985.1 of Agastache rugosa. Classification (NCBI taxonomy): domain Eukaryota; kingdom Viridiplantae; phylum Streptophyta; class Magnoliopsida; order Lamiales; family Lamiaceae; genus Agastache; species Agastache rugosa. The sequence goes on along the minus strand of CM062602.1, from coordinate 17,686,462 downwards.
TATATATATTTTTTTCTAAAAAACAAATTGCTCAATTTGGTATACATGAAAAGATAAATTATAATAATGTAATTAAATAAATATTGTATAATGTTGTGTGAAAATGGATGAACACAAATTAATACGCAAGTATACGCAGTCTCAACAAGTAATAAACGGAAGAATTCCAAGATCGTTTCCACAGGGAATGCAAACTAGAAAATTAGCTATCTCAATTACTTAAAAACTTAAATAAAAATATTAATTTAAAGTGGTTGTTTTTTGAAACTTAAATTAAACTAAAATATGCATGAAAGTGCGGAACTAAACGGAAATAAAATTTAAAATAACCGAGTTAAAACAGATGAAATAGAAAAATTATAAGAAATAAACGAAAATCGATTCGGAGAAGCGGACTTGAATTGATGAATCCCTCTATGTCTTTCACGCAAAACAAAATGTTGCAGCAATATTTTAGCAGAATCTCACAGTTACGAAAATTAACAACAAATTCATAGGATTTTCCCAAATCCCATGGTTTTCATTCCACAGCCCAGTCAAGCATATTCCTAAGTTGAACAAAGCTTAGAACGACAGATACTCAGATCCAATTTAAACCGCACACAAGGCAGACAACATATTCCTATGCCATATGCTCTTATGTCATCCAAGTCATTCCACTTCATTGACCTTTCCAGCATCAAATAAAGCTTTTCTTCTTGCCATTGATGGCCAACCAACAACAAGAAATAACAAACAACTCACTTGGATGAACAATGAGGATTTTACTGAAATAAAGCGCATGGAAAATACAAATCTAAGACATAGAGTTCATCACAATTCAAGTCTCAAGAGTTTAGCTCATACTTGAAATGAAAGAAAGAAAAGTAAGATTAAATCTGAACATGGTCCGACAAAAACTAGGATACTTCAACTGAAAATGAGAGAAAGAGAGAGAAAGTAAGCTAAGATTGTAGATAACAAATGATACTCTGGTTCTTTCTTCTCAGCTCCAAAAATAGCTGATGGTATTCAATTTTCCTCCTCCCTCGCTGTTGTCTTGTTTTCTGTGTAAAAATGATTTTCTTTCCAATTTCGGCTGCTGCTCTTTTGTGGTAGTAGCTAGGTTTCCAACTTTGGATGATAAAAAGACTAGGTTGCCCTTCACTAGCTCCCACACGTGAAAATGCTCTTGCTCCTCCATTTGTGCAGCTGCAAACTTTGACCAACTCTTCTCTCTCTGCCACCTCAACTTTTGTTTCTTCTTTTAGGCGGGTCCCGTTTCTTCTTTTTTTTAAGTCAAAAACGCAATCAACAACTCCAGTTTTTGCTCCAGCAAATTTCCAGCAACTCTGCATTTCTTGCACAAAATCAACAAGAAATTTCTCCTTTCCCTTTCATCAAATCATCAACAAAAGGACTCTATTTTCATGAATCTTAGCTCTCTTTGCCATAAAAATTAAAAGACTCGATGACGACATAAAAACAAGGAAGTAAACTGGAAGGAAGCACTAAAAATAAGCAACAAACACTCTTTTTCACAAATAAAAAGCCTGAAAGAAAACAAAATAACTCTTTATTCAAGAGTTATCATATAATCCAACAACAATGCAATTAATTTTTGATCAAATTTATTAAATTATGTCATTCTTATAGCCCATAATTTTCATAATAATTTTTTTAAATGATTTATCGAAAACTAACTAACTGTAGGGGCAAAACACATGGCCAATCTCTAAAGCATGAGATCTTTTTTTTTTCAAAATTTATGTGTGTATATGTTTAGTATGTTTAGTTTATTGATCTAAAAAATATTAATATGTTCAGTTCTTAAAAAAAAATTAAAATATTTACTTTGTTGATCTCTTACTTATGAGTAACTCTTATTATTTCGACTAATTCTCAAAACTACATACATTGTACTAAACAAATTACGTACTTATGGAAGTGTATATATTGGTATAAATTTACAATAAATATTTTTGCCAAATAAAAAAAAATATGGAAGTGTATGTATTGGTTTTGGTGGGCAACAATAAATGTCAAATGCAAATAGAAATTTATAGAGACACAAACTTTTAAAAAACCAAAGTTGAATAAAATATTAATTATGCATGGAAATGAGATTTTGGGCAGAAAAATGGGAGAGACAACTTTGTTTTAGTATATAGATATAAATATGAAGAATATGTCTTTTTGTCAGGGAAATATGCATTATTTACAAATTAAAACTATCAAAAATTCGATAATTAACCATGTATACTCAGGAATTTCAAACGGTAATAGATCTTGCTTTATATGGACGTGATTTTATATGAACGTGATTTTATTTCGTGTGCATTTTAAATAGTAACTACGAATTATCCTCATCATGTTAAATATAGAACGGTATATACACGTTGGTGATATTTTATTATGCTATTAATAAAAACGAAGCTGTATTTTATTCTTGTGGATGGGAAAAGAAGGTACTTATAACTTCTGTTTATTAATAAAGCCATTTCAATTTAATATTGTGATAATGATTATAAGGCGGAAAATATATATCTCGAGTTGGATGACACTCGAGGGTAAAGCACTACTACAGCGTAATTGAATAAAAATTATGCCATTGACCGCAAAAAAAAGACAAAATTATGCAGTACTGACACGCAGAATTATTTTCCACATCAAATCAAATCTTAATTTAGTATTCGCAAAATAATCACATAAATGTGAGGTCGACCAACTATTGGCACAATTAATAAAAAAATCAATTAAGTAGGTGCAGCAGCAGACAAGACAAATAAATCTAATATAAGGGAGTCGGACAGCTAATAAACCCCACTATATAGAATAAGTAATTGGTTTCCTATATCATTGAAATAATTATCATATATTTGATCAAACAATTCTCAAATGGTTAGGAAACTACTGATATCACTGTAAACAAATAACACAAAATTGGATTTCAGTTCCTGTCATAGCTCAAACTAAGCTGGGCATGGTAATGAGAATTTATTAAACATGACCAATAAAAATTGGAAATGAACTGAGATTAAATTGTACAACGGTTGCATTATCTTCTATACGTATCAATATACAATTAACAACTACATAATCCAACGGTTGCTGATATATCTAAAAAACAACTTCATAGTAAATATAGTAAATACAAGTCTTAAAAATATTGAATTTATAATAACTAAATGCCAGAAATTATGAGAGCACATATATCACATCTTTACACGCTGGAAGAAATTCGAAATCTTTTTTTTTTTTTTAATGTGTGGAGACAAAACAAATGCTCGTGACGAAATCGACCCCAAGAGGTTGACATTTCTCTAAATTATTAATCAATCAACAAACAAGCTTTAAAATATATGATAAAAGACACGGGTTATTTTACTCTTAATGTGTACGTGTCACAATATAAACAAGCCTCAGCAAAGGGGGAATGAAGGAAATAAAAGTAACTGAAATTAATACAGAGTGTGACCATTTTATTAATGTGGAGTGGCGTTTGTATTGTGACAACTACAAAACATGGATAGTTATTTATTTATTAGAGACAACACAAATCATGTGGTTGTGAAATGAATATTTTAGGGGTGTAATCGAACTGAGACGAGCCGAACAGAGTACGATCAAGCTTAAATTTGACTTGTTTATCATCAAGTTGAATTGTAGCTTTATTTATTGAACACTTTAAGGCTTTATTAACTAACTTTGCTGGTTTATATTTGAATTTAAATAGTAGTAATATTTAAATATAAAAAAATATGTCATTCTAAAAATAATATAATATATTTACTAAAATCCATCATTATTTATAGGGAAAAGGTGCAAATACCCCCCTCATGTTGGCAGTGTTCAGCAAATATCCCCCTGAACTTTGTTTAGGTGCAAATTCACCCTTTCCTAAAGTTTTTGGGTGCAATTACTCCCTCGCCGTGACGGAAACAACACTTCCGTTGGCAAAAAAAAAATATTTGATTCATTTTTATTCTTGTGGGACCCTTACAATTCCCAAGAATTAATTGGTGATAAAGCTCAAATTAGAAAAAAATTTATTTCGAACCCTAGCTCACAACTATCAAAACTCGGGCGAAGTTCTCCAACTATCCGATAGTTGTGAGCTAGGGTTCGAAATAATTTGTTTCCTAATTTGAGCTTTTAGCACCAATTATGTAGAATATAATCGTTGGGAATTGTGAGGGTCCCACAAGAATAAAAATAAATCAAAAATATTTTTTTGCTAACGGAAGTGTCGTTTCCATCACGGCGAGGGGTTAATTGCACCTGAAAACTTTAGGGAATGGTGAATTTGCGCCTAAATAAAATTCAAGGGGGTATTTGCCTAGCGATGCCAACATGAGGGGTATTTGCACCTTTTCTCGTATTTATAACAAATAAAGTGGAGTCATAGCATACATATTACATATTAAAGTATAAAAATATAAATTTCACAAATGGTCTATTGAATGTTATATAATTATACCCACGAGCAGCTAAGAGCCCATTTATGCGTAGCCTAATTATAATTACAGCCCACTATATCGGGCTACTGTATTTGTATAATATTCGGCCCAAACTATTTAATTAACACAATAATCTCAAGAATTAAGGTTCAAGGGGAAGAATATGGAAATTCCCAAATCGTTTCATTTTCTTGTCCTCAATTTTAAAAAAATTAAACTAATAGATACTTCCTCCATTATGAAAAAGACGCACACTTGAAAAGAGCTCGAGTTAAACCCACCTTTTACATAATTGAATTCTTCAAAATTTAACGCGAATTGAATTAGGCCGAATTAGAGGCGAATATTGGTTTTGCGGATCAAATGGAACTAAATGTAATATAGATCAAAAGATTCAAAACATAGAGAAATAGATATAAAATTCGTAGAGTCTTAAAAAAATCAGACATAGAAAACAAAAATGACCGACAAAAAATAAAAGATTAAGTAGAGGTCCTGCCTATATGGTGGTGTAGTGCTTGATTAGATTATATATATATATATACCTTCTAATTCTCTAAAAAAAAATGTAACTTTTCCAACGGGAAAAGCCCAAAGTTGAAACGTAGTGATAGACTAGCAAACCATTGTGTGGGATTCAATTCAATATCTTAAATTTTATCGTCCATTTATTTTTTTTGCATTTCAATTTTCAGACACAAATAGGAACTACAACTTTTATTTTTATTTTTAGGATACAAAAATTAAACCTTAATTACTAAGAATCGTGTAACTCTCTTGATAATTTCAAACGTCAGCGCAATTACACACTTGCATCCGTAGTCAATCGTCTAATCTATACTAGGTACATAGGTAATAATTATTGAGTATGGCTAAAAAAAGTTCACAAATCATAATTATATTTTCGACAAAAGTCTTCAGAGACAATAATAACAGTTTATTCGAATAATAGAGTAAGTATTCTTCTCAAAACCAAAATAATAGAGAGTTAAGATGCTAACCACATCCATCAAGTAGGAGGGATCAGGAAGAAGCTCTGACAGGTTGAATCGAGTACGCTCAACTTTATTAAAAAATTATACAAATTCAAAGGTTGAGATATTATTAAAAAATTTCAAAAATGATGTGAAATTACAAATTAAGTCATACTTTATATTGTATATTGAATTACAATTATCCCTAAATAAATGAGTATATTAAGTACTCCATCAGTCTCATCTATCTTGAGCATCTTTTCAAATTAGGATGTCTCATTCATCTTGACCTGTTTCCTAAAAAGTAAACAATTAACTTTTCAATTTATTCACTTTCTATCTTTTTACCTTTTTTCTTAATTTTCGTGTCGAATAGTAAAGACTCAATATGAGAGAACATAGGAAGTAATTTGTAACTATTCGATTGAGAGACAAATAATAAGTACACTCTCCGTCCCAATAGCAAGATCTTTTTTCTTTTGTACACGATTATTAAGAAACAAGAGTAAAAAGATAAAAAAATGGCAAGTCTCAAGCCTTTTGAAGAGTTAATATTTTTACTTTTAGAATGTGACCTCGCTATTGGGACATATGAAATAGGAAAGAGAGACGTTGCTAATGGAATAGAGGGAGTCCTATAATAGTGATGGGCGATGGGGGTGGGTTGGGGTTGGGGGGTCGAAAGATAAAACTGAACAAAAGTTGTCATGAATTCTTTTGCTATGAAAAAGTAAAATATTTTAATATCACAACCTTCAATGCGTAAATGTGTTTCAACTTGTAATTATAACACAACCTTTAAAACGTTGCAAGTAGTAGTTGGTAACTCTATGAAAAATATTGTACTCCCGACCACCACCGTTACAAATAGCAAAAAATTGAACTTGAGTTCCTGTGATAGCTGAAATAAAAGTTGGGCCGGCTGGGGCATGGTAATGAGAATTCAGTAAACATGACCAAATAAAATTGGAATTAAATTGTTCAACGGTGGTATCATACAATTTAATTTTATATGTTGGGATTATTTGTATATTTCCTTCATTATCTTTTATCGCCATAAACATGGAAAATATTGGAGGGCCTTCCTTGATGCAACAATAGAACAGCTAGTGACGTGGTTGGCCGAAGATTTGTAACCGTACCCTCTGCAGTCTGCAGTCTGCAGCAGCTTGAGAGGTCTGAATCCCCAGAAATGGTGGCTGCTTTGGGTGAGGAAGCTAGCTCTACCATCTCACACCAAATTAAGCATCATCCAACAATTAATAGCTTGAGATACCTGTGGATTATGGATATATTATAATCTTTAACCTTGAATCTCTCTATCTAGGTAAAGCAGGTCTCAATAATTAAATGAGTTGCACTTGGGTTCAACCCGACCCGCCCGATCCGGTCAGCGTTGACCGGTCAACGTCGACTTTTTCATTTTTTTTTTCTCTCCGCCTTCGGCTCCGATTTTTAATTTATAGATAATGATTGTGGCAACATTAATGTTTTTTAGCTCGCTCCGAGGCCTTCGGCTCCCCTCGCTCGACTCTTAAAAAAAAATTTAAAAAAAATTAAAAAAATAAATAAAAAGTCAACGCGGTCAACGGCGACCATTGACCGGTCAACGCTGACCGGACGGGTCGGGTCTGGTTGAGCCAGATGTATGGTACATCATGATGTACAAGAGTTTTTGCCTAATTAAATTTGTTTGTTTGCCAACTAAGAAACGAACCTGAGATAAGATATCCAAACAATCATGCAAGTTTGACCGACCATACAACAAACAACTTATAACAAAAATTAAAATAATCAACGGCATAATTGTAAGTTGTAATATGCTCTGTAACTACTTGAATTGCATAGGTGCCCGATCATCACGACTTGTCCATGATGTAAGAAAATTCCTCTCCTTCCTACTCAAATCTGTTAGAATCTTCATATTCTCTAACCAAAAATCGGAAGCATGTTGGAAGCTCTCCAAATACACATTATTATATTATTAATCAATTTGTGTTATGGTCTAATATTTGGCATTCTTTATCATCATCACTATTATTACACTTTTCTTTCATGTATATGCATGTGTGTAGTGTAGCACATTAATTTATTGTCACCAGTAGTCTTTTGGTACTCGCACAAATTAACACTGGAATTAATTACTACTCCTTGTCCTATGATTTAGATGTATATATATATATATATATACAGTGAGTGTGACTGCAATTATGGAATCACATCTTACTTATTACTACATTACAGGCTGCAAAAACTCAAAATAGATATGTAAATCTGGAAAGACGATGAAATACTTTGTAGACTAGACCGAAGCCACCCTATCCAAGGGCATTGGCAGGATCACATTTTAATTTTGTGTTGCATTTGAATTGATAGCATGCATCACTGAGAATCAAATTGGATCAACTTAACATATTACCTCTGTATTTCAACAACAAAATTTTCAGCAAACCACTGCTGTCACAATAATTGTTCTGCGATCTTGCTTCTTATCTGCTGAAAATCACCACAGACAATTAAATGAATCCAGTTAAAGAAAAATTTGTTATACTTGATTTTAGCTATCAAAAGTGTAGAGAATCAAATCATATGCATGGCAAATAATTAAAGAGATGAATTAATTAATTGACTAGTTGCATGTGATTATGACAATCGAATGTACAAGTCATCATCACCTCGACTATAAGGTGAATTACCATCCTAATCCTGTATCACGTTCCAAAAGGTGAGTTGCCTCCTCTGTCGGGGGACGGTGGGCGCCGATGGCGGAAGAGCGTCGTCTTCAAAATCGTAGTCGTTTGCATCCATTTGAATCGGCGGACGGACGAGCGGCGACTAGCTTAGTTTGTGAGGGCGGCGGCGCTGTGGTTATGAGCGCGGCGAACGCCGTAGAAGACCGAGGAGACGGGGGCGGGAGGGCAGCGACGGCGGCGTGACGACGGAGAGGGCCAAATCTGAGCGTGACGGCGACGGAAAAATCTCCGCGTGACGACGGCGGAGGCCTAGAGTACTTTCCAGAGAACCTCAAGGAGGGAAAGGGTTTCCACTTTCCTGAATATAATTTTTTTTTAATTAAAAACAACGGACAATAATAATTTTTTTTTTTTTTTTTTTTTTGAGAGTATACACGAAACGAATCACCAAACCATCCTTCTCAAATATTCTCTCACCAATTGAACTATACTCGAAACATATTCTTTTTCGTTTAATCTCATTGCAACGACACATGGACCATTTTTTATAGAAAATTGCCCATCATATTTTCTCTAATAATCCCATTAAAATAACACTTGCAACATGCTTTATAGAATTGCCCAATGCCTAGCGTTAATCTTAGACTTCAATTTTTAATACTTTTCTATCATCTCATTACACTAATTTAAATCAAATATTTCATTATTTATACCTATTATAAAAGAGCGGATTCTTACAAAATTGGATTCGCTTAATACATCCTTATTATTATATTTATTTTAAGGGCAATAGTTTATATTAAATTTATTATAAACATAATAATTTAATAATATAATCATACTCCTACTATAAACTCAAATTAATAAATAAATTAATAATATAGTCATACATGTTCTATTACTCAAAAGTGAAAGAGAAAAGACAACATAAATTTGATAGCTTAAGATTACGTACTTTATTGAGTCAGAATTTTGTATTTTTGTGAAATTTGTTTTAATTTAGAACTATTATTTGATTTAATTATGAAGTGTTCAGTTTTAGGTCTGTAGCCATGGTTATTATGAAGAGAAATCACACTCTTAGTGAACGGACCAAAACGGAATACAAATCACACTCTTTGTGGACAGAGGAAGTAGTATTTAATATTTCTTCTCTATTGTTAATATCTCAATATTCAAATATTTTGTCGGTTTATTGTAACTGAAAACCTCAAATAAAGATATTAATCGAAGTAAATTATAGGAAAATCAAATTGGAGGATAACCTTAAGAGTTCTTTCGATAACTCAAGATTAATTTCCTATGCAAAAATGGCAAAAATTCATTGATGAATTATTTTGATTAGAAGTTAGCAACAATGGTGTTATACTTGGACTAATGATAGAAATCATAAAGAACGAAGGAGAGACTATTTTTTAAACATTAGTTTAAGAAATTAAAGCTTGAGAAGAATGCAATTTTTTGGATTTAATCGAGAAAAAATGGGAAAAACTTGATAATGAGAGGAAAATGACTAGCTTTTTGTGTAACTTAAGATGAGAGAAAAAAAATTAATATTCATACAATTCTTGGGTGGATGGGTGAGTATGAGTTATTTAAGAGCGATTTTTTCGATATGTGCATGATATGAGAATATATGATATCATGCGTTTAAAAATAAAAATAATAATTCTTAGGTCTGAGTATAAGGTTCTTTCTTTGACATGCGAGCATAAGATATGTAGAAGACTACAAGAAAAATTGGATATTTAAAAGGCCAAAATATTCCCTTATTAATTATTTTACTACAAAATTGATGATTTGTCTGTTAACTTAGGAAGAGGACAAAAGTAGTTTACTATATAGTGTTGGAGCATTTGATTACAATCTACAAGATAACTTAAAGAAGTGAATCCTAAAATAATCTTCCATAACAGTAGTCCCCTTCACTTCGGAAATAAGGATTATGAGTTGGCGAATGATGTGTCTTATTTTTATTTTTTTTGTTTAATTGTAAGCAAAATGACGTCGTTTCATGAATTACGACATCCAGCGTGTTATATTCGGCGTCCACATAAGATTTAATTTGGGAGAAATCGATTACCGGATCAAAAAAAAAGCAAAGGTGATGTATTATATTTCAGATTAATTATTTAGGTTGTGTGCAATTCCAGAATTCGCTGAAACGATTTGTATTTACAGGCTATAACCCCTATATATATATTAGTTTCAATACACAAGCACATATGACTCGAACCCCCAACTTCATGGTTGGAGGGGATGCGTCTTACTACTAAGCTACGCGTATACTTACTTGCTAATAATTTGTTGAAGTTAATAGTCAAATTTAATAATATTATAACTTTTTTTTATAAATATATTACTATTTATTATAAAAAAAAATTATCTCAAATAAGAGGTTATATCTCAATGTCAAATAATTCTTACTAATTCTTTTGCGATTATATCTAAAAAAAAAACTCTCAGGGCTGCAGTGCACGCTCGAAAGAATATGAGGAATATTGTGTAATAAATAATACTCCCCCCGTCCCATTCATAACGTCTCATTTCTTTTGGGTACGGTTATTAAGAAGAAGGGTAAAAAGATAGAAAAGTAGTTGGTCCCACCACTTTTGAAGAGTTAATTATTTCCTTATTTGGAAACGGGACGTTATGGATGAGACAGACAAAAAAGAAAAATGGGACGTTATGAATGGGACGGAGGGAGTATAAAATTTGTGTTATAATTGTTATTGCAACTGTAAATTAGGGTGGTCCTCAAATTATTTCAAGGTTAAAAAAAAAAAAAAACTAAGCTAAACTCTTAATTAATGTGTATGATAGCATTGAATAATCAGTTGAGGACAAAATTAGCAAGTCCAATAATGATTCCCGAAAGAAAAGGTTCTTTATAAGTGGGTAAACAAACCTAATAATAGTGATGTTTTATTTTGGAAGGCCATTGGTTAAATAATACCAACCATTTATTTTTACATTTGTCGAAACTGTTTATAAAGACTCTCACCACAAATTATTTGTATCTTTGCCCTGAAAGTCTGAAAAATGGACTATTCTAAGCCTAGAGACGATGGTCAGAAATCTCTACCAACCTTCGCCGGCACGACAATCATTCCTCCCGGAGATGACCAACCACCACCATTACCACCGCCGCCAGCACGGCGAGGTCACGATGGCGCTCCCGGCCATTGGAACACCGGCCTTTTTGAATGTTTCTCTGATATCCCCAATTGTCAGTTGGCATTTAATTTATATGACATTTTTACTATTTATATATCTCTATACACACGCAGAGATTCTTTAGTATGCATTGAAATTGAATTTGTAAATTTTAATTATTGATAATATATATTTCAATTTCGTATAGGTTGCGTGACATTTTGGTGCCCCTGCATAACATTTGGACAGGTCGCTGAAATTGTTGATAGAGGATCAACTTGTAAGTGAAGCTTTTATTTTCATTTCTAAATATTATATATATTTGTCAAACATGTCAACGGAAAAAGAGCTAAAGTCGAAGCCACTTTGGTGCAAAAATAAAATCTACACCTCATATATTTTATTAATGTATAATAACATCGTATGAATCATGTAAGTAACAAAGAAGAAAATGATTTTAGTTAGATGTGATCAAATTCTACTTTTGCGTGTCTTGAGAAGATGTTAGGTCATTTTGCTTCTATGGATAAGGATGGATTATACTAAAAATCTTTCAATATTATCCATTATTCCCTTTATGTACTGTTACCCATCAAGAGATGTGTGATACGATTTATCTGTGTCACACTCTACTTCCAAACTATCTATAAGAATTAAGATATCCAAATCTGAATTTTGATGGTAGGAGCACTCGTTTGGAAATGGAAGTAGTAATATACATTAAGAATCAATAAAAAAAGTAGAAAATGACATAAAAAAAAGGGCTTGAAATTTTGTGGTGGTACGTTGACAGCTTTCGGCCAACAAAATAGCGACCCGACCCGACATATTTCGTGGGGGTTCGTTTGACAGCTTTAGTCAAATCAAAAAGAAAAAACTTAAATCTTTGAGGAGTAAATTAAGTGCAAAAAAGGCAATATCTTATGTAATTAAAAAATATCTACAACGGTCTTGTACAAATTCATTATGCATTCTAGTAATCCTAATGCGTGATCATCAAATTTATTCTTGAAATATGAGTAGCTATTTTCCAAGGTTAAAAAGAAATTAATGTCATATGCCAGTTGTCCATAAATTGAAATTCCCTGGTGATCATCAAATACCACCACACATTAGTTACATTACATAAGTATTAACTAATTAGAATCGATTTGAAAATATTTTCATGCAGTTAATGATTTTAGTTAGGAGAATATATATATTACAAAAAAATAAATACGTGTGCATGGCTATATATATTTGTACGTAGCATGTGGAGCAAGTGGAGCATTGTACGCGCTAATAGCGGTGCTGACGGGATGGTCGTGCATGTACTCATGCTTCTACCGCTCCAAGATGAGGCGCCAATACGGGCTGCCGGAATCCCCCCTCCCCGATATCCTCGTCCACTGCTGCTGTGAGATGTGCGCTCTCTGCCAGGAGTACCGCGACCTCAAAAACCGTGGATTCGACATGTCTATTGGTATTTTTATCTTTAAATTAATACTTATTACTCCCTCCGTCCCGATAACAATGTCTCGCTTTCCTTTTTTCGTTTGTCCCAATAGCAATGTCTCATTCCAGAAATGGAAACAATTAACCCTTCAAAAGCTGTGGAACCTACCACTTTTTATCTTTACTCTTGTTTCTTAATAACCGTGCTCAAAGCAAATGAGACCTTGCTATTGGGACGGAGGGAGTAATTCTCATTTCTAATTACTGGGACCACTATTTCATTGGAGATGTACTTATTTATAGGATGGGACGCCAATGTTGAGAAACAAAGCCAAGGATTCACCATGGCTCCCGTTGTAGAACAAGGGATGAGTAGATGACTTTGCTGGGCCTGGTGTATTTTCGACAACTTCAATTTATTAGTATGTCGTCGTCGTACAATTAATTTACACCTCACATTTGGATGTTATCCATCCAGCCTGGATTTATGGTCATATATATATACATATATATATATATATATATATATATTTGCATCATCTATCGTGTATTTTGCTGCTTTTTACTCTATATATATATTTACAAAATCCATATATATTATGAAGGTTGCTTGTATTTTATATTTATATATATGTATTCAACGGTGTTGGTTCGAGTTGAAGAAAAGTGTAATTTTTCTTCTTCTTTGTTGTAGTGAAGAATTTAATGGTATGCATTATGAATCTATGATACTAGTTGGTTCGGTTTGTATAAATAAACCTTTATTTTTTCTATAATTTTTGCCATTTAATTTTTGTTTTATTAGTTAAAAATTGATTATTAAAGTTGATAAATCCATATAATTTTTTTAAACTTTAATTTTTAAAAATAAATATTAATTAAGATTCATTATATTATAATTAATTTTACTTTTATGATGGATATTATTAAAATAATAAATTAAATAGTGGGACACAATAAAATAAAGGTTGTGTGACACATGAGGATTCAAGCTAGCATATCGTTGTTTATTTTGAATTTTTTATACATATCACCGTTAAATGTTATCAAGTTGTCCTTAGATGCACAAGTAGATATGGAGTCAGATAAATTGTACATAGTTTCATATATTAATTCAGCGGGTATACTATTCTTTTTGAAAGGTATTCATTCAGCTAGATTTAAGACAATTTTACTAATTAATTAATTAATGGTGCTTCAATTTTATATGCGAAATTTGCATTTGACTTATCATGAGCTTTCCCAATTTCTTTCCACTCTCCTTATGTTTTCCGTATATTTTAATATTTCCTTGGCTCAACAATATTAGTTTACTATCTCAACAACAGCAAAAATACTACTTCCTTCCTTTCGCTCATTTTATCTACATTCTCTTAAATGGACGTTACACCCAATTCGTCTATTTCCTAATAAGGAAAGAATTTACCTTTTAAAACTCTTTAAAAGTGATGAGACCTACCCACTTTCTATCTTTACCCTTAATATTCGTGACGAACATTAAGTAGATAAAATGAGCGGAACGGAAGGAGTGTGATAATAGCTTTCTATTTCCACTCAGTTTCCGATTTTAATTTATATTACTATTTCTCAGAGAGAATCGTTGCATATGGCACGTGTCATTGTTGCTTTTATTTTGGTCTTGGAACGAGTATTCTTTTAAATTGTTTCAACATTGACAATTGAAATGACATTTTGATAACTATACATTAAACGATATTGTAGAAATTTACATAGTCCCTTCAGTGAAATTTCCTTAAACTATACAGATTTAGCCGACACGTGCACCATTAATTAATTTCCCGCTAACTTTAACGATTAATTTTGTAAAATATTTATTCCCTCCGTTTTTAAATAAATGTCCCTCACCGTCAAAAAACGTATACCAAGAAAGTCGATAAATTACTCATTTTTATTCCTAATTAAATGCATAGAAAATCTAAAATGTAAATAATTTGCATTGATGACAAGGATAAAATGGAAATTTTTCATACTATTTTACTCTCAAATTTTGAAATTAGACACTTATTAAGAAATAAGAAAATGAATTAAATGAGACATTTTAGAAAAGTATGTCATGGTTTTCAAACTGTATTTTTGCTCATGGCAGTTTTTTACAATTACCAAAAAGGAAAACTGGTGATATAACAGAGTCTTAAATAGCAAACACGTATTATCCTCTCTCTAAATAAATAAAGCCCTCAATTTTAACACAAAGAGTAGGTTTAACCAAAAATTAATTCTCCAAATAGAAGGCCACATCCATAACCGAACTTGAGAGTTGAGAGTGGACAAAGAATTGGGTCCCAGTGTCCCACAATTAATATACTCCTTCCATTCCAATATTCATGATTCGTATTTCTATTTGGGCTATTCCATATAACATAGCTTGTTTTCTTTTAGGACTAATTTAGAGCTTACTTAAGTCCTAATTAAAGCATTTTATTGACTAAAAAACACTTTATTGACTAAATGATTAAATATTAATTAAAAATTACATTAAACATGCACACATCTTTTGATTCATAAATTTAATTTTTCTTAATAATCGTGCCAAAAAGAAATAGGTCATGAATATTGGAACGCGAGCTGTAACTCTGAAGCCGATAAGATGCCGATGATGACAGCATCTCTGAGGTCTACCAGTCAACACGCGTTGCCATAATGCCGTTGAATCATCAACACTGGTGGCTGAGTACGAGTTGACTCGTTCAATTTACTCAACTCGTCCATCAATACTCTATTTATTTCCTTTCCACCCAGCCTGACTTTAATTCCTCCACCGAATCACAGCAATTCGCATTTCAATTCAATCGCGGCAGCAGCCGGCCTGACACAAGGTACAATTCCCGCCAGATTTGCTCCGATCTAATCATGTATTCCTCCAATTCAACCGACTATCAGAAATTCTCCGATTCAACCGCATCTGCGCCGCCTGACTCCTCCACTCCGACCGGCATCCCGGTCAGCTCAACTGAGCCTTTTTACTCCGGCAAGGCCGAGCGGCGACCTCCTCTTCCCCCCAAGCCTCAGGTCCCCTGGTCCACTGGCCTATGCGATTGCTTTTCCGACGTCAACAACTGTGAGTTCATTTTCAATCCACACCGTCGACTCTTCTGAGGCGGCGGGTCACCAGACGCACGCGCCGCTAGGGTCGTGTTTATAGTATTTGAATTTGAATTTTAATTCAAGATGGGATTAATTAGTAAGTATTCACGTTTTGTTTATTTAATCCTTAATTAGGTTGCTTGACATTCTGGTGTCCATGCATTACGTTTGGCCGGATTTCTGAGATTGTCGACAAAGGATCGAGCTGTAAGTTTCTCTACTTAGTACTATTATTTATATTATTTGATCCGTAGTTGCCGCATGCTATATTAATTATGAATATATATATATATATATATATGTATGTATTAATTTTCCAAATCAATTTTGTTATTTATGAAGCTAATTCATTTTCAGTTTAAAAAAATAGAGTATCATGTAGTGTTTGGAAATACAGTACATATTTCGATTTGACATTAGACCTTAACCCCCAAAAAACTTCATTATGTGCTGCCTGCCACTCTTTCTTATATCCCACTATCCACATGAATTTTGTCATTTATTGTTGAATTTGTTGTAGTGATTTAATCTCTCTTTCCCTACTATATATCGACTTCAATCGCGTTAATTTTGTGGGGATTGCGCACTAAATTGAAATATAGGACGATGATATATAAGATTGAATTAGTGCGCAATCATCCAAAGATAATGTGATTGACTTTGTTGATGCTTACAGAAAAGAGAGAATATATCACAACAAATTCAGCACTAAATGATGAACAAATTGATCATGGTGATAGTGGGATTTTCAATCCATATTTCAAATTTTTGAAGCTTCAATCTAGTTAGTATTATCATCGTCATATACTTGTAAAAACTGTGCGTGATTCCATATCAATCGTTGTGTTTAAACTCTACCAAAATTTATTATATAAAATCTATACATGTTCGGCCCATTACATTGTTGTTATCCAGATATCAAAGACAAAACTTCACTTATTCTGTTTGATTGAGTAGCAATTTGTTTTAACCGGAGAATATAATCCTTTAATAGAATGATTAATTAATAATAATTAAATAATGATGTTGGATGCAGCTTGTGGACAGAATGGAGCATTATACACATTGATAGCGTGCGTGACGGGATGCCCCTGCTTCTATTCATGTTTCTACCGCTCCAAAATGCGGCAGCAGTACTCATTGCACAAATCGCCCTGCGGCGACTGCCTGCTCCACTGCTGCTGCGAGTCTTGTGCTCTCTGTCAAGAGTATCGCGAGCTTAAGAACCGGGGATTCGACATGACCATTGGTAACCTCTCTCTCTCTCTCTCTCTCTGGATCTTTCTCTCGACTAGCTAGCTTGTTTTTTGTGAATTGAATGCTGGAAATGTTTAGTATTAGTTGAAAATACAGTTAAATGTTTGGAACAGACGATTAATCTATATGCATAAGGATAGTATTCAAGTTTTAATAAGGGAAAAAGAGTGGAAGATTTTATTGTTGACTAATTAATTAAATTGTGTTGAACATGAAAATAACAAGAATTAATATCTGATTTGCTTGTTTCAGGATGGCATGGAAATGTGGAGAAACAGAATCGCGGTATAGCCATGGCTCCGATCGTTGAAGGAGGAATGAGCAGATAATTTAAGCAAATTAATATACGCCAGATAATATCTAGTGTCATGCTTACTTTGATTTCATGCAACTCTCATCTCTTTAATTTGTGTATTGTAAAGCAATAATTGAGAATTTGTTGTACTTATATGTACCAAGTAATACCCACTGTTGTACATAGATTGTCTTCCTTTTTTTTCGATTTAATTATCATTTAGGGCTTGTTTGCTATGGGTGATTAGGGTGTATAATATATATTATACACCCTAATAACTTGTTTGGTACAAAGTATAGGGCCCTTTATAAAATTCGGGCCCGTTGAATTATACCTATTGTTGTTATTATCTAATACCACCTATGAGGTGGTATAAATAATACTGCAACTAAATATAAGAATAAATTACTATAATTTCACACTTTTACCATAATTAATATGTTTTGCAGAGAATTTAATACATCATACCAAACACAATATTAATTCTTTATATGTATTAAGATATCCCAGCTAATCATATCAAGCCTTATCACATGCTTCGTAGTAAACGAGCCCTTAGTGTGAATGCTCAACAAAAAAATTTATTAGTCAATAATTTAGACATGAAAAATCAGGACTGAAAATAAGTTTTTACAAAATCAAATAATCATTTAGATGAACCGGACTAGTAGACGTGATGTATTAGGAGAAAATTATGGACTTCAAAAACATTCTTAAATGAGGCCCGTCTGTAAATGGAGATTACAGAATTGTGATATAAGTCCCACCTCCAAATGGGCTCAGCCCAGATTTTACAAGTCATATATAGTAATCACACAATTTATTTGAGTAGCGAAACACAAATTATACACAAACACAGTTTAGTTGTCTTGCCCCCATTGCAATTGCTACATTCTTCAAAAGTTATTTTCTATATGTAATTTTAGATAATCTTAAAATTCTAGAATTCTAGATTATAGTTTGGTTGTAATTACTTTTGGAATACTCAACTATTAGACTTTCAAAGATAATGTTAAATAATATATATAAAATGAAATTTTAAATATGAAAAGTCAACCAAGAAATACTATACTGACTCGTTTGCTGGGTAGTATGAGATAAGACGTGATATATATGTTTGACTGGGATAGCCTTACTGTATATGACTAATACTATTATTTTACTCCAATAATTATTATCATATTATCTATTTTAAACTATAAATAAGTTAGTTAAGTTTTGGCTCAGCATGGAAATAGTTGGAGTCTTTTAGAAAGGGGAAAAAGGAATCTTCGTCAAAGGTGGACAAAAATTACAAGCGTAGCTTCTTTAATCTGCCCGTGATTGTCGATGCTTTTGTCGCCCAATTCACCTATTTCTTCTTTAGATAGATTCTCTTTTCTTTCTTTTTTTTTTCTTTCTTTTTTTTCTTTCTTTTTTTTTCTCAACTTTTGCTGCAAATAGATTTTTAGGATTAGTTTTCTCCTTATTCATGTGTAGTCAATCGTATGCCATAACTAGTTTGGTTCTTTTTTTCCCATTTTGTTTCTGTTAAAAGGCATTTGCTTTTATTTCTTTGCCTCTCTTCTCTTACATTTTGACACAATGTTTCACTCCGTGGTGTTCTGTGGAGGATGCAGATTTCAATTTTGAAAGAGTCTCTGATCGTTGTGTTTTGTTATAGATTTGAAATTGGCAAAAACTTGTCTACAATCAACCGGTTGCGGTTGGCTATAATTATGAAGTAATTAAGGAGATTAGGGGAGTAATTAAGAGAATTAAGGGTAATTAGTGGATAATTATGATCTATTAAGTTCAATTAGAATTTATAATATAAATCATACAGTATAGTTTATTAATTTCAATAAATGTTGATTAAGTTTCAATTATAATTAATTAAGTTTCAATTAAAATTAACTATATATTAATTAATTAAAAAATGTAGAAACAGTAGTGTTCTTCTTATTTCTTTTGCTATGTTGTCCTCGATTCCGTAACATTTTCTTTCAAAAAATTAGTGTTCGATTAATCTTTCATTTCCTAGATTTTAGGAGATTTACTTAGCTTGACTAACAGTTTGAATAAGTCTACAGCGAATATTTGAAGTTGAATGAAATAAAGATAAGTTATCGATGGATGTAAATACTGACATCAATAATACTTTTCGGACATAAATGTCCGGACATAATCTAGCCCGTTAAGAAAAACGGGTCGGCAAGAATTCGAAAGGAGATTCCTGACCAATTAGCCAGGCATTTCCCTTTAATAAACTCATGTCACCTAAAATTTCTGAAAAGAGAGAAAAATGCTGCTGGAATCACTGTGTATGCTATGCTGTTAGAGGTGTATGTCATGCATTTATAATTAAAAGAAAATATGCAGAGTTACCATTTTACCCTTTACCTATTTTAGCTCCATATTTATATGTTTTGACTCCAAATTGACATGAGATTATGATTAAACCCACGAGGTGCCCAAAATAGGCTGGACATTACTTTCTTTTTTTTTTAGGGAAATAGGTTGACCATTACTAAAAAATAGATAAATTAGGTTACAATGAGTTATAGCAAAATTGTTACAATTTAATACGGCCTAGTCTTTTAACTCTTGCAAGAATTCCATTTTACCCACTTTGTAAGCTCACCTCTGAGGTGTTTAATGGGTCTGACAAAAAGAAAGAAAGAAAAATTCGAATAAAATTAATAAAAAAATTATGATTAATCTCATGTCAATTTGGAGCCAAAATAGATAAAGGGTAAAATGGTAACTCTACATATTTTCTTTTAATTATAAAATTAAATAAATAAATAAAACGGATCGAATCACTCCATTTTCCTAAACGGGCTGGATTATGTCCGGACATTTATGTCCGAATAGCATCACTCATATGACATAGCCATAGACAATTACTTTTAACAGACGTAGAGCAGATCGATCAAAATACGAAAGAGTGAATTAAATAGCTTATTCTTCTTTGGGTTCTTCATAGCAAAAACGGAATAGATCCACAAGACGAATACGCCTGCTCATGGTTTGATGTTGTCTCAAAAAGTAAATCGGAGTAGTTCGATTTATTCATTTCTTTGAAGTTAAAGGAGAAAAATAAATAAATTGAGCTTTGATTTTTATTAATTTATAAATTTAATGATCTTACTAACAATTTTTAAGGTATAAGAATAAAATTCAATATAAAAAATTAAACAGAATCATAATAACATAGACAAATTGAAAGTGATGCTCACAAAAAGTGATCACGTTAGGTGTGCAGCAAAACAAAAATCATCTCTCTGTATTATAGATATATACATACATAGATAATTGCACTTGATATTCCTTACCAAAGTCGACGTACGATTAGGGTGTATAATATGTCTATGACACCCTAATATCTTGTATACGGCCCTTTATAAAGTTCGGGCCCGTATGAATAATACTTACTTTTGTTGTTATGTATACTACCTATGAGGTGGTATAAATAATACTGCAACTAATTATAGCAAAAAATTACAATAATTACTATGTGTTGCAGATAATTTCATACTTCATACCAAACTGAATATTAATTCTTTATATTTATAAGACATTTCAGTCAAACATATCAGCTTTATTCCATACTTTGTACCAAACGAACCCTAAACTGATGATAACACCAACACCAATATGGTGATCGTTGCCCCCACCAGTCTTCGTCAAAATTAATCGTATTTTTTAATTATTATTATTTTTGTTTTCCAATAACACCCTCGCCAACCCCAACCACATTGTCTACACGGAACCATAAAAATAAAATACTAACAATTACCAAAAAAAAATAAAAAGAAAATAACACACTTTCTAAAAAGAACCAAAAATTTATATACACCCAAATTCAGTCATCACATTCGAGGTTCTTGTTTCCACTTTGCAATACTACCAATTTTCCTTCATGTCTTTTTCTTATATAAACACAAACACCTATTCTTCAACATCATTTTTTCTTTACTTAGACAACTATACTAATCAGTACCACTACCCTCTCTCTCTATCTCTCTCTCTGAACTTTGACTGACTACATGATTGAAGACAACAGATGAGGGCATCATCATCATCATCAGGTTGAAAATTGAAATGCAGGGAGCAGAAGAAGAGCTGGAGAGGAGAAGCAAGTTCTTGAACAGTTTGATACAGAAGAAAAAGAATGCAGCTGAGGAAAAACAGAATCATGATCGCATGAATGTGCGTGTCAGGGCTTCAGATATGTCTCTCTCTCTACAAAATCATGCCTTTCAAACTGCTAGAGACATTCTTGACTCCATGGCTGCTGTCAAGCTCGACAGCAAACGCCTTGCTCTTTCTCTCAAAAAGGTCATTTTTTTTTTTTATCAATTTCTCACTCTCTTGGAATTATTAGTTAATTGCTAACTTTTCATGTTTGTGTAACTTTGTTCCGTATAAAGAGATTATCTATAGTTTCTAAATTAATGATATAAATATTATTTCGTATAAAGATCGGTTCTTGAATTAATGATATAATCCTTATGGAGGCTCTTTCAGTAAATAATGTGTGTATTAATGTTATAGGAAGTAACTAATGTGTGTATGTATTATTAATGTTATGGAGGCTCTTTCAGCAAATAATGTGTGTATTATTAATGTTATAGGAAGTAACTTTTTTTTCCCTTTTCACCTAGCTATTCATTATTGCAATTTATGTATTGAAAGTAAAGTTTGGTGTTATTTTGTGGTTGTTGTTTGTGCATAATTCTGGGAAAAGCTTGAAACATTCCCTCAGTTGCAGTAAAAGTTGTTTTTTTATTTACTTTTCTTGAGAAGTTTCAGTAAAAGTTGTTTTGACCAATTTTCTTGAAACTAGCATTTACATGGTTCAAAGTTGAACTAGTAAAAAAGTTGCAAGCATTAATATCACTAAAGCGATTATTAACAAGCTCCTAATTATGCTTAAATCTTGTCATGATTTGTTCCTAAAGTAACATTTTTGAGTAGAAATTGAAGTAAACTTATTTGGAAATATCATGATACAAGAAAGTGGGATTGTATATATTAGTACAAACTATGTGTTATTACATAGCTTATGATTAATGGAACCTTAACATTTGACATGTCAAAACTGTTACTTTGAAGTTGAGATAAGAAATTAAAGTATGAGCTGGTCATTTGATTCATTTAGTAAAATACATTCAGATAGTAGCAAATAATTGTTTCTTTGGTGCCATTTAATTTCTTGCGTAGGCTCTGCTAGTTTCTGAGAAATTGTGGTACGTAATTGCAGGAGTTCGACTCAACATATGGTCCGGCTTGGCATTGCATTGTTGGAACCAGCTTCGGCTCATATGTGACGCACTCCCTTGGAGGGTTCATATATTTCTCCATTGATAAGGTCTATGTTCTTCTCTTCAAGACCGCCGTCCAACCCTTGGAGTTGGACCAATGATCCACCTATTTCTCATCTGCAGTCCACTTCTTTCAAGGAAATTAAATGTAGTTGCAAAAACAAAATAAAAAATTGATGAGAAGAAATGAAGATGATCATGGACATGGTTTTGATTGAATTGATCATGTGGTGTGATGCTTGATTCAAGTTGGTAATGAAGTTGCTTGTAGATTTTAGTACCTACATTTGAGTTTATATTCATTATTTTTTCTTCTGTCATCCCTCAAAATTATCCAGCATCAACCTCTAATCAAATATATGTGAGGCACAATCATCTCTCACGTATTGGAAATGAGGCGCCAAATTAATATTTTTTGTGATTCTTCAGATAAGTTGTGAATGATGGGACATAAAATGATAGTATTTGCTATTTCTATTACTATGTTTAAAGTAGACACAACATTCAGTTAATGATTTGAATATAAAGGAAAATGAAAGACTCTTAACACCATACATTTCTTTTAATGATTAATTTACTTTAAACCGCTGTTTGATCATATAATTTTATTTTTATTTTTTTGAGGGGGATCATATAAATATTTGATAGAGAAACAATTTAATTAAATGCAGAAAGAGGTGAATATATAAGTTTTTCTGTTTTTGGCTGAGATGCCAAATTAATTTTCACATAATATGATACTTGAAAGTAATTATTACAACATAAATCTATATTCCACTATAGTAAAATCATTTAATTAGTTGCGGTTGTCATTTTCAAAATTTTCAATTGCAAGCGAAACAATCTCTAAGTATAGCCCAAGCTCTTTGTTACGATCTCTAATATGGGCCGGGTCGAACGATTCCTTCCCAAATAACCAATCTCCAATATGGGCCGGGTCGAATGATGATTCATTCTCAAATTCCCTTTTGCAATTCTTCAATTCTTCCTCAGCATCCTTCACTTGAACCGGAATATTTAAATGATCATTAGAATCTAAGTCCCTTCGCGCCACTACGAGGTTGCGATTGACGTCGTTGTAATTTTTCGAACACGTAATGTATTTCTCCTTCAACTCATTGTTTCTAGAATCTGAATACAACTGATTGAGTTTGTCGTGGATTTCGTTGGATTTTGCTATCGCCAAATCGATCACAGCTCCGACGATAGTTCTATCATCAGAGTTGTCGATCCGGTGTAACACGGGTTTCATGATTTTCCAACACTCATTTGATCTGCTAGTTTTGGAGCAGAGATCTCTCAAGTATTGTTCTGTCTCTTTTTCTGATTCATCGGATCTCCTCCATCTTTCTCTGTGGCCTATTGAGGTTGGAATTGCGATCGTGATAATAAGAGAGAAGAAGATAATTTTTTTAGACATTTTTTCTGATGGCAGTTATAGGATAACTTTTGGCAGTGGTTCTATGTCGATGGAATAGTTCTTTCAATTTATTTGTTTATATAGTAGCTAGTTTCATTAACCTTTGTAACTAAGGTTAGCAAATAGCACGTTAAAGTTTCATAAATGTAGTAATTTAATTTTGATGTTATCTACTTGCAAACTACAAACGTTCAAGAAATATTAATAAAGGGCATTAAGATGGTTGTGAAATTGGAATGTTTAATTTCGTTTTTATTTTATTTTTTATTTTGTTCAAATGGTGTAAGTTATGTTACTAATAGTAATGATAAACATGAGACTGACGTATGATCAGTCCGTTTTGAAGCATAAGTCTCTTCAAAGATCGAAACTAGGATTGTAATTGTGAGAACGAGAGCAATACGAATCATCTGCACAGATAAAAAATCATTTTCTTTTTTCATTATAATTTTATTAATAATTTAAAATGTACTCCCTCTGTCCCAAGATAAGTGGCCACATTTCCTTGGGTTGTCACGGGATACGTGACCACTTTTCTTGTAATTGTGAGAACGAGAGCAATACGAATCACCTATCGTTTTACCCTTTAAACAACATTCTTTTTAATATTCGTGCCCAAAATAATGTGACCTCTTATTGCGGGACGGAGAGAGTATATATAGATAGATGAGATGGTCTCTGGTGTGATGGACCACACCGTACGGTTGGTGCCATCCATTCTATTTTCTTTAGCTTTAATTTAATTAATTAATTTATTAATTAATTATTTTTAGAAGAATTTATTTATAATATTTAATTAATATTAAATGGAGTTTAATAAATTCTAATTGAAACTTAATAAAATCCTAATTGGAACATAATAAATTCTACTTGTGATTAATAAATTCTAATTTAGATTCATTACCTAATTGGAATTAATTAATCATAATTACCCCTTAATTACTTTTAATTATCCTTAATTACCTCCTAGTTCTCCTCAATTATTCTCTAATTAATTACGATCAACTGTACAGTGAAATAAAATTATTGCTTAGATAGGTATATATATCATATATGGACATTGACATGACATAGCCACAAAGGTCTAGAAGTGGCTTAAGCACCCACCGACAAATTTTTTTGTTTTTTTTTTAAGGAAATTTTTTCTTTGTTCCTTATAGAATTGACGAATCAATGGAAAATTTTAATAGCCCCCATTACCGCAGTACTGTCGAACTCTATATTAGAAAATAATGTAATCGAAGTCACCACCAATATTATTTTCTGCATCTGCCACTGAATATCGATACAAATTAAGTAAATGGTGTTTGATGTATTTTATTTTCACTTTATTCATCTTATTCAAATTTGGACAAGAGTTCAAACTGTCGCGGAGCCTTTGGACCAATGATCGACCTATTTCTCAACTGTTTCCATTGTCTTGAGTTCACATTCTTTGAAGGAAAATATAGAGCCAAAAAAAAATATGAAGAGAAAAAATGAAGATGGACATGGTTTTGATTGAAGTTGGCAATGAAGTTGCTTGTAGATTTTAGTACCTACATTTGAGTTTCTGGTAAAGTACACAACATTTAGTTAATGATTTAACATAAGGGAAAATAAAAGATTCTTTTTGAGAGAGAAAATGAAAGATTCTTAACACCATACAATTCTTTATTTCTTAATTTACTTAAAACTGCTATTTGAGAGTATAAAAAATTGATAAATAAATAATATAACTAAACGCTGAAAGAGGTGAATATATAATAAAAAATGTTTTTGGCTAAAATGCCAAATTCATTCTCACGTAATATGATACTTCAAAAGTAATTATTCCAATTTAATTAGTTGCGGTTGTCATCTTCAAAAATGTCAATTGCAACCCCAATAATCTCCAAGTATAGCCCAAGCTCTTTGTTACGATCTCCAACATGGGCCGGGTCGAATGATTCCTTCCCAAATAACCAATCTCCAATATGGACCGGGTCGAATGATTCCTTCTCAAATTCCCTTTTGCAGTTGTTTAATTCTTCTTCAGCATCCTTCACTTGAACTTGAATATTTAAATGATCATTAGAATCTAAGTCCCTTCGCGCCACTAGGAGGTCGCGATTGACATCGTTGTAATTCTTCGAACACGTAATATATTTCTCCTTCAACTCATTGTTTCTAGAATCTGAATATAATTGATTGAGTTTGTCGTGGATTTCATTGGATTTTGTTATCGCTAAATCGATCACAGCTCCGACGATCGTTCTATCATCGGAGTTGTCAATCCGGCGTAATTCGGGTTTTATGATTTTCCAGCACTCATCTGATCTGCTAGTTTTGGAGCAAAGATCTCTCAAATATCGTTCCGTCTCTTTGTTTGATTCATCAGATCTCCTCCATCTTTCTCGGTGGCCTATTGAAGTTGGAATTGAGATGGTGAAAATAAGAGAGAAGAAGATAATCTTTTTAGAATGAGAAGCCATTTTTTTTTTCTGATGGTATATTGGTATTGATATGATAGTCTTACTTTTGCTTGTGATTCTATTTCGATGCAATGTTTCCTTCAATTGATTTGTTTTTATAGTAACTAGTTTCATTAAGGTTAGCACCTTTAAGTTTCATAAGTGTAGTAATTTAATTTTGATGTTATCTAATAATAAATGACATTAAGATGGTACGTAGTTTGAAATTGCGAACTCCAAACACGCATATTTTATTTTTTTATTGTTTTTATTTTTAACGTCTTTCGAGTATTCTGATCCGCTTCATCTTTTACCGTGGCCTATTGAAAATTTGATATTGTAATTGTAATTGTGAGAACGAGCTAGAGCAATGAAAATCATATGTACAAATAAGAAGTTATTTTCTTTTCTTTCTTTTTTTTCCTGATTTTATTAATAGTAGATGGATATAGATATACTAAAGCCTATGAGGAGCTTAAGCCCCACCAACAATATTTTTTTTTAATCTATATAAATTGTTCTTTGTTTCCTATAGAATTGACGAATCGATTCCGAATAGTCCTATTGCGGCAGCACTACCGGACCCTATATTGAAAAATAGTGGAATCGAAGCCTGCACCAATATTATTTTCTGCATCCATCACTAAATATAGGTATAGAATAAGTAAATGGTGTTTGATGTATTCATCTTTTTTTTTTTTATCGAGGGAACCCGCAGCCGCTACCTTTGGTGCGCACTGGGTAAACCCACGGTCTTGCGCAATAGCCTGCAAACCACACAAGGCAAGTAAACCACACCATCCAAGATGTATTCATCTTATTCAAAGTATGAACAATAGTTCAAAGAGCAAGAGATTTTGACCCTCTATTTCCTTATATTGGCATATAGTATGTGATATGCACATTGTGAACAAGTGGTCTCAATTCATTCTTCCACTCTTTTAACTTCTAACTTGTGTTTCTCAGCATCCTCTTTAAGCTTCCTTACCACGTACGTAATCTTAATAACTTCCCCTTCTTCTTCTTCTTCCTCTTCTTCTTCTTCTTCAGAATCAAATTATTCATGGATGATCACAAAGAAGAAGAATCATCACCAAACGAAGCAATCTTCTTCGTTTTAGCTTATCTTCCTCTGTTTGAGCTGTTGAGCATGGTTCGAGTTTGCAGATCATTGAGAGATGCTGTGAAGAATGACACACTGCCATGGCTGAAAATCGTCGTGGATCGGCCTCTCAATCGTCGTCTTTCGGATGATTATCTCATGGAAGTTGCATCCATGGCGGAAGGTAGGCTACAAGTTCTTGTTCTCATCAACTGTATCACCATTACAGATGATGGCCTCTTCAGAGTTATCCAGCATAATCCTCTTATCACCAAGGTACATCATTTATAGATATTCAATTTTATCTTATCTAGTTTACATAACATATTTGAGGATATATATATATAGTGATTGATATTCATATAACTATGAAAGAGTTAGCATATTCTGTGATGATATATGGATAAGATATGGTAGGTTAGTTTTGTTTCCTTCACATCACTTTTGTTAGGGTCTGTAATCGAGCCAAACCACTCGTGAGCTATTTAGAACTTGGCTCGATAAAAACTTGTTCGAGCTCGTATAGTGATACTTGTTAGCTAAAGCTAAACAACCCAAGCTTGAGCTTGGTGGTGTTCGCAAGATTGTTGAGGGTTCTAACTTGAAAATATAATATTTTTTATTAGATATCATTTATATTTAGATAGTATAATCAATAATAATTGTATTAAGTCTCTAACTAACTTTATTTTGTTATAAAAAAATGAATTTTAGTAATTATAATAATTTATAGTGAATGGAATAATTTTTATTTAAAAGAAAATAGTTAATATATTACCTCAAATTATTCGGTAAATAAAGCTCAAGGCTTGGCTCGACTCGATTACATTGTTACTTCTGTTAATTACTTGATAATTACTCCATATACTGGCAGCTTCACGTACCTGGCTGCACTAGCTTATCACCAGGAGGAATAGTTAGAGCAGTGCAGCTGCTCACCAAAGGCAGCCACAGACTGAAGAGCCTCAGACTCAGCGGCGTCTATGGCATTCAGACGGAACATCTGGAGACGCTACGCAGTCTAATAATCGATCAGAACACGACACAGAAGAAGAGAGACAAGATCTTATACCATGAACATAAAAAAGCCTCAACCATGAAAGAGATGGAGGCTGGTCCTCGTATTGATGTCGAAATATGTCCAACCTGCAACGCGGTCAGAATGGTTTTCGACTGCCCTCGGCTTCTCTGCAAGCAGAAGAAACACGGTGAATGCAGAGGATGCGACTCTTGCATCATGAGGTGCATAGAGTGTGGTGTGTGCATAAAAGGTATTCAAGAAGTGGAGGCTGCTTCCTGTGCAGATGCATTGTGCTTGGAATGTTGGCTGAAACTGCCAAAATGCAGCTTCTGCAACAAACCATACTGCACCATACATGCAGATCAGCAGCATATACTTTCAGACTCTGCAGGATTTATCTGTGATTCTTGTCACTCAAGATTTAATTGAAAAACATAGAAGCCCAAATCATAAATCATTGAGAATTGAATTTTTGTTACACAAATGAATGAATCAGTACTTTCTCTACTACTACCAGCAATGTTTCCACAAGGATATATATTCTCACCCCTAACTCTTCTAGAGAGAACAAAATCGGGTGTGCTGGACTTGTGTTGGAATTTTGACCATTTCTGAGCACAACTTAGTCGGAGACTCGAATGGGAGTGAATGTGGACCTCATTACAGAAACACTGCAGTCCAGAGCACGAAACTAAGTAGTACGGTGTGTCCGTAAAAATCTTTGCTGCACAAAAAGCGTGGATCGCTACCAGATACTGTGTTGTTGGATGATGGAGCAACGGATGTGGTATTTGCAAAGGTGCCGTTTCTTCCACCACTGCATGCAAAGAAAACTGACTAAGAAAATATGTTGCAATTAACAAATATGAGGTCAATAAACTTTTGCAAAAATTAAGTTGTACCTTCCAGCAAAAATGCAAGAACCATGACCTGCATCATGACAAAATAACCTTTTGTGAGATTATGAAATCATGGATGCATTATTCTCATCTTTCTCAAGATTAAGGAAAAAATGGCACTTTCTTTTTTAAGGGTTCGAGGGAATTCTTTGATTTTTTTCATGACTGTTGCCTAAATCTTATCATCATCAAATTTAGCAATATAAAATGCTCAATCACAGAGGAATTTCTTGGACTTACTTGGATCACTTGTGGTGATGGTAGCAACCCCATTAAAGTTGCAGGTGCCGTCTCCCATTGCCATTCGATGATAATATGCATCAAAAGCATACGAAGCATGAGTAGTTACAGTATCAGGTTCATAGCATGGCTGCCCCTGCAATAAAGGCGAGCAATCCACTTTGCCTGGTCCGCATGCCCAATCTAATGCTGCTTGTAACATCTTCTTGTCAGCGCCTTCCCTTGCAACACAATAAGTCTGATTTGTAGTATCATTTGCCAACACAGTCCCCGAGCCTGTCAAGCGCAGTATATAAATCGGCACCCCATTGGCATCAAAGAGACCCCAGTTCTTCTCTGAAACGGGTCCGGGCCTAAGATCTTCATTGTATAGTTCGTAGATATACGTACTAACAGCAATTCCAGGATGTTTTGGGGTTCCCGTATTGTTAAGAATGTGCCTGATGAGGTTACTGTTATAAGTGTTAGCATTGTCTAGGGTGGCATCCGCCTCGGATGAGTCACCCTTGGAAGGCCAACCCGATTCCGTCACTACTACAGGAATATTAGTGAAGTTCAGATACGACATTGCAAAATATGCCGCATCAACAACAGCATCAAAGACATTGGTGTAGTGAAGGAGCGTATTAAGATCAACGGCTTCCTTAGTTGGAAGAAGAGGACGAAATAAAGCATAATCCAACGAAATGGCACCAGAGGCTTTCATATAATCGTAATATGGATAAACATTTAGCATAAGATAAGAGCCCGAAGATTGCAAAAACTTGAGCAACGGCACCATGACAGGGTCCCAAGAGCGATTAAAGAAAGCTTGAGAGGGAGGAAAAGGGTCGAGGATTATGGAAGAGGAGTGTGGAGTGGAAACTTTTATGTGAGAGCCGAGATTAGAAGCTACAAGGGCAGAGTGAATAAAATTCATGGCCGAGACGAGAACTGGAGCAGCATTTGGGAGCGTGGTTAAAACTTCAGAGCCAACCGCTATGGCAGTTATGTTGGTGGCAGGTACATAAGCAAGAATATTACGTGAAACCCAATTGGCCGCAGTAGCATTAGACTGCCCAATGCCTAAAAGTTGATCATTAGGCAATGATACAGTAACATGAATACCGGTATTAGCAAGAGCTAGTAGCAGTGCTTTGTCGGCGTCATAAAGCCGGACGTGCCGGATTTGCTGAGCCTTCAAAAGGGCCACAACTTGGGTTGGATCTGGCATGTCGGAGAGGGCTGTGCCTACATTTACGCCTATGAAAGCAGCTGCAGATAAGGAACCGACAAATTAAGATGATTTCTGATTGCTTTATACAATACAAACGAATATACCTAATTTACAAGCTAATGCAAAATTGAATCTTATTAACTCAGATCTCGTCATGACTACTGAAGTTGCATGAAGAATGTAAAACTGAGAATCGTAGGTTTTATAAGCAAATCGATTGATCACTTCAAAACATCCCCCCAACCATTAAGCAAACAACAGGTAGCCTAATTTAGATATTCACTACTAAGCTTAGAAGATCATTCTAAACTTTAAAGACAGGTTAGAAGTTGAATGCCTAAATTACGTCGTAGCTTGTGGAGGTAAGAAGCCTATCACATGATTTTTACTCTTATTTCTATCAAAACACATCTTCCGTTATAAGTGCCTTCAATCGATGATAATGCAGTCACAATTATATGCTCCAAAAACTGGATTCTGTTAATATAACTCATCACGGGATCGACATAATCTCTCCATATCTAACAATAGGAGTAGATAAAAGCCATGAGATGATGATCTAGAGGAAGTTATTTAAAAGAATGTTACAATTATTACCTTATAATGCATCAAATAAAAAATAAAAGTTGACAGACAGACAGTTGTGGAAAGCACTAGTTAATTTATAGGCCATCTGATAAAACAAACTAAGAAATCTCAAGTGATCCATAATCACATGGCTAACATGTCAGTTTCCTAACTATTTAAATGGGAAAGAATGGCCATCCAAAGCAAAAATAAGTTGGACCCAAAATGGGTCTCTTCAACCCAACAGCATTGTGTTATTCACACACACACACACCCCAATGTGGGTGTGTGTAGAATGTATGATGAACAGACATATCTGTGAATTGAATTGGGTGTGGGGTAGAGAGGACCTTATAGTATCTTTTCTTCAGTGTACTTAATTCATGTCCAAAAGAAAAGCAACATGAGCTGGTTAGCAATAAACCAAAATTCCAATATGGTCGGGAATAAATTTAATTAAGGAGTTTCATGTTTATCATATCATTCAAGAAACTTCCCATGGCAAGAACTTGTACAAGCAGAAGAAGCACTCATATTTCTTCTCGAAAAACAATCTTTATGTGCACAACAGAATACCCCTAATCGAAATAACAATAAATCACAACACTTATACACAGAGAAAATGCAATGAAACATACGAATATCCAACAGAGATACTACATATGAGTTCAAGATAGAAATCCCAGCAAAAAAAAAACTTCTTTTGACATAAAATTAAAATTTCCTACCTTCTTCATCAGCACAAGTAGCAGAAATGACCATCAAAAAAAGAGCAACAGAAAATAACCCCATTTCATAAAACGCTGCAGTTTCTTCAACTCCAAAGCTTCAATCTTGGAAGGCCAAAACTCAAGTGAGCGTACTATTCTAGCGAAACCATCCGCCAAAGAAAAGAGAAGGGGGGTTTGCAATTGCTCCAACTGAACCAATGCGAGAGAGAGAGAGAGAGGGGGGGGGGAGGGAGAGGAGAGAGAGATTGTGTGTGAAAGGGAAGGGGGCTTGTCTGTAGAGGAATCAATTGTGTGTGTGGTTTCAGCAGTGTGGAATCACTGTATTGTACTTTGTCAGAAATCGACGGTCAATATTTAATTTTTTTTATTATTAATTCAAATATGCACAATATTTTTGAAGGATGGATGGAGTAAAATAGTTAAATAATAAAAAAATATTATGGTCTCACTCTTGAATTAATAGTTCGTATTATGATTCGATGTTATTTGCAAATTAATTCGACTTACATGGATTACGTAATTTGAGGCAATACTTACTTAATATTCACTCATATTCTTCCAATAAAAAAAAAGAAATTTATCCAACATAAATTTTAAGTTACTGAATAGATTCAAAACTCGCTAACTTATTTGATCGTAATCAAACTTATACATACTCAATATTCATCATTTCTTTACTACAGAAAACTATATATTGGTCAAAAAGAAACTACGAATAAATTGATGTCAAGTTAGGTATACTACTAATTTTTTCAAGGCGGAAAGTGAAACTTATTAATTATTGTCAATGTTAATCTCATTAAGAACAAAGTACTTATAACATGTGGTTAGAAGGGTTACATGGAGAGATCTGGTCCGAACCCAACAAGCCAATAAGAGAAATGGGTCGGGCTAGGCCGAAAATTTATTGAGAGTCATTTCTTGGAGATTTGTGCATGTTCAAAAAGAGGTTTAAATTTAATTCAATCAATGCCATAAATCAGGTCAAATCATAATTATGATGTAAATATACCAAGCATAAGGTCATTGGCCCCTTGACCAATAATTCAACTACCCTATTACATGTTCTTATTTTTTGAATTAACCCTATTACATGTTCAAATTATACTTTTATACTTAAAGCTTGTTCTAACTCTTAGAAATTGAATATATTCTAGACTTGACATATTAATTTAGAATGGATTGACTTTTCAATATTCAATATTTATAAGCTGCGAATATCCTCGATGACAGGTAAGTGACATATAATAGTTTCTGGTGAAAGTACTCCATGTAGACTAAATTGCTATTCCTATTTATATATTCAATTGAAACAATTTGTTTGGCGCGTTGTAAAATGCCATAAATATATTAAATAATATTTTAAATATCCAACGTTAAATAAAAAGTTTTACAAAATAAATAAAATCAAAACATATTGTTATATGGAAAAATCTAACAAAATACTCCCTCCGTCCCAATAGCAAGGTCTCGCTTTTCTTTTTTATCTGTCTCAATAGCAAGGTCTCATTCCAAATATGGAAATAATTAACTCTTCAAAAGCTGTAGGACCTACCACCTTTTCTCCTTTTACTTTGTTTCTTAATAACCGTGTCCGTGCCCAAAGCAAGTGAGACCTTGCTATTGGGACAGAGGGAGTACATATTGTGATAAAAGTAGGAACATTTTTTTTATTACAACATACATGCTCTAAAAACACATAAATAAATTCCTAAACATGACATGGCAAATATAATAATAAAAACATTGCCAATATTCATGATGATTAGAAAACTGGAATTAGATTTACATTTGAAGTTGGTCAATCTCCTGTCTCCAGACGCTAGGTTCCAGAAGACTTAGCTGGATTGCATTTTACATTTACATCACTTTGCAGTTTGCAGGCCTGCACTCTACACCAAAGCTAATTCTCTGTTTTACCCTTTGAAATCGTGGAAATAACAATTGAGGCCTAAGCCCAAATAATTTTACTTTTGATTTTTTTTCTAAAAGTATCGTAGCAATTTGAATCTAGAAAGCACCCTCCTAGATAGAATTTGTCTTTATTTATTATTATAATTTGTAATAGGATACTCACGGTTGTTGCAAATATGTTGACATCCACATCACTTAATGTGAAGCTTAAGTTTTTTTAAAAATTAATTATCAGTGCTTAATTTATACTATAAAATAATATGATCAGGAATGGATTCTGGATGATGTTTTGTTTGGAATTCTTTTTTTTGTGCAACACATCTGACCTAAATAGGATACCAACAATGGTCCATCTTGACTTCTGAATGCAGACATAAAAAGAGGACGAGATATAATAGACTAAGGGAGCGTTTACTTTGCGTGATAGGATAGATTGATAAAACTAAGATTGATTATTTGAAGGATTAGATGATCAAACAAGTTCAAAAATAATCAATCCATCAAAGTAAACGGTGGATTAACCTATACTATTTTTATCTATTTATCCTATCACCCAAAGTAAACACCTACTGATAGTATTACATAATGATTTTGGCGATTATTATTCTATGGCAAAAACTCCTCTACAACAGCTTTACGTACACCCGCCCCGACCCGACCCGCCTCGGTCAACGTTATGGTCAACGTTGACCGTTGACTTTTTGATTTTTTTTTCAAGAGTCGAGCGAGGGGAACCGAAGGTTTCGGAGCGAGCTAAAAAATATTAATGTTGCCACAATCATTATTTATAAATTAAATCGGAGCCGACGGCGGAGACCAAAAAAAATTAAAATTCGAAAAAGTCAATGGCCAAACGTTGGCCGTTGACCGGTCAACATTGACTGGAGCGGATCAGGTCCGGCGGGTCGAGTCGGATTGAATGTATGTACAGTTGTATGCACAGGATTGCATCTCTTATTCTTTGTCAGCAGATTATTGCAACATTTTTTTTTCTCTTTTCTTGGTTTTCCGAAATCTCTTCTTTCGTTTACTTTAACCAACCAAAAACATAAATTGAAAAAAATATGTCGGAGCAAACAATGCCCCCTCCCTCTCCAAATAGAGGTGCCCAAACTGGAGGGCCCAACGGGTCTAATCGGAACCGAAATCGTGATCAACAGTTTTTCAATCAGCTTGGAATTAGGAACCGTCAGACACAGTTTGATTATGGTTCGTATTTGTAGAAATCGTGAAGCCGATGAGCCTAGCCCACGGTTAACCGTCCTAAAAATTTGTTTGTTTTTTTAGTTTTTATTAATAATTTTATTTATAAATACTCCGTCCTTATCAATCTCTAATACACCATATTCTCAATTATTATATTCTCTATGTCCCACAATAAGTGGCACGTATTCCTTATTGGATTGTCCCATTATAAGTGGCTCGTTTCCAAATAAAAAAATAATCATCCTTTCAAAAGTTGTGGGTCCTGCCACTTTAACCAATTTTTACCCTTCACCGTAATAGTTGTGCCCAAAAGTTTTGAGTCACTTGTTGCAGGACGGAGGAAGTATCTTTTATTCTCTACTTCTAGTTTCAATTTACATCCTATATTTTTTAAGAATGTTGAATTCATCCAGTCGTGTTTATATTTTCACCAAACATTTCAAGATGTTGCCAGAAGTATCCGGTCCGAATGGCATTAATTGTAAAGATCCTCCACAATCAATTTATACTGCAACTTCTGCAAAGAGGTATACAAATAGACACATGAAGAAGGCTACGAGACACTTCTAAAACATCTCAAAATGGTGCATCCGGACTCCGGAGGAACTTCGCTAAACGTACGCGGAGTAATGGAAATTTAATGAGAACAATTATTTCTTTCATTGTGAATTTATATTTTATTTTATATTTCATTTTTTCATATCTTTATTAAATTTATTATTAAAAAAAAAAAACCTCTGCAAACCGCCTAACTAGTGGTTTGGGTAACTGTTTAAGAGTCAATGACGGATCTAGAGTGGGGCAATGGGGTATAGATGTAGTACTACTCTCAAGAAAATTACTAGGAATTTTAAAAATAGAAAAAATATCTTTATTCTAATATTTGTACCCCTTTTAAATCTTAGATAAAGAAACGAAGAAACGGATAGTCTTCAATTTGTCGTCTTGTCCCACCACGTCCATCTCCACTATCAACTAAAATAACCTGCTGTCCATTTGAAGGCGCATCATCCGTCCACCTTGAGCTCTTCCATCTCAGGTACTACTACACATTCTTCATATAAATTAGGTCTAATATGCAGTGCACACAATCTATTTGATAAAATGTTCAACTCATTTGTAGATTGTATTTTTATTTTTTGATATGCAAAACTTGTATGTGTTTGTGAGTAGGTTTAACAATATTTCAGGATGTACTACTTTTAGTATTAAATATTTTTTACGTTTATGTAATTATTTGTCACACCTCCAAATACAAAATCTTGGCTGCACCACTATTAAGGTCATGTTTGGTACATGAGATAAGGCCTTATTACATATGTTATCTCGCCTTATATTGTTGTTTGGTAGGTTAGATAACTAATCTCTAAAGCCCAAGATTAAACAGAGCCCGTTGCAAAAGTACTGTTCCTCTTTAGCTTATGAATCTCTCCCCATCTTCAGATAAGTATGTTTACTTCAACAGTGCCACAATATTATGATTGAAAATACAAAATTACCTTTCCCACTCTTCCACATCTTCTCTCCCGTCTGCAAACCCAACCACAATTACAATCTTGCATCCATGGATTTTTGGAGGAAAAATAGAGATGAGATAAGAGAGAATGTGGTGGAGATCCTTGGATGAAAAAGAAAAGAAAAAATAATTGCAGAGAGAGAGATAAGCAGATCGAAAATTATGGGTGGAGGAAGTGCTCATACAGCGAAGCCAGAGAACGGCGACGGTCTTCTCCGGCAAGCCTCGCTGCGGCTGTCATGGATGATTTTCCACCATTCTCATCCTCAATCTCAGCGTCTCGCCCTTGCTCTCGAACCAAGAATTGTCGCATCTCTCTCTCATCGCCTTGATTTCGCCCTCGAGGCCATGGCGGAGAGGCCGCTGCTGTGCTGTCTCCGACCACGCTTCGAACCATCACACCACCGCCTTCATCTGGATTTCCGCCACCAACAACAATCCTCAATCTCAGCTGCGTGTCTTCCCAAAACCTTGAGAAATTTATGTCACTCCGATTTTGGGTATAACAATTTGATGGCTCTGTAGCTGAAGCGAAGAAGAGCATTCTCAAAAAAAATTACAGAGGAGATGAATAAAGAAGTTGGCTGTAAGAAAAATGGGAAAGTTGGGATGAAAATTTTAAGAAACAAAAGGTTGTGGGCCCTTATTCCAGTTTAGGTAAAATTGTTAATAAAATTAAATTATAATAAAATTTTTATTTTTATTTTTATTTAATTTTAATTAGGGGTAGAATTGTCATTTTTAACTTAATCTTGAATTTAAACTAGGGTACCAAACAACGAATTTATCATATCTACATTATATATCTTATCTACCAAACACAAAGATACACTAACAATCACCCCTTATTCACTATATTTATCTTGATATTATCTATCTTGTCTTATCCTAACATACCTACCAAACGAGCCCTAAGAGTTAAATGAACCGGTTACACTTCAAGGTGGTTCACTAGTTAGTGTGGGCACCTCTACCTCCGAGCCAGGAAATCTATCTATATATTAAAATAGTTTTTTTTTTTTTTCAAACATTGGAGCTACCAAGGACCATGGTGATGGAGGGGCTTAAACACCTGCCAAACATTTTTTTTTCGTTTTTTTTATTCGGTAAAATCCTTATATTATAAACATTTTGTGTGAAGTGTTGCGCAAAGCTCCCACCACCCAACTGAACGCAGCTGTGAGGGGGCCGCCGTAGGCGAACTAGCTCGCGGCAAGGCGGCCCCTTCTATTCCACCAGCATGGGAAAGGCATCTCCTAACTGCTCGCTGCCCGCCGCGCGTGTCCTTCAGACATCGTGAATACGATGTCGTTTCCAGCACTACTAGTGGAGGAAACCCTAACCCCACCTCACAAGACCAAATGGTCGAGCGCAACTTCTTCTTAAGCGCCGCCGACATCTCCGCCCTCCGCCACATCTCCATAGCTGCTCCAGATTCGAAATCAGGACAATCGCTCTCTCTCCCAAACCTGATGAACAAGTTAGATTCGTGTGCGTTGTGGAGTTTCTCCCCGTGGGGTACTACGGCACGTTGTAGCTTTCCCGACGGCGGTGACAACTGCTGAGAAATTATCGAAGAATCCGTTAGAGTACGCGGTGGAGCTGGTGAGGAAGGCGAAAAACGAAGCGACGGATGAGTATCTAGCGGATCTGATAGTGGTGTCGCATCTGACAAAATCGGGTGTTGAAAAACTGGACTTTGGGTGGGGAACGGCGGCGTACGGTGGGATGGCGAAACTGACTAATGAGTGGTTTTCTTTGTTTAAGAATAAGACGGGCGAACAATGTATAGTAAGTAGTTCCTGCTTATCTACCTTACACTGCCATGGAAGTGCTTTAGATGATCATCACTTCTGCTCGGACAACTTCAGCTTTGTAATTTTTATACATACCATTTGTTATCGAAAAAAATTTAAGAGACTTACTAGTTACTAGTAACTACCCCCTCCGTCCATGATAAATGACTACTTTCTTTTGGGCACGGGTATTTAGGAGAAGAGTGTTTAAAGGGTAAAAAGATAAAAAGTGGTGTTCTATATCTTTGTGTGAGGGAGCGTATATTGCAGAAATACCACTTATGATGGACAATCCAATAATGCCACTTACGACGGAGGGAGTACAATAATATACTCATATTGCATGTATTTTGTTCGTTAAGACGTATTATAGCAAAATACCCATTTTTAAGTGTA
Source organism: Agastache rugosa (assembly GCA_031470985.1). NCBI lineage: Eukaryota > Viridiplantae > Streptophyta > Magnoliopsida > Lamiales > Lamiaceae > Agastache > Agastache rugosa. The sequence continues at coordinate 17,647,344 of CM062602.1, read as the reverse complement.
GAAGATAAAATATAACCACTATTTTCTAAACATAAAAATTCTAGCTATCTTTTGTGTCGAACATCATAAATACCCTTAAATGATAAAATTAAAGAAAATAATTAGTACTCCTACAAGACTTAGCGAGACAGAAAATAGTACAAGGACTTGCATATTAAAAGTATAGGACCTCAAAGATGGATTTTGCCAAAAATGAAAAATAAAATATAAAAGTGAATCTACCACCAGATGGACATGGAGCGGATGGTAAGTGTCATTATTTCTAGCAATTAACCATCTTTTAAAAATCACAGAAAAGGATAAAAAAAAAAGAGAAGAAAAAAATAGAAGGAAAAGAGAACTGGGAAAGCCTGCACCAAGTGCCTCTTTGGCCTTGGATAAAAAATTAAACAGCAGAATTCTGCAGGGATCAACTGAAGACGAGAGGCTCCATATCATCAAGTTCTGAAGAGATGTCCATACAATGAAATTAATACCTTATGGGAGTCAAATAATAATTGAAAATGCTGCAATTTAAAAATCAAGCATCTTATTGGGATTAAGCCATATAATATCACAGAGATTAGCCAATGAATCTCCAATATAAGAATTTAGATAATAAAAGGAAACACGCATTGGGTAAATGTACTTTGTTTCTTGTTCTAAACTAAACGTTATGGCCCAATTTTAATATAAAATAATGGTAAAATATTTAAACTCCACAAATGAAACTTCATTGGATTTCAAAAAAGTTTGAAAATACATAAACTCAATTAGGAAAGAATTGAATTATAGAAACACTATGTTATAAATTTAGGTGGCACCCAGTTGAAAAAGAAACTGAAACTGAAAGCGCGCGTACACATACAGTGATGATACAATCTAGAGAGAGAGAGAGAGAGAGAGGCATCAAACCAACTTCCGGTTGCAGTAGTCCCCACTTAACAGTCACCCACCAATTATTTCCTAATATGCCACATGCAAAATGTGGATACACATTACAATCAGCTCGCTGTCATGACTCATTCCAACTTGCAGAAAATATCCATATATACTCACTCCGTCCAAGATCAACTCACATAGTAGGAAGGAATGCAAGTTTTAAGAAAAAAGGAAAAGGTGGGTGAGGGTATTATGAGTGAAGAAATTATCCAACATTTGATGTGGTGTAATGTTGTGAGTGAAAAAAGGGGAATAATTTGTGATGGATAGTATCCCAAAATGAACTAAGCGAATTGATTGTGGAAGGGCTAAAAAGGAAAATTAGGTGAATTGATCATGGCCAGAACTCTTTAACAGGGACATACTACTGTACTTTTACCGAAGGACTATAAAAAGAGTGGCCAAAAAAAGAATTATATATAAATAAAGCTCCCCACCACCTGTTATATTATTGTTTTCAACTTTTCATTAATAGACGCACATTACACATATAGCCTACAATACAAGATGGAGGTCTAGTTAAGATAAGAACCATGATAGATGATCTAAAGTAGGCTGTAAATACAAATAAGGTAGCCTGTCTGGTAAGAGAACCATATTGACAAAGAATTTAACACAACAGTTGAGTTAGGTAGGTATTAATACAATATATTCATAGACATCATAGATCCACAACACAGAAAGCAAAAGCAAGCTATTAGTACAGACTTAAGAGCATTATGAGCTACATAATATAAACCTCTCACAGATATGACAGTCAGTCATCCTTCGTGACGGAGACAGAACTAGAGAAGATCTTAGACGTAGCCGAGAATCCAAAACCATTCGACTCTGGCATTTTACAATCACCCGACTTCTTGCCCTGCTTGTATGGCGCTGCTGCACTCATCGCCCTGCAAAAATAGTTCAATCTTCACTTACCCAAAACTTTAATGCATAAGAACCAATCTCCAATGTACATAACAAGCATAATTATTAATTTTGCAGGAAAAAAAAAATTGTCCTATTGTATGGAGATATTTTGTGCTGGCACAAGAACGTGACGAATCTAATTAAAAAAAGGGTTCCGAAAGAAAGCAAAACTTTCAGAAAAGAAGAAAGAGAGGAAGAGCAGCAATGCATTTATCATCATACCCCATCGGAGATCATGATAAATAACACACAGCGTATGGATTGATTTTTTTCCTTTAGGAGAAGTAAAATAACAAAGTACCTCTCCTTACGCTTCTCCAAAAATCGAGCCAGAGATGCTTTGCGTGCCTGTGGAACAGCTGCGAAAAAGAAATCTTTTAGTTTATGTAATTTGTGCAGCAGCATCTTAAAGTAGATTGGGCAGTCATCACAGTATAACTGGCTAATAAGTTGATTGGGGTACCAAACTTCAAGAAAACCAAAATCTAAATGGAGGAAATTTAATTTCATGTTCCTTGAACCATATAATAGTCGTAAGGATGGTACAGAACTAGACAAAACCATAACTTTTCTAAGAACATGTCCAATTAATGAATCAAAAATAGCAGAAGTATGCTTCCCCAAAGGACGACACAAACATTAAATGGAAACGACTTCGTAAAATAAATCTTTCAGCAATTGGCACAACAATAGTAAAGTTTCACTTGCCAAAATTAAATGAGATACCTGATGACATGATAGCAGATGCAGCAACAGATCCAATCGATGACATCACTCTAGGAGGTTCGGTTTTGTTAACAAGGGCAGTTGACGAGCCAGCTGTCAAAGATACCTTGATGTCGTCATTGTTAGTACCTGGAACACCGGACTGATCAATGGGGTGAGAAGAAACAGACATAGGGCTGGGGAGTCCGGAAGATGGTGGGGTATTCATGGATTGGTTAACCAATGGTTGATCTGCTGCTGGATGTTTTGAGGCAGGTGCTTGCATGTGAAGTTTCGATTGAGTCATCTTAGATTGAACATACACATTTCCAGCCAAAAGCATGATCGCCTGAGCCTGGATAATATACCCGGGAAGGAAAATTCATTAATATATAGCAGATCACAGGAATGAACAAAACAAATATTACAACGTACAGAGAGTGACAGACAGAGACAGAGAGAGAGAACCTTCTCAGGGGAAATGTCATCAAAGACATTCACTCTTCCACCATAAAAAATAGTCAACTGTGCAGGAGCATTAGAAGCCTTAGAACTGAACCTTTAAAAAAAACCATAAAATAGAGAAAAAAATAAGTTCTTATATTAGGCGCATTTTTATTACTGCACATCCTCTCTCAATTAGATGGCTTTAGGATATACGATGTCCAACTAATAACATGACCAGATTACTATGGATAACGCGCATGCAATATCAGTCAAGACTGCAGCTCACCATTGTTCGGTTGTTCCATCCATAGAGGCAGCTGAATGAGTATTTCCACCAAGAAATTGTTGCTTCATGGAAAAGGGACGCATAGGATATGCCTGCTGCTCATTCTGTTTCATAGATCAGAGGTTAATCTATTAATGGCAGGTTTTACCATACATTACTTATATGCTCTTCATTGCATAGATCAGATGTTAATTAAATGCTGGTGTTTCCATTCATAAATTTATTCTATCTTTGTTGCATATACCAGTTGTTAATAATCAATGTTGGGTGTTTCCCATACATAATATTTTGCTCTTTAGATGGTAAAAAAAATTCAGGACATAACTCCAAGAAGATTCATAAAAAGAAACTAATCTAACATCAACTTCAAGCAACAATGACATCAGTTTAATAATATTAAAGGAAAATTTCTCTACTTAAAAATCAAACTCAAGTCATCCAATAAAAGTAGTAAAATATGCTATGTAGTGTTATTAAAGGTTGGATCAAAAGCGAACCATATCTTGTCTGACGGTTCATCTATACATGGACCCAAAACACGTTTAAACCAGACAACTACATTTCCAAGAGATGTAAGAAGATCAGATTTTACCTTTGATGGTTTCTCATCTTGTTTGCACCTCAAAGACATAAACTGAGGGAGGGTAGACACCTTGTTTGATAACGGCCATGGAACACTGGAGCTCCTTGCAAATTCTTTGGACCAAAAAAAATTGGCAAACAAACACCATGTCAGAAAGCACCTTACAGGATAATAAGCTTTAACAAGCATGCTAGACTTTCTCAAATATAAGTCATTCCGCCTCAAACGTCTTAAATGTCTCAGCCATGTTTGAAGTTATTTATGTTATACGTATTACTTATAATTTCCCCTAATAACAGGATTAAAACAGATCAAATTTGTTTCTTGTAAATTGCACACCAAATTTACAAACTCGTTCATAAACAATTGAACTCAAAATTTAACATAAGCCGACCAAGCTGAACAGTAATCAAGAGGAAAAATAGATCAGTCTCTTCACCTTTCTCATGATTTCATTCATAAAATTGAGTTAGGTAACTGCACCGAAATTTGGTCAACTCAGGCACTTGGTTCAGATCTCAAGCTAAATGGAAACGACCAACACCATTCTAATTTTTTAACAGATCAAGACAATTCTAAGGAGAAGATATGAATCAAAAGTGATAATATGAATTAATCTCACAGAGATCACGGCACCAGTTTTGATAACAAAAGTATTCAATTTCTCGTTTTAACTCGTGTTTCAAAAGTTAACCAAAGCTCAAAGTTCATTAATCAATGCCACAATTTATTTTTACCAACTCAGAAACACCAAATGCACCAACAAATTTCCTATTAACACACAAATAACAGCCAAAGTGAGGGAAAAGAAAATGCCAGAAAACAAATAACACTACTCACCTTCAAATTCAATTCGGAACACACACAAAAAAACCATGAATTTTGACTGTAAAATAAACGGAATTGAATTTTAACCGTAAAATAAACGGAATTTTGTTAAAGCATGAATAAGAAAGAGAAATCACCAGAATCTTCGCAGCTGCCCTCAACAACCTCTTCCTTAACAGAAGAATCCTTAGGGTTCAACCCCATGAAATCTCTCTCCATATCTCAGAATTTCAAGCAAAAAGGAGCTATCAAAGGTGGAACAAATGAACAGAATTCTACGAAATTTTGAAGGTATAGAAACAGATACCAAATATTTTGCACTTTCCCTCGAACGAAAACGCACTTTACAATTCACATATGATAAAAACCACTTTAAAAAGCCAAACAAGAGGCGAATGCTTCAAAGTTGTAACTGCAGCAAATAGCACCAAAGTGAAAGGAGAGAACTTTTATTGTGTTTTCCCGTTGTGGTGACTGGTTGTTTCCGTCCTCTCTCTCTCTATATATGTGTTTTCAATGCTCCATTATTTTCTTACTTTTTTTATTACTGGTCTCATGGTCTGCCATAATTTATCATTATTTTATATTTTTATATTAGTTTTTTTTTGAAAAAATATTTTTATATTAGTTGTTTTTGAAAAAAATATTTTTATATTAGTTTTTTTTAGAGGAATATTTTTATATTAGTTAGTTATATAAGTTCCCCTAGTTCTATAAAGGTCTGTTAGTATCCATATGGTATCAGGTATGAGTATGAGATTGATATCTGATATTTGTGTTTAGTATGCTAATGATATAGACTGATATTAAGTGGTGAGGAAATGAGATATACGAGTCATACCCTACCAAAAGTAAATATATGGAAATGTTAAAAATCAGGATATCATGTAGTATATCATATCAATTTGATATCCATATACTTGATATACCAAACACAAGGTATGAATATGGGTCATATCCATACCTACATCTGATATACATATATGGATATCAAACGAGCTAAGTTGCTAACTAAGGATTTATTGACGAACAATTTGAAAAACAAAAACGAGTTTAGTATACACTATACAGATCCAAACTCATTTAACTATATCTTTGATTCGTTTTGCTGTGAGACCGTCTTACATAAATTTTTTTGACTAATTAATTATCCAAACAAGATATACAAGTATATGAGAGTAAATGAAATTATTTTATAACTTCAAATTGATTTCAGGCATGGTTAGTTTGTTTATTAAATACTTTGATTTAATGTAAAAATTTCAGATCCTTGAAGCTAAAATTAATTGATACACAATCTACGTATTTATTTAGTTCCAAATGGTATCACGTGTATACAGAATTCAAATGCATGTGAAATTTATTTGGCTTTTACTATTTTCCGTCATTGAAATTTGAATATCTTTTATAGTTGACTATTTAATTTTCAAACTATAATTAAATCTTCTAGTTTAAGAGAATAAGGCACAAACTATAACTCAAATTAACATAAGAGACTGAGCTATGAATTACTCAAACTCCCAACAAAAGAAAAACGAAGAAGAAAGATTATGATTTTCAATATTATTTTCTTTATGGAGAATGGAGATCAGGTCGAGAATGTGGGGATTGACTTTATAGTATTAGTTAATTACGATAAATCGATAATTGTCTTCATTATTTTATCTTAGAATCAAAGAGATAGAAGTCAACTGATATGACATCCATTTTGGAAATACACGAAATTTACACCTTGGAATTTCACATGACCTTTAAAAGTTGTGTCAAAATACACCAACTTAACGTTCATTTTGGTATTTCACATGACCTTTAATAATTGTGTCAAAATACACCAACTTAATAACTTTGGAAATATGACATCCATTTTGGAAATACACGAAATTTACACCCATTTTGGAATTTCACATGACCTTTAAAAGTTGTGTCAAAATACACCAACTTAACGTTCATTTTGGTATTTCACATGACCTTTAATAATTGTGTCAAAATACACCAACTGATATGACATCCATTTTGGAAATACACGAAATTTACACCCATTTTAGAATTTCACATGACCTTTAAAAGTTGTGTCAAAATACACCAACTTAACGTTCATTTTGGTATTTCACATGACCTTTAATAATTGTGTCAAAATACACCAACTTAATAACTTTAGAAAATTTCACATAATTCTTTTTGTCCTGAAAAAAATCATTGCTGACATGACCGTCAGTTTCTTAACGTGGCAATAACTTGTCTTAATTAAATTATGCGTGCATCCTCCTTGGCATGAAACAACGCCGTTTAATTTTATTTTGTATTTTGATTGGAACGACATTTGAAATCAGTAAGGGTTAGATACTAATCGGTTTGAATTTCTTGATTTAGTTGATCAAACGACATCGTTTCTTGCCAAGATAGATGCACACACATAATTTAGTTAAGAAAAGTCATTGTCATGTCAAGAAACCGACTGTCGTGAAAGCAGTGATTTTTTCCTGAAAAAAAATTATGTGAAATTACCAAAAAATGTTAATTGTTGTATTTTGACACAATTTTTAAAGATCATGTGAAATACCAAAATAAGTGTTAAGTTGATGTATTTTGACACAATTTTTAAAGGTCATGTGAAATACCAAAATATGTGTAAAGTTCGTGTATTTTAAACCTATTTACCCAAAAAAAATTAGGTGGGATATTTTTGTGAGTAAGAATTAGTTTTTGATTTAAGAATATGCATGGAGGGTTTTTTTCCTCTAGATTTCAGTTAATGTTTCTAAAGTGAGTATACATTTGAGAAAAAAGTTCCTCTAAATTCTAAAAAGATAAAAGAAATTGAATATTTAAATTCTCAAATTATTTTTAAATCATTTGCTATATTAAGATGTTTGGTCTAAAGCTTATAACTTATAAACGAAGAAGTGGTAAAAATTATAAGCTGATCAAATTCAAATGTATTAGATAATTATATTTAATTTCTAAAAGAAAACTCATTAGTTTTCTAAATAAGATGTTAAGATTGGATTTTAACTTTTTGCCCATTTGGGATCGCCTTCATGTGGACTGAAAGTTCTAAATTAAGCACTTTATGCATATAAATTGAATCTGTCATAACAAAACTTAGCACGGAATATAACACAAAATATAATAACTGAGCTAATTAAATGACACATAGAATGGTAACCCAGTTCGGTTAATCAACCTACGTCTGGGGGGCCACGCCCAAGAGAGAATCAATTCACTATCCGAAGTTGTAGTTACAGAGGATCTTATGCATACAAGTCTTCCACTTTATGCTACCCGTTCACTCATACCCTTCCCGATCTACGTGAATTGATGATTGCAAGTGCACCACTTACAACCTAAGCTCGAGTCGCAACTCGACACCCAACCCCCTTACAAAAGTGTATATATATGAAATAAACGCTTTCAAGAACAATAAGAAAAATATTCTCACGAAAGTATAAGGCTATGAACAATAAAAATAGCAGCGGCAACCATCTTCAATGTGTCTTATATATATAGGTCTTGAGAAACCCTATATATGCTCTCCACCTCCTTTGCCCTAGTTTCCTTATGCATGGAAACTTCCTTTAAAGATATGCCTTGTGGAACAATGAATTATATCACCAATATAACATCTTTTCCGCGTCAAACAAGGATAAGAAAAATATCTCCTCAAAATCCGCATAAATATGGAAAGAATCTTTCAGATCTGTTCCATTCTGTTCCACGTCAAACTAGCTCAGACTGAAGCTCAGAAACTAGTTTTTGTTCTCGCACAACTTAAAACACTTCAGTCAATTTTGCTTCTACATAAACTTGCCAACTTCAATTGAGCTACTTCATCAAATCCAACAATCTCCCCCTTTGGCATTTATGTAGACAAAACCATAATCCAAGCTTTTAATAAAATCAGAATATTGAATATCTTCATACTTGACTTCAATCATGACAGCACGTATGAAAATGATAATGATGAAGCTCCCCCTTAAACTAAAGTAGGAACTAAACAATAGCTTCTATGATCACAACTCCCCCTCGAATACGCAATGGGATAAACCACTTGGATCAGAACTCCCCCTCTATTATGTAGACAAAACCATAATCCAAGCTTTTAATAAAATCAGAATATTGAATATCTTCATACTTGACTTCAATCACGGCAGCACGTATGAAAATGATAATGATGAAGCTCCCCCTTAAACTGAAGTAGGAACTAAACAATAGCTTCTATGATCACAACTCCCCCTCGAATACGCAATGGGATAAACCACTTGGATCAGAACTCCCCCTCAATCCAAACATTAGGAGAAACTTCACTTCAAAATTTTATCCAATAGGAGATAACACTCCTTCGCAGTGGAATCACAAAACAATGTCAAAATAACTTCATCTTTTTTACTCTCCCTTTTTGTCTCACATAAATGACGAAAGGCAAGAAACAACCAGTCTTCTTATGATGCTTCAGAGATCGCACAAACATGTCTTCCTCAGATTCAGAGATCGCATCAGATCCAGACTCAAACTCTTCAACATTCAGCTCCAGGTCTGGTTCGTCTTCTCACTACTAGAAAAACGCTCATAGATAACGGAGATTCTCCGTTATCTATGTGCCTAAAACTCCGTTATATATAGTGGTGTTATGTATGATGCGCTCATACATAACGGAGAAAAACCGTTATCTATAATGTTATACATAACGGTTTTATCATAATACATAACACTGTTATCTCCGTTATCTATAATTGTTATACATAACGTTACAAATCGTTATGAAATATACTTTATACCGTTATGCAATATGCTTTATATGTATTATACTTCACCATAGATAACGTTGATTTGTATTTTAAATAACAGTCTTTTTCCGTTATCTTTTCTCTAATACATAACAGTTCTTTACCGTTATATTTTTTTAATTTACCTATTTTTAAATTCTTAAAAATCGATAAATAATATTTTTAAAATCATAAAATGATACATTTATTATCATCAAAACATAGTCTTACATATATCATCATCCAAATACAGTCAAGATACACGATAATGTTTCATAAAAAGTTCTATCTATGCAAGTATCATCCAACACAAATAAACTAAACTTTGCTAGTTCCAAACTCATTATCATCTCCTTCTTCGCCGACTCCACCCGCCCATCTTCACCGGAAGCGCGCTCGATTCCTTGCAGTCATGGCTAGCCACTTAACCAGCTTATTCACTCGGATCATTCCCCTCCTACAACCCAACGATCCCAATCATTCCTAGCAATGAGAAAGAATTCAAATATTATCAATCAATAACGATAAGAGCACTACTACATAACCCTTTCAAATCAAATTACAAAATTAAGACAATATAGCAAATAAAGTATGACTGAAATCAATATATTCAGAGCAAAGTGTGACTATGTGAAGAAAGTATAATATAACCAGCTAAATAAATCATCTTAATTACCACTCTGCTACTGGTCATGATGATTAATGCAGGTAGTCCTCTCTTCTCGAAGAATCTATACATCCCTCATAGAGTAAGCTATTCTTGACAACAGGATTAGCAACGAAGGCCAATCCCAGTTAGTAGACATTCATACTTATCATACAGACAACTGCTTTTTAAATGCTAACTTGAAACGATAGAGGTTGTAGAAACCACAAAATTCTGGCCAAAACTCTTATCTGCTCATATTATTACTAGTAATCACAAGGGGGTAAAGAACTATGGCCTTTAAAAAACATATTCATTAAACATCATACCAACAAGAGTGCAGGATTCAAATTCTATCCAGACAAGATAAAATCAAATCATAAACTCACCATCAATTCAAGCAAAGAACAAACAATGGCAGATGAAACCTCTGTCCTAAACTAAAACTGCAAAATAACATCCCTCACCAATGTCACCATGACACCATCAATTCAAGCAAAATTCAGAAACTCAATTCCCACACATCAAAACTCTAATCACCAATCCCCCACACAATATCATCATATGTATCTTTACTCAACATAATCAAAGCCTCACATCACAAGTATATCCTAAATGTCTGCACAATAAAATAATAGAGCAATACACTTTACATTTAGCAGAGTTACCTCACAATTCCAAGACTCTAAACTTCTTCACGTCGAATACCTCAAGGCAAAGCTCAGTCTATTGGACTTAGAAAACTAAGGAACTTTCAGTCTGAAAATACATATCAATGTGCACAGAGCCAAGAATATAATGTCTAAAAAAACCGCATGTCGAAATGTTTAATTAAATTAAACCTTAATCTTACACATGTCATATAATTGCAGCAACATCATTCTCGTACACCTGCACAATAAGAGAAATACCATTAGAGCAAAATAGATATTTAAGTAATCAAAATTTATTCAAGAATTAGATTTCCCATGTGATACATTTCATCCACCGTACCAACCCTTCTGATATCAATCTATAGCTATGTCAGTAATATCTGATAAAAACACAAGAATTAACACAAAACACTAAATTAAACAATAAGAGACATCAACCAAAAGAGAAAAGATAAGTACCTGAACCAACAAACTTCCAACCAAGAGCAGATGCACTAAGAAGGGGGTAAATACGATTTGCTCCAATTCCAGTACCAATATCAAAACACTTTGTGATATTATCCTCACCTCTAGTGGCGGGAAGGTTAGCCAAGGCCGGAAGATCTTCTATCCAATGAATGTAATTTAATCTATTGGGCACTATAGGGCACAACTGCCCATCAGGAATCCACCTATATAGTTTTCTTTAACGAATTAACAACAATGAATTAAATTAAATTATAGATATTACTCCACTCACCCTCCCCACACCCTCCCCAGATTCCAACAATACAATCTGTCAATCCATATGTATAATCAACCATGAACAACCACATTTTGAGAACCTCAAAACCAGAACATGAATGGACACAAAGAAAAGTGAAAATGTGATGAGGAAACAAAAATAAAATACGTGCGGAAACAAAAATAAAGGGCTGGTACGGGGGATGAAATGTATCACATATTATATTACTTGGTTTGCTTATTTGTCACAGTTCTCTGAACAGTTCTCTTTATCCCAATCTCTCATTAAATTTTCAGTAATCAAATATGCAAATGCAATGAGCCAATGAGATTACTTCATACAAAACATGGTGGAATAATAATATATACAGAATAAGCCGTTTATTAAACATGTACTGACACAGGCACTCTTTAAATTAGCAAGTTTAATACAAAATCTACCAACAAGAACTGCAAGTGCAACTCTCTGGCCTTCTAAAAATGATAATTCTGCTTTTCCAACATCAGTTATAAACCTAATCAAAATATATATAGCAATGATGTCTGGAATCTAACAACACAGCTATTTATCTTTGTCCAAGATGTAGTCTCGCCATTGAGAAACACTAAGAATGAAAGAGAAGGCGAGATGGAAGGCTTCTTCCTCGACGATAGGATTCAAAATATAAGCCCTAATTCTCGTTGGTGTCAACGCCGGGCTTCACTTAATGAGAGTTTAAATTGGGGCGGAGAAATGGAGAAGGAATGGACACTGATGGGCAACAACAGGACTGCCGCAGCCGGTCGGCCAAACGGCGAGGGTCGCTGGAAAATGAAGAAACGAAGCGGGGAAGAAAGTGAGAAATTAGGGGAGAGAGATCTGTCGGTGGGGGATAAGAGACGAGTGGAATTGAAAGTCATTTTGCAAAGAATTACTCTACCTCATTAGAAAATTGTACGAGAGCAGAGCTTGATGTCACCTGCACGAGCGGCTTCGCGTTGACGTCTCCACCGTTTATCTCTGCAACAGGAAGAGGAGGAGTGAACGGAGGTGGCGACTCCTATGCCGCTGCCGTTAGTTGCTTCAGCAGAGACGTGGTGGTGGTGGCGCTGAGTTAAGAGGACAGCGAGGTCAACGGAAATGGAGGGATCTAGGGTTTTTGATTGGGGATTGAATTCTAGAGAGAAGAGAGGGTTTCAATTGGGGATCTAAGGTTTTTGATTGATAGTTTTGCTGTAATTACAAAGGGATACAAAGGTTGGCTGAGAAGGTGAGTGAGCGGAGGCTACAGCGGCGTTGGTCCCGTCAGAGACGGAGAAGAAGAAGGAGAATGTTGAAATTGGGTGGGAAGCAGTACGCTGTGAAGTTTTGCTGCTTTTGGACATTTGGGTTAAAGATATAAATTTGGGGATAAAGAATTAAAAAAAAAAACAGATGCTCATACTTAACGGTAGCGTTAACGGTCCTATAAGACCGTTATATATATGATTAATAGATAATGCTCATACATAACGCATTACTTGACACTGTTATATATGCATGTAGATAACATTTTATACATAATGGATATTTATAAACGCGTTATCTTTGTAAAAAGTGCGCTCATACATAACGCATTTTTAAAATATCCGTTATGTATGCAGTGTTATGTATGAGAGTTTTTCTAGTAGTGTCTTCAGACTCTGAGTCAGGACCAACAGGCTCAATGTCTGGCTCAGTAGCCTTAAAACGACATAAATCTTTCTTTACTCCAAATAAACTTTCCCCCATTTTTTGTTGCACAATTCATCAAGGGGCTACAAAAAAAACCATCTCTAACAAGAAAGAGATGTGTTTGTTTGTAAAAACATCTTAAAGAACATACGTTGGAGTAATACCTTAATGGCGGGATCAAGTTGTGTCTTATGAACGACAAGAGGGGTGACTTCTGGAACAGTTACTGAGACAAGTTCTTCTGGGACAACAAGAAGCATTATCATTGACAGTAGAAACTGGATCAAATGTTGACACATAAATATCGGAAGAAAGAACATCTCTTGAAACATACGCAGGTACATCATTAAAGACAGGAAAACCTTCATCTAAAAACTCAGAAGCTTTATCAACATGCTTCGTAATACCTACAAAAGAAATAATTTTCTTTGTAGCAACAGCAACATCAGCAGCAACAGAATCATGTTGAGATGAGATTTCTCCAACTGCTCCAACATTATCAGCAACAAATACAGGAACATATACTAGCTTCCGTACCCACTTCTTCTGAACCTTTCTTTTTCTCTTCTCCCGTTTATCCATGTGATAAGATCTGTAATTTGGTCTAATATGACCTGGTTTGTCACAGTAATGACAGATTGGACGCCATGTACTTTTAGACGTTCTATGATATTGATACTTTCAAGCCTGAAAATTCGCACGTCTAGGAACAGACCGTGTCTTCTGTGCCACATATTGTGCTTTATCTTTGTTCTTATCAGCTACACAATATTTGACCTTATTAGGATAAGGTTCATTGGTCTTTCCTCTAGAATAACCAATGTCCTACTTGTCACGTCCTCCATTAATAAGAACTTTATTTTATAGAAAAGTTCTTGTATTCGTCATCTTCCTTCTATCATCAAGATAAAATCTGCAATGAAGTCTGATGTGTCCAGGACGATCACAATAATGACAAATAGGAACAAATGATTTATTCCTTTGATGGGAAGAGTACTGAGCCTGCCGATTTGACTCAAAGCATGGATTCTGAGTTTGAATCTGAGCCTTTTTCTTGGTGTCAGAATGTCGATGTTTTTGACCTTGAGGTTTAGCTTCATCTTGTTTTTCTTTCTCTTTGACATGAACAAACGTACTCTGTTTGTTGGGATCCACAGGTTTCCATTGATGATCCCGATAACCAAGACCAGCCTTGCTTATAGAACTCTGACCCGTCTCTAACATTTTATCCAACTTTTCAGTCCCGTTGTTCATCATCTTCACAACTTTGTTGAAGTGTTCTAGCTCTTTGGTTTTCTTCACATTGTCTTCTTTCATTTAATTGACTTCAAATAGAAGAGCATTATTTTGAGCTTTCAGATTATCTCGTTCTTGACACACTTCACAAATTTGACCCTTCAAGATGTTTCTTTCTTTACTCATCTCCTTGATCTTCACGTTCAATTTGCCATTGATACCACCCACTTCTTCACACTTACTCTTAAGTGTTTCAAAGTGTTCGATCAAGAGATCTTTATCCACATCTTCATCATCAGTGTCATCTGTTGAATACTGATCCAACTTCTGTCATTCCACCGTGGCAATATGAGCCACTAAATCTTTCTTCTTTCTTTTACTTCTTTTTTCTAAAAAAGTAAATGAAGGAATATTTGAAGATTTTTCAGAGATCTCTTTCTTCTCAAATCGATCAATGGCTCTTTCAGCGATTCTTGAGATCATATTCAAGAATTTCACAAATACTTCAGGACTATCTAGCACGGATACTAGCACAGACTCGGACACCTGATTCACATTATCTGCTGCAAAAGCAACATTTTTCCACTTTTCTAATTTGTCACCCTCCATGCATATTTTAAAAATTCTCAATGATCCAATTAGATCATCCAGCTTCATAGTAGACAAGTCTTTTGCTTCTTCAATAGCTGCAACTTTGAATTCGAACCTTTTCGGAAGAGATCTTAAAACTTTTCTCACCAACTTTTCTTCAGACATCTTTTGCCCTAAAGCAAAGCTCCCATTGGAAATTTTGAGAAGTTTGGAATGAAATTCGCCGATAGTCTCATACTCTTCTATTTTCAACATCTCAAATCTGGATGTGAGTTGTTGAAGTCTATGACCCTTCACACGATCATTACCTTCAAAAATATTTTGAAGAGTATCCCAAGCTTCTTTTGCAGTCTCACATTTAGATATGAGAGAGAATGTTTCCATATTAACAGCTGATTGAATAATATTAATGGCTTTTTGATTCATACATGAAGTAGTCAATTCTCTTACAAGCCATTTATCTCTAAGTTTCTCACTCTCATCAGCTTTTACGGGAGGACTCCACCCAAACTCCACAGCGGTCCATGCACTCTCATTGATAGACCTGATGTATGACCTGAGACGAACCTTCTAATAACAATAATTAGATACATCCAAAATTGGAAGTTTCACAAAATAATCTTCATTCGAATCCATTGTAGCTCAAAAGCTGCAACAGGTTTAGAAATCTGTCCCCGAATCAACACCTGTATGGTCGGTGTACCGCTCTGATACCAATTGCAAGTTCTAAACCAAGCACTTTATGCATATAAATTAAATCTGTCACATCAAAACTTAGCACGGAATATAACACAGAATATAATAACTGAGCTAAGTAAATGACACACAGAATGGTAACCCAGTTCGGTTAATCAACCTACGTCTGGGGGGCCACGCCCAAGAGAGAATCAATCCACTATCTGAAGTTGTAGTTACAGAGGATCTTATGCATACAAGTCTTCCACTTTATGCTACCCGTTCACTCACACCCTTCCCGATCTACGTGAATTGATGATTGCAAGTGCACCACTTACAACCTAAGCTCGAGTCGCAACTCGACATCCAACCCCCTTACAAAAGTGTATATATATGAAATAAACGCTCTCAAGAACAATAAGAAAAATATTCTCACGAAAGTATAAGGCTATGAACAATAAAAATAGCAGCGACAACCATCTTCAATGTGTCTTGGTGTAGATATATATAGGTCTTGAGAAACCCTAGATATGCGTTCCACCTCCTTTGCCCTAGTTTCCTTATGCATGGAAACTTCCTTTGAAGATATGCCTTGTGGAACAATTAATTATATCACCAATATAACATCTTTTCCGCGTCAAACAAGGATAATGAAAAGATATCCGCAAAATCCGTATAAATATGGAAAGAATCTTTCAGATATGTTCCATTCTGTTCCACGTCAAACTAGCTCAGACTGAAGCTCAGAAACCAATTTTTGTTCTCACACAACTTAAAACACTTCAGTCAATTTTGCTTCTACATAAACTTGCCAACTTCAATTGAGCTACTTGCTCAAATCCAACATGGACTGTGGAGTGACCATTGTGCTGATCATTATTATCTTAAGTTCGAATTTCACCAATATCATATAGGTTGAGCCTCTCGCTAGAGGTTCTCCTAACGCAAATTAACTATTCAGGACGCACTCTGAGTAGCGGCTTCATTGTTAAAAAAAATTCATAAACTGTTTTTATTTTTTTTAAAACTAACACCACAACTTTTAAGAAAAGAAAAGTAATAATTTTGAGAAGCCCTTAAAATTTTCCAATCATTTCAAATTTCAATGACCACTTTGTGTTGTTTAGCATCTCAAAAGCTCAAATCATTTCGACAATTTTATATATTCAAAATAAATTTGAGCTAATTAGGAACTTTTTTTTATATAATCTAAAATATTACTACTCTTTTTAATATCTACTCCTTCCGCCCCGTGATAAGTGGCCACATTTTCTTTTTGGGTTGTCCCAGGATAAGTGGCCACTTTCCTTATAAGGAAATATACCCCTCTCACAAAAAGTTATGGGCCCCACCACTTTCTATCTTTTTACCCTTTAAACACTTTTCTCCTTAATTCCCGTGCCGAAAATAATGTAACCACTTATGGTGGGACGGAGGGATTATAATTTATACTGAACTAATTAGTTACAATTCTCAATTCACCACTTGCGATATGTTACGTTTGAGGGAATTTTTTTTAGCTAGGAAGTGGTACCACACGATGCTTTTGATGAGGTATCCACATTGATTTAGCCACGTGTCTCATGCACTTGTTAGTTAACACTTACCAACAATTTACCTAAAATTAAAAGCTTAGCAAAAAGGAGTAATAATACTATCAACCTTATAATTTAATGGTACTTTATTTTTTTCATTTGCAAGGGAAGAAGTCTAAGGGTGTCTCCAATGATGGGTTCCAAAATTTGGAACCCACCAAATAAATCATTGTTCAAAAAAAAAAAACTGGTTTTCAGTTTTGAAACTGGAAACCAGTTTCAAAACTGAAACTGGCTTCAGCAGCCGCAAACTTTGACTTTTTTTTTTTTGCCTTTTTCATTTCGAGTTTTTTTAATAGTTTTTCATAAATACGGACCTATTAGTTCGTCTAAAACATATTGAACATATATCTTATATTAAAGATCACGACGAGAGCTTTTATAGTTCGAAACGAGCAAATGATGATATTTTAAAGTTTAAAATTAATGTAGTGTGTATTATAGTGGGACCTTTAAATAGTAGAAACTGGTTTCATTGTTGGAGAAGGTGTTAGATAAAAAAGTAGGTGAATTCCAAAAGCTGACGTGGCGCTGATATGGCGGTTTAGAACCTGAAACTGATTTCCAACCATTAGAGACACCCTAACATATATACGAATATGATTTACCTACCAAATAAAAAAAAAATATCTGCATATCACTTTAATAATTTTTTACTCTTCATCTAAATAACTGCACGTGCCCAAAAAATTTTGATTCGCTTACTTTAGGAAGATGAAGTATTTATTATACTCACAATGTCGATATGATCGAGCATCCAATAATGTTAGATGGAAAGTGACTTATAGGACAGAACGTGACCTGAGGCCGACAGCCAAATTCGTCCAGTCCACTTATATATATAATAATATAATAATAACTACTAATTGCACGTGAAAAATGCATATATAATAAACTTTTAATAGTATTAATTTTTGTTTATCAAATCATGGAGCAGTAAAATTTACAAGGGTATACTTGAATGAAAAAATTAGTGGAAAGATTCCATGTTTAATAAATTTTAATTTATTGAATGTCATCCAAAACATAGCTGGAACTTATATATGGATTCAATATACACCTCAATAAAATATAAACACACACACACACACACACACACACATATATATATAGTATATAAATAGAGGCAGGTTCTTGATTCTTTGAGCCAATTATACAGTTTGTCTTGCAACAATAAACTTGGAAGTTTTCACGAGATACATAGTGGAGATTGTTACGTTTTTTTATTCTAGCTTGAAGCATATTTGTTTCATTTGTGAATAATTAAGCTGTAGATTTATTGAAGTCGTGCGTTTAATAAAAACAGTTGGAGATAACTCAATCCTATACTTCCAAATATATGTATTCAAATAGTTTACATATTAGTATAATGAACTCCGAATTCATAATTTTAAATCGAGGACAGCCATCCCATTTGGTTTTGACAATTCCTATCGAAATGTTGGGTTATTCGTTTCGGACATTAAATAGAATTTTTTCAGACTAGAAAACTTCCAACCCTAATCCTTATTCATTTTTAGTCTATTTGGACAAATCTATTGGTTCCAGCTTAAATTGGAGAATATCATAATTATTTGTTACATTAACAAAAGATATAAATTTACTCTCTCTCTTAAATAGGCCATGTGGTCGTTGTCTATTCTCTTCTTTTGTTTTGTTTCTTGTTCTGTCTCCGTAAAAAAGTAAAAATACAAAGGGTAAAATAGTGTTTCTCCAGTTCTTTTATAACTTCACCAAACCTGGAAAACATTATTATCCTTAATTAAAGGATTAGATATTATTACCATACAATGAGGATGTAAGGTCATACATTTTGGGCTCGTTTGCTATGAAGTATGTGATAAGGCTTGATATGATTAGCTGGGATATCTTAATACATATAAAGAATTAATATTGTGTTTGGTATGATGTATTAAATTCTCTGCAAAACATATTAATTATGGTAAAAGAGTAAAATTATAGTAATTTATTCTTATATTTAGTTGCAGTATTATTTATACCACCTCATAGGTGGTATTAGATAATAACAACACTAACTATAATTCAACGGACCCGAATTTTATAAAGGGCCCTATACTTTGTACCAAACAAATTATTAGGGTGTATAATATATATTATACACCCTAATCACTCATAGCAAAGGTATAAAGTCAATTACTAAATGTCAGATTGACTTTTGATTAAAAATAGAGCAACAATTTAAAGCTATAATGCAAAAAGCCTGGCTTTCGACTTATTCCATAAATTAAGTGTCATATTTTAGAAATCTATAGAAAAATGATGTAAACTTTTCATTTTACCATTGTGCACTCTTGTAGTACAATTATGACTTTTCATATTCTTCATATTCCTCACAACTATTACGAGTGAAAAAGTAAAATTTATTCACTTTATTGATATATGATTTTTTACGACTGAAGATATTTATTTGAAAATGGAGGGAGTATTTAATGAGTTAAATGGTATCCCCATCTGAACCAGTAGACAAGGGCACAACACACATGTAAACTGTGAGAGATTTGATATCTTAATTGAATTGGACTTGAATTTAGACTTTTTTTTTTGGATTTGTTCATTTAATTGTTTTTTTTTTCATATATATGGGGTGTGTTTACTTTGATTGTAAGGGAAAATGAGGGAAAATAAAATTCTCCCTTTAACTCCCTCATTTCTTGTCCCTCCTTTTCTATAGATTAGAATTTCACTCTTTCTTATTCTTTCTTTTCAGTCCAAGAAAATAAAATATTATCACACAAAATACCTCATGATAATATTTTTTCTCCTTAATATTTTCACACCAAATACTATTATATCTCTTAGGGTGCGTTTACATTGGTTGTAAATTTATCATTGGAAAATGAGAGAAAATAAAAAGTATGAAAATATTATCATTTTCATCCTTTTTTATCACATGTTTATTATGATGAAAAAGAAAACTATCACATGATCTACCCACCCTTTCTCATTTTATGCGTTTTATCCATTGGAACACACATATCCTATATGTTAATATTTTCCACAATTGGAGTGAAAATGATGGAAAATGGGCTGTCCGGGAAGATTATCCATCCTGTCCGGGAAAAATTAACAAACGTAGTAAACGTGTGAAAAAGATGGAAAACGGGTGAAAATTTTTGTATTCCACCATTTTCCATCAAAGTAAACACACCATTAGTGAACTCGATTATGTACTTGTTTCTCGGTTATATCAATTGAACAAGTTTGACGCCCCTATTTGATGGGGAGCCTGGTGGCTACGCACCCAAGCAATGCATACATGGGGTATCTGCCGTACACGTGGATATTAATATGATTTGTATATAATTTTATGACATTTTATTTTTGGTTTAATAAAATGAGAAAACACAAACCCTGGTTGGATTAGCAGACTTGAAGTGGGCAAAAAGTCAAAAGTAATCATTTATTTCACAATGTGTTGTGGGACCATACACAATTAAGGCTTCTTTCTCATCGAGCAGCCTCAAAGAGCTGCAATATTCTCATATTCTGGATTATTTGCCGGGCATCTATCGTCGACATTTTTCTCGATCCTTCAACGTACAAATTTGTATGATTTACATCTTTCATATTTTTCATATGTGAATTTAGTGATGAATTCTTAGCAGTACGATTTGCTATGTAAGAAAAAAAACATTCCTGCAAATTATTGACTTCGTATGGAGTGGTTTCATGTAGTTGTATTTTTATGTTATCCCGTATTTTTCCGAAAGCTGATGTTCTTGTTATCATAAATTAATTTGACGTTATAAATTGCTTGCAGGTTGTAACCTTTATATTTTATTTCGGCGCAAGGCGATTTGTTAGTGAAGGTGATGTTTCCTTCCCAGTTTCCAATATCTGTGTAGGTGTCAATATTTGTTATTTTTGGATTTGCATTTAGGCGATTTTGAAAAAAATTGACCTTAAAAATACAGAATATAACCCTTATGATTCTTGTCCATGTTGAGTATGAGGTTAAATTTCGTTAAATGCTCCTCATTGTGGTCCCAGTATTTGTGCCTTGTTGTTGTTTATTTTTATAGATGATTCTTGGAAGAGATTAATCCCATTCCATTTTGCTTTATACTATCATGTCTAAATATGGACAGGTCCCATTTTCTGGTCCCATATATTGTGAAAATTGGTACTAAGCCCTAATTTGAATGTTAATGTTTCTCGGAGTTTCTTTCATATTGTCAGTGTTCTTAGGTACACTAGTTATATTAGAATAAAAATATTACTCAGTATATATATATATATTAAACAATTGATGTTACAAATGACGTTTTTATTGTACTATATCATTTGATGTGGGTAAATTTTCTATGATTACTTTATTACTTATCTTGTGATTTTTACTTTATTACTTATCATTTCATTATTTACTTTATTACTTATTGTACTATATCATTTGTGTAAATCGTGTAGCCTGTAATATGAAAATGGATGTGGACCTGAATTCTGAGGTGGGTCCAGAATCATCGGATTATTGGTATGATGGAACTGACAATGAATTTGGTCATGGTATTTCTGATGTGGAGATTGATGGAAGATTTACCAGTGTGTCTGTTGAAGGGAGTGATGATGACGGATTCCTACGTGAAGACTACGAGAACCTTGATGTTCCTGTAGAGGAAGAATTAGTTGATGACGATCCAGCTCAGCCAATCAGCAATGAACAATTGACATGTGATAATGTTAACGATATCCCTTCGATGGATAACATGGAGGTGGATGTGTCAGCCCTTGGTGCAGTGAACAAAGAGGATAACATATTTTCTGAGGAACTTGAGAAGCGTTTGTCTGTTGGAGAGACTGTGCGCGATCTGGATGAAGCATATGTATTGTACTGCGAATACGGTCGTGTAAAAGGCTTTGGCGTTAGAAAGGGAGAGCAACGATATATGGGCAGAACTGAAAATATTAAGTGGAAAAAATATGTGTGTTGTTGTGCTGGTCTCCCTGATATGAAAAAGTCGAGAGATCGTGTCCCAAGTTTCAAGAGGTTACTTATGAGGAGTGGCTGCAAGGCTAAGCTGAGGGTGGCACGATCGTTGGGTACTCCGTGGCGTGTTGCGATATTTGTCACTGAACACAACCACCCTCTTGTGCCATCTGCAATGACCTATATGTTGCGGTCATCCCGTAATTTATCAACTGCCAACAGTCTAGTTCTAGAAGCGCTGTATTCATCTGGTATAGGGGTCAGTGGTGCATTTGGCTTCATGGAAAAGCAGTGTGGTGGCCCTGAAAACATCGGTTTTACTCGGCAGGACGTCTATGATCACTTTGGCCGCAAGAGAAAGAAGTCACTCCTGGAAAATGCAGAACCATTTTACTACTGGAATGCTGAAACGGATGAGGATGGTCGACTGGTTAATTTATTCTTTCGTGACATGAGATCTGCAGAAGACTATCGCGCCTTTGGCGATGTTTTATCACTTGACACTACATATCGTACAAATCTGTACAATTTGATTTGTGCCTCTTTTGTCGATTTTAACCACCACACGTTCACCATAATGTTTGGAATGAGGTTCCTGTCCGATGAGAGCAGTAGCTCATTTGAGTGGCTTTTCAAAGAGTTTTTGAAGTCCATGAATGGCGTTCAGCCCAAAGTAGTATTCACCGATCAATGTATGGCTATGATGAAGGCAAATGAGTCTGTTTTTCCTAATTCAAAACACCGTTTATGTCAATGGCATATCAACCGAAATGCTACTAAAAAGTTTGGTCCATTGAATGGGAAACCAACTTTCAAGAAATTGTGGTATAGATGTATGAATGATGTTGAGACGGAGGGTGAGTTTGATGATGTATGGAAGGTGTTGGGAAAATTCTAAAGTTTTGATTTGATTCCAAAACCCAACTGCTCTCCAACCTAGTAGATGAATGTACAAACCTAAGTTAAGTTTTTCAGCTCACTTGTTTGAGCCTTAAATTTTCTAAGTTCACAGGTTTGGAAGCTGAAGACAGAAGAAGACCCAGCTGAGTAATCAGCTGGACCCAAAGTCAGCTGAAAGGTCTCTTAGCTGAACAGAGCTCCATAACTGAGCTGAGTCAGACTGACTCAAGAAAAGAAGAATGGATCCAGCCAAGGAGATCCAACGGAGCAGAATAAATTGAGTTGCATCAAAGTCTAAGAAAGACAGCTGAGCTGACAAAGGGGAACTAACTCTGAAGACGTCACTTCAAGTCAGTTTACCCATCCAGCTCTAAATTCAAAGTCAAGCTCAAAAGACAGAAATCCCGGTTTCAGAGGAAGTCAATATACCTCGACCAATGAGGGATTGACATCTCAGCATCCTAGAAAGGCGAACCTAGGATCTGACACAGTGATGAAGACAGGTGAAGATACGCTCAACGGCAGATCGACAGATCAGAGAGTAGGTAAGATTCAAACGGGTCCTCCAACGGCTAGTTTGAATCTCTACCTATAAATACCAGTCTTCAACCTCAGAATCAGGCACGAAAAACTCCCCACAAGCTTACAACTTTTCTGAATCTCTCAAGTATTAAAAAGCTCTCCAGCAGTTATCTAACTCTTTAAAAAGAGCACTTAACTTCTTAAGTGTTCAATTTCAGAAACTGTGTTTGTTTTTCGTCTGATTAATAGGCTGTAATCATAGTAAATCCAAAGCCTAGATCTGAACGAGTTCATCTTTCAAAGTTCTTCATTGTAAGAACTCGTTCAAAGTTGGAAACCCAAAACCTCCTTTACTCAGAAAAGGATAGGTCAAGGTTACGCCGTCTCGAAGCGCGAAATTCGAGTGTAAGGTTATTCAGTACCCGAAAACTGAAAAGGTACAGGCTTCTACAGTGTCCGTAAACTGTTAGAACACAGCTCGAGGAAGAGCTGCGAAGTTGCTTGGTACTCGTAAACCAAGTGGTCATCCTTAGTGGATTTACCAGCTAAAACCTGGTCGTGGACGTAGGAGTTTTCTCTCCGAACCACGTTAAAATTCTGTGTTCTTTATTGCGTTATTCAGTCTTTGCTTTATATTTATTTAAAGAACTAACCGCATTTGCACAGCACAAGTTTTCAAAGCTTCAACTTTCTGGCTGTGTGACCCAGCCAGCTGCATATTTTTCAAATCTGCTTAAACTGAAAACTGAAACTAAGTTTTTCTGAGCTTTTGTAAAAGGAACGAGCTAAGTTTTTCTTTCCACCACTTTCCGCACAGCCAGCTAAGTTATCAGTCCAGCTGACCATCTTCTTTAGAAGTCAGTTGAACTCATAACTGAGCTCTCACTCAACTCGGTTTTAACTTGATAAAAGTTTTCAAAAATCCCTCTTCGGTGTATTCACCCCTCCCCTCTACACCGAAGACCTCGTTCCGGGACCATCAGAAGGAGATCATGTGTTACACGAATGCGCACAATAAATCTTGGTTTACTAATATGTACAGCCTTCGGAGGCGCTGGGCTTCTGTTTTCACCCGACGAAGTTTCACAGGAGAGCTGTTGGCCACATCTCGAAGTGAAGGTACGAATCGTGTGGTTAAGAGTGTGAAAAAATCCAGTATGAGTCTTTACGAATTTGTGAGGAATTATGAAGAAATGAAGAAAAGCTGGCGCAGAAGGGAAATGGAGGAGGACACACTTGGCCTATGGATGCCGGGACAGATTGTGAGCGACAACGCATTTTTTTCTCAAGCAGCATCTGTCTACACTCGGCGCGTGTATAAGAAGTTTTAGGCAGAAGCCACGAAGACCTTCGATGTTGTTCTTCCTCATGACACGCGAGACCTCGGCGATGATCAGTTGGAGTTCACCGCATCAACTGGTAAAATGGGACGTGCTAGGAAAGTTATTTTCAATACAAAGTCGCATTTCTCGTCTTGTTCATGTGGGAAGTGGGAATCCGAGGGACTTTTATGCCGACATATATTGAAGGTGTACTACTTCATGAATTATTTTTCCATCCCCGAGTCCCAAATCCTGAAGCGTTGGACCAAGAAAGCCAAGGACGGATGCTTTGTTGAGAAGGTTGGTACCGAGATGAGTTCCACGATGCCTTATATGTTGTTTTTGAATATGGCCATGAGGCATCTGTACGAGATGGCATCATGTTGCGTGGATAATGATCCTGGGCGGAGCCTTATCATTGAACGACGGGAGTCGTTGCGGAGAGAATTGTTCAATATTATAGGTTTTCCCCCAGAAAAGCAAAAGCGGAAGGTGCTCACCGATTTGAATTCAAACGAGGTGAATGGGGGTACATTCTCAAATCCCAAAATCCTCAAAGAAAAGGGTTTATTTGCTGCCCGTGAATCTCGTTCCTGGCAGGTTAATAAGAAAGGTTGAAGTCGCGTTTCAAACCTTCTTACACAGCTTACATTACTAATATTTAAGCTTCTTTTTAGCGAGTAATGTAATTTTCGATGCTCAAACTTATTTTGCAGGCACACACAAAAATAATAAACCAACACAAGTTGAGACATCTTCGTTACCGCCGCGCGTGCCATTTGAAATGATGGAGCATGTCTTGAGTACTCCGAGCGTCTATCCTCCTCACAGTGCCGATTGGTTAGCTGATGCAGGAAGAGTCGGACCACTATCTCAGCCATAGGTATGCTATTGAGTTTAAGATTGCACAACTTTTTCTCAGAAACCTTGGAGAATATTCTTGGACGTTGTCCACTTAATGAATTTTTCCTGAGCAGTGTCATATTTGTAACGAGTAAAACAAACTTTTTCTGCCTTGCACGTGTAATAGTATTCTGCTGTTTACTCTAATAGTAGCGAGTGTATTGTCCTTCCCTGATTAGGCAAAAGCTAAAGTTACTATTCTGTGTTATGTAATGTAGAATAGCATTACATAACATTCTTTAACAATTTAATATATCATGTTGGCGAATAACAGATATTGTAAACGTTTCATGGCAAATACATAGAGTTTTTTTAAAATGTAGTACTTCCATGGTTCCTAACTTGGACTGCATCCCGAAAAGCCGGTGGAAGATATGGAAAACTCTGCTGAAGGAGGTTCTCTGAAGCGTACATTCACAAGAAACATCATTCGCTTCGTGCACCTTGTTGGAGTATTTTCCGTAGTTTGAATAATGACATCTGATTTTGTTAAAAAGAAGCGCGTATTCAGGAAACTAGCCCAATGTAGACCGAGCGCCGCTTGCACTCTTCTCCCCGAAGTTAGGAATGATAAGTCCCTACGTGGCCATGTCGTTTCCGCATTCTCTATGACGTCTGCTACTTGATTGGTGACGACCGCCGCCATTCCATGCCTTTTGGAAATAGAGTTTAATAGCGAAGTAATCTTGTAGAAATATTTGTTTCGTTCTTCCAATTTCTTCTTGGTATTTGTGAAAACCCCATGAAATAGTGAGGCGATTGAGTCGATTATTAGCATCTTAATGTTGTTTCTTTCCACAAGTACATCCAACCTAAGCAATAGGTCGACAAGGTGATCCGCCGAATGCAGCGGATTCACCAACACCCGATCCAGCGCGTTGATAGGCAGTAGTTCCATGTTTACTGCAATTTGTTGAAGTCGGCGTACAGGAAATGGAAATTCCGTGTGCAGATACAACGACGCTCCGTCCATTCCACCGGCATTTTTGGGCAGTTGTGTGGTGAGCAATAGTTGTAATGCTAGTTGTGTCTTCCCGCTTGCGCTCTCCCCCACAATTTCCGTGATTCCTTTGCAACGCACGCCACCGCTGAAGGCTCTGTCTAGTATACCACACCCAAACGTGATAAGTTGGCGATTTTCTATGGAGGGATGACTCTGGCCCTGCCTATTTTGCATCTTTCGCAGATTCGTGGGTCATACTATTAATCTTGTTTGACAACTACTTATAGATGGGCAACTTAGGATCCAAAATTTTTGAATCTGTTAAGTATTGGCTTGATGTTTTCGTGGGGGGGCCCAAAAAATATGGGAGGTTCGAAATTTCATAATTTTTTTTCCCTCCATCTGTTTGAATTGTAAAATTTTTTACCACTGTAAATCTTAATTCCCGCCATTATGAGGTTTCTGGCCATGTAAATATATTAGGTATTATTAATTTCTATTACGGAGATTCTTTGCGTCGCACGAATAAGTTATAACATAGCTGCTAGCGTCCAATTTTGTTAATGAATTTAATAATTACTATACATAGTAGTCATATATAGGAGAAAGAAATATAAGATGTAATATTATTATTTTTAACTATAACATTTAACTAAAAAATATATGTTAGTAAATGAATTGTGATCCGATCTGTGAACTCCAATTTACTTCATGTTGGGCTATACAATAATCGAGTTCATATATACGCAATATATACTTGGTTAAAAAACATTTTAAATGACTTTTTATCGGCGTCTATGAGTAGTGTTTAAATATCGACAATTAATAAGTATATCGATAGGCACACATATATCACCCATCGTTACACTTAATTCATTTACCGGCATACTAGGGTAGGCCATTTTTATCTGGGTAAGGCCATTTTATATCACCCATCGGTATTTTTGTCCTGTTGTACATGGAGATATATTTCGTAGAATTAGGTAAGGCCATTTTATTCCGGGATTCATAATTTCAGTTGAAAACCATATTTTGGGCATACATTCGCGATAAACAATTGTACCGACTGTAACAATAAGTGTACCGATGGATAAATAGTGATTACCCCTGGATTTAATTTATGTACCATCGGTACACATTATATACGACCGGTACACCTTTTTGTTTTTTGTTTCATGTTTACATGATAGGGTTAATACGCGAGTTAGTTCCTTATCTCGACCTTAGTTATGTATAGTAATCAGTTTGCACTATGGACCGCAATGAAATGACAGTAGCTTTTAGGATTTACAAAACACACATAAAATATGTTTTCAATCATAATCGGCACGATTTTGTCCACCCAAGCAGTAAACGTCTCGAGCTATTTTACGTCTATATAGCTTCACATTTCCCTGTTCGTTGCCCCAGGCAATAGTTGGTCTGGCACTGATCATGCGCTCAATAGTCATGAGCGCAAAAGGACCACAACTGTGATTGTCCATCTGGATGTGCTGCCTAACGGGCTCCCGTGGAGTAGGCTTAGTAAAAAAGACAATACTTAATGGATCGTACCGACGGTGTGTCTGGGTTAGATCAGTGGTATCCCAATATCCTCCTTCATCTAGGAGACGCGAGAAATTCTTAAGAAACGGGTTGAGCTGCATTCTACGGGCTTTTTCGACTCCTTCCTTGTGCAGCAAAGAGTCGTGCACCTCAGCTTTCCAAAATCTTGGCATTAT
The DNA here is from genome assembly GCA_031470985.1 of Agastache rugosa. NCBI lineage: Eukaryota > Viridiplantae > Streptophyta > Magnoliopsida > Lamiales > Lamiaceae > Agastache > Agastache rugosa. The sequence goes on along the minus strand of CM062602.1, from coordinate 17,618,831 downwards.
GCGGACTACATAGAAATGACGTCCCACGAGTACTGGAATGATGATCTGTATAATAATTGCGTAGATTGGGGTCACAATATTACTCAAAATATCATAAATATTCCATATTAAGACAACATGTACGTTTATAATTACCTGATCGGCTTGCCTCCAAGTTGAAAGATCTGCATTCAGATTAATAGAATTTGTGATTCCAGCCGTCATTTTCTTCCCACTCTTTATCTTTTTACTGTAGTGCTCGACCAGCCTCTGTGTGAATAAAAATTAAGATTTATTCCCACAACAAAACTCTATAATAAACCAAATAATTACAAGAAAATGAATTACTTAGCACCCTAATTATTGACTCACAAAGAATTCGGCATAACAGATTATTGTGTTGGCCCCGTTTCGATGCGGGAGGATATTGTTCCTTTCCTCCAGCCTGCTGCGCAGTACGTCAATGTACTTCTCAAATACCTGCACCAAAACAGAAATCCGATTATTAGTTAAATTATAAAGTTTAAAATTTAAAGATTATTTAATACTATATTTAAGAGAATATTTACGGAATAATCAAGGTCAGCCTTCATGTTCTCAATTCGCAGGAAGTACGGAGGATAAGCGGCATTTCCTCCGATCATTACGCAAGCACAATCATTTGAGAGAAAGGCTTCGTAGCGATGCCATTTCTCCGCGTCTGTGTAATCAGCCGGAGGCAACGAACCAATAGGCGGGGAAATTTCCGGTTGTGGTTCTTCTAGTATAGGACAATGTTGTCCTTCCTCCTGCCATGTTGGGATGGCATTCATCGCTCCAGCTGGCTGCCTCGAGTATAAGTTGTACACGGCAGGATTGTAAAAATTTGAGCTCAAGTCAAGGTTAGCAGGGACCGCACTAATGGGCTGAGCATCAATAATCTACACAAACATAAATTAAATATTAGGAAATAAAAAATTGTGTTTTGCTTACTTGTCGAAATTATTAAGTTACTAGTAGGGAATTACGTGTGTTGCACGTATAACCTCTCATTTAACATGTTTCATTTATTAATAATAAAATATATTTCATGCTAATTTGAGAAAGTTAAAATATAAATTTTTAGATTAAGTTAAACAAAATATTAGCAAGTATGTGCATAAAAAAATATTGCCCTGTAATTAATTTAGTGACATTAGAAGAATCCAAATTACATTTTATATATTTTCAAGTAATTACCTGTTATGCTGCTATCCCCCTCTTTATTATTTTTTTTTAAATCTTATAGGAAATTATTTTATATGATGACCTCAATTACAATTAGGTTACTCATAATCACAATGATGATAGCACAATTTTTTATTTTCAGTAATTTATTTTATACAATTATACTTCAATATAGGCGTCTTCAGTAAATGAGTTAATCTTAAGTTTGATGGTGCTCGCCTTAACTCGACTATTCTAAATATTATCAACAAATAAGAAGTGTAAAAGATAACAAATTACATAAATTAAGTAAACCCCACTAAATAAATTTAATAAAAATAAAGTTTTGTGAAGAGATGTTTCAATGAAAAAGAGAAAACATCGAAATATACAGTACGAAATCTAATAATAAAGGCGACATGTTAATTCTTACAGATTCTGATGCTTACAATGTTATGCGTGACTAAAAATATATACTTTTACCAAAATCAATGTAGAACTACATTAAAACCCCAATACTGAGTTGAACAATTCTAAAAATAATTATATGTTGTCTTTTGTGTTTCACTTTTGAGTTATAGTACGAATAATTCTATTTTAATCGTGAATTTATTAAATTACGGTATAGTAGGAGTAGGAGCATGACTATTATAAGTCGTTATTTATCATCATAAGAAATTTAAAATAAACATAGTAATAAGGATATATTAGGCAACCCCAATTTTTGAAGAATTCATTACTTTATAATAGGTATAGATTTTTTACCTGCGGTGGTTCACGAGATATGTCAACATTTGGCACCGAATGGCGAGGAGGGTCGTATGCATGCTGTGGCCCGCCCAGGGTCACCCACTCGGGTGTAACAAAATCGGGGGTCGATGCTCGTTGTGGGATAAAACCAGGATCACAACATGCAGCTCCAGTGTCATCTCTTGGACTTACCTGTGGTGACTCTACGGGTGGTGGTGTGTCATGACGCGGTGGAGGTGTATCTCGACGCGGGGTGGAACGGCGTGAACTCTTACTAAATAGGTCTGTGAGGAAGGCCTTGATCTCAGGAAAAAATACATCTCTCCACTGTGAAGTTATCTCTCTCTTGACACTTGCGGCTGTCATTTCCGACAAGTCTTTCATATACCGCCTTTCACGAGACCCTCTACTAGTGTCGGTGCCGCTGCTAGATGATGACGACGGAGTGTTCCTCCGAGCACGCTTTCCCTTTGTTTTGGCTGTATCTTTTGGTTGGCCACGGAATCTCAAGTCGTATGTGTAACTGGAGGCTACCGGCCCCGACATATGGGGGGGGACTGCTAGGCCTTTTAATTGGGGGGCGACGTGCAACCTGTATTCCTTATTTGATCGGATTGATAGGCCTCACATAATGCACTCCGAGCACGTTGTCCATTAGTAGAGACCTCCAGTACTGTGTCTCCTCCTCGGCTGCCTCTGGCTCAATGGAGTCGTTACTGATGACTCCGGCGCGAAACTGATCTCCAAGATCTACCCTTAAGGCTGGTACCATTATCCATCTCAAACATCGAGGAATGGCATTGTCTGATACTGGAGTAGAAACTAATCGAGCTAAACCAGGAATAGCCTCGAACATCCAACACTGCAGTACCCACACAGGGCCGTAATAGTGGTACTTCGGTAACATTTTTGATCCCTGAATTTCCAGACTTTTAGTATAGTTCCTTAATACTTGAAATGTATACCCACCCCAAGGGAATTTGTTCCACGCGTCGAGATCATCCACCAATACCCAAAGCCAGTCCTCCACGTTTCTCCGTTCATCCCTACCTAACCCCATAAAATAAGTCAGGAGAACATTTGCTACTTTAATGTGTAGCTCACCATCAGGATCATCTATCCTATCTCCATTTAGAAAGCGGATCCGCAGCTTGCTACCAGATATAGGTTTCCCGTCACAAAATCTTTGATAAGCCTGTACATTATCCGATGTATGATTCGCATGTGGATCAAAAAAATTAGGTCCGAAACATAATCCCGACATTAGGGCATATTCTCGAGGCGAGAATCGGATATTATTGTCTCCGATACGATACCATGTCTCATGCTGTAATGCACCACACACCTCAACCTCTCTAGCTACGAGCATGTGTAGCGCTTTACCGCATGCTTTGCCCAATGGCCATTTCATAAGATGCCCGAAACACCCGGCCTTGAATCTATCAAGCAGTTCTTCACCCCCAACTGCAATCAGCCTATTCCTAATATCTGTTATTATCCCACATCTGTAGTATGTGTTAACCCTTGGAGAGTACCGTTGAGCATCTTCTCGGATCCAGTTCCAACCAAACTGCACCCAAAAAATTTACGATTACACAGGAACAAACACACGAAGCCTACTGAAGATACATACTTATGTACCGACCACACCTACACTGTACCGATTGTATACCTATATGTTCCAATCGGTACGCATATTTACTCGAGTGGTACACAATTTGTTAAACATATCAGTAACTTTCCAAGGAATAAACGCAAATATATATTTCATAAATTTATACATGAGCATAATTGACTTGAAATCGTAACAGTAAATTGTCTTCATAATGAGGAATCTAACAATTATGCGTCAGTAAAAACATACCTGCATCAGTAGACCACAATTTACAGATTATAACAACTCAACAAACCTTCAATACATGTGCTTCATTTATAATCAATACTAGTACGGGATAATATTTCGGATAAACACAAAAGCAGCCTAAATTTATATACAATTTCCATCCAATTTTTACTATTACGGACAGATGATGATACAAATTCTGTTAACATTTTCATAACGCGCAGTTATGAAAATTCCTTAAATTTATCTATTTTTTACCAAAATATTAAATTAATTTATGCATCTCAAAGCAAAATTAACTGTACCGATAAGGTTCACATCCATTTACCCATTCCTGCAAAAGAAAGCGGTACAATATCATCTGCGATCGGTACATCCGGTTTACAGAACTAACCTCTTCAAGACGTGCTTCATCTTCCAGGCGGCGGTCATCCTCGGATGGTCGTGTTGAACTTGATGCCGCCATCGTCTTTCAGCTACCGCTGAATATGGTATTTCCTCAACCAGAAGGGATCGAAGGGGTCAATTCAAACTAGCGGTACAGGTGGGGTGAATTCAATTTTCTGTACCGCTTCGATTTTTATGTTCACAAGATGGGGGTTTGCCTAAATGGCATCGGTATGGCCCACGTTTTTGTCCTGTTGTATTAAGTCCTTCATTGAAGCCATTCTCATGGGTTAATATTAAAAAAACAATAATTTATCAGGTGTTTTTGTTTTTTTAGAATTTACTAGAGTGTCACCCGTGCGACGCACGGGGAGAGTTTTTTTTTTCTTGAAGAAAAAATCTTTCCTATGTTAATTTTCATTTGTAGTTACTAAGATTATTAACCTAAAATATTTATAAAAATATTTTAGGTTGTACCAGCGAGATAATCTATACAATAAATTGACAGTCATGTAATTATTAAGATTATTGATTTAATATTTATAAATTGACACTCAAGAAATCTAATGCTTATCCAATGTTTTGAACCTTTGTTGTTTGTCTATCACAGATGTCTCGAATTTGTAGGTCTCGAATTTACTGGTGAAATGTGAATTTGCTTTCTTAAGGTTTCTTAATTATTATGAAGAAAAATAAAATAGAGAAGAAATATAATGCTTATCCAATTTGCGCGTGGGATGATTATTAAAAAAGCAAATGTACATTGGAAATAACATAAGGTTTTAGGGAAGACGAAATGTTAATTAAAAAAACAAATGAGGAGCTACATTGTACAGTTGTCTTTCAGAAAACAGAAAGTCAAGTGGTTTCCCAAAAAAATATTAGTCATGTGTGATGAGGCAGTGAAAATATTTTGCATGGCACATGCAATATTGGGCAGGAAAATGCATTGTAATTATTCTGCTTTAATATAGTAATAGATATAATTAATTGTACTGTGAAATTTTGGCCTTTCAAACAAAATCATTTCTATGTAGGTAAACACTATCTTATTCGTAGATTTTACTACTCACTCCTCGGTAAGTAATTCATAAACCCCAATTTTTTTCCCCCTCAACTACCCTCCATGTATAGAAAAAATAGGGATTTTTTAATTAAGTATGTGAACCTAAACGTACAAATATTAAATTTTTGTACATAGTTGAATGAATTTTCTCGTAATATTATTGATATATTTATGACATTCTAATATGCGATAATCAATTTTGTGCCTTCGTGACGTTATGCCTACGTCAACCTAATTGCTTCTTTATATATAGTCACTAAAAATACATTAATACACTACTCCTGAGTAAATTCATGGGGTGCAATCAATTTAATTTGTATATTTTATAATACTGCACATATTAGCATGACTATTTATTTATTTCATGATAGAAATGGCCAATTGAATTATGAGGTTTTACAACCATAATTATGCAATCAGTGTGCAAATAAATACAACCACTTCAATTTCATTTGGAAACAAAATGCACTCTATGACGCTCTCCATGCCATTTATCAAGCAAAATTGGCTCCACCTTATTAACTTAAATCTCGTACGGGTTTATTATTCAATGTCACATTTATTTTACATTAGTAACAGCAATTGTTTATTCATACATCGAATACTCATACATTTTTTTCCTACACTATAATTTTAAATTTCTTAAATTGAGATAATTTTATGACTAAAACTTCTAGGCCAATCTATCTATTATATATTAATAAGAGAGTTTTTACTCCTCAATCAATTGCAAATCTATTTGAAATATATTTTAGTGGCCATTTTGCAATTACAAATTAATTGAAGGGCAAAAGTCTTAGCCAAAATGTGAATACAAACGGTTTGTTTAAGGTTTGATTAGTGAAATTTATTTTTAGTTAATTTTAGACAAATTATAATGCTAAAGAACGTCTCCCACTACTTTTTTATCACCTCAAAACAAATCTTCAAAATTGTGAATAATATATATAAATTATTAAATTAATATTTCCTAAAAACCATAGTACTTATCCATCCTAAACTTTGTGTTCCTTCACAAAAAAGAAAAAGAAAATTAGAGAAACAGTATTACTATTTTTTTTTTAAACATAGAAGTGATAGAAGTTTAGAACAAGTATTATTTTATGTTTTGGTATTTGTTCATTTTGTTATGAACAATTATATATTTTGCTCAACGTTATGTTATACTAATGAAATGACAATATTCAATAACTAAAATGATAAGTTTTCTTAAAATAATCGTGCATAAAATAATCTTTAAAAAAAAAATAGATTGACCTAATATTATAAGCAAATGTTACGCAATTGCATGCCTACCTTTACTTAAGCATATACTACCATGGAATAGGATAACAAGTTAATTATATATAAAACAAACAAACAGTAAAACAATGAAAAAAAAATTTATCTGCAAACAAACAAACTAAAATAATTTCATTAACTACAATACCATAAATGATCAGTTTAACTAATGAAAAGCCAAAATCGAGATGATGAAATTGATTTCTTCTATGCAATTAATGTGCTCAAATATCAGATAGCTTTCTTATAAAATCCGTGACATGTCATTTCACACTTCCTTGATCATTTCAAGAAATGTGATTTGCGTCTGTTTCCTTCTTAAAAAGTTAAAATAAATATTGTGGTGGGTTCAAGCAAAAATTGATGAAATTATGCAGAAGCTGTGGTTTTATATTTTGGTCTAATTAGACCTAGACAAAAATGTGTATTATTTTATTATTCATAATTGTGTATGCAAAATATAAAACCAATTTGTATGCAAAATATAAAATATTTTATGCAAAATATAGTGGTTACTTGCTCCAATTTAGATGGAAAATATAAAACCAACAATTACGAGTGCTACAATACTAATTAGATTACACAATCACACCCATGCAAAAGTCTTCAAAAATTAATTGTTCTGCACAAATATTTAACATTACTATTATAAAGTGCTCATCCAAATTTGAATAGCCCCATCAAAGTCACTGCTACCAATGCATGTGACTTGCTGCATGTCCGCTTCCCTCTGGGTCGGCACAGCCTCCTTCTCCGATTTTTATTCCTGCTGCATCCGGAATTGCGACATGGCCCAGCCCCACACCTTCAACACCTGCATGTTCTGGGGCTCCTTCTACCATTACACCAATGGGAACAACGTCATTCATTCTTGGTGGGTTTCCTACGTCGTTAAGCTCCGCTTCAGTTTTCAGATTCCATAAGTCGGTGACGACGGTCCTCCTGTACTCTTCACACATTAGCGGGTTAATAGAACCAACAGGAGTTCCGGCCGCTAGACACTCAATTAACTTAAGCGCCATAATACCGCAGTCGTGGAGGTTCACTTGATGTGGTACTCCAGGGTGTTGTATTATATCCCATTCATACTGCTTGCATAGCACACTCTCTCACTTCACTTACACCTTCTCCTCCATGCACAGCGCTGGTACACACCTCGAAAGATCCCTGAACTCACTTCTTACACAAAACCACTCCTCCGACGTCCGACAAAGAGAGTCGTACACCGTAATCCGCTCCATCACCATATCAATAGCGTATGCAGCCCAATGGTTACCCTTTATATTTGCAATGCCAATCACATATTGGGCAATCCACCTTGGAATTGGCCTCTCCACTGGCCATTCCCCGTTTGCATAGGGAGCAAGGTGCTTTAATACAAACCCTTGGCTGGGGTTCTTTATTTTTCCCTGCACATTTAATATACTGTATCATTGTATGATAATTGGAAAAAATGCAAATTAAATATAAGGATTATAATATATTACTATATATTAATTTAAGAGGATGATTAATCCTAAAATTTTATTTATGAGTCTCAATTCGTACCCACGCAGCCGCATCCATTAAGGTCCAGTTTCGTTGGAATAATGCCGGCTCCAGATTCGCTTTGAACATGAGCATGTTCATCACCAGGTCACATTCCTGATTGAGATATATAGCTCTTATTACAGCAGATAAAAAGGTGTGTCATTTAAAAAATTATTATATAACAAAAAGATTTCATATTTGGTATAAATTTAATATTCCTAACCAAGGTACGGAGTGTTTTTTTTATATTTAAAAATAGAAGAATAACTGAGACCTGAAAACCAAAATTTCCTTCCCTAATATGACAAATTAATATATAATTCTGAAATAACGTCAGAGATACATACATATATATATATATTATTATATAGATAGATATATATATTCTCTAATTTTCCCAGATAAATCCCAGGGAGGTCCAGTGACCCCACTACCCCCCTCTCTCTACTAAGTCTTAATCTGTAATACACACTACATGACAGACCTGAGAATATCGTTTAGGAATATAATGCTTACAAAGTTTGAAATCCATGCATCATTCTTCAGCAGTTTCTCGAACCGCCACGGATAGATCACCTTCTCCCTTCGCATGTTGGTTCGTATTTGTCCACCGCTTGACACATGAATCACAAGTTAGGATCTTTATACATCTTCATCACTATAATATTCACCAATTTCGAATTAGTTACCACAGAAATATTATAAATATTTCCCTTACTTAATCCCGATAACGGCAAAGCAGTACCAATCCTGAAATTCGTTCATGGCCGCCGCATCCATTTCATGGAGTGGGTTGTACGGCTCGCTCGTGCCACGAAGCCTTCTTCGGATACTCTTCATGTAGCTATGGTTACGTGCACCCAATGCCCGTTTGATCTTCGATCTGCTAGAAATGCTGTGGAATGGTTTGACCGAAGAAGAATGCACGCCGCGTGCATCTGCCATGAATGATGTCCTCTTATTTCCTGCAATGCTATTCGTCGTGACCTGAGTCAAAGAATTTGCTTTCCCTATCTCACGCAAACGATAATTGGATGAACTTGTTTCCGGAATGATGTAATTTTGCCAACTGTCACCACCGGCTTCTTCAAACATTGGCTGCTTTCCTTGATTTCTTCCAATCTGTGATGCATGTTCCTTCGACTTGCGCTTCTGCTACTTTGCCAAAGCCTCCCTAAATTCCTTTATGAACAACTCGTTCGCTTGCTCCTCCTTCGCCCTTCTGCTCTCATCTTCATCAGCCTGCCTCTTGTACTCACTGGTAATGTATGCAATTCCTCCATGTATAAGCCGAAATTGCCCCACCACGTAACGCTCGAAGTAGGTGGTGCCCTGCTTTATAATTATATTTGTTTATGTAACTTAATTTAATCATAATCTACATATACGTATAATCAATTCATATAAAGCAAAGTTTGTACGCCACAAATTATATCTAAATATTTTTCGGCCGTGCGTACCAAAAAGTTCTCCACCGGAGGATTATTATACGGCCCAATTGAAGGGCTGATCTCATCACCCTCCCTACCCACGTGATTCGTTTCTTCTGAGAAATCCAGCCTTCTCACGACTCCATTCGCGCCGTGCACCGGCGCTTCCTCCATAGTATTCTCGCAGTTGGCCTCCACCATAGATGGATCGAGAGTTTGCTGCTCCAACCACATCGCCTCGTACATAGAGGGTTCCATGGCCACCTGAAACAGTCTATATTATTAGTAAATTGCGTATAATACAAAGTATGATGTTAGTATTGGATAGGACAAAGGTAAATTTAAAAATTATACTCACGTATTGGAAAGTTGCGCCATCGCAAAAGATGCGATCGATGCACTTGTATGGAGGGCTTCGACGGCTTATCCAACGGCCCATGCGTGGCCAGACTTAGTTCCACTCTGGAACTTTTTGAGCCCACGGCAGTGGGATACCTGGAGACACCTCATATATCCAGTACTGCAACACGGCCATAAATCCGTACACATACACCACCGGTATCCGACCAGAATAACCCGTCGTTGTCATCTCATCCCAGGTCTGGTACAGCCGTTGTACCAAAAATGTGTACGCTTCTCGTCCCCATGGATATTTTATGAATTCCTCCATGTTATCCACAGCGTGTATGTATTTAACATCAATTGTCTTGTTCTTCTTTATTTCTCCATTAAAAATCCCCCCGTACATCATATACAGGAGGGCCAGCCTGTACGTGGTAATTGACTCGTTATCCGTTGCCGCATGCTCAAAGAATTTCTGCTCGATTGTCTCGAAGGTTGGGAGCCTTCTTCCATCAGTAAACATATCCGCATAAAAGTTTGAATCCTTTGGCAACGGTTTTGACGGCCCTCTAAAGGATAGGCCAGTTAGTAGGAAAAATTCTTGCGGCCCGAAATCCACTGTGCAATTTGTGAACTCGAACCTTAATCGGCCACTGCTCCTTATGTCAACTATTCGGAGCATCAGTCCGAACAGCACCTGGCCCTGAAACATCATGTCTGGCAAGTCCAGGAACATCCCGAAACACGACTTCCTGAATTCTTGGAGTTTACCGGGGCCCAGCCGGTTAATTATATGGGAAGCTATGCTAGGTAGCCAGTTTGTGTTTCTAAGATACGCAGTCCCTGTAGCCAATTTATTTAGGAATTAATTATTTATCTGTTAAATTCAATTTAACAGATAATACCAGTATGACTGCCCTTTTAGATTACTAATAACTTCACCGTCATTTTCATTAAATCAGTATTTTATTTTAACATAAAAATTTAGAAAAACATCTTTATAAATGAAATGATATTTATAAATGATAATGCAAGTAAAAAAATATAAAAGAAACCCTAACCCCACTAATTTTAGTTTTTTTAGGGGAAAAACTGTGTTATTAATGTATGGTTTCGTGTGTTTATATAAATTTTTGTTATATTTCGATTTTATATGACATTTAGACGGCCAATTTATATTTTTTCGCCCTGGGCCAATATTTTTCCGGGAAGGGCCTTGTGAACACCCCACACACTTAATCCTAACAAAATTTTATTATTTCATCTCCGGCAGAAAGATAAACATAATTTATATAGGCATCACACACATACAGACCTATGACGCAATTTTGGGCCTATAAACATAAATATTCTGCCTCTTCTATTGTAAAAAAATGTGATGTTCCCATATATGTTCATATAAATGTTGTGAAGTTAGATCCTACGTGGGCCCAGAAAGCTACTAAACTATAATTTCTAAGCATATCCACATACATGATACACCTCTTACACTAGCACACTTGATTTGTGTAATGTTGATAGCATATCCTATTTACTTTACCTCCATCAGATATGTAGCATCCTCGGTATGTAGACATTCTTAGTTATCGGCGCGTTTCTCCGCAACTTATATATGTTATGATATTTATAAGGTCGACCTTGAAGGAATTTTGTCAACGGCGCACTGCAACGAATTTACATGCCAACCATTAAATTTAACCCCAATTTAATTCGAAATTCAACGATAATCTTAAAGGTTATGTACGCAATTTACCATCAATTTACAGTACGGAATTCAAAAAATTTATTTACCACCAATTTACAGTATATAAATTTTAAGTCACAATAACAAGCCTCAATACAACACCATGCATGTAAAGAAATATGCACTGCATGCAACCGGATAGTCCTTCAATTCTCTTTACCTAAATTTACGAAAGTAGAAAGGTACAATTTATGTGTGTTTACTACAAATTACCTCTGCAGCCAATGTAGCACTTCTCTTCTCTAAAATGCTCCGCTTCTACGATTACTGAATACCTGGAATATTCCCCCAACAATATTTTGTAAAAAAATATGAGGCACAATTGAGGTATTGTGTGATGGAGAATTAAGGTGCTGTGGATACTTGCTTTAATACATAATCTGCCCTTTTATAGAGGGAAGGAGGTTAATTGGGGGTTATAGCGGATTAAATGCAATGTCCACATGGCAGTAAAATATTTGGTCTGTAAAATATTTTGACGCCGCATAATCATAGTGGATTAAATGCAATATTTAACCATGGCAGTAATTAACTCTAAAATGTGTTATTTACCGTCCTCCTCATAAACAAATTATATTACTTTTGTGCCTCATGCTCCGATTCAAACAAATTTTTTCACCGTATTTCCAAGCTATATTAATTTTTAAAGAGCCGATTAAAACATAATTGTATCTGCTATTCATGGGAGTCATGAAATAGTGAGTACTAGTTATACTAGATTTTTTATGCCGTCACATGAGGTTATACCTGCCCCTCATTTCTTTGCCCTTATCTATGGTAGGAGTCATAGCTTCACGTTTTACAATGACTCATTATTTTACTATAGTATACATTTTGATAGGGTAAAGTACCGCTTGTAGAAAACTGTGTACCGATCGACATAAAAGGGCAAAGAAACGGACTTGATAAAATTGCTATCGGTACATTTATTACGCGATCGATACAATTATGTTTTCATCCGTAGTAATACTTTAGATGGTTTTCACTCTAGTGATTGTACATATGCCTAAATTATAACAACTTCTTGTTTTATATTTTTAATTATTTGTATGCATGAACAAAGAGAGTTCAAAGATAACAACATTAAAGTTTGTATGAAAAAATTAGGCCATACGTAAATAAAGTGCAATAATAATCCACAGAACTTTACAAAGCATGAATTAAATCCCCTACTGTGGTGTGCAGAGGAACTGTAGATTGACAATCAGTTGTGTGCAGATCCTTAAATGGAACAAATCGAGGAAGATTCTGTGCAACAAAATTGGGTGGTGGGAAATTATTTTCCCTACTTTTATATGGCTGGTTTTACATCCACCTTAATTCCTTATTGCCCCTGAACGCACGAGACGGCTTCTTTTAACATTTTTTTTTTAAAATATATTAAAATACGACAAGAATTAAATAAAGAGAAAAGGTTCAAATACTCCCCTCATGTTGGTAGTGGTAGGCAAATATCTTCTGAGAACTTTGTTTAGGTGCAAATTCACAATTTCCTAAACTTTTTGGGTGCAATTACCCACTCGCGGTAACGGAACTAACGCTTCCGTTAGCCAAATAAATAATTTTTATTTATTTTTATTCTTGTGGGACCCTCACAATTCCCAATGGTTTTATACTACATAATAGTTACTAAAAGCTCAAATTAGGAAACAAATTATTTCGAACCCTAGCTCACTACTATGAAAATTGAAGTGAGGTTCTCCGATGATTTGCACGAAAAAGGATGACGAACCACTTCAAGAAGATGAGATTATCAATATCAACAAGAAATAGTTGGGTTGGATTGCAAATTATTGGAGAACTTGGCCTAAGTTTTGATAGTTGTAAGCTAGGATTCCAAACAAATTTTTTTGTAATTGGAGCTTATAGCATCAATTAATTATTGAGAATTGTAAGGGTCCCACAAGAATAGAAATGAATAAAAAAATGTTTATTGGCCAACGGAAGTGTTATTTCCGTCAGGGCGAGGGGGTATTTTCACCCTTTTTGTAAATAAAACTACAAATATAACGTATTTTCTGTTAACGGCGCCGTTTGCTACTCACAGCAGCGGGTGATGTGATGAACGATGCAGCAGAAAACCCACCCCCGCATTAATACGTTCCTGGAAAGTCAACAAAAATTACCTGACCTCGCCAGGCCTCCTCAACTACCATTTCAGGAATTAAATTCCTAGATATTCGTCACCCCTCATGATTGCAACTGGAACTTTAATTAATATGATAAGGTTCTTGGATGTAAATGTTGCAGTAGCATTCAATACCCCCCTACTTTCATATAAACGCTCTATCCACAGCAGCGCATGTTGTGGCCGTGCGACGTCGTTTTGAAGAGTGGAAACGATTTAGTCAAATGGGGCGTTAATTTGTTATGTTGGCGTCATAAGTAAGAAAACCATTTTTTTAACTCAATAAATTAATTTAAATTTGAAAAATTTTAAAAAGAAATATGTCAACTATGTAATAGAGTAAGTAGACAAAAATTCTGGCATGACGTGGGTAACCAAAAGTTGGCGGTAGTATGAACAAAAGGCCCTCATGTTGCATATTTGTTCATATAATATAACTAAATTGCATGATTATATATTTTGTGTTAGGGCCGAAATTTTGGACTTAGTTTATAAAAATTAACCATGTGGCTAAAAATAATATGTACAGTCCAATTGAAATGAGGATAGGTGGTACATATAGGAACACTGTCCACTTACATCAATTACCAATCGGTACATAATTTTATTGGGGCCAAATTGTTATAAACATATATTAAAAAATATTGCTTCAGAAAGTGTAAATAAATGTGGAGATGTTCTATGATTTTAAGGCTGTATAAGAGGAAAATAAGAGTAGCTATATCACCAATACATAAAGAGCATGGGGATAATTTCACCGAAGACATTTTCTCCCTAAAACACATATACAAAAGCGTGAATTCTACGTGATAATATTTGTGAAATGACGAATTAATAATTTAGAGTAATCCACCCTGAGTTTATGATTTGCTGAGTAACCCATAAATATACCTCTGAATATCTGAACAATAAAAGTGCCACAAATATTGTCAAATAGATGCAAAGGTTAATCAGTGTAATCACATATATTTACAAATTTCATGACATTTACTCTACATTGCTGATAGCTTTGGGTTATATAACTTATATCTATCCAGATTCATTTCACATCAAATTCCAAAAATGTATCGAAGATGTGTGTATTGGTAATGGTTTAAATTGTAAAAGGCTCAATTAGAAGCAAATATATACATTAAAATAAACCAAGTTATGCAGGTTACTAAATAAAATAATTATTGGAGGTTACTAAATTAAATAATTAATGGATACACATAATGGTGCTGCATATATTTATTCATTTTAAAAATAGTGAAGTAATAGTTGTAGGTAAAGAATACCTGGCAGGATTCAGGAAATCAGGGATACCATATATGGGAAATAAATGACCTGGATGGACCCATGCAACATCCCACATTAATGCGTGTACTAATACAGAATATTCACCTGAAAAAACACCACCCAATAACAAAACCATATGCTCATTCATCTAAAAAATTTAAGAAAAATGCTTATACAATATAATAGTCATGCTTAATATAAAATACCAACAAATTATTAATTATTGAAGTTTGTGCTATGAAAAAAGTGAATTATTTGTGTTTGTCTGAAAAATGCTTAAACAAGATAATAATCATGATAAATATAAAATACAAAAATAAGACAGTGTGCATATCATCTGGAAAAGAACACAAAATTAATTCAACGATAAAATGTAAATAAAAATATATTGTAATCCCGTAATAGTAATGCTTAAGTTATGTTAACAGAAACCATGGTACTGTGGAACTTACATGGTTTTGAAGTAAAAGCATGGCCTATAGCCTTGTAGGAAGCATGAAATTTTTAATATATGTACATAATAACACTTCTATAAATCTTACGAGGAAAAAGTCCAATAATTAAATCCATACCGAGTAATTAAATATTGCGAGGAAAAAGTCCAATAATTTTTAATAATCCTTGTGAAAAGTCCAATAAGCCTATATAAATGGGACGGAGGGAGTAAAATTTAATTTTATTAGGTTAACAAAACTAAAATGCAATAATTAAATCCATACCGAGTAGCCGTGTGTGCGGAGGTGCACCCATCACATCGGAGTCATTTACGCTTCTTTTTTTTCTATTTCAACGAGGGCCAGCCTGAATATACGCACTAAAGCAAAAATTATTTAAAAAAATGGCCGAAGAGGAGCTTCTTCAAGAAAGAGTATGGAGAGAGTACGAGATAGACTTCATGTTGCGGTGGTTTTATCGTATCTGCAAATCGTGGGAACCAGTGGGTTCAAGGCCAATCCTGACGGTGGTAACCCGATTCCGCCAAGTTCTCCACAACCAGTACCCAAGGGTTCCGCCTAGGTCAAGGGTAGAGATCGTACAGAAACTAATGGCTCTGCGCTCAGAATTTGTTGAGTTCGGGTGGTTCATTAATCTGCCTGGCGTCAGGTATCAGGATCAGTGGAACTCAGTTCAGACAGGGATCACGTACTGGGAGCGTACCGGGTTGCAGGTAACTTGTTAAGCTGGATTTGTGTGAGATTAATTTCCAGTAAGCGTAGTGAAAAGAACTTTTTGAACGACATTTAAACATCTAAAGAAACCTTATTACTCTAATGTTAGGAACCCCGGCTGCATTGGAGGTTCCGAAAGTACGGAATAAGGCAGTACGAGGCCCGGAAGTTCCTGTTCGATGGATGGTGCCTCGATAACATCGACTACCGGTGGTTGATGGATGCTGCGGCGGGAGTTGAGCAGGTGTGGTTGGGTGAACCATATGCTTAGTAAATTATTCTAGTATATTTACCAGCTTTTCAGTATATAAAGTTGTCAAGGTATGTTAAGGTATCTGTAATCCGGGGATCGCGAGGAGATACTTAGGATTTTATTTTGTGTCTGGAAACAAATGACATTGGGTTACGGCACCATGGGGTGTTCTAAGAGCCAGGTCCCTCAAATTAATTACATGGTTTTGTGTATGGTGGTAATGTAATCAATTGTGATGTTAACAATATTCTGTACATATTTACTACCTATGTGCATAAAAAATTTTGAACAATATTTTGAATTTCATAAGCTGAAAACAAGTGTGGAAGAAATCCCTCAGAAAAGTTTAGTCAAGATATAACTTTTAAACAGTAATTTAAGAATCGCAAGAAACAAATTAGGTCAAAAGGTCCGCGTACGTGAGGAAAAAAAAGAATACACATAAATGTGACTAAACTCCACAAAAAAAAATACAAAATAAGGAAACAAGTAGGCAAAATGTATATGACAAATGTAGGGTGATGTATTTAAAACAAATGGAAAAAAAGGAGGGTCGAATGCTTGCAGTAATTGCATGCTGAATTAGTTTGATGGTTCACAGGTATCTCACAGCAAATAAATTAGCATAGCAAGAAGCATGGTCGAATCACAGAGAACGGGAATTCACCTATTTTTCCTATAAATCTAGTTTAGGTGTAGCCACCACGCCTTAATTTGAGATAATTAATTAAAACTAAGAAAAACAATAAATTAACAAAATAGTAATGAATGGAAATTCAATAAGAAGAAAAGTAATCTTGAGTCGAATAAATCCACACTAGTCTAGGCTCTCATGATCGATGCAAAGATGAATTAATTCCCAAGAACCAAGCAGTTATAGGGTACCGTGAATGCAGCAGACATATAAACGACACCTAAATGTGCATTATTTTCAAAATAAATCATAGAACACTTAATTTCTTAACAACCAAAATACACACACATCACTCACTAATCCATTGGCAAATTTGATTACACAAGTCCAATGTAATGACAATTTCTTCGATTTATTTATAGAATATAGTATCCCAATAATATTGTACATTAATGGCTCCCTTTAAAAATAAATAGGGATTATGGTTGGCTGGTGGTAATGAAGCACGTGCTGCGAGGATGAAAGAGATAAGAGGCCAACATTTCGTTCCCACCTTAATTGAATTAATTAGATAGAGTGAGAAAATGAAAGCGGTAATTAAATATGATGCCAGTTGGCATCTATATGCGGAAGCATAAAAGCACCCAAAACCAGGAAACCGGGCGTCCTCATTAAAACCCTAATTACATCAATTTCACAGTAGGAAAAAATTGGGTTGTAAACCGGCATCAACATTTGCAAAAAATGGCATGCGCTTCCTTTCGGTCCAGCTCCAGCAGCGTAAATTCAGAGGAGGGGGGACCCCACTGTGACCACGGCCTCTGTGATTTGAAGACTTCGATGTCGCTGGAAAACCCGTGAAGGAGGTACTGGAAATGCCCGCGCTGGAGCGAGGTAAGTGAAATATAATAAGGTTGTGAGAATATAAACATAAGTATCCATTCCGGTAGGTTAATGTATTAATTGCGTTTGCTTCTTTCTTACAATAGGGCGGTGCATGCTCTTATTTCCTCTGGTATGAGCCACCGTATGAGGGCCACGTTCGTGATGTCCTTTTGGAAATAATACGGAAACACAACTACTTCAAAGGGAAGCTGGCAACAACAGAGCGAGAATGTTCAAAACTCGCAGATGGCTTCAGGAATGTTACAGAGGAACTCGAAGCAAAAAGAAGGACCATCGTACGGTTGGAGGATGAACTGGAAAGGAACCTCGATTACGTCGGAGATTTGGAGCTGCAACTTGAAGAAAAGGTGCAATCCCTTGGGGTTTTGAAAGTAGAGAATAGCGTCTTGAAGAAGTCTGTGAAGGAGGCGGTGTTTAGGCTCTGGTGTTGGGTTTTTGCCATGGTGTTGTGTGTTTGCTTCATGTTTGTGCATAACCAGTTTTTTAAGTCAGGGGGATCTTCCGAACTCTTGTATATGCTAAAGTAGGACTTGGTCCAATTATGGTGTGGTTGTATTTTGCAAGTATTATAACGTATTAGGCATGATTATGACTTTTTCGGTTTTGGATTTGTGATAAGCATGGTGTGATTGTACTTATTTGCATTTTTCACTATACGAATTTTGCATAAATGAAGTTTAAATATTTGACTTAGGTATGGAGGAATTGGAATTTTACTTGAATGCATAATCAATGTTAAAGCGCAGATGTGGCCCACAAAAGTTTAGCAGAGGCCCAGTTAAGTATTACTATGACTAAATATATAAATCAGGCCATTATTATTATTATCCGCCCAAAACAAGATTTCAAACACAAGGGGCACATATTAAACGGCGCGAAGAGGAGTTATATAATACGTGCGAAAGATGTCACCGAGGATGCGCCTTTTCAGAATCGGCATTTCGGTGGTTATAAATAAAGGGGTAATTGTTTCTGGATTACCAAATAAGTTAGTAAGATTTGGTCGTAAAAAAAATGGAGACCACGTACCTATTCCCATATGTTGCGTGGCAGATTTCAGAGGAGGAAGTGCTAGTAGATGCAATGTTTCGACGAATCGGCAACGTAGATTTGTCAGACAGGAAAGCAGTGAACAATGAAATTCGATCCATTGCGAAGGAAATATCTAGGGAAGGAAGGGCGCGGCCAAGGAAGTCGGGGTACGAGATCGTCGTCAAGATAATGCAATTAAAGACACGAATTGACATGTTTAAAGCATTTATCGCCATCACCGGGGTCGAATACGATAGAGTAACGAATGTCGTTTCTGTTACGCCTGAGTATTTCTTATCAATTGGACAGGTAATATTTTTGCTATTTAATACTAATTTAAATTCAAATTTCGTAAACATTACATTAATACCTGAATTTATGTGACGTGCTAATAATGTTAGGAGCCTCCGATGTTTGTCATGTTCCGGATGAATGGAGAGCCATGGTGGGACAAGCTGTGTGCCGTGTTCGATGGTGCTGGCCTGAAGAACGTTGAATTCAAATGGATATACGAGGCACAGTTGGCATGGGATCTCAACATAATCGAGTAAAAAAAGAATTGCTTCGAATATGAAGAGAAGAAAATGAAGGATTCTGGGTTGAAAATAGACGTCGTAGGTTGCACATTTGATTGCACTTTTATTAGTATTGTTATTAATATCGTTTTCGTTGGATGTTATATTTTTTTTTATTAAAATGTATTATAACTCTTTAAAGTGTAGTATGCACTATATGTATAATGTAGTAACATGCGTTTGTTTTAGCACAAAAATGATGCCTGAAAATGTGATTAGAAAAACTAACTAAGTAGGGCTAGTATGTATAAAAAAATATAATAATACTACGAATAATTAGCACAACATAAATGCGCAACAGGTGAAATAATAGTACCAGATGTTTCTGATGGTCCCTGAGCTGGGTACTTGGTGTAGAGGGGGGGGTGAATACACCAAGTAGATTTTTCGAAACTTTTATCAAGTTAAAACGGAGTTGAGTGAGAGCTCAGTTATTGATCCAGCTGGGGAGGGTCAGCTGGGTAAACAACTCAGCTGGCGGTGCGGAAAGTGGTGGTTTGAAAACTTAGCTCAGTTACTTAGAAAAACTCAGCTTGAAAATATTAACTTATCGTTTTCAGCTTAGTCAGGTTGTGCAACTTTTCGAGAGACACAGCTGTCTTTGGAGAGCAGCTGTGTGTGCAGTTTTGAACAAGTATGCAATGATATGAAGGCGTTAGTACACATCTGAATATAAAGCAAAAGTAAAGAGAGAGAGATAGAAGCACGCGAGTTTTTACGTGGTTCGGAGTAACACCTCCTACGTCCACGACCAGGTTCACTGGTAATCCACTACCACTTGGTTTCCAAGTACCAAGCAACTTCACAACTCTAACCCGAGCTGTGTTCCAACGGTTGCGGGCATCGTCAAGCCTATACACCTTCAGTTTACGGGTACTGAAGAACCTAACCACTCGAATTACGCGCTTCGAGCAAGCGTACCTTTACCTAACCTTTCTGGGTTTGGGTTTGGGTATGGGGTTCCAACTATGAACGAGTTCTTACAATTAAGAACTTCAGAGTATGATGAACTCGTTCGAAATCTAGGCTTAAGATATACAATGAGTTTGGCCTAGGGAACAGACGAAAAACTAAGCAGTTTCTTAACTAGAAACACTTTAAGATAAAGTGTTCTTTGATCTATGTAGAGCGCTTGAGAGCTTTTGAAAGAATAAAGATTTCGGATAATGAAAGCTTGTAGAGAGTTTTTCGTGTCGATCACGAGGTTGAAGACGGGTTTATATAGGTAGAGATTCAAGACTAGCCGTTGGAGGAGCCGTTTGAATCTTACCTACTCTTCTTAAATACAAGATCTGCCGTTGGGCGTATCTGCTTTGTCTTCATTTGTGTCACATCCTAGGTTACGAAGTCTAGGATGCGATCCGGCAATCCCTCATTGGTCGAGGTAGGTTGACTTCCTCTGATTCCGGGGATCTCCGCCTTTAGAGCCGGCTTTTGAATTCAGTTGGTATCTCGACGTGGAGTCTTCGAGAGATAGTTCCTTTGTTCTCGTATTTGGACCAGCTGTGTTTTGAACTCAGCTCGAATTCTCTTCAGCTTGATCAGGCTCTGCTGGATCACTCAGCTGAAGGTTGACGCCTGCTGTCTTTTGCTAGCTGACTCCAGCTGTAGACACAGCTGGGTCGACTGCTGTCTTCCGCTTCCTTAACCTGTAATCCTAGAACATTTTAAGGCTCAAACAGGCGAGCTGGAAAATACTATTTAGGTTGGCGCGATCATCTATTCGGTTGGAGAATCAGTTGGGTTTTGGTATCAAATCGAAACCTTATAATTTTCCCAACAGTTTCTATAACACCCAATTAAACACCTTACAAAATATTACATTATTCTTGAACAATCATAACTTATTAATCAATTACATCCACCGATTTCATACAATGCATGTAATACAATATTCACTCTGTTAAAAAAACCACACTTGTTTTTAGCTAAGTAAATTAATATAATACTCTTCACCATAGATATTGATATTATTCTTTATATAATATATATATATATAGGGGAAGATGAAATAAAAACTAATTCCCCCATAGAACCTAGAAACCTTTTTTAACCATATATCTTAATTAATCAACAGTTGTAAATTTGGAGAATTATTTATTTGTTTAATTAATGTGTTGGTTTTAAAGAGGGTATTTATGTATTTAATATTTATTCATTAATATGTAACGCTTTGACGCTTTCATTCATTAAATGAAGTGTATGATAAATCAAGTGTGTGTACGTATGATCCACCAAATTAGGGATTCTTCAAAATTAAATCATATTTCGAATTTTAGTTTTTTTTCGAAATTATTATGTGTTTTGTGGAGGAAAATATAATCCTAATATAATAGCACTAATTTAGGACCTAATTCGTGGGAGGGAAAAAATATTATCCTAATATAATCCCACTAATTTAGGAACTAATACATGGGAGGGAAATAATTACTTAGGCGATAGATATTTTGTATAGTATTTCCAAGGAATATTATTTTTTTTAAATTTAAATTCATTATAGTAGTCGAAATTAAATTAAATTTAATTTAAATTAAATACTATACATTGAAATCGATAATCTACTTTAAAATTGCGTTATATATATTAATTGAGAAAAAAAATGATTTGATTTAATTTCATTTATTTTCTTTAATATTCAAGTTGTATTCGGAATATCGACAAATTGAATTAATGAAATTTCATTTGCTTTATAAATATTAATTAGAAAAAAATATATATGTTGCTATATTAAATTTAATTAAATATAAAATGTATTATAATTTTTTTTAATTATTTTTAGCGGTACGAATATTATGAAATCGATTTAATAGCATTTTAGTAGCATTATATATATATATATATTAATTGAAAAGGAGTTTTTATAAAATAAACATATAATAATTTTATACATAAATTTCGCCCATTTTGGATGGGGAAAAAAGAGAGGGAGAAATAATGTAGATAGATTTGGCGCCTAAATGAAAGATTAAGGAGGGAAATTAGATTGGGGACATAATTGACACAAAAAAACTACTAAAAAAACCGACCAAAGATAACAAATGGCCCGACCGGTTTTTGGCAAAATAACCGGATGGTGGCTGGCCACCGGGTGGCCGAATATCACTACCCTTTTTTTTAACCATTTATAAAAGGATAAATTGACACGGATAAAACTTTGCTTAATAAATTGAAAGAACCCCTTTTATATTAAAATACTAGTTACAGATAAGTATTCCACATCTCTCTAGTAAAAGTTAATTCTAAGAATTTCTTTCTTAAACATAATAATGCGGATATCAATATAAATTGTTTTTTTAACTAAATCGAATTGGACATGAAGATAGGTTTTAATAACAATAAAATAATCAGTGTGCAAATTTTAGTTTCTTACGAATATGAATACTTGAACAAGTTATGTGTTAATCAGAGTGTTACATTGTGCCATTTAATTGCTTTGCACACAAGTAAAGCAAAACCAACTCGTTTTTGCATTACGATATAAGCGAAATACCACCGTAGTAAACATACTTGTCCAGTGGGTAAAACAATTTTGGTACCGTTAGTCAAAACTTATGTACCGATTGAACACTAATAAAGTCCTATCTCCCCAAGTTATTTATCAATCGGTACAACGTATTTGTTGATCGGTACTGGTAATCGACATGACCTATACACAGTTTCAATATTTATTATTTTTAAAACATCAAAAAAACTAGGCTTCAATATGTTTGAGGCGATCAATTATGCATCATAATACATTTGAAGTCAGCTATATACACTATAAAATAGTATAGTGTACATACATTAAGATGATGAGGTACAATAACAAAGTTTCTCGTATTTTGGTATCGTTTTTAATAGTGGAAAATAAAAGGTGGTTAATTACCTGATTTTCATGTTATTACTTCACAAAAATATGTTGGAATATACTTCATCTTATAGCAGCAAAAATTAGATTATGTAATTTTTACAAAATTAAACTGTTCAGTGGAAATGGGTAAAGCATATCATATTCCATTTTATATACACTGATAAACATACCATTCTACTGGCTAAAATAACTTTTGTACCGTCCGCAAAAACTTATGTACCGATTGCACATTAATAAAGTCCTATCTGGTACACCTATTTATCAATCGGTACGCATTATTTGTCGATCGGTACGGTTAATGAACATGCCTTATACACAGTGTTAATATTTATTACTTTTAAAACGAAAAACAACTAGGGTTCACTATGTTTGAGGCGATAAATTATGCATCATAATACATTTGAAGTAATCTTTTCGAGTTGAAATGTTCATGTAATATTTACAAAAATAAACTGTTCAGTGGAAACAACTAAAGTCTGATATTTCATTTTACACGTCGAATGTAGACAATGGCATTATTTAATGTACACTGTTAACTGAAAAAATGAAAACTGTATATGTTACTGAAATTTATAATTTCAGTGGGAGCGGTAAGGGTCAAACCGTTACTTTACAAATTTGAACCGTGTGGAATTTTGATGTCTGGTATGGGACATAGTACGTGGTTTACAATCTTTACACTTTTAAATCGGTACACATTCTTGTGTAAGCTTGAAAAACATATATGTAATATACACTATACAATGTATTTTAAAATCAATTACCAATTCTTGTTATTTATGACATTATTATTTGTATGGAATTTAAGTTTTTCAAGCATCCCTCCAACCACCCCGGAAATTTTGTTATCCTTGAAATGAGGGGTCGAGTTAATTCATGTGTTTTCACACATCAAATTCTCTTTCAAATAGTTTTCCGTATTCTATAATCTGTAGAGTCATTATAATTTGTAATGTATTTCCCTCCGTCCTATTTGAAATGACATGTTTTTTTTGGCAAGAGAAATTAACACGAGTCTGATTAATAGATAAAGATATAGAATAATAAAACGTGGTGAAAAACATACTTTTAAGTGCCAAAAGTTATTTTTATTTTTTGTACAAACCATGTTAATGAGGTCAAACAAAAAGAGAAAAAAGATAGTTTAAAATGGGACGGAGTCAGTATTAAATTAAAACATTTGATAATGCATTTTCTCCCAAGCAACATTGCGGTTTGAAATACTACTATTACCAAATAACCCAGAACTTTGTATTCGCCGTGCGTAATATATCATAAGCAAATTTTTTGTTATATGTCATCTACGGGAACATATAGATATTACAGCAAAACCAGTCGTATTTAGCACATTACCAAACCCAACACATACTGAAGACATTTGTGGTCAATTTGTCACTAATCCTTTACTTAGAACTACTTTTACAGAACATAAGATAAGTTAAACTACTTTTACAATGTAGATGACATGACTTCAAAGGACTTGGACAAACAAATTCATTAACACCAAATTCAATACATACGATCAGCTTGTTGTTATATACAAGGCGCAGCATACCAAGGAAACATCTGATTTATCGGTGTATTATCACTTCAATTAACATAACATTTTAACCATACATTAGCCTTACAGAAATATAGTGCACAGCTGCTCATTTTAATTCACGGGCCATGCTAAAAAGATCATGACAGAAATCATCCCGGAAAGAGTCCGTCTTGGACCAGTCTATCTCATGGAGTGATGTGCCTGAAGCAAGGCATTCAATGATTTTGTAGGCGACAACACCACGTGCATTTTTCCTCGCCTGCAAAGGTAACTCCTCCGATATTTCTATTCTCCACGTGGCGTATATAAGAGTGTTGCAGTCAGGAGCATTGAAAACTTCATGTAACAGACCAAGATCGGGAACTGTCATGGCCGCCCACTTGAATGCAGTCACTAGGTCTTCCCTCCTTGTTTTAGAGTGTAAAGAGTCATAAACGACAATATTCTGATCCTGTAGATGAATTGCAAAGGCAACCCAGTGATCTCCGAGGATATGGGCAATGTCGTACACCTTTTGCACATCTTTCCAGGCAACCGGTCTTTCCAAAGGGGATTTGCCCAACACGTAATTTCGTAAAGTACGGTCATCCGGTTTCGTGTGCCGGGATTGCAGCTTCACCTACGACCAAGGCGAGATGAAAAATTATAACATATGCAAGGGAAAATAAAAAACTACATCATCATCATTAAGTTATGAGAAAAAAAATATAACCCAAGCAGGATACTCTAGGACCGTCCAATCTTGCAAAAAGTGCTCCGGGTGCAGCACATCTTTGTGTAGCAAACAGTTCAACATAATGTCGCAGTCCTACATTTGTTAGGCAGTCGTTAGAATATAAAAATAAAAAATATTCATGGAATGACTGTTGGAAGCTTACAATGTCAGACAAACGCTTTTGAGGATTACGCACAGTAGTAAACCAGTCAGCTCCAACAACCGGCCACACCTTCAGAGCCAGCTTTAGAAGACAGGTGCTATAAACGTACATGTTTACAATTTTACCCAGGGATTTAAAAGGTTCAAAATTATATACTGGATAACAACTAATTGGAACTTACTTCATGTGTCGCTTAGCTTGTTCGTGCCAAATGTGAAAATGGGGCTTCTCATTCGGGGGTACACTCAAAGAGCTGCACTTCCACTTCACAACAGTGGAAGTATTTCTGCGTCCAGAGCTCCTAGTCGTCACTCGCGAAACACAATTCCTACTAGATGTGCACCCATCCACTACGTCAATGTGAACCTCACCAGAGTCACTTAGTTCGTCAACATCAATTAGGTCCACATTCACACGACCTGGACTTGTGGAACCTTGCTCTGGAACCTGTGCAACAGATTCACATTCATCTTCAACCACGTCAGCACGCCTTTTTGCCGCCTGGCCGCCGTTTCTTCCTACCAGACAACGTTTTCTTTTACAAAAAGCACGTCTTCGACCGTGATTTTGGCAACCCGGAACCTGTGGAGGGATCAATCACCATTGCAGCAATCTCTTCGACAACTGAGACTTGCTTCTCCGTGGTATGAGGGACTGCTTCGTCCGAATATTTGTTTTCAGGACTATTTACATGTTGCTCCACCTGGAAAACCGCATCAGCCTCATTGGAATGTGCTCTTTCCTGGTGCAGGCCTTCACCAAGTGCTCGGTCGAAAATATTCTTTTCGGCAGTCTCAATTCCAGTCACAGGTGCAAGACTTGCAGCATACTCCACCTCATAACTCATATCTGCTTCGTCGGGATACAATGCTTCGGTGGATTCTCCATGTATTTGCTGCTGTACTTGTTGTTGTGGTGGAAGAGTTAAATGAACTTGGGAAGACAGCATAGACTCGAGCTCCTGGACCACAGCAACGGGATGAAATTTCTTCAACACAGTAGGGATATTTATAGCAACCTGAAGATCCAGTTTCTCAGAATACGTGGAGACCTGATTCTTGATGGAATCCATAGCACACACTGATTCCCTGACAAATTGAAGAAATTCACGTATGACCAGCAGCGAGGGAGTGTGAAAGAGGGATTGAGTGCTACAAAATAACGACATATATGTAACTTTATAAGGATATCTCAAATATTGCAAATAAATAAATTGAAGTACCAAAACATTAAAAATTTATTAGTTAAGTGCATAGGATGGGTGACCTGGGCCCTATCTTCAGTGTCTGTCTCTCCAGGATACCTACTGGGATTATCCTATTCATTGGGGCATAATGAGTCTATGACTTTGTCCGTGGAATGATAGACCGTTTCCGTTTCAGGAAGCCGGGTGGACAGTAGACCAGACCCTGTAAATAAAGTCTGGGACTTCCTCCGACGATAAAACCTCACTTTTGCTTGCTGATCAATTGCACCAGGTAAAAGGAGTGTAGCCTCATCACAGGAGGATGGTTCTACGGGTGTAGCCTCATCACAACTAGAAGGTTCTACCTCAATAGCCGGGAAAAAGGGTCGCTCCGCTTCTAATGTAGATAGTTCGACAGAAGATGGGATCATTTTTTCCTGCCAATCAAACAGGGTAACAAAACATACATTGTCGTCATACAATGCTGCAAATGACAATAGCTAAAACATAACAGACAGGTTTCAAGATCTTACATATTGCAGGGGTACTTCACTATGCAGGAAAAACTTCTTCATCTCTTCGTAATTTTTCCTTGCCACAGACCTACGACGCAGCATTCGTGGCACTGTTGACTCTTGACCATCAACAATTGCAGTGGCAAGCATTCATAGATCCAACATAGGAATGCATGAGAGAAACCATAGAGGTCAAAAGCTATTTTCATATTATTAGTAGCTTGGCGGCATATTTGATCAAATGCACGAAACATGTTCTGAACAAGAAATTGGTATGATATTAGACCCCATGGATAAGAATTGAACAATTCTATATCGTCTACTGCATGCAAATACATCACCTTTACACCAAATTTCATACCATGGTCCTATCCAAAAAGTACATCATAAAGAAAATACAAGAGAGCAAGTTTCAGGGAATCCGTACTGCCTTTATCCTTTATACTAGCTGATGAAAATGCATTCTCTATATCTTTCATGTACACAGTCTTGCGACCACCGAATACACGATCATGAATATCAGACCTCCGAGGCAGCTTCCTTGTCGGTCCGAAGCTCAATCCGGTGCAGAGATAGTATTCCTGAGGCCCAAACTCCAGAAAAACATTCCTAATCTTGAAAACCACTGAACCGTGATCCTCTGGACAAGTATGGAGCATCATGAGGTAAGCTAGCACACCTCGGAAAGGAAGGTCCGGAGCATCCAGAAAACGGCCAAAGCATGAAGCTCTAAACAGTTCTAGATTACGAGCATCCAGACCTGCCGTTATAACCTTCACAACCTGTAGCAACCTACAACGACTTGAAGCACTGCCACCTGCAATAATAACAACATTTTAAGGTTTTAAACATAATGGCTACTACACCAATGCAACATAACATATATAACAAATAAGCATACAAATAACATCCAATCATTCAGTGATCTATTAATATAAATGACAAATAAAATAACACCCAAGAACGAATTACCTTTGTCTAAACCATACTTTACTACGTCCTTTCTTGGATGCATTTTGATTCTGCAATACAAATAACAAGAATGTCATTCAATATAATTTTCCTTCTAAGGATAACAGGAATCATCCATAACTTCACAGTGCTTCTTATTAACAACCAACCATTCTGTAGGTTTGGTCTTAACTCAACAAATTCTAAATCTTTCTATTTTTTTCAGACTACACGTGCCAAGATAAACCAATTCACCCACCATTCTAATGCATAAGAAATGCGATGAAATCAAAATACTAAACCCATCTACTGCCAAAAAACCAAAAATAGGTTCAACAAACAAAACACAGATACACATAAACGACAATACCCATATGTCACATTACAATATAACCAAACTAAAAAATTCAATGTAGGTTATAAACATACAAAATGGATGAACAATAAATTATGACAATTTACGGGCGATTACAAAAGCTACGGAGTAAACACAATAAACCCTAAATACACAAATTCACACTAACACAGACAGCACAAATGTTCGGAATTTCTTCCACGAATAATAATTTATACAAAATTATGAAAATAATACTCATACCGAAAGCGCTGCAACACTCTGAGACTCTTCGACAGCTTCCCTCTGGGTCGTCGGAGGAGGAGGAACGTGATGATGAATTTGCTAGACAGACTAAAAGACCATAATTTTATCATTACTAACTATTCATAATATAAAACCTTTTTACCTATAATAAATAATATATAGAAATTAATTTAATAAATTACAAAAAGTCATATTAACAATATTTACGGAAAGGATTTCAACATATTCATGAAAATGTAATATAAATATAAATACTTAATTAAATTCTGAAACAAACTAAAGACCAATATTACATAAATAAAACTGGTAAATTATTTTTGCAAATTAAATTTTTCAAACTGCAGGCAACATTTAATGATGCAACTTTTCAAACGATTTCTGCATGGCGTCTCGACATGCGCGTCCAACCATAGTTGAGTTATATTTATTTATTTCTCATTTTCATTTAGTTTGCTGGTTACTATTCACGTGTGACACGTGTGACACGTGGCAGCAGATTACCCCATGTATGCATTGCTTGGGTGCGTAGCCACTTATTTCCCCTATTTGATGTGTATACTAAGATCAGCTATGTTCATGTGCAATAATACATAAATTATATATAAGAGATAAACTTTACTAGAAAATTTTGATTAAATTTGAATTTGAGATATTTAATCATAAGAATACTCAATCTATTTACTAGTAAGCCATCCACAAGTCGACACGTAAAAATTGTTATCTATATTATTCGTGGATATATTTACTACAGTACAGCGCACATAAATAAATGTACT
This sequence comes from Agastache rugosa, assembly GCA_031470985.1. Classification (NCBI taxonomy): domain Eukaryota; kingdom Viridiplantae; phylum Streptophyta; class Magnoliopsida; order Lamiales; family Lamiaceae; genus Agastache; species Agastache rugosa. Next base: position 17,589,019 of record CM062602.1, on the reverse strand, counting down.
AGTCATGAAAATATACAAGGGCCCACCTCTTTATGCCCCATGTCACCATCAATTGTTATGTCCCCTTCAATTATTTCTCCACACGTTTATACTATTGCCAAATACTGTACCATTTTCTACAGTTGTTTGATATTTTAATTTTGAAGATAGTATATGCTCAATGAAAAAAAAAATATTGAAGATTGTAGTAAGAGTTGACGATGCTACAATATTCAGGTGATGTCTGAAAAGAACCTACCACCTTTTAAATAAAAGGAAGATATTTGTTGCGATGTAGAATTATTTAAAAATGTTATCACATTCACAAATAAAATACTCCCTCCACCCTTAATTATTGTCTTGTTTCTTTTGGGCACAGTTATTAAAGAAAAAGGTAAAAAGATATAAAATAAGTGGATCTCACTGTTTTTGAAGAGCTAGTTATTTTCTTTTTTGAAACAAGACATTAAGATAATCGCATTCAAAAAAGGGAAAAGTTGCATTCGATTTAGGATTTAGATAGGAATTATTTATCCCAACGGCTTACTCATTTTTATGTTCAGAATAGCAAAGCCCATCCTCTCTTGCATAGGATGTATAAAATTCAAATTTAAACCATTAACAGACCATAAATAATTTATCAAACTCAAATTTAAAATAATTTATTATAAAGTCGAACTTGAATTTAATTTATTGAATACGTTCAAAGTCGCAATATTATTTGAACTTCATCGAACTAAACAAGCTTTAATAGTATATGAATAACCAATGGTTATTAACCATCGAAGAATTTGCAAAATTGCAACTATGGATGATTATTAAAAAGCCATCCTGAAATATCCGAATTTCACAACACAAGCATTTCCTGGGCACATAATCTAACCACACATGTGAGACTCTCTCACACAAGACTCTTTCATCTAACGAGGTTGAAATGTTAGTAAATGGCGACAAAATCGTTGCAAAACATAAATAAAGAATTCGAGAAAGAATATCAAATCTCTGTTCTATCAGGCTACTATATTCGTACCGGTGATTGCTTTGCACATAAAAAGAACAAAGAAAAAAGGGATATTATTATTATATGACAATTCATAAACATAAATCTTGATGAAGACCGTAAAACAATTGACAATGTACACAGAGCCTCAAACAACATGAGTTGTAACGTCGTATCGTGTATAGTATACGTACCAGATTCCATGATTCTATCGGTAGAGTTCTTGTTCGAGTGTCTGGAGGTTCCGATTTTTTCCAGACGTATACAAGTTATGAAGCAGGAACTGCAGAAGCAGATACGAGGGGCTCGCTGATTTCAAGGAGCTCGTTGGAGAGACCCGTAAACACAGAATCATCTGTTTCAATAGGTCTGAACTTAATAAGTGCTGCAGGAACCAAATCCTCCTCTTCAAGTGTGATTGCTCTCTCTCCTGCTGATGCAAAATGTGGGAGCACTCGTCGCTTCACTAAAACCGGATGCAGTAGCTCAAACTCCAAGCTCGGATCTTTCAATGCATTGCTCACCAACTAACACAACAAAAGGATAAAATTCAGTATATTTGCATTCAGAAAATAGCATATTAGGACCTTCACTCAGTGCAATTAAAATAATTAGCTCATCCAAGCAGAAACAAGAGGCAGTGATATTTTTATTTTGTATTTCATCGAACCAAACAGTGTAAACAAAATTAAATTCTAAAACAGATTTTTGAGGCCCAGAACTTCAATTTCGAAGGGGTGCGTAGGAAATTATTTTGGGTAGATAATATTTGGTGGAAATTTCAAGCTTTAAGAGACCATTGCACATTCATACTTATGCATGCTTATAAACTTCAAGGTTCCCAGAAAATATGAAGGTACAAGAATTATAAACAAAAAGTTCTTATAATTCAAGCATAAAGGTTTCCGTAGAAAAATAAATTTGAGCTGTGCAAAGTAACCATCACATCTTCTACAATCTCGCTAATCATTTAAAAAGAAATTTCGGAACATGGGTTCTCATGGAAAATAACTGAAAGTACCAATATGGTATAAACTAGGAAGCAACACCAATTATTCATTGAATTTTGAATTTAGTCAATACAAGCAATAGACTGGTATGCAAGCTTCTTTTATGAGCTATTCAGAGGGGTAAAAAACAATAGGTAAATAGAAGTGTCATGGTCAGACGACCCTCCTGTTTAATGCATAGACGGTGATGCTTAATAAGGGGAAATTAACTCCCTAAAAACTACGACTGGCGTAAAGCTTTTAGCCTGTTGAACTATGTGGAAACTTATAAATCAAGTAAAAAATTCACTGTGCCAGCATTTTCAGCAATCCAGGGTATGTAACACAAGTCATCTAGTAATTACAATACATGAACTTGATATTATCTATCATTAAGATCATGCTTGTAAGACAACAAAAGTAATTCTCAGGGTACTAACAATAACATTAATCACAAGTATTCCATAGTTGCTAAAGCCTATAGGCAAATACATAAAAGGTCTAACCTCGTATAGAGCGCCAGTTGGCTCGAATGGAGAAAATATAGCTTGAAGTACCACTCCATCAGGAAACTGTATTCTAATGACTGTTCTATTATACCGCCTTCTTGCAGCTTTGGCCTGCTTTTCTCTGTACGATTTAGGAATGAGAAGCTTAGATTCCTCTAGCTTTTTCCTCCTTGTCTCGGCTTCCCTTTTCAATTCTTCAGCCGAAAGGTTGTAGAAAGAATCAGGTACCTCGATTTTTGCAGCTACGCTTTCAGGGACAGAAAAGAACACCCGAATCTAATTTTAAGAAATGAGGAAAACTCATTAGAATGCACTCTCAGGGAAGAAAAGAACATGACAAAGAGCAGTTAGTGGAAGGATCATGAAGCCATGAACTGCTGTTAAGTGAATTCAACTCAAAATGCTACAGGGAAGAACATTTGAACCTTGCCATAAGAAAGAACAATATGGAAGCAGAAAACATAAGGTGGTCAACTTGTATAGGATAGAGAAGCTAAATAATAAAAAAGGACTGGCCAACACCAAAATGGAAGTAGCAAAGATATCTGCCGCACCTTATCCATACAAGATAATATGAAGTAATATGACAGCTAGCAGCACAAGTCATAGAATTATCATAAAACTCTTATTTTTTTCATTTGAACAATAAAATAACGGCCCTTTCCCCCCTGATAACTTGTCTAAGAATGGAGCTTGACTTATCCTGACACGTGATATTGGCAGTCAACTCCTCAACTTATTATATACAATTTGCCTTCTTTTCAAAAATTTAGGATCATGAATTCATGATTATTAGAGCCTAGGTCTGACTTCAAAAAAAAACAAAATCAGAACAGCCAAACATCATCTAGTGAAGCATGATTGCAAGATCTGCATTCAAGAGAAAAATTCTATTTCATTAATTTACAATTGGCACCAAATCATGTTATCCCAAGTGCATAAAAATGCTACATAGAAGTAATTCAAATCTAGTTTCTACATTCAATGCCTGACATTAGTCTTTATGATTCTACATTCTCCACCAAATTCAAGAATGCACTACTGACTGCTTCCACATTAGGTAGCTTGAGGCACTTCGGCCAAAACATGCCAAGGAATTGTTTGACTACCCAAAATATCATGCAACCAGATGAGATTGATTTGGTGCATTTAAATACTTTCAGATGACATATTCCACTAGTTTTTCGTTGAGCTTACTGCAAACACAGTTCTTATGAGCTCATAAACTCGTGATCAAATGTCTGCACTACCAATTATGAGGTTTTGAAAATTCCAAGGAAAAGACTTTAAGGGGCACCAACTAGGCATAACATATTTTGGTACTTTGCTAATTTATACCACTGATAATAGACCAAATTTCCAGCAGACTGATAAAGGCAACATTACATGTACTTAACAAAATCAATAGTGTGAAAGATTAAGAATATTGGTTCTGCAAAAATCAATTCATGAAATCACCAGATTAAATTTTTGGAAGGGAAATGCAAGTGGAAGTTCAAGATAACTAATTGTCATCCTTAGTTGTAATATAATTATCCAGGTACTATTATGGTTAAAATAGAATATTTAGAACCCAATAGCATATTTTTAGCATATCCATGAGAGGAGACAGAGGAGGTTTCTAAAGCAGAGTCATATAGTGGAACCAGTTATAAGCAGCTTAAGTCTCAACACAATATAATTAAGTAATTAACCACAAACTTTTCAATTGAATCAGACCTTCCACTTTAGATAATAGTTATTCTAGCAGAATAACAAGAAACTGCTGGGAACCTGCTCTTGCCACTCACCAATCAAACAGAAAGAATCAGTCAAACCTAATAACTATCAACAACCTGTGTAACTCGTAAGTGATAATTTACCTTTATACAACAAACATATAAATATGACACCATCTAATTTTCGGAAAGATCATACTACCTAAAAGATTTACACCATCTGCATGCCCTTAATCCATTTATAACCGATATCACATTCTCCCTTTCAGGTAGCTCCAGCTCTTTATACATAATATAATGTTCTTAAAGGGTTGCCTTAGAATACAAATCAAAATCGTTCAGTCGTTCTAATCAGGAAAAAAAAACAAAACAGCTCTTACATTTCTAACAACACTCTTCAAACTTAAAAATTCTGAATCAGGAGTTTGTGCTGCACATGGGGAGCGATCAACTTTAAATATCAAAACATCTTATTGATTGGTTAAAAGTTATCTACAAGCAACAACTTCATCAAATTAGAAACAACTTCATCAAATTAGAAGAGAATTTGATCAGCAGGATTATACCTGTCTATCGACTGGCTTCTGCACAATAGGTTTCTCCAACTTAACTGAAGCAGTAGATGGTAACTCTTCCACCTTCTTCGGCTCCAGCAATAATACAGCACTTTTAACCAAACCAAGCTGCTCCTTAGAAGGCTCTTCCATCATAAGCCACATTTCACCACCCTCCTCCTTCAACTCAAAACCAATGCACTCCAGCAGCTCCACCCCTCCCGAGATATCCGCGATCGACTCCTTTATCTTCGGATTCCCCATTCTAATCTTCCTAAACTTAGCATTCTCCGGTTCCTTCACCACATTCCTCAAAATCCTCACCAACACCTCCACCGAACCAGCGCTCGGCTTCCCCGATTCGTACGCGCTCACACAACTCTGCAGCTGATTCCGATCACCATCGGCTTCCTTATCGTTATTACCAGATTCTGCACTGCTCAAACACGACTCAACGTGGGCGGAAACCTCTTCTTCAGAGGCGTACGCTCCACCGCAAACCGGACACTCGAAAACTCTCAAAGAATAGCCGTTTGGATTCCTTTTACCCGTAGTAACCAATGAGTCGAACGGATCGAACCCGTTTTCCGGCTTATTGTGTGCGCTCGGGTTCGCCCGTGGCTTGGGCTCTCTGTTCTCGGATTTCTGTTCGGAAACAGTGTTCGCCTTCGTATGGGAGGGCTTTGAATTAGACAATGATGATGAAGATGGCAATGATTGCGATGGCTGCGGCGGCGGTGGCGACGGTGACGACGCAGTGGAAGATCCCAAGACTCTGCCTTGGCCCTTGAATTTGCCCGATGAAGATGATGTGAAGGGGTTGTTGACTTTCTTCATCAACCCCTTCATTTTATCTTTCATTTCATCCATCCTGCTTCTTATTCAATTAACGATGACTGAAAATTTTCAGAACAATACGATTCAGACTAAGGTTTCGTGTGTGAATTGCAGTAGGTTTTTGGAATATCTGGATTTGGGAAAAACAGATGATTTTTTTTTAGCGGAAACTTGAAGAAATTCAACTGAATTAATATATTGAATTATTCAACTAAGGATTGGCAAGATACAAAAAACGGGCTGAGAATTCTCTGGAGCTATGTGATGCGACTTGAAGGAAGAGCTGTAGTGTCGAGGGTTTCGAAAGGAATTTTATGAGTCTTCTGGGGTCAAAATATGAATATAATAATTTTTCTCTTGCCGCGTTGAGGCCAACGAGGGTATTAATCACAACGGACAAAACCGTCTTTGTATTAAAACGGTGCAATTCGACGTCAACCAATGATATATTGCCACGTACTCTAAAAATGATATATTGCCGCATCAGAAAGTGAGAAATTCGTTAAGGGACTAATTCATTCTGGAGTCTAGAATAATCCCAAATATATCACGACTTCTTCAAAAAAAAGAATCCGAGTTTCTTGAGGGGATGACTTCTTCATTTTAGACTTAATCGAAACAAGACTAAATACTCTATACTATTATTGGATTTATAATATTTAATTCATAAATTTAATACTGAGAAAATGATACTTATATGTATGAATAATTACACAAACACAAGTTGCATAGTACATAGTAAAGTAGAAAATTAGTAATTCATTAGGTTATACACCGAAGTAATTATTAAAAAGAAAAAACTTTTGACATGAAATTAAATTAAACAACTACGAATTATTGTTAAGTTATTTAATATTTATACAAGAATATATAATGTTCTCAACCTATCACCATGTCTCACTATTAATTTTATTATTTTAATAAATTTCTAAAAAAAATTATTATTTTAATAATATTTACTATAGAATACAATTTCACTATTAAAATAATATATGATCATAATGAATATTTATTGATAAAATTCAGATTTAAAACAGTTATATCCTATTTATGTATTAATCAATCCAAATTCAGCCTAAAAATTACAAATTAAATATAAGAAATAATTAAAAACTCTAATTTGATTAATGAATCATAATTAATACTCATAAAATTAAATGAAAATACGAGATTGAAATTGAAGAAAAAAATAAAAAATTATCTAAAAATAATTTTAGTAGGACATGGGGTGGGACACTAAATATGAGATAGATGATCTTAAAGTGACAAAGATTAACTTAGGGAGGAAAATATGTAACTAAACTAAATACTAATATGCTCATATATATGTTTCATTTAATTCATGTATATATATAGTGTATGTATATATATATATATATATATCTTGCGAAAGTGCTTCTTCAGTTCACTTGTGTTTTTACATAATGAATGATTGTGTTAGCATACATTGTTTTAGTTTCTACGTTTAACTTTGTTTACAATCACCATTAAATAATTATATACTTAGTATTTATAGCATGTAAAAGAGTGAGAGATCGTATTTCAATCATATATAGTTATACTCCCCACCCCTGGCCTAGCTAAACCAAGTAAAACTAAAAAAATAAAACCATGTTTACCATCTTTGTTAGCTATAGTAGGCACTATTGTTTTATGGAGTATCACATAATACTACATATATATGAGAAGGGTTGCCGAAAAAAATAATAGTTTTCCTGCAGGATTCATAGAATCGAATTAGGTAACCAGAACATACTTGAATAATTAAATAATATATACTACTATTATCGAAACATTCTTTTTAGTTGGTCTTATTGCAGGAATGTCCAGACCGAACTGTTATGCAAGAAATTTGAGTAGTCCTTTTTACAGCCAGATGGCCTAGATCATGGAAGGCCATTCTAATTAATTTCTGATGCGGAAGGTTTGAGGTTCGAGTCAATCGGTCTTTAAAATTTAATGTTACAAACTATCCAAAAAAAAAATAATAATATCATATTATCATATAGCACTAGACACACACATGCAATAGGAAGAATATAACAAAAGATATCCCCGGCCTTTCCTAATAATTTTACTCACTGCGCGCGAGTAAAAAACGAAAGAGGCCGGCGAGATCATCTCCCTGCAAAACTTCACTAAACCAGAGAATACAAACTCATTAATTCTCAATCTGCATGCGAAAACGTTCAGCCACAGATTTTGCGAAGCCGCCGCCTAACCTCCGCCGCCGTAGGCCTGCCGTCGGGATTCCGAGACGTGCAGGATAGCGCCAAGAACAAGAGCTCCATCACTCCATCCTCCTCAGAGTCAGAGCTAAGCAGATGAGGATCGATCGCCGCACTCGTCCCCTTCTCCTCAACCACCGTCTGCACCCAATCCGGTAGCTCCAAACCTTCCTCCCTCACCATTCTTTCCGGCTCTCTACACGTCAGCAGCTCCAGAATCACCACTCCCAAGCTATATACGTCCGCCTTCTGCGAACTGCTGCGCGTGTCCATCACCTCCGGCGCACGGTAGCCGTTTAGGTCGGCGGCGGAGGAGACGAGCTGCGTCAGCCCAGACTCCGACACGCGCACGTCGTAGTCGCCAGAGAGGAAAATGTTGGACGACTTGATGTTGCCGTGTGTGGTCCCGGCGCCGACGGAGTGGAGATACTCGATCGCCGCCGCCGTCCCCACCGCGATTTTTGCCCTAATTTCCAGCGATAGAAATCGGCTGTTCTCTCCTGTTTGTTGATGATGTTTATAATTAAGAATTGTCAGCTTGATATTTTAATTATAATTAAGCATTGTGAAAGAAAATGGTTAATAAATTACCGTAACCGTGGAGAAGAGCGAAGAGGCTGCCTTTGGGCATGGGCTTATAGAGGAGGAGTTTCTCTTCTCTGCCATAGAAATAGCCTTTAAGAGGCTCCAAATTCCGATGATTTAACGATCCAACCTCCTCGATTTTGGCTCTGAATTCGACCTCAGAAACGCAGACGTTCTTCAATCTCTTCACCACAACTTGAATTCCACTCTCGAAATAGGCCTTATACGTGGATCCGACCGTTCCTTTCCCCATCACCTCAGCTGAGGCGCTCAGCAGTTCCTGCAAGCTGAAAATTTGCGCCTCGTCTTTCCCCAAAAAGACCAATCCGTCGCCGTCGCAGCCTCTGTTCTTCATCGCCGCCCTATTATCGGAATAGTCGTTGTTTCGCTTGTTGTATTGCTCTGTTTCTGTTGTATTCGGAGTCCAAACGTCGCCGTTTTCTCGTCTGTCGGGGGATCGCGGGATCGGAGATCTCTGCGGAAGGACTTTTCTGCTTCGCCAGTATGTTCTCCACAAAATGAAGGAAACGCAGAGAATTAGAAGTAATGCAACGAATGATCCTACTGCGATTCCAGCTATTGCTCCACCTGAGAGCTTGTTTCTCTCTCTAGAACAAGAAGCGAGAGGTCTTCCACACAGAGATGTTCCCAGAAATGATTGATTAGAAAATTTTCGTAAACTCGACGGAATAGGGCCTCTTAATTCGTTGAAGGAAACGTTGAAATTTCTGAGGTTAGTGAGGCTATTCCATGCAGGAATTGATCCGGTCAACTTGTTGTATTCCAAATACAAAGTCCTCAAATTCGTGAGATCGTCGAACCGGCGAGGCAGATTGCCGGAGAAGTTATTTCCCGCGAAGTTCACACGTAAGAGATTCCTCAAACTGAAAAAACTCTCCGGAATTTCGCCGGAAAAGCCGTTTCCTTGCAGGTGGATTTCCTGCAGCAGGGTGCACGACGCCAAATCGGAAGGGAGTTGGCCGGAAAGAGCGTTATTGCGGAGGCTGAGCGCCCGGAGTTCGGTTAGGTTTCCGACGGAATTTGGCGGGAGCGGGCCTCTTAGGCCGCCGCCTGGGAGACGGAGTTGGATAACACGGCCGGTCGTATTGTTGTTGCATGTGACGCCTCGCCACAAACAAGGGGAGGAGCCGCTGGAGATGTTCCAGCGGAGGGTTTGGCCGCCGACGGCCTCTCGTAGGCGGACGAGGGCGGAGCGGTCTGCGGCGAGATCGGAGAATACGACGTGGAAGAGGGAAGTGAGGGAGAGGATGAGGAAGAGGTGGTGGTAGGAAAACATACTTGTGTGCATGTTATGTTAGTGTGAAAAGTAGAAGAATTTTTGGAGGGGTTTGAAGAGGTGGGATATTATTATTTGGGAAATATTTAATGAAAATTGGAAAATTCGAATTGATAGAGTATAGCGACAGTCAACGGTAATCTTTTTTGTTTGGTTTTCAAAATTGCGCGTAGAGAGTTGACTGGACGTTGCATGGAATTGACTGTTGTTGTGACTATTCTTCTTGTGTCTATTTTGGTTTACATTTATCATCACTCGACTCCCATTATTAGCTACTTAATTTTCTTATCATTATATGCTAAAGTATCAAAATAGATGTTTCTCTATGAATTTTGAATAATTTGGTTTTTCTACTACAAATTACATCGCCATCTCATACTCTTTCGTTTTGATATATAGTTATTCACTTAGTCGGTTGAAAATACCTACTCTTGATTGAAATTATGGACAGTGCTTCTTAATTCTTCCATCCATCCACGATATTTAGTCATAGTATTCTATTTTGGGATGTCCAAAAAAATTAATCACTTTCTATTTATATAAATGACCACACTATATTTCCCTAATGTTCACCCTCAAAGTTATTAATTATTTACACAAAAAATCATTTATGGTCCACCAACTTAATTTTAAATCAACCCTTAACCTATTAAACAATAAATAATGTGAGACTCTTGCCCCACTCACCTCAAATTTATTAAAACTCGTGTCATTACTTCCTACTACTAATTATTATGGATGGGGGTGTAATAATTTCTACCAACTTAAAATTTCAATTCGAATTATTTTTAAAAGAAAAAATATTCTATTGGATAATTTTCATTGGTAGGTTGTTTTGGAAGCACGTGAAGGACGGATTGCAAATTAGGCAGTCTGATCAGAATCATCAGATTGTGGAAGGCTGCCGGTAAATGGGAATTCGGTATTAAAACATTTTGCCAAATAATTGACACTTTTACTACTTGGAGTAAGTTTTTTTTTTTTCCTTTATAAAATAATATAACGTGGGATTATCAATTAGCTAAATTGTGTACCTTGATCATATGCGTTTCATAATTGAAATTGACCAAAAAATGTAACAGGTGGCATATGAACTGGATGATTGAACTTTTAATATAAAGTTGTAATAGATATTGAATTCCTGAGCAAAGTATATGGGAGAAATATCGTATATTGTCACAATATTTGGCCGATTTTGTCATAATGTTATTAACATTTAAAAATTTGATAAATTTATACATAATGTTTCAATATTGTAATAATATAGTGTAATACAAACATACAATCATATGGTTCAGTTTCTCTATCCACCGTGGGCATCATTAACGTTCCCACTGTTGATGTGGCAATGTCACGTGGGTACCACATTAGAAGAGATTATTTCCATAAATTGTTATGTTATTTAATAATATACTTATTTATATGATTGACTCCCCAACCTACGTGGGATTGCCACATTAACAGTGGGTACGTTAATGTTGTCCACGGTGGGTAGGGAAACGGAATCGTACATTCATATATATTAGTTCCTTGGGACCGAAACAGTGTGGATCACGAATTGATAATTTTTTTCACGACCAAATTACCAAATTAAACCTAGAGTATCCAATACTCAAATTTAAACTTCATGATATTATTGCTAAAATATTGAAACATTATGTATAAGTTTGTTACAATATTAATATATATCATGACAATATATGGTATTTGCCCTACATTTTACAAGAAAAAGTATATTTTATAAGTCTACAACTTTTTTGTTGAACAATTCCACTATTGGTAGTTCACAAAGTATGTTTCGCCTACAACCCAATTGTTTGATTCGTATGCAACTTCTAAACTAATAAAGAGCCAATCTTAGCCCTAGCAGAGTCCAAATTTGAACAAAAAGCACCTTTTTCAGTTGAGCCAAAAAAATGGAGAAAATAAATTAAAGAAAAAAAAAAGCACCTTGATACAATACTTAGTGGAGAGTATTTTCCTCTTATTCACAATGTAATTTAAGTTAGACAATGATTTGCGTTGATTTGTCCTCGCATCTTTCATACGGTTGGTTTGGAGAAAGATTATACTACAAAAATTGTAGCTAGTCAACGCCAAACAAAGCATTCAACTCAGGAAAAGCAAAAAGAAAAGGTAGACTATCATTTATTAATAACGTCAAATCATATATTTTAACATCGAAATCTGACTTCCTATCAAAAAAATAAAAATAAAAATAAATACAAAACATCGAAATCTGACTTAATCAAAATACCAACAATTAACTTTTTTATAATAGCAATTAAATAATCCTATTGCATTGCACCTATTGATAAGGTTTGTGCGATTTAATGTGAAGTTATATACAAACCTTTTTCTGTAAGAAAACAAAATATAATAATTTTATAACTTGATAAAAACTCGGAAATAACTTTTTTGTACTTTCCCTAAGTTAAAAAGAAGACAAAAAAAATTTGTTGTTAGATAGTAATTGTTACTTCCTCCGTCCCAATAGCAAGGTCTCACTTCTTTAATTGATGAGAGTATTAATTAATAGAAGTGAGACCTTGCTATTGGGACGGAGGGAGTATTATTATTTAGTACTATAAGGTGGCATTTGGTTTGGAGGATATGATTGATAACATGCGATGTCATATGATAGTATTATATGGTTGATTAAGAATCACCTCAAATTTGAAAAGGATAAATTATCATTCAATTGATGGATATGATCAAGGGTCTACTTTTCCATCAAGTGCCAAATTATTCAAACCAAATATTTGATTAGGTTAAATTATTTTATCAATCAACTCTTATCAAACATATTCAATTAAACCAATTATTAAACAGAAATGCCGAATGCGTACTACTAATAAATTGTACGTATTAAACTAGAGTAATAAATTATAGAAGTTACTAAATAGGCCTCATTTGTTGGGCTTCCAAGTAAGGGCTTTAGCCTCTATGCTCGGGATTAAATTTATTGGGCTATATTCACTTAGGTCGCAGAGCTCTTGATTAGCCACTACAAGATCCAAATATATATGCATAAAGGCACAATGACGGATCAATGTTGTGCGCGTGTTACTCTAGTGGTAGAGTGGTTAATGTCCGGGCCAAAAGTTACGAGTTCAAGTCCACCGTCACGCGGCCTTTAAAATTTCTTATAATGTTTGTTCAAAAAAAAAAAAAAAGTTTCCTACTTGTCACAATTTTTTATATTTTTGGAAAATCAAGATTCAAGAAGATAATTTTTTTTTTGGTGGAAAATCAAGAAGATGAATTAAGCACGAGAGCAGAAATAATTAGGGCGTCTTTCACAAAATCTGGGAGCTCGACACAAACATAAGGATAAGGATAATTTTATAACATGCGTAGCAAAGTCGGAGCCACAAAATTGACATCACAAAGAACATATTTATCACTAAACAAATTATTAACATCCAAAGTTAACTTACAACTATCTAAATTTCTAACCATAAACCCTCTTAGAAATAAAGAAATCTAGTGTCAACAAACCTTTTAACCTAGCTTCTGTTGAAGACACGAATTAAGTTAACAACCGCATAAATAATTCATTTATCATAGGAACTATTTGATTAGACAAAGGGAAAAAAAAAAAGAGAAGTGATCTTTCAACCGAAACTAACAAACATTAATTTATTTTGTCCTAAAAAAGAAAAAGAAAATTGATTGATATCAAAATAGTGCAGACTAGAAAACCATGCCAAGCTAATATATATTTCAAGCTTTGAATTGCGAAAACAAGAGAAGATACAAAAAAAAATCCGTTTTATTATCCAAAACTTTATTTCATTTTGAAATTCTTTAGTTTGTGAATATAAGAAAAATTAATGTGAGAATTCCCCCCTTTTAACATTGTTAGATTAAACAAGTGTAAGTAAGATAAGGATTGTTGTCTTAATGAAATGACATAAAGGGTTTAGTGATATAATATTCTACCTAATTAAACCAACAAACCAACATAAAAGGTCTTAGTCATATAATTGATGAAAGATAAGATTTTACACACTTTGGAGACATATATGTATATATACTTCGTTGTTTATCTTTGCGTCCACTTATTAGCATTAAAATTTAATTGGATTTGTACCTTTTAAGTTATAAAATAATTAGTCCTGCATTTCGATTACTACATAAAGTTTAGGGAATATTGTCTCCATCATTGTTGTTAGTGCTTTATGACATTGACACTAAACTACTTTTTGTGACATTTATCTTCTGTTTGAGTCAAATTCAACAACAAAAAAATAAGGTTCGGTATTTAATTAATCTTATAATAATCCCTTTATATCAATATATTGATATTGATGGCTTTATATAGAAAATTTTAACAAATAGTTGCACTTGAGTTGTTTATGATCACTAGGGAAATTAAACATGTACGCACACTCACACTCACACACACATATTTTAATGTTACTCAATAACTACTCATGAGTGTTTTTTTAGTATAATATGCCGTAGAGTGACTAGAGTCTGAATTTATAATAAATTCTGTATGTATTTTAATTTTTAAAATATTACTCCATCTGTCCTAAATTAGTATGGTTCAACTAATATTTTATACCTAACATATAATCAAATATGAATCACACTTTTGGGGCTCGGAGGGAGTATGGTTTTTGATATATTTTTATTCTCCATGGAGTTTGAACCTTTAACTATGGTCCGTCGCCATCGTATTGCTAAAAAAATATTGAAAATAATAATATACCAGAATCGTACATAAAGCAGATAATATTGAATGATAAAAATTAGTGAAGTGTTCATCATCAGAATTATTGAGACTTTAGCAAAAATTAAATTGAAGAATAACCATAATGAATTGTGCAGCATGACCAAAATACATTCTATCTCTATCAACTGAACAATTATACGGTAACGATTAAATTAGAATGGCTAGCCTAAAGTACCAAAAAGTTAAAATAATCTCGATCGTTGTTGCAGAATCAACACCTTTTTTACAAAAGTGTAAATAATTTTATTCATGAAAACTACATCAAGAATTCAAGATAGAGGGCACGAATCTTTTTTCTTCACTTCTTTCGTTGCTCGGTTATGGTAAAAGAAAAGAGAATCCAAAGAAAAGAAAGTTAACAAATGATTCAACTTTTAGAAATTCTTCCATTTTGTTTGCTTATTTGCCTCCACCTGCAGTTAAAGAAATTTTAATTACTTTGAAATATTTAATTTTTTATTGCAACTGCAATTAATAAAGAGAGTAATTAATAAATACTTAATTACCTTTATGATCTAAAGCTTTACTCAAGAAAGAGAGGAAGACCACGAGTATTGCAACACCAGCTACAAGTCCAATAAAAATGGCTAGTGTTTTCTCCACCTCATCATCATTTTCTAAACAATAACAAAGACAAAATTCTTAGTTTCTCACATAGTAATCGATCAAGAGTAAATTATAAGAATCAAATAATTAACTACTAATAAATCATATCAATATTTTTTAAGTCGGACTACCTATAATTACAAGTAGCGATTATGGTATCTCCAAAAATTAAATATAAACTAAAACTAATAAACAAACTTGAAAAAGAAAAAAAAAACACACACACACACACACATTAATTAAGAATGCCCCACGGTTCCCCCCGAATTGTTGGACTAGTGATCTCGTGACTAAAAGATCATAGAATTTGTGTTTCATCAATGCGTTCTAAATCAATACAATGTGTATAAACAATGACTGAAAGTATCCAAAATAATAAAAAATATATATATATTTTTGAAAATTCTTTCACATTTGCAATTGATAATTTGTTCAAGAGTTTGTGTTAGTATGCAAGTGTGATTCGAAATAAATTATTTAAAAATTCCAAACAAACTAGTGTTGAAATACATAAAAAAAAAATTAATTTGTTTCACTTGGAATTGAGGGTATTTGAAATTAATTTCCCACAAACGGTATCTAGAATAACCGATTTCATGCTATTTTGAAATATTACCTGAAATATCCGTTAATTTGTCATATATTTTAACTCAGTTAAATCAAATTCTAATATCTACGAATCAAATATTTGTGCAAACAGAATATAATTGAATGCAAAAAATTAACTCTGCAAAAGGAAAAAAGAAAGGAATTATTTGCAATATTTCGACCCTTTTCTGGAATTTTTATCAAAAGGGGAAGTACTATTCGGCATCTAGATAATAAAGTAGATATATTCATATATTCAATCTGATTGTCTTTTCACGCATATATTCAGGGAAATGTTTATATGTGTGTGTGTGTGTGTCTATATATATATATATATATATATATTGAACATGATTATCCTACTTTTGTTTTTTATTCTTTTTATTTGTGAGAAGACTTTAAGTATTAGTTTTTGTTTTGTTGAATTAGTAACGTGGGCGGACTCTATAATTCGGACTCTAGACAACTATAATTAATTAATTATCGACTTAATTTCTAATCGAGACCTCATAGTGTTAATTATTTATTTGATATATATATAAATATATCATTGCAGTCGAAGCCTATATATGTCTTTCTCCCTATCCATAAATCATAATTATCTATTACTCCTACTAGCTATTCATCTAATCTACCTAATTACAACTAAACAAGTCAAAGTTCCTATATCCTATTCTTCTCTTTCGTATATTATCTTTGCCTTCTCAATGGAATGACGTGGATTATTAATCTAATATATGCATATCTATAAATGTACAATTATAAAATAAAATGGGTAAACATTAACTAATGAAATAAAATTATACGTTACAATAAATTAAATTGTTTCATGCATACATGAGTATGTGTATTAATAGTAAGCATGTATATACAACAACAATATACTATTGATACAAAGGGATTTTAGTGTCATATTTTCAACTCCTTTCTTCTCAGAACAAAAGTTTAAAGTTTATTTTATTTTATTTTATTTTATTTTATTTTTTTGAATAATAAGGATGCAGTTTTCGAGGGATTCTTGACATGAAAAAAGTATTGCCGGCCTTATTCAAAATTTTACCTCACCTTTTTTTGAGGTTTCCCAAAGCAAAAAGAAAAAATGGAACCTTTGCTTCAACTTTTTCCGTTTCCTCATTATTCAATTATATGAAGCTCACGGCATGATCATAAGATAGTAAATTTAAGCTTTCTGTACTAATTTTTTTGCTCGTAACAGAAAAAGAAAAAGGAAACATTTGAAATATGATTATTTCTTTCTTTCTTTCTAAATACACGAATTCATTTCGACTACAATTCATCATTTTCATTATTTGTCCTCTTAGCTTGCACTAAAATTAGTCCCAAATTAATCTCTCTCCATATATATATATGAAAAAATTACACGTTCTTTGTCACGTATTTACCCTCAAGATATCAATGTATCCGAAAAGAATAAATAGTCTATGATTTAGATAGTTCGTGTTATGTTACTCAAACGGGTCTAGATTGGATGATCAAATGTGATCCTCCATTTCGATGCGTATTTCATCTTATATTTAAATAATTGAATTATTGGTATGTGTATTTTAAATTAAATCAACCATTGATGCGCTCATTTGTAATGAGTAATTATTGAAAATTTTCTACTGGTCCAGGCTTAAATTGTCATTTCAAAATGTAGTAAACGGTAGGAAAAAAAGGTAGTCACGTCGGAGGAACTAACCGCTTTTGGAGGTGTAACCACGCTCCGAGTAACGCGCGTAGCACTTGGCAAAGAACATGTCCCCCCACGCAGCGGACCCACACTGCGTTTTGAGCCGTTGGATCGCCTCCGATAAACAATCCTGGCACTCGGCCACACTCAAGTCCTGCGTGCACTGCGCCACACCCTGAACTTTCCCTGCCCCACTTACCCGAAAAAACTGCCCGCCCGCGCCCAGGTACGACAGCACCGCATCCCTCCGAGTCAACACGTCCGAGTCATCGCTGATCAGGGGCCCACACTTATCCGACACCACCGTCTTGTCCTCCGCCCCCACGAACGACGTGTTGTCGTACCGGACGAAGCATCCCTCCAGCTGCAACGCGCCCCCCGACGCGCCGACGCACGTGCTCCCGAGGCGGCCGACCGCGTCGGACACGCACTGGCGGCAGTCGGAGGCGGCGAGGTCGCCGCGGCACTGGAAGAGGCCGTAGACGACGTCGTCGGCGGCGGAGCCCGGGAGGGAGATCTTGAAGTTGTTGTAGTTTGAGTAGGAGGCTGAGTTGACGATTGAGGTGAGTATCGAGTTGACGTTCGACTCGTATGGACTGCCCGGGTTGTATTTGAGTTGGGAGCAGCCCACGTATATGAAGGAATTTAGAGAAGAGGTCGAACAGCTTGCTAATTGTGAGAGGAGGATTATGATGAATACCCAGAGAGGGGATGAGAGAGAAAGAGGGTCGGCATGCATGTTCATCTTCTTAATTATTTGGTTCTTGATGAGAGAGAGAGAGAGAGAGAGAGAGAGAGAGAGAGAGACTACTTGTAGAGTTTGTGCGTGGTGAAGGGTTTACGTAAGAAGAGGGGGATCAGTATGGAATATGATGGAATAGCATGTGAGAGGGGGAGAAAATATGTTGATTTTTGAGTATGTCTGTTTGTATAGTGATGAATATAAATAGGTGTATGTGAAGTTTCCTCACTATTTTATGTGGGGGCTCCCCTCTATTCCCTTTATCTTCCTTTTTATGGCGACCGTAACTTATAGTCGTTATCTGATATGCGCATTAGATAAATTTTACTCACATCTACTCCTTCCGTCTCGAATTAGTATAATGTGTATTTGGTTTGTTGTAAGGTATAAAATATTAAAAATATCATACTAATCAGATATGAAGAGAGTAATACTTAGTACACATATATATATATACTAGAAAAATCTGGTGTGACAAATTTTACTTATAAAACGTATGCAATATTCGAGTTATGATCCTTGGCCAAGAACATCCTCACTCCACCAGGATTGGATATGATATATATAGCTCATCTTCAAAAGTTAGCACAAAAGAAGACGATAGCTCCAATTACGTATCATGTACTATATATCTTATTGGTATTTATTACAATCGCTTACGAAGTTGACAATACTTAATTAAGACTTATAAGTATAGACAGATTTAATAAATGACAAACCAAATTAATTAATTGTTGAGTGAGTAAATTTCCCTAGACATGTGATTTGCGTATACAATATAATGAGGTTAGTTACATATACAAAAAAAAAAAAAATTGTAATAGTCATGACTTATGATCGTGTAATTTAATCAACATGTCTCGACTATATATAATTTGACCAAGACTTGCATAATGGTGGAATATTCCTTTTTTTTTTTTAAACAATATTCCATTGTATGTGTGTGTATATATATATATATATATATATATATTGTGTATTTCAAAAAGGTACTGATTCCAATGGGGACAATTTCGACCATAAGATATAAATTGTCGTTCATATTCAATTTCCGACTGTCCTTGATAAGCAATTAATCGAGAGGAATTGAATTTACATGATGTCTCTAAAATGATCGAGAAATTCTTCATATTCTGGAAGCTTCGTTATTTAAGTCAGCAATGCCTTCACTAATTATGCAATTAATTGCCTAGCTACTTTAATTATAGATGTTGATTAGAACCTGATGATCACTTGACTCTGAGCGCAGCTATGATAAACCTAATCTTCGAGATTAGGTCGGAGTATACATACAGTAAAAATTATGAAAATGTAAAAGCACCGAAATCCATATATATATATATTATTTTGAAAATGGGAAATAATCATAAAAGAAACCAGTTTCCTTTTTGTCTCCACAAGTATTTATTTTTTCTTGAAATTGTATTCATTGCTTTTTAATAAATTAAATAATGTCTATGGTAATATTCCACGAACGACTGAAGCATATCTAGGATGAACAACTTTTCATAATCTTCTATTGCAGCTTGAGAACGTAACTTTGGAATTTTGTATGCAGTCTGATGCAGATATAGATGAAATATATTTAGGTTTGAATGTTAAGAAAAGTAAAGAAATCGAATAATTTTCACTAAATTCTTTTAATTGTGTTTGCAGTTCAGAGAACTATTAATTTATGATAATAGTTAGATGAGACTATACATTTATTTAAACGTCTTGTTTGAGAAAATATTATTTAATTCGTTTATTAAAACTATTTATTTCGCATATCAGCTAGCTTAAGCGGGCCGGACAGGGAAAATATATTATTTTTTTTTGTCTCAGGGAAAATATACTGTATTATTTAATTTGAAAGACTTTATTAATTCTATAAGCATTAATCAGTAGAAGTTTTAATGTTTTATTCTACACACATGACATACATCTAGCTAGTAATATTATACGCATGAGTAATCACACCTACTTATTAATTGAAAATTCGTGCTTTTTCTTACAAAATTACAGTGACATACGCAGGAAATTTCTGGAAGCACAATTGTTTATTTCCATTATAGAATGGCTCATTGTGAAACAAGAACCAATTAATTAATATTCTTTGTATATTTTGTCCTGAAAACAGAAGTTTCGAGTTGCAAATTTTAACAAAAAAAAGTTTATGCCGCCGAAGCCAATATATATATTTTTTTCTTCCTAGAAATTATACTTAATTAAGTTCGTACAACTTTCCGAAATCGGATCATTATAAGTAAGCATAAAGCATTAGATACATCATCTTCGGTTATGAAATCTGTTAATACATTCATTATACACGTTCAATTTTATTTCTAATTACTATCAAAGTGAAATAGTTCTAGTAGTAATAAATTCAATTTAGATATCAGAAATGGTCATCTACCCCATATAAACACAGACTGTCACGCATTGTTTTCTTTAGTTACAGTTCATGGACACAGAATATCATTTAATAATCAATTGAGTATATCGCTATTAAAACTAAAAAAATAAAGAAATTGTTAGAACATAGGGAAGGAAAAAAAAAAAGACACACCAAAAAGAAAAGGAAGAAAAAAATAGAGGATTTGAGCTCCACGAGTCAAGAGTCAAGACTCAAGAGTCTATTTGGGCCAGAATCTGGAAGCTATTTTAATCTTAGTGGGCCACATCTTGCAAATACACCAATTTTTAGAGTATTATTAATATTTCAGTAAATTATAATGTTGGGTTGCAATTTCATTATTCGTGCGCTACAGAGTACAGATGCTAAAATATCTTTAAAAAATCCAACTAAAAGAATTACTACAATTAATTTTTATGTTTATAACGTGAAGGAGCTAAACTATTCTATAAGAACACACACACACACACACACTCTTCCAAGTTCCAAGTATAATGGAGAAAAGGAAAATAAGCTGCTGTGCAATCACATCCCTCTTTCAATTTTTTATGGATATTTTTTTGATTTGTGAAAAGGAGACGCTGACACTGTTAAATTTATATTCCTTTCAACTTTGCATATTTAAAAGTTTTAGGAAAAAAAAAAAAAAAAAGGTAAGGATAAAAAGAGCGCCATCTTACTTTATAATTTGGCAGTATTTGGCAATAAATATTCCCACATAAATAAATTCACCTATTTTGTTTGAAAACAATGAAGAAAAAAGAAGTATAGGTTGGAAAACCTTCCCGATGGAAACAATCCGAACTTAATTATAATCAGTCCCCTTCTAGGTGTCATGTTTATTGGGCGCAAATGCGCAATTTCGTTGAGCTTTTGCCAATATTATTTATGTATTTAATTAAATTATTATTTGTATAAAAGGCTTGATTTTTTTCAAATTCAGTGGACTCTTTCACCATCTTTACATTTAATTGGTTATAAACACATTTTCAATATCCTCAAATGATAAGATTTACTTCCTGCATCAAATTGGTTGTCTTTATTTATGTGTTACTTTTCATTTATGAATGTAATAATTTTAGGGATCGATTCTTAAAAAAAATCAGTTTCTACCGATTTTATTTCGTCTAAAGTCACCTGACGTAAAGCCAAAAAGATATCTTAATTTCTAATCGAGAATGATCTAGTAATAGAGTGAGTATTTTTTAGGCCAAATATTTCGTGTTTAAATTTCTCTAACGCTTTATGGGTCAAGTTTGTCACACCTAATAATTTATGTGCAATTTATCTTTCATGTATGATTTGCAAGTTATATATTATATATTGCACAAGAGCAGAGTTTACTCAGCACGCATCGAAGATAGCGGCTCTGGGTTATCCTCGTCTTAGAAAACAAAGAGAGAAAAAATGTATCCAATCTTACTGTGGGGACTAGCTTCCAATTTTTCAGCTTTGAAACAGGTGTTAGGGCTGGGAAATGTTTCTTAAAAAAACGTACATTTGATCATTAAACAATCATTTATTTAAATATTCATTTATTATATGGGAAAGAAGGTTGAGTGACCGCATATTTTTAGTTGGGTCCAACCAATTCCTTCTATCTCCAAATATTCCTTCTTTACAGAAAAGTACATTTATTGCAAGGTGGAATATCCACTATCTAATTCAACAAAATACGGATTTTCGAAATATTTGGTAGATTGAAGAGGGAAGATCAGAAGGTGTTCAAGTAATCCCATGATTAAGGGTGGGAGATATACATTAATTAACTTCTTTTTTTTTTTCCTGTTAAAAGTTTTTAAGAATTGGGAGTTATAAAGACAAAAGAGTCCCCCTACCCAAACAAAAAAAAAATTAAATATATTGGTTAAAGGGAAAAGAAAAGAAAAGAAAAAGGAACTACGTATAGAATTCCCTTAATATCTATATTTATTTAATTTGAGGTTATATATATTAATAAAACATGGGCTATGTTAGAGAATTTTATATATAGAGAGAGGGGTAATGTGCTAGACACTTTTCGTGAACCATCTTTCGTGAACATCATTCTCCTTTTGTCTACATTAGCCTTATTCTATTTAAATTTTTATATTGTATTTTATTCTAATACATTAAAAATTGTTATTGAGATCGTTAAACTTACAAATTAATAAAAATCAAAGCTCGATTTATTCTTTTTCCCTTTAACTTCAAAGAAATGAATAAATAGAATAAATCGAGCTTTAATTTTTATATTATTTATAAATTTAACGATCTCAATAATAATTTCTAAGATATTAAAATAAAATACAATAAGAGAGTGATGGCCCTGATGGCCACACAACTCGCAAGGTGTGTAGACATATATATATATGTCTTCTTGATTGGTATTGGCCAACAAAGTTATAAAAAATTACATTGGATAACAATATTGTTGCATTGGACAACTTTGGGCCCGTGACCCATCAATAACTGTTGTTTCATTTCAGGGTAATTTTAACGCAAAGACTTCACTACGACCGGTCTCTTATTAGAGACCGGATCTGACCCGACCCGAAGTTAAGGAATAAATAAAATACAGATAAAACATTATACATTAGACCCGCTAGCCTGGTGGTTGTCTACTCCGCTGAGGACCCAAGGGTCGTGGGATCAACCCCCGCTAACACCATGCATCATCTATTATTTTTTGTTTATTGTTTTTTCGGTTTTTTTTTTTAAATTATTAATTCCAATAATATTTGTTAATCTCAAATTAGAATTTATTTATCCCTAAATATTACTATTTATCTTGTTAATTATTACCTTTTACCTCGTCAAATATTCATTTGTTTACGACAATTGATACATTGAAAAAAATATTACTTTTCTTCTCGTAATTATTACTTTTTATCCCGACAAATATTACTTTTGAAAAATATTACTTTTGTTTAATACAATTGTTACATTGAAATAAATCATTACTTTTCTTCTCGTGAATTATTACTTTTTATCTCGACAAATATTACTTTTGAAAACTATTACTTTTGAAAAATATTACTTTTGTTTACAAACAATTGCTACATTGAAATAAACTATTATTTTTCTTCTCGTGAATTATTACTTTTTATCCCGATAAATATTACTTTCGAAAAATATTACTTTTGTTTAGCGATAATTGTTACATTGAAATAAATTATTATTTTTCATCTCGTGAATTATTACTTTTTATCTGACAAACATTATTTTTGCTTATGACAATTGTTATATTAAATTAATTATTACTTTTTTTTCTTGTGAATTATTACATTTTATCACGACAAATATTACTTTTGAAAAATATTACTTTTGTTTACAAACAATTGCTACATTGAAATAAATTATTACTTTTCTTCTCATGAAGATTTTTATCACGACAGATATTACTTTTGCTTATGACAATTGTTATATTAAATGAATTATTACTTTTTCTTTTTGTGAATTATTACTTTTTATCCCGATAAATATTACTTTTCTTTATGAAAATTGTTACATTGAAAAAATATTACTTTTCTTCTCGTGAATTATTACTTTTTATCTCGATAAATATTACTTTTATTTACGACAATTATTACATTGAAAAAAATATTATTTTTCTTCTCTTGAATTATTACTTTTTATCCTGATAAATATTACTTTTGTTTAACATAATTATTATATTGAAATAAATTATTACTTTTCTTCTCGTAAATTATTACTTTTTATACCGACAAATATTATTTTTTGAAAAGTATTACTACTTTTGTTTACGATAATTGTTACTTTTCTTTACGATAATTGATATACATTTTATCCCGATAAAAGTTAACTTTTGAAAAATATTACTTTTGTTTACGACAATTAATGTCACATTGAAAATATGTTACTTTTCTTTACAACAATTGTTACCCTTTATCACGATAAATGTTACTTTTGAAAAATATTACTTTTGTTTACGAAAAATTATTTCTTTGAAAATGTACTTTAATTATTATTAATTATTACTTTTTATCTCGACAAATGTTACATTGAAAAAATATTACATTTCTTATCGTGAATTATTACTTTTCATCCTAACAAATATTACTTTGAAAAATATTCATTTTGTTTACGACAATTGTTACATTGATAAAATATTACCTTTCTTCTCGTGAATTATTACTTTTTATCCCAACAAATATTATTTTGAAAAATATTACTTTTATTTACTATATAATTGTTAAATTGAAAAAATATTACATTTCTTCTCGTGAATTATTATTTTTATCACAACAAAAATATTACTTTTCTTCTTATTAATTATTACTTTTTATCCCGACAATTATTACATTTGTTTACGACAAATATTACTTTGAGAAATATTACTTTTATTTACGATAATTGTTACATTGATAAAATATTACCTTTTTTATTGTGAATTATTACTTTTCATCCCAACAAATATTACTTTGAAAAATATTCATTTTGTTTACGACAATTGTTACATTGATAAAATATTACTTTTCTTCTAGTGAATTATTACTTTTTATCCCAAAAAATATTGCTTTGAAAAGTATTACTTTTTTCTCGTGAATTATTATTTTTTATCCTGACAAATATATTACTTTTGAAAAATATTATTTTTGTTTACGATAATTGTTATATTGAAAAATAAAAAAATATGTTAATTATGCTTTAAGATTAATTAAGTATAAAATAAAAGAAGAAAAGGAAAAAATATGTTAATTATGCTTGTTAATTGTTTTTAATTGATGATTTAAAAATTGAATAATTAATAAAATAAAAATATATGAATACATATCCTACTTGAATCTATTATCCAAAAGTGAAATTTATTAAACAAAAATAAACATAAAACAAGAAAGAAAGAAAAAATCAGAAAAAAGTGAAAAATAAATAAAACGTGCAAACTAAAAAATAAAAGAAATAAAAGTAAAAGCAAGGGAAGATGATTTATATTTTTAATATTTTTGAAAAAAAAGCGAAAAATAAAAAAAATAATAGTAAAAGAAAGGAAAAAATAAATAATAGTGAAAGAAAGAAAAAAAAAAGGAAAAATGCACTTCATGGGACTTGAACCCAGGTCAACGGGTGGGCAAGCAGGTGCTTCCGCCTAACAAGCTTCCATCTACCACTAGGCTACAACCATATATTTAAAATATAACAGTATTGTTAATATATATCGTTTTCAAAGCGGGTCGACCCGGATCCGGTCTCTTATTAGAGACCGGTCTCACGGGAGACCAACCCAATTTTAAACCTAGCCCCAATTTCTCTTTTTATAGCCCTTATTTAAAATTAAATAAATTTAAAATATAAAAGTACTATTTCACCCTCTATAACCCCCAACCTAAAATTCTAAAAAACATGGAAAGGATTTTTTTTGATTTGTGGGCGCCTCTTCTTCTGTTATTATTGTCATTCTTTCCAAATGGAGTTTTAATCATTGGCAGTGAATTAGGCAATGTGGAGGAAATAATAGAGAGTACAAAGACTTCATTTTGTGGAATGATTCTTTCAGCAAAATTTGGTGATTCTTCATTGCAGCAGTTAAGCAGATAAATTTTGACTTTTCTTTTTACAAAATCTTCAAAATTGTTCTCCCTCTATCCCATTTTATATATTGGAACAAAACAAAGTTTGGTTCTTTTTTCATTTCATTCGGTCTCAAATGCAGAAAGATGTATACAAATTAAGTTTGATGTTTTTACGATCTATTGATATTTGATCAAATTTACATAATAATGCATCTTAAAATTGATACATGAATAATTAATTTTCCGCTAAATTTCTGGTAATTTATTCAACGATTTTGCTCCGGGCTTGCCTTGCTAGACGAATGGAAGAATTTATCGTCGGCTAAAGTTGATGATATTAGTATCATATTTTTCCTCTTCATCAGTCAGTAGATTCCACATTATTTTTCATAGCCTCAGGCGACTAGGTTCTGGTATGATTGTGATTTCTTTGTTCATCCATGGCAGAAAAATCAAATTCTATCATTTACATTTCCGTTTCTTTGCGTTCTTTCTTCTTTATATAATTTGGTGCTATATGATTATATGATTTTCAATTCAGGGGCTACAAGGATATAATAGTAATTTTATATTTTATTATTATTTTTTAAAATAGGAGGGCTATAAAGAGAAATTTGGGGGCTATATTTAAAATTACCCTTCATTTCAGCATATAGAGTTCGAAACAAAATTGTTAATTCGATATATAGGTATAACTAAAATACTTAAAAAAAAGCATATTAAATCGGAGACATAAAATTGTTTAAAATGTATTTGATTGCTTATACTCTTTCAGCCGAAGAGGAACTTTGTTTTTTTTTACAATTTGATGAAATACAAAGAAATTTATATAAATTGAAACAGTGATCAAATTAGTACCAATAAAAAATAGAAAAATAACCTACATTTTTGCTTAGAAGAAATTCAATAATAATTAAAGAAAGGTGGGAAAGTAATAAGGCTTGCGAAAAGGATACACAAAAATCTAATTTTCCAACTTTCAGAAAAAAAAAAATCACAAATCAACTCAAAATCCAACCCATAACTCCTGTTGAAAATCTAAAACTCCATTCCTCTTTTTCATTTTTCATTTTTCTTTTGTGATATTATGTTTCTTTATTTCAAACCAACAAAATTTCAAGTCTTGTCTATTTTGAAGAATAACTTGACAATGAAACATGAATCCAAACCTCAAAGAATCAAGATACATCTTCAATTCAAAATAAGTAATCACATCTTAAAAATTCATCCACATCATATACATCAAATTTCATGCATACCTTACACAAATTACAACTTACATATAAATATACACAAAAGAATACCTTAAAATGAACAAATAACAGAGATATGCATCAATTGATGTTATATCATCAGCATGCAGAAAAAGACATCAATGTCGAAACTTGAGGGCGACGACGTATGTTAGAACGCAAGGCTGATCATCTTATAAATCTTTGGTTCATCAAACATCAGAGATTCTGCTGCAGAAAAAAAGGAATAATGTGCTAAAAATAACTAAACTTAACTTTGCTTATTTACTGAAATTTGAAATTGAAAAGAGAAGGAGATTGATTACAACAGTTGTAAGCTAATCAATCATGTATGGAAATGGAAATTACTTTTTCTTCTTAGATGCTTTCTCCTCAGCCATTTTCACGAAGAGGCTTCCATCATAAGCAGCTCTTATCGTGTCTTTGTGCAGCATTCCGCGTTCGTCTTTGCAGAGGTAATGCAGTATCTTCCACTCTGAGTAAGCAGCCACCCTGCCCACGCAATCCGTTTAGGAAGACGAACAAGAAATAAATAATGACTAAAACTAGAATGAAATGTGTCGAAAAAATTAAAGATATTAATTATAAACATACCATCCAGGATAGTCCTTTGGTTCCCGGTTGGATTTCAAGAAGTTTTGCAACTCATCTGAAGTCAAGGCGTGTCGCTGTGTAAGGGCGTGTTTGGCAAAGATCTCTTCAAACTTTTCAGAAACAAATCTTCAAAACCAAATCAAGAAACTAATGTAAGATAGCCCATATTTAATTTCTCTGTTTGAGGAAATATCTAAATCATAGTCCTCAAACACAATATATAGTTTTCTTCTATTGGTAATCTCAAATTTTCAGAAACTTGTAAGAAATGTTCTGCTTATCTTTCTAATAATTTTTTCGACAAAAAAATCTACTTTTTTGCTCAAGAAATATACCTTCCTTCTTTGTCATAGACTCCAGAATCACTAGTGTGCTTGGCCAGTTTGATGTTTTTTACCTCAATTGGAAAATGAAAAGAAAAGGATTTCCCCTGCATCCAACACAAAACCATTTTCATTTTCCACATATAATTATATATATGGCTTGTAGAATAATTTAATTAAATACCATAAAAGGAATCTAGTACAACCCTCAAAATATATATGTGCACCTTAGAAATGTCAGATCACAAAAATTGTGTGAAATACTAAAAACAAGAAAACTATGCATATTGGAAAGTTGTTACACTACTTTTTTTTAGCAACATATGTGCTTGAACGTGTGTAGTAAACAATTTTTTTTTCTTTCTCAAGTACATGCATTCTAACTCCTAACATAATTCAATAACTCCATAAAATCGACAAATTAGTTCAGAGAAATTGTAATTCCCACTTTCATGTATCTTTGTAGACTGGTCATAAGTGGAATAATTAAACTTCGATAGCAGTTGTACGATAAATATTTAAAATAACAACTCAGAAATAAAAGTAATGGTTACCTACAAACAAGTAGAGATGAGCCCACTGACAAAAAAACCAATACAACCACATATTTTATTTAATTAGAAATTAAGTAGCAATACCTTTCTCACATCATTTTCAGTTCCTCTTATCTTTAGTAGTACTAAGTGCAACACTTCTTACGTTTACCATTTGAAGATATGGTTTTCTAAGATATATTTAAATTCAAGAAATGGCAATATGTTTTCTTTCCCTTGATTTCTTCGTGCTACTTTCTATTTATTTTATTATGAAGAGGATAATATGCAGCCACTATTTAAGGTGCACCGGGTAAACTCCACTCATGTGCAGTAGTTTGCAAATTAAGCATGATAAATAAACCACCTTTGAAAAACCACAAACTCGATCTATAAGATGTTGGTGTGATCCGAACTTAAAATATTTGGCTTTAAGAATACCCACTCTATCACTAAACTTTCTCGTGGGGGACCTTCGTGCTATTTAATTTCTAACATTAATAGTGAGGGGTCTATGCATAATTAATGACATACTTTGAGGGGGCAATCTATTGATACCAAGTAATTAAGTGTACGTTCAACAACAAATATTGCACGTAATAATGCACAATATCATACAACATTTATGGAAATACGCACACCACGTTATAGATATTCATCCATTATAGATTTAACATATCTGGGCGCATGCATGCTTAGTATGCGATTTAATAAATACTATAAAGTACAAAATATTACTAAAATTATACTGTTTACATTAAACATAGAGAATGGAGTATTAGGGTAAGAAAGACCACACTCATGTAATTTGGGATTGGCATGAGATTCTACTATTACCTTCGGATTTAAACTAGAGCCAAGGTAAATCGTTATCTACATATATATGTTGGGAATTAGATAAACTGAAATTTTGTAAACTTTACAAGTCGTGTGCAAAAGCATCGGTGGTACTAGTTGTAACAGAATATCTAAATTTATGGTTTATTTTCAATTACGTTAAACGACCCTTCCACAGTTGCGAAATTAGGGCGATATCTATAGGATTAAAATTAGAGGTCAATATTAAACTTATTCACCAACAAAATTAATTAATTAATTATAAGGGATGGTTTCCCAAACGTTGACCGCACGATGAGGCCTAGTCATTAAGTCTAGATTAAATTTTAATTATAGATTAATAAACCCCAATTATCTCACAATAATTTTCGCGATTGGATAGAAATTCGGAAAATCGGGAATGGGTAAATCCGATATGAATTTTTGTGAAATTAAAGCATTATTACTTGTTCGCTGGAATATGATTATGGGATTTATGCTCTCCTACATTTAGGGTGCGTTTACTTTAGGTGATAGGATAGATAGATAAATATAATATATATCAATCCACCGTTATTTTAATGGATCGATTATTTTTGAGCTTGTTTGATCTCTCCTCATTCCTGTATGATTTGCCAGATAAAAGATTTCGCTTGAGGCACTTCGTTCCTAGATATTCAAGTGGTTACGCTTACCACCCACTACTGTAGAGCCAAGCCAAAAAGAGAGAGAGAGAGAGAGCCACAACCACAATTCCCAATTACTGGAGTACATTCGAGTACCGACAGCGCAAAGTCTATCAGTGATTTTAATTCTGTAACCACTCGAAACACAAAATGTAGGCGTATATATGTGTAGATGGACGTTAAATTCACCATAAATACGATAATCAATCGAAATATCTGTAAATTAATTAACCGCTAGAGCGCAAGATCGATATTTTAATTTAATTTAATTTAATTACCGGTCTAGTTTTCCGGCTGAGGCCGACGTTTATGAAGACGGCGGCGAAGGAGGACAACAACAGCCCCGCTCCGATTGCTCTAAATCCTGAACAATAATTAATCAACAATTACTCACACCATCAACACAACCAAATCTAACAAAATTTCATACTATTTAATTACACAAAAAAGAAAAAGAAGAGAGAAATTAATTAACCTTCAAAAGTTTCGGAGGGATAAATAATCCCATCGTTGTTCCGATCGAAGAACATTACATGTTTCTGCAGTGGGCTGATCTCATCATGATGATCTTCCATTCCTGTATAGCGTGCAGTCTCCATTAATGAATTTGAAGAAAAAAAGGCAATGATATTTAAGAAAGTGGGAAATTAACCCAGAACACAATAATAAAGAAGGGACAAGGAATAATTAAACTTCTTGCCTTGTTGTTTACTCTTTGAAACAGATTTGATGCTTTTACAACTTGTAAATTAATGGAGATAGGAAAATGGCAGAAAGTAAGTAGTAGGGACAAGTGTGCTTAATACAGGATTCGGGCTGGGTTTTGTTTGTGATATTTATAGCAATGGGATAGCAAATTAGAGAGAGAGAGAGAGAGAGAGAGAGAGCAGCGTGTAAATGTGTTTTCACATTAGAAGGTTTTGCATGTATTTGTTGTTGGAAAAATTTGAGGAACTGCGGATAACAGAGAATAAAGCAATGTGCCAAAAAAAAAACAAAAAACAAAAGGCAACCGTTTACGTCTCATTTGCCATTTATTTGTTTTTCCTTTTCTTTAGTAATCTCTGCGTTATTATTAATTTTTTGTTATAAGGTTATGTATATCTCATAATAACGCAGTTTTATAAGATTAAGAAAAAAATATCCGTAAATCTTAACCAAACATAGTTTAATAAGATAAAAAGAAATATAAACTGTCAAAATAATATACGAAGCACAATTTCGACCAGTAACTGCATAACAATTTCATTAAAAAATGTTGCAAAATCCAATATTCAGTTATTTTTCATAACCTAATCATAATATATATCATATGCAATGAAGATAATTTAGTTTATAATTAAACAAGTACTAATATATCCGTACAACTGAGCTAGTACGAAGTTGTGAATTACGGTTGGTAGAACGGTTAGGAGATCATTAATATTAATATTAATTAATTAAGAAAGAAAGATTGTGACCAGGTTTTCAGTCTGAATTCAGAGAAATAATAATGTACAAAATTAAATATGGGCCCTTACATTATAACTTTGAGATAGCCTTGAAATTTTGCGGTCGGTGGGAAAGCAGAAATTCTCTTTTTAACCGAGAACTTTTTTGTTCAAATTCCATGTAGATTGTCTTTCCATTTATACGAGTATGTGTTTAATTTATACTAAATTATATAATTCTTTTGATAATATTATAATTTATATTGAATTCTTTGCATTATTATGAATTTGTGATTTAATAATGTAACTTGTATCATCTAAAAAAAGAGATAGAATTATAGTGGGTCTAAAATATTTCAGGATTACTTAGTAATCGTCTAGTATTTACCATAATTTTTTCTAAAAATTATTCTCCGTACCAAAATTAATTTTTAAAACAGATTGATTCTAAATTTAAATTTACTTTTTTCCAATCTTAGGTAAATTATCTTATTTCTTCGATTCCATAGACTTGTTTTTGGTTATCTATTTTTGTGGATAAGGTACAGCCTGCCGTTGGTTGCGAATTGATGAGTATTCTTGTGATTAAATGACTTAATTTCGAATCCCATCAATACTTATATTGCATTAGGTTTTTTAGTACAATTACTTTTATAATAAAAGTAAGAAGAAGAAGCGAGAAAGTAAATGAATTAAAAGAAAAAAGTCATTTCGTGCAACTATATAGTAATTCAATTTTTTTTTACTTGAATATAATTCGATATTAACAGAAACTAAACTTCTAAAAAAATCACAAAAGGAGTAGTTATTTTCTCATACTGGATGAGACGAGAACACCCCTAACTTATTTTGTGATACCCTCATTATCCAGCATGCAGGCACAACATTTTATTGACAAAACAAAACTCTTGTCTTGTGTGGCTAACCATATAGTGTGGTTGAATTCGATTCAATCCGCGCGTGCAACACACGCATTTATTCGACCAACAAACATGGCGTGTGCACTGCACACATTACCGAGACGCATTTGGCGGGCGCGTATAGTACACGCATCTAGACCCGATCCGAATCCGACCACACAAGAACTTACACGTTTTTTCATTTCGGGGGAGGGCTGTATGCAACAGTCACAGCTTTGCGGCAGCGAGAAAATCGATGAAGGAAAAGTCGATTAGCAATTCTTTTATTTAATTTCTTTTTTATACGCATATTATTAATGAATGTTGTTTCGACTCATCTTCTAATCTACTTTTTTTAGTTACAATACGTCATTTTAATGTCGTACCATCCCTTTCCTTTTCATTCCTCCTCCTTAAAATAAAAAAAGTTTTTATCTATTAAATTGAATATCCAAAAATAATAGTAACACAAATAAACAAAAAATTTAAACATTTTTTTTTAATTTCGAAATTTAAATATACTAGTGTCACCCGTGCGATGCACGGGGAGAGTTTTTCTTTTTTTCTTCGTGAAAAAAAAATCTCTCCTATGTTAATTTTCATTTGTAGTTACTAAGATTATTGATTTAATATTTATAAAAATATTTTAGGTTGTACCAGCGAGATAACATATACAATAAATTGACACTAATGTAATTACTAAGATTCTTGATTTCATATTTATATATTGGCACTCAAGAAATCTAATGCTTACCCAATATTTTGAAGCTTTGTTGTTTGTCTATCACAGAACTCTCGAATTTGCAGGTCTCGAAATTGTTGGTGAAATGTGAATTTGCTTTCTTAAGCTTTCTTAATATTATGAAGAAAAATAAAATAGAGAATAAATAATATTTATCCAATTTGCGCGTGGGATGATTATTAAAAAAGTAAATATACATTGAAAATAACAGAAGGTTTTAGGAAGGCGTAAAGTTCATAAAAAACAAATGAGGAGTTACATTGTATAGTTGTCTTTGAGAAAGCAGAAAGTCAAGTGGCTTCTCGAAAAAAAATATTAGTCATGCGTAATGAGGCAGTGAGAAGATTTTGCAGGGCGCATGTAATATTGGGCGGGAAAAAGCATTATTTAGGCGGAAAAATGCATTGCAGTTATTCTGCTTTAATATAGTAATAAATACGTAGCATATTTCCTGAACTTTACAATTAAGATACAACAATCTAGGAATTAATCTAAATTGTTTTAAAACTCTTAAAATTAATATACAAAAATCTAGGTATTAATCTAAATTTCAAAGAGAAGAAAAGTAAAAAAAACTTGAAGTTTTGGAGCTTGGCCGCTTGGATGGGAATTGCTAGTTAAAAATCTTGATCCAAAACTATGCATATTTATGACTATTATAAATATAAGAATATAAATTTTGATCTGACTCTTTGATTCAATTATACTTTGAAACCGTCTCATTAGAAAAATTAGTAATGCACAAAGAGTGTAGTGCCTACACGAGTTTATGCTTTGCACTAACCGCCAAGCTACCAAAATTGCCAACATCTTTCTTACAACTCTTTAATTTCTTGATTATAATAAAAGTCAGGTTCTTTCCCTTTTTAATCTTCATAATTGTCGACATCTTTCTAACAACTCTTTAATTTCTTGATTATAATAAAAGTCAGGTTCTTTCCCCCTTTTAAAATCCATAATTTGCAAATCTCAACGTATAATTAAAAATTGGCCTTGCTAAAAGTGGATATATGAAATATCAAAAGATTGTAGCTACAGCGACATATTCGAGATTTAATTAGGTCGGCTTAGTTACACTATCGAATTGGGGGTATATATAATTATACGTACACAAATATATTTCACATTTAAAATTAAATAAATTAGCATTCGAAAAAGAAATAATGGTGAAGAAAAAAGACATCCACCGCAGCACACCACACACGGAGCAGTAGTGGTTGCCCGAATTAACTGTAAAGTAACTCAGCCTTTTGCTTTAGCTTTAGCTTTTGCCATATACTCCCTCCGTCCACAATAAATTTGCCACATTGTGGATGACACGGGTTTTAATAATTTGTTGGTTGATTGTATTGTGAGTGGAATAAGGGTCCCACTTTTATATATTTTTAAATTGTGTTGTGAGTGGAAAAGTAAGTGAGGTGTGTGGGGTCTATTACCATAAATGGAAGTGGCAAATTTTTTATGGACGGACCAAAAAGGAAATTGTGGCAAATTTATCGTGGACGGAGGGAGTATAATATATTCACCAAGTCCGTATCTCTTGTTTAATTCCTATCTTTCATTATCTCACAAAAAAAAAAAAAAAATAATGTTCGGTTTAACTTTGATTTATATAGATATGTTAAATTTTGTTTGACCGAATATAGATATGTTAATATTAATTATTATTGTTTCTTATATTGTAAGTATGAAATAATATAAAAAGTGAAATTGGATAAAAGTTCAACTTAGTATCAATTGGTCAAGTTGTTACACAATGTGAAATTATATTGCTTAAATTTGAAATAATATAATCAACGATCGTATAATATTATATCGCTCAAATTTGAAATCCTGCTTTGAAGTCACTTCTCAATTTCTTTTTATGCAATGTCATTTTCTTTAATAATAATAATAATAATAATAATAATAATAATATAAAGTCACTTTTAGTAAAACTCATCCCCTTAATAAAATTATACTCATTCCCACGACATAAAAGAAAATTATACTGCGAGTGAGAGACTACAAAAATTCATCTAAAAAAGAAATCGAATTTCATTATTTCATACTTAAAAAAAAAAAAAAACTACAAATCTTATTAGATTATATGACTTTAAATTGTACGGATACATAACCCAGATTCGATTCTTATTATGGGGTTTGATTTCCAAATCTCACTCCAATTAAAAAATGTAATCCAAAAAAAAAAAACCTATACCTGTAAAGTATAATGGCTGCCTATCAGTTTGATTAAGTAAATATTAAATAAAAACCATTCTTATTCTTAACTTTTATTTTGAACGTATTCTTATTCTTAACTTAATACAGAAGAAATAACATTTTGTATTTCATGATTCTTTTTTTAATAGCTTCCACCAAAATCCATATATGTAATCGCCCCAAACTACATAAAATTAGAGGGAAGTCCAGTGTAACACATTCTCGCGGTGAGTGGAGCCAAAAATCTGGATTTAAACTCATCCAATGGCATATTTGTAACAAATTTTTGTGTAAAATTAATATTTGACTTGGGAATAATGCATAATGTTATTTGTCTTTTCCATTTTTAGTTATAAGTTAATAGATTATGGCTTAACGAATTTGAGTTGATATTTCAAATAACTTAAATCCAAGCAATGCATGCTTAGGTTTGCAGGAATTGATTAATTGAAATTATATCTGATAAATTAAGCGTGGTGGCAACCTTAAACAATTGCTTTAAGATTTATCATAGAGATAATCTTGGATTCTGCATTTGCTTCACGTCTCAAATTTTTATAATCTTACCAAAATATCGTAAATTATATACGACGAGAAAAAAAAAATTATTCGGATAACATTTTAATTTTGATTACAACACAGTATTTCATTCGTTTACAATTAATACAAAAAAGGCTCGGCTCCATAAAAATCTAAGATTAAAATTGTCGCTCCTAAAAAAAAACACACTTAGCATAAAAATCACCTTATCTTGAGAATTACAAATATTATTAAAATAATATATATCAATAAGGTTGTTTCTTCGATTTTATTGTACTTCCTTTAATAAATATTTTTATTTTTATTATTATTTTGCAATAGAAGCATGAAAGTTAAAAATAATTTAATATTATTTTGGAGTGATAATATTTCGATAATTGATCAAAAAGAGTGTTTCTTTGATTTTATTTCACTTTCTTTAGTTGCAAGAAATCAATAGAAATTAAACTATTTTTTTTACCTCACAATTTGTTAAAGATTTCATTATATACGATGTTGATTGTTGTATACGTTTGATCATCTCATCACAAAGTCAAATTTCGAGAATTATCCCTATGTGTATATATATATATACAAATCCAAAAATTATAATTGAGAATATGTATTTTTGAGATTTTTCTTTTATTTACGTCAATTTAAAAATTTGTTAAATTAAACAAATTAATATTGACAACTTAAAAATTGATCAAATTAAAATTGTCAATAAAAATAAAACTATTTATTTGGACAACAAATTAATTTGCCAAATTATATTGGTTGTCCAAAATAATTGTGGAATGAGAAAATACACATGGATTGAGTATTTATGTAGGTTCTCCAAGAGTGAAGTTTTTATTATGACTCAATGTGAGATGAAAAAAATTATATTTAATATACATAGAATAAAATAAATGAATAAAAATGCTCAAAATGAGGATTAAAGATAAATAAGAATACTGAAAGGAGAGAGCACCACGTAGGACCTCGAATTAAGGTGAGGCTTCGAATCCACAATCGTTTTAATAATATATATGTTATTGGACATAAATTTGGATCAAAGCTTTGACCCATATCACAGTAAGCGTCTCACACAAGATTCCTCGATTAAAAATATTACAGTAGAAACAAATTTTACGCTTAAGAGTCCACAAGCTATGTTGTATAGGTGTGGCGGCAATACGATACAGGTATGAGGATGCGAATTTTGAAAAATTATAAGGTGCGATTCGACAAAAATATGTCTATTTATTTATATTTTATTATATATTTTTTATATAAAATTTAAAATATATGAATTAAATGTATTTAATTCACATTTTTCTCTCCCTAAAATTTATGCATTCTCAATAAAGTAATCTAATTAAAAGCATTTTAAAATTAATAAAGTTATGTTAAGTTGAAAAAAAGCACAAAAAAAAATAAATTTCTCAAAAACAAGCTCATATGCAACCTCTTCACACCAGATACGTGTCCCTCACGCACCGGATTCGTGAATCTTTTTTTTTACAAGGATTCGTCACGTGATGAATCCCACGCAAATCGTACCCGCACCCTAGGCGTATCCGATACTGCAATGTATAAGTTTTTGGAGAATCCGTGCATCATACATAGTCCACAATTAACAGCGAAAATGTGCACAAGAACGGATACAAATTATTGGATGGATAATGGAAATGATGTCAAACGTGTGACAGTAATTATGTTATTTAGAAAATACATATTCCAGAAAAAGCTACAGCGCTACATGGGATTTTACACTTTTATATATAAATATATATAAATACATATAGTTGGGTAAATTAGAGAATGCAACATCTGATGACTATCCCTTTTTGGTCCAACCTCGCATCCTCGTTGCCTGTAACAGAGATTCATCTTTAATTAGCAACGGATACGGATTACCCTCGTCACGAACGGAAAAAAAAAAAAAACTATCCTATCTCCATATCAACCATGTGACAGAATGCTAGGCATCTCACAACTGATATCAGCAGAAGAAATTTAGGTATTTTACAAAAAAATTAATAGATAGCCAAACAGAATAAGTTCCAGTCATGATATCAAGCAAAACTGTATATGATTTAAACAGGAATTATGCAGGAGGTATATTGTTGAACAAAATTCAAATAAAGTCGAAAATCAATATTTCCCATGTCAAAGGCTACAAGATAGTTGTCCAGTATTTTGTTCACCTCATCATGTGACGATACCAGTTTCATTTGTTCGGGAGTATCAACAACTAGTCGCATAACGACATTCCAAAACTATGTAAGATAATGAATACTAACATTTAATTATCAAAATGGTTACTAAAGCAGACTGATGATCGGCAATGAATACTAACATTCAATTATCTAACTCAATTTAACAGTAACTAAATGAGATGTCTCCAAACGGAACACAAAAGAGTACAAATTTAATAGCTTGAATTAAAAAGCCACTGCAAGGTAGGAAAGGTCAGTAAATATTTTTGCCAGACTAATTTCACCTCTCTCTTTATATGCGTTATCTCACTAAAATAAATTCATAAGGTGAAAAGTTTACTAAATTAGGCAACAACTTAGTTACAACGTCTTAAGTGATCTAAGGCTGTAAAGTTTTAAAATAGCCAAGGCATTCATGTAAAAACCCGCCATTTGTCAAACTTATCTACTTGCTTTGACAAAGAATATCAAAACTTTATCAAATAATTAAATGACCAACACTTTCATCACTAGAAGAAACATTACTATGCTCAATGTTTAGTCAAGAATTCACAACTTCTGAGATTTCATGTTTTCTTAAATCGGAAAGTCTCGGATACTCTCTATGTAAATCCAGATTGTTAATTAGAAACCCATTCCATAACATCTCTAACTCTCTATGCTAAAGGCATCTTGTAATCCACAGCTCAGAACAATGAAAGGAAACAAGCAAGAAACTAGAGTGATGAAGTACATATCACAAATTTCTAGTTCGTCTATGAAGAAGCAAATTAAAAGAGACAGACCATCTGGAGGCTGAGCCAGTTTACGATTTTGGGGAGACATCATTTCTTTTTTCAGCCGTAACAAGATATCCTCCATCGTGCACTCCCTTTTCCAGTCAGATAGCATAGGGAAGAGATTGGGTTCGACCTGGAAATTATTTGTTAAAGCACCTGTAACTTTAGCACACGAACCCACAGAACATGCTTTCGTAAAAATCAGTACTTACCAGACCAGTTTCCTGGTTAACACAGCTCATATTGATCCGTGTCTGGAACCTCACAGTTGGCGGATTATCGGGATATTCTTTCCCACAGAATAGTTTTAACTGGTATATGCGCCCTTCATGTACAGTCTGTTGAGCAAGTTTCACAATGAGATAAAATCTTAATTCTTTCGGCATGCTATATGAGATAACATATTCATTTAGCAGCACCTAAATCCCAACCTTACAAACAAATTTTCCAAATTTTTTTGTTGAGTCAATGAATTGCTGGGAAAATGCACTTACATGAATCTGAAAATGAGTTTTTGGAAAAAAGTGGTGCTGCTAAATATATGGAAAACATTATAATCCATATTTTGGGAAAAAGACGGCATGAAAAGTAGAAGTAATGTAACGGCGGGACTAACATTAGGAGGACCGATTATGGTTCCTGTCCATGACTGCATGTATAAATCATCAGCATCATCCATTCCATAGCTTACAGTTCCATCTCCTATTCCCTTCTCTCCTCTCTCGAGCTCTTCCAATAACCTGAAGCTCCTTGGTACTGAAAAGGGAGCATTATTGTCATTGAAGTACCCACATCATAGATCAATATGGTCACAGCATAACACGACCTCAAAAACGAAGCAGTACAATTTATGGAAAATGTGGATGAATAACATGAGTTACAAACTGGGAGTTTATAATAACATCATCCATCTCCTAAGTGCAAAGTAGAGTAATACCAACTACAGAGTATGTAATATCAGAATGTGTATAAATCCCAATCAAGAACTCAGGCACAAGTCAAAGCTATAGTTTACTACTGAATAAAAGAATAGAGCAACGAAAAGACAATCAACAATGAAGAAGAATGCCCACTTGATAGTGGAAGTCCCAGTCTTGTCTTATCGCATAGAGATGTCAATCCTCTCAAGATGACCTTAAATGGAGTTCTAAGACATTAGCTTGAATCCCATAAGATTAGCACTGGAGCACCAGCAGTTCTGCATGGGGTCAAATTCTTGTCTAGTAATAAAAGTGGTAGCCCAGAGAGAATTTTTACATTGACAGCATAGGGCTACTTTTTTAAAGAGAGATATTAGATCATTAAGAAGAAGCACGCCAATTTTTTGTAACGTGCTAAAAATTAATATTAGACGAGCAGCTATTAATAAATTTATCATTATTGTTTATTAATACAATAACGGAACATCCAGAATACCATTTGTGACAATAAAATACAACATTAACATGGAAGTATGAAATTCTTAAAACACTCAGAAAGAGGAACCGTTAAAGTGATACTATTGTATGAAAGAACGCGAGAGCTTTTCAGAAGAACCAGTAGAAAACAAACAGCATATTACAAGAAAACAGAAAGAAATATGATATGCTTGAGCAAAAGTCACAAGACAAGATTAACCTTTTAGCATGATAGTAAATCCAATGTTTATACACCTGACAAACAATCAAACACTGTTCTTAAGTAGCCAACTAAGAAGCTAAGAAACATTAACATCTGCTTCAAATCTCATTACTGGTGAGCAATTATTGGAAATGTCCCCATTAACAAATTTCCAAAATCCAAACCTGAAGATGCATGGCATCCAAATTTGTAATACCGTTTAGATGAATTTCTTTCACTAGAAAGATGAAGCAGGTAATTTCACATTTTTCACTACAAATGTACTAAGGTCTGAACTAAGGAGCGATCATCTAGTGAAGGGGGTTTTTTGTTGTGAAACTTCAGAAACAACCCTGTAAATCTAAGGTTATAAGTTAAGGAAACAGCTGATTATAAGAAGTAATCTATCTCAATAGATTAAGAATAACAGCTAAGCTACTACTTCAGTATACGAAAATATAAAGCATGAGGCATATTTTACCAAGAACAATTGTTCCTTCCCTCTCTCTACACAAGCAGCATCCACTAAATATTGAACCAACTCACTCGTGCTAGCTAACATTATCGTGAAATTCTGCTACACTAAGGGCAACATATAGATGTACAATTAAGGCTGATATATTGAATCAAGCAACTGAATATCCACCCTTTACAACGTAGTCGGGGTTCTGCATTATTAATAGGGTATGCATTCAATTAGAAAAAAGCAGCTCCTCCCATGCATCATACTTGCTGCAAAATCTTACAAACCTTATTTTCAATCTACTTCCTCCAAAAGATTTCCGCCCTAAGAATCAAGTGGAGCATTCATCCGCTTTTGTCAAACCGAAGAAATTGCAAAGCTAATCATAACATGATAAAACTCAAATCACCACCACCAGGCATCCAGGTTCAAAAATTTCACAGAAAATATGTAAAATGACAAACAGAAGATAATAACAGAAGAACAGTTCAGTAAAACGCAAGCGCGCGGAAAGAGATGGATTACAATATTCTTGAAAAATTCTACAGCAATTCACAACAAAACATTAACCAAGGAACTTTAATCATTGCCCCTAGCTCCCCAAAGTTGAACTATATAATCATCTATGAGACCCCAAAAGTGAGGGATAAACATAAAACAAAGAAAACAAAAATCAGATTGATCTGAAAGGGAACCTAATTAGAAATTCGAAGCTTACCCACAACCTGCGAAGATCCTTCAGAACCCATTTCTCACTGCAGTTAAAGGGCAGAGAGTTTTTGAAGATGAAACAATAATTGGCAGAGAGAGAGAGAGAGAATCAAAGACTGAAACTTTACTGTTTGAGAAGTGAAGTCAGAGTTTATGTCTGCTGAGTGTATTATGACATTTGAGGACAGGGGAACTTTTGCAATATTTGAGGATAAATAGCAAGAAAAGAATAAAGCTGTCAATTAGCATCTACCAAAAGCAACCACAACAGAGGGCAATATTGTAATTTTGATTTCTTTTTTCAAAGAATCCAAACCAAATCCTCTGTTCAATTTCCTATTCGAATAAAAAAAACATTGAATACTGTACTCCCTCCGTCCGCAAAAAGTATAACACTTTTCATTATTTTATACCTCACAAATATTAGAAAATGTGTTAACACTTTTTTCGAACGGATGGAGTAATTGTTATCACGTCTATTTTGATATTTCCATAACTTTTTGTAGCATTTTTTAGCAGTTAATTATGGATATTTTAGAATACACTTTGGACAACTTAATTCCTGACATCTAAATATTATTTTATATATTGATGCTATTTTAGAATAAATGGTATCGCATGATACTGATTTGGATTAAACTAGCATAGAATCTTCTCATGTTGGGATACTTTTAGGAAAAGTTTTAACACTTTTAATTTTCCACAAAAACT
The DNA here is from genome assembly GCA_031470985.1 of Agastache rugosa. Taxonomy (NCBI): domain Eukaryota; kingdom Viridiplantae; phylum Streptophyta; class Magnoliopsida; order Lamiales; family Lamiaceae; genus Agastache; species Agastache rugosa. The sequence continues at coordinate 17,546,578 of CM062602.1, read as the reverse complement.
TATGTAGTAGTATTATAGTCTCAAGTATGGGAAAATATATAATTAATAATTCTGCATATAAAGTAATATTTTTTTAATATAAAACTTGTACAAGTATTGAAATAAAAGTTTCTATCAACAATATCGTTTTTGTATCAGGAAAATATCCAAAAGAAAAAAAAGAATTTCATAGGAAAATTGAATCTGTGGTGTGTATTTTATTATTAATTAGTGTTTACGCGAAATAAAGTTATCTTATAGAAGGAAAAAAGTTAGTAACCTAACACCCTTGAAAATCACAGTAGTGTAAACGCAAGTAACTCAATTCTCAATTTATCAAAAGATAAATTTAGAAACACACACTTATATTTAAAATAAATGTTTTCATTTTATTCTTTTTTCTTTTTTTGGTGAAGATTTTTGTTTCTACGCAATATTCCTTTTTTCAAAGAACTAATCCTTTTTTCCGTTACTGATGTTTGCCCTCCATGGCTAGAACATGACGAGAAATTCTATTATACATGTACACACACTACACGCACCTCTCACATCGAATTATTTTAATAATATAAATTATATTATTAAAATAATTTCATGTGAGAGGTGAGTATAGTGATATTATTAAAATAATTTCATGTGAAAGGTGGGTGTAGTGTATGTACATGAATAATAGAATTATGTATAATAGAATTCCGCAGAACATGAGATCTTCCATGTGTGTCAGTGTATCACCATAAATATATAAACTTAGTTATCAGTTGTCAACATCTTTCAAAATAAATAATAAAATATTACACTTTCTCAATTCCAACTAAACAAGTCTTTTTTTTTTTTGGTGAGATGACCAACTAAACTGTTAAGAACTAACGAACAGAACATTACATTATCCGGAATGAATATTTGCAAATGTTTTTTGAAATTCATTTCCTAAGACCCAAACAAAATCACTGTCTAAAGATTTTGATGTTCAAAATCATGAGCTTTGCCCCTTACCAAACCATTCAGCCATGTCATCATCATCTTCAGTTGCAGGATTTTTCCTTGTTTCTCCAAAGATGTAAGAGTTGTGTCTGCCTGAAATTGAATCTTCCCTTCTATGAATCACACTTCTGCTTTTAGCAGCCATTTCCATTTTCCACAGTTCATGCTTTTGCACGTCGCGAGACAAGTCACTCTTACCTCCAGCAACTGGAAAGTCCTTGAAACCAGGTGCTTGATTCCATGAGCTCAACCCAATTTGATCTTCATTTTCACCCTTATACCTACTCGACCTCTCTTGCTCGTGCTCAGGCTGTGTGTGATGATCCTTTACACTGTTGTTGTTTACAGGTTGAGATGCCATATCTGCAGTTGTTGATGCAATTGGTCTCCTGTGGTCACATTTCAGACATACCATATTTCTTTTGAAGTTTATATAATTGCACCTGCAAATTGAACAATGTGAAACGGGCGGAGAGAAAATCCATGTCCAGAGAATCTTCAAAATTCAACTTAAGCAGATACTTAAATCAGAACATGTAGGAAGCCTTACGAGTCACACTCCCACTCGCCAGGATGTAACTGCCTCTTTGGAGGACTCTCCTTGCACAGCCGACACCGAGTATTTCTGGCGAAGTTGAGAAAGTTGCACCTGCAGGAAAAGTTAACCTCTTAAAAAACAAAAGAAAACAAGGGCCACTAACAGATTGAACAGATAAGTGGAAGAGTAGACAAATTTCAACTGATTATACTTGTCACATATCCAGTCGCCTTTCTTCAACGGGAGATGCTCCTGTTCTTCTGATAATTGTTTTAATCTTTCAGGGAATAGGCCATCACACCTCAAGCACTTGACATTTCGAGCAAAATTGAGGAAATTGCATCTAGACAAATATCAGAAAGTCTTTATCAATATTATAATGGTGTGAATGAATAACGGGGATGCAGATGTATGTTATAAGCTGGAGATGCATCTTACTTGGGGCTGGGGCAAATCCAATCACCTTGCTTCATAGGAACATCAATTTGACTCCTTTCTTGCTTGCTAACACTTTTTTGAGTAGACGAGGTCCGATCTTGAATAATGGGTTTTCGTGGTTCATGATCATGCTCATCAACCTTGATGTTCACCATTTCTTTCAACAATGTTCTGACAGACTCTTTAACCTTTTTGTTTAAAGATGGCTTATTTTCCACAGAACCAATCACGGGATCCAGACCATATGTTAATAAAAATCGCATAACATCCACAGTTCTACCTCCTTCATCCTCACGTGCCTTTACATATGCTCTGTCACAATCACCTCTTAGTATACAAGAGCTGCAAACCTACTAAAACAGAACAAATTATCGTAAAGCAGAGTACATTTAGCATAACGTGCTTTTCTTGATTAAAAGGTACTTTTTACATACATTTCCTTCATTTATCCCTACATGAGCCCTTAGACGCTTTCCTGAGTTCACAACCTTCCTATCTGTGCTCGGACATCCAGACCCAGCAATTACCATAATATCTTCTCGTGACAAGTATCTGCATATCAGAGTCTAGATATTAATATACAGAACTACTGCAATTATATAGCAACAAGCATTTACTTGCATGAAGAAAATAAATGGAGTAGACATCACCAAATCAGGAAGGAAAAGAAAAACAGTTTTGAGCATTTGATACAAATATAGGACTAGTAATGTCTTAGTAAGTCTAATTGATTGGCTATTTATAAGGGGAGTTTGGGAACAAAATATTGCTACGGGAAAGAAAAAATGATTTTCACCGCTCAGATATCTCTAAAACGAGCAAGCTGCTCTAACTAAGGCTGGTTCAGTGATATACGGTTATACCTAGAGAAACAAACAAGGTGCAATATACATTGAGGACATACACACCATCACACACAAAACTCCTATATTGTGGGGGAATCGAGGATGTATACTGCACCATTGTATTTCAGCCAATGTAATATCTGCAAAACCATCTATCCAATTATACTACATTACTGGTTTAATAAGCAAAAAGTTTAACGTAAGAGGTGCAGGCTTAGCTGCATTGCTCATTCCACAGCACCAAGATTCATTCAGTTGTTCCAAACATAAAAAAAGTAGTCTGCTTAATCAAAACCACAGTCCATATAACAAACATTCACTAAAAAGGCAATTTAAACTCAAAAAATAAATAACGAATCATTTCTAAGTAAAGCATATAAAAATGTAAACCAAACCAACATATATATATACACATATATAAATAGAGAGAGAGAGAGAGAGAGAGAGAGAGCAATAGATATAGCACCGTATAAGTTGATACTGATCGCGAGCAAAATTCAAACAAGCAGTTCTTATCAAATTCGCCTCTTTATTGGCTACTTCTCCTTTATTCGCAAAAGGGTTTCCAATTTCGTCAAAATACCCATTTTTCAACAATTTCTCCATTAAATCCACCCATTCGCGCCATGGATGTGCAATCTGGGTGCTCGGAAGAACTGCTTGCTGTTTCTGCTGCGAAACCTCTTCTTCTCCATCCTTCTGAACAGGGTAATTCCGCGGGGTTTTTGAAGACTGAAACTCCTGAGCTTCATTAAGGACAAACTGAATTGCAGGATTATGAACTGAACGAATTTTGGAAGTGGGGTAATGAGTCAGAGAAACCGGCGAATTAATTTTAGGGTTTTGCAATTGGGACTTTAGGGTTTTGAGGTAGCTATTTAGCATTGCCGTTTACCTTTCCGGTAACTGCGAGTCTATGAAGATATGAACTTTAGATTCGATTTTGATTTTTGATGGTAGCATTACATACTCCAATTATAGAAAAATCTCTTTAAAATAATTGATAAATTAATAAACTTACTAAAATAATAATGATTTTTTCCGTTGGACTTGGACCTTCAAAATATCATGATTATTTATTCTTTTTTTATGGAGAACCCCTATATAAATATATATATGTCTCACCAAATTTATAAATTAGTAAGTAATTCATAAATATTACGAGTCTGAATACTACGTTAACTTATCAAATTAGTGTTTTGTGCATCTTGCCAAACATAAATTATTTGTTGTTACATTAGATGAGAAGTCATGGTTGGTTGTTAATGATCTTATTATTATTTTTTTTTCTTCTTATTGAGATTTATATGTTAGTTTCATTAATCATGTATCATACATGAATATATTTGATTGTTTATAATAAATGGGAATATGCATGAATATATAAAATGATTTACAAAGAACTGAAGAAGTGATTGATACGTGTATATATTCAATTAGACATACATGAATCTGCTTAACAATATATCGAAAAATTTTGTACAATTTGTTTGTATAAATCAATTTTATTTAATATTAAATTTTACAGAAATCAATAAAAAATTAATTAATAAATTAATAACTTATCAATATTGTTCGCTATTTTCTTTCGCACCGCAAGTACACGGGTGTAATTGAGCACAGGGAAGCAAGGTCGTATTCCACAGAGATTGTGATTATTCTAGCAAGTACCACTTTCAACTATTATCCTACTATTTAGACTCTTGAACTTTTAGATTTGATTAAACTAATGATATAAATAATTAAATAAAAATAAAATAAACAAAGGCAAGGAAAAATATTTAAGATTAAAGATAGAGAGAAAATATCCCAAGGTTTCGATTTCAGTGAACACTCGAATTCAAATTCAATTCAATCAATCAATTGGTTTGTCAGACTCGACTTTTACTAGGACGATCACAAAATTAGCCTAGACCTACTGTCGTTGCGCATAGACCGTGGATTACATGCAAGAATTGTTGTGTCCAATCAATAACTAAACATGCAACTCCTAAAAGCTTCTTAGATCTATTGCCCTCACACAAATCTTAAGATCTTTCGACTATATTGAAGAGTATGTCCTATATTCTAGATCAAGCATCAATTCTCATCTTTCGAATATTGAATTAACACATCAAATATGCACAATTGGTGATCAATCAATCAAGCATGAAAAAGCACAAGAATATAGAAAGCAAAAGAAGGTCACAATTGATTAATTAAACCAAAATCGAATCCAAATATTCACCTACTCTCTAACCCTAGGATAAAAATAAAATTAGCTACTCATAATTGGGTTTCAACGAATAAATAAAAGAAAAACATAATTAAATATACTAACTAGAAAAATCGAAGTTCGGATTCTTGATCTCGTCTTGAATGTCTTCAATCTTCAATCTCGAATCCTCTCCCCGAAAAAGCAGAATAACTAACTAAAGCTTAAAAAGAAATCTTAAGAGTAAAAATAATTCAAAGCATGTAAAAAGATGCAACCATCCCTAAAACTAATCTAAGAGGACCTATTTATAGATGGGAAACAAAACCTAGACCCAAAAGATAACAAAAATAGCACATTGGGCGTACTAATAGACAGAAACGGCGACCCGGGCTGTGGATCGCCGGTTCGGTCGCCGTTTTTGCGATTCTTGAGCCATTCCAGAGATTTCCGGCGACCCCGCCAACGGTCGTTGTCTAGGTCGCCGGTTTTGTAAGCAAATTTTGCAGAAACGGCGACCGGGACATCTGGGTCGTTGTTTATGCACCTTCCGCGCAGTAAACTTATTTTGGCCCGTTCTCTTTCGTTATAACTCAGATTTTGGATCCATTTTCGCCTACGAACTCCTAACGAGCTGAACTTCATCCTTACATTGCTCAATTTACAAAACATGCACTTTATTTTTCACGGCTCGTCCCATCTTTCTCTTGTCTTGCTCGATTCTTTAGCCCAATCATCTTTCCTTTTAATCTTGAGTTATCCCTTTAAATATGAGCTACTCCAAAACACTCAAATCTACATAAAACACATAAAATTATACTCAAACGTGACATCATAGCATAATTAAGAAAACAAACCAAACAACGTCACATAAGTGCATAATCTTATCAAAATGTGCATAAGAAAACCAATGAAAACTATGCAAAATGAATGTTTATCAAATATAGTAATATCTTCTTCAAATGGTTTGTACTCAAATTTTTGACCCATCTCACGCAAATTTTTGTGATTATCGAGTATTGAAATGCAAATTAAGTTGGAAACAGAAAAACATCAACTATCAACTACTCCTAATACAAATCTATTGCAAAAACGAGTACATAAATTTTGAGCCCTTTGAACACCCCTAATTTTGGGGATATCCATGGACTACAATTTTATTATGTACAAAAAACTAAGAGACATAAAAAGAAGCATTGAAATTTTGAATAAAATTGATTCTTATTTCAAAATTAAATAATCTCTAATCTTGTTTTTGCTGTAATCGAAGGCTTGATGATTTGAGTCTGTTCACAAATATGTCTAATGCTTCTCTCATCCACCACTGCTGGCATGCCTTTCTTGCTTCACTTACACTCATCTGCACTCCAGTTAAAACCAATTAATCAGATATAAATATAAATATATATATATATATATATATATATAAAGGGGTTGGTTCACATACAAAATATTTTTCCCGTTAAAAATAATAATAATGCATTTTATGTACTAAAATTAATGTATTTTATGTATTATTACAATGCATTGTCATAATAATGCATTTTTGATTTATTACAATGCATTGTTACGATAATGCATTTCATTTTCAATTATAATGCACCGGTCAATGACAACCGTAGATCTACGAAGATCAATGGTCCATATCGCTTCTTATTTCTTATAGGAAAAAGGCTTTTACATATGATCTCTTCCATATATATATATATATATATATATATAGGGCCAAAAGTTAAATAACCATTCCAAGAAAGCAAAGATAAATTCTAATCATTAATCTTTAAAAGATAAATACTAACCAAAATTTCTACAAAATTACTATCTTGTCATTACTTTATCATCGTACATTACTAAGTATACATGACTAGCATACACCACACACAAAACAACTCTCTCTCTCTCTAACACACACACACACATGCACACACGCGCGCGCACACAGCACACACACACACACAGAGACAACACACACACACACATACATGCATGTATGAATTTAAGTTTTCATGTATGGACTCATGTATTTATGTATGTAATTATGTATGTTATGTATGTCATGTATATATCGTGTATGTATGATATTTTGGTAATCCGGGTTATTATTTATCTTTTAAAGATTAATGGTTAGAATTTATCTTTTATCTTTTAAAAATGATTATTTTTCCACATTATCTCTATATATTATTCTTTTTTTTTAATTTGGTTTCCTATTTTTTATATATACACATATATATTTGTTGAGACTTCACAAATAAATAAATAAATAAATAAAAACATGCATGTTATGCATGGATTTTTGTGAGTAAGTTTGTACTTGTATTTAATTGTTGAAATTAAATGAAAAAAATGTAAAAATGAAGTTAATTAGATAATTAATTACCCATTCCCTCTTGCGAGCAGTTTGATCAGGCCAGAGATCGAGCTGTTGAGTCACCAGCAACGGAAACATGAAGCCTTGGTGGTACAGTTCACGGCTTTTGCTCTTGAATACCCACCTTCCTAATTCACACTATATACATATTTTTTTAAACAAATATAAATTAATTAATACAAACGTACTCAATTAATTAATCCATCACTATTTTTTATAATTAATTATTAAATATTAGTATTAATTACGTACTAGGGTTAATTAACTAATTAATTAAATTACCTCTACTATTCCGAGAACCCCGGCTTCTTCTAGTGACTCGCGACAAGCAGCTTCTTCTACAGACTCATCACTCTCCCAACCTCCCTGCTTTTTTTTTAATTGTTAGAATATATATTCGATTATTTTGCACTCATTGCAATTCGAATCCTTTGCATTCGTTGGATTAATGACATGTGTCAATGTGAAGATAAGTATGTACTAATTGCTTACAAAACTTAAATTTCTGGATTGTCACATATCATTAATCTATCATAAGCAATATAAGCATTAGAAGATGTCACACAAATTGACAATAAAGGATCCTGTATGGAAAAAGAAGTGCTAAAATTCTAAAAAAGGCATTTTGTTTCCTTTTATTTTCTGGATGGTAAACAGACAACTGTACTCCGACTTTGTTAACTTGTACTATTAATTGCACTGTCTAAATTACTTTTAATTAACCTTTCAAAAAAAAAAAAACTTCTACTTAAGTTCTTTTCCTTTTTTCTTGTTAATGCAACTTGTTTCTAATTTCATTACATTGCAAGATAAATTTGAGCCGACTCTAATCTAATACGAAATATACATATATATAAACTCGAATCGGAAACCAATCCAACACCTAACAAATTTACAAAGAATATGTGCTAATTATTAGGTCTAAATAAGTGAACCATATGATGAGGTCCTCGTACGATCTAACATAAGTTTTTGTGATAATTAACTACATTGTGCTAATATATATATTTCAAAAGCTAGCTTGTTTTAGAATGAAGATTCAGTGTTGTATAAATTAACACTACATATATATATAAATTAATTTCTTTGATAATGAAATTAAACTAACATATATATCTAACCTTGGGAAACATCATTGCTTCACTCTTTTTGGAACTGATGACAAGAACTTCCAAATCTTCTTCTGAACTATCATTAATCTTCACACACTTGTATCTATACGGAATGCATCTGCACAAATATATAATTAATATATAACACATGATACAAACTACGCACCGAAATAATCAATCAAGTTCTCATAAATTACAAAATGTCAACTAGAAATAAGTTATAAAGATTTCACTAAACTAATTAAGACACTACATTTATATAAACATATTTAAGAAATTAATTAAGGTGGTGTCAAGATTGTACTAGTGTTGAGTATTATGAAAGATACATCGTTTATAACTTTTCAAAACATGAAATAATATCAACAATGCATACAACCAAAGTTGTAGTACTTGTGTATTAATTATAATATTTAAACTAACATAGACAGGAAAAAAAAATAATAAGAAACAGCAAAAGGAAAGTTATATACCCAACGATGAGACGATGATCTTGGTTGCTGTATCTCTGCAAATTCCTCCCTGTGCGAGCAGCCATACATAACATCGATCGATCTGGTGTTAATTAATGAATTATTAATGTGTGACAAAAAGAAAATGAAATATGATTTTATTTCGACTTAATTAATTAGGAGTGTCTGAAACAAGAGAGGTTATATATGTGATATAAGAAACGACAATAAATCAAGAAAAGCATCTATTAATTGGAGCTTGTAGCCTGTAACATGCACATATATATATAGAGAGAGAAAGGTGGAGAGAGAGAGAGAGAAGGACGTAAAAGGTATATAAAAATTTGAAAGGAAGAATGAATTGATAAGAGAAGAAGCAAAAAAGGTGGGCGTTATATTGGTTGGTTTTGAATAAGAGTTTTGTTTGCGGCAGTAGGGATACATCATACATACATACATGAATCTGTGTTTTTCACACTTCAAACGCTGATCTCATGAGTCCAACCCCTCCCTCCTCACTTTCTTTGACGTTTCCTCCAACAACCCTTTTTTTAATTTATTCCAATAATAATAGTAGTAATTATTTCAATATTAATTGTTCATGCGTGCATCACTAGCTTCTTCTTCTTTTTATGGCAAGAATAACCTGCAGCTTCTATCGAGGTGTGTACTAGGTAAATTCTGCTTGTGTGTAATAGTCTGCGAGCCATATGAGAAGTAAACTGCATATTTGGAAAAGTTAGTATGACATGCATGTTTCATTGATAAAACATTGGTAGGATTCGAACTTGTGACATTTGATCACAAATATTCTCACCCCACCGTTAATTAGTCCACCCGTGGGACATCACTAGCTTTCTTTTCTTCTGTTTATGTATTTGATAATTTTCTTTAGTTATCTAATGCACATGCACCACATTATTAGCGGCCGGGCAAAAATTGCCATAATTATTTAATCCCTGATTTCGAATATTTGTTTTATGACTCTAAATTGAGGAATGCTGATGTGGCACCTATATGGCAACAAATAAGTTGGGAGTTGAAGTGCAATATTATATATTGGAGTTACGTACCATATATAGGAAGTTCATTAAGTTAATTACTCAGCTCAATTTGGATTATATGTAGAAATGAACTTATATTAAAGTACTCGACTTAATTTGATTCCTCGAATTATTTATTAAATATTCAACATATGTCTACGTCTACGAATATGACGAAATATTTCTTAAAATTTTCGTGAATAAATCAAATAAGAGTTGTATTCCATCATACACGTAAAGGTGGCCATAGGAACCGGAACCGTCGGAACCAAACCGAAATCGAACCGAAACCGGCGGTTCCGGAACCGAAACCGAACCGCCGGTTCCAGTTCGGAACCGAGAACCGCATCGACGGCGGTTCAGTTCCGGTTCCAAAGTGAGAACCGTCGGTTTCGGTTCGGAACTGCCGGTTCCTCCTTTTTTTTTTAATTTTTATATTTTTATCTATATTTATGTTACAATTCATATTTATTTCACCTAAATGTTACATTAGAATACATAAAATTACAATTAAACAAGAAAACATAGAAAAAACGGAAAAAAAAAACATAATTTTTGAAGCCCAAAACATGCGGTTCCGATTTGGAACTGCCGGAACCGAACCGAACCGAAACTTGCAGTTCCGATTTGGAACCGAAACCGAAGTGTTCGGCGGTTCGGTTCCGGTTCCCTTGGGGCGGAACCGAGAACCGCCGGTTTGGTTCCGGTTCCGGAACCGAACCGCGGCCACCACTACATACACGTAGGTGTGCTATTCTTTAAATAATATTTCGCAAATAACGGTTGTTACTCGTATGGTCTAATGTACTCGTCATGTTTAGAGATAGGAATGGCAATGGGTCGGGTACCCACCCATTAAGCATATCCCAAACCCAAACCCATAAAAATTTCCTCAACCCATACCCGTCCCAAACCCGGTTAAAAAAATATTTCAAGACCCGTACCCAACCCAAACCCGTTGGGTAATACCCACTAAAAACCTGCTAAAAACTCATATATACCAAAACATAAACATCAATATTAAATTTAGTAAAAAAAAATATTATAAACATAATTTTAACATAAGTATAAATATAAAATTTCATTAAATTAAAATATATGTGGGTTAAAAGAATAATATAAAATCCTAAAATTTTTAATATTTATACTAATATAAATTATATATAAAATAAATATTTAATTACTAAAATTATTAATTCTTTGTATGCAGTTTAAAAAGAATAATATAAAATCCTAAAATTAATAATATTTACACTAATATCTATGATTATATTAAAAATTATATATATAATATTTTGTATATATATATATATTATAAATTATACATATAATATTTTGTATATATATATATATAAATGGGTTTGGATAGCGGGTACCCGTAAGTAATTTCCCAAACCCGACCCAAACCCGTCACATGTTTGAATATTTCTACCCAAACTCGTCCCAAAACCATTTAATGATTCTCAAACCTGTCCCATTAGGGTTTGGGAGAGCCGGGTAACTGTAAAAACCCGACTCATGTTCTTGTTTCTAACAATATTGTGAAACAAAGTATGGTTTCCGCTTCCAAAAGAAAAAGAAAAATAAAAATAAAATGTATTTGTTTGTTGAATTTATGTTTTATCTTTTAATGGCTGGAATCCTATTTTATTCACAGTAACTTAATTATAGAGGTGCTGAAAAAAAATTCAATCAATTAAAATACTAGAATTTCATATACAGCTTATGTAAATATTAAAGAGAAAAAATTAATCTACCAAAAAGTTATGTTATTAAGAAAATTTTAATTTTCGTCACTACATTTGTATTTCGATATATCCTTATAAAAAATCTAAATCGTTGACGAATAAAGTTTTATTTTTTAAGATATGATCATATACATGGATCAATACGAATGCGTATATTATCAACATTCTCCCACGCAATACATTATTATTTTATCAAGTGCAAATATATATATATATATATATACATATATATATATATATATATTATTCTAACATGATCTATGGATTCATTATCAATTGTTACAGTTTCTAAAAAACATCAATTTGATTTATAACATATTCAAATTGTATCAAATCTAATATCTAATTGAATTCCAGATACCTGAAAATGACGTGTAATGGAATTATAAAATTGGCACCAACAGTTAAATTAAATAGATACCTTGTACAAGACACATCGATCAGATAATATTTTCATTACATGTTTATTTTTTCACGTGTCACATACAAGTGAATATGTCAAATATCAAATTAACGTTTTTCAATATCTACCGTGCATGCGCACTTCCGTCGCAGTATCTTTTGCTGACATTTTAACAGTGTAATATGTCAAATTGGGGAAATTTTCAACACACGAACTTAAAAAGAAAAGGCTTTCTTTTTCTTCCTGTAGAAAAAAAAAAGGAAATCTATTTTTTATAGGTAATTAATTAACTAGCTATTGTAATTGATAAGAACACAGTTACGTACAAAAGAGTAGTTAGAGCAGAGCTTTCTAATTATATAAAATAATCTAAAGTAATAAGTAGAGGAAATTAAGACTAGAAAAGTTGTTCATAAATTGCCTGACAAAATATGGAAAGCCTTGCGAATCTTTTTTTTAGTAATTAATAGTAATAAGAAAAAATTAGAAAGAAGAAACATGACAAAATTGGCCGTATATTGTTTCCTCAGATACGTACATTTTGTTCAGTACATATTGCAGAAATATTATCTACTTCTTCTTTTCTTTATTTTTATTTGTTTTTTTTTTTACCTTCTAATTTATCTATTATGTCATAGTATTGGAATGTGTGACCTGATCAAATGTAATTACAGAAATTCAATATCACCAATATCTTCTAAGTCGAGTTTATCATGAAGGACTTGTTTACTAGAAAAATGAATTTAGCGTATTTATAAATAGCTGTTGCATGCGAATTTTTCGTCGATCACAAATTAAGAAAAATAAGAAGAAAGAAATGTCTCCTCGTGCGCACTTAGATCTGAAAAAAACTTTATTAGAAAATCATACTCCCTCCGTCCCAATAGCAAGGTCTCGCTTTCCTTTTTTGTCTGTCCCAATAGCAAGGTCTCATTCCAAAAATGAAAATAATTAACTCTTCAAAAGCTGTAGGACCTACCACTTTTTCTCCATTTTTTCTCCTTTTACTCTTGTTTCTTAATAACCGTGCCCAAAGCAAGTGAGATCTTGCTATTGGGACGGAGGGAAGGTACGTTTTTCCAAACTTTTATGTTTTTTAAAGCATAAAATTCAATCATGTATGTTTTTCCCAAATAGCTCGGTAGACTTTTCTGAAATAATAAAATATTAAACTAACTTATCAGCTATAGTTCAAATGTGGCTACTTAATATTTCGAATACGTTTTTGTTCTGATATAATCCCACCGATCGATTATGAATCTAATTTAACTATAAGTATAGATATATGTTATGTACGGTACCTAGAGGATTTTCTTTCAAGCATTTAAAATATAAAATGTGCAAATTAAAGGTCTAGCTAGCTCGTCAAAATGTCAAATTATTGAACGTAAAGCCAAAAATAGAAAGAAAGATTAATGTCAATTTCTTTTAATCCACTGAGGAATTAATCACGCGATGAATTTAATCTGGCACCCATGTGAAATTGGGCAAGATTGAAGCATGTGAAATGCATTTGGTTTCTCTGTTCATATCCGTAATATATTGTCCAAAAACAAATATGGGGAAAAACAAAATGTTCACATTATAAATTATAAGAGATGAAAAAGTGATTCCACGTGACAATTTGACTAAACACCACAGAAAACCTACTTGATAAGTAGTTAGTGGTTCCCTTAATAATTAATTGAGATAAATATATTATCATTTCTACCAAACAAGATATAAAATTTGTGGTTCTTTCTATTAGGGATAAATTTATACCACATTATATTATCCCTTAGAGGGATAACAAACACACTCAGGGGAATATTGTATGAGACAATCTCACGTTGAGACCTGAAACGTAATGTGTCAAAAATCTTAATCCAAATCATATCTAATGGCATGTTTATTATTATGAATTATAAGTATATCATTTGAGATGAATTTTGAATCCGGATCTTTGACCCCTACATGTCATTGTGAGATTGTTTAACACATTTTATTAATAAATTTGGATGTATAACGATATAATAGAGCTATACATAATAAACATAACCTTATCTGAGGCAAAATCACTAAAAACATATAAGTCTCAGAACAGCGCAATTTGTCAACCTGATTAGTTAGACATGATCCTTGCTAAAAATTGAAACAAATTATTAAGACAATGTCCTTGTAAATTATGATGGAACTAAATAGAAAGAATTTGACTGAAACTTACACGGTCAAATTTTTAGATTAAAAATACAAATTTGTCTTTTGCTTTATCACACGTAAATCCTCCACTAAGGCACTAACCAAATGGACTTCCAACATGGAAATTATTATTTCTCCAAATACATTAACACAAAAGCTTGGGTACAACCAAATGTATGGTAGGATTGAATGTAATTTGGAAGTAATCAAATAAGGTTAGAGAATAATTAAAAGAAATTAAGACTATAAAAGTTGTTTTATAGTTAATTAATTAACTAGCTATTGTAATGGATAAGAACACAGTTACGTACAAAAGAGTAGTTAGAGCAGAGCTTTCTAATAATACAAAATAATCTAAAGTAATAAGTAGAGGAAATTAAGACTAGATTTGTTGTTCATAAATTGACTGACAAAATATGGAAAGCCTTGCGAATCTTTTTTTTAGTAATTAATCGTAATAAGAAAAAATTAGAAAGAAGAAACATGAAATTAGAGAATAATTAAGGATGATTAGATGATAATTAAGGTAATTGGGAGCAATTGGGAGTAATTAAGGGATAATTAGAGTTTATTAACCTCCAATTAAGGTTCATTATGCCCCAATTAGAATTTTAATTTGAATTAAAATTTATTATTTCCAATTAGAATTTATTAATCTCAGTTATAATTTATTAATCCTTAATTATAGTTTATTAAGTTTCAATTAAAATTAATTAAACTCAAATTACATTCAATTAAGTATTAATCGATTAAAAAATAAAATAAAAAATACTAAAAACAGAAAACAAACTTACCGTGTTGTTAACCGCATGGAGTGTTACTCATACAATAATTAGAAGGATGAATTTACTACCTTCGATTATCAAATTAATCGATACCTAATATAAAAGAGCTTTGTTTACAAAATTTGATTTGCCTATTAATTATATCCTTATTATAGTATTTTATTATTAGTATCTATTATCAGATAATTATTTTATATTTGACATATATATTATTAAAATCTATCAATATTACGTGCATCGCAGGTACCATTCTACTAATTACAATAAGTACATACTAACTAAAGGACTTTTATACCAAGTGCGATTGCAATTTGTGCAACATTATACCAACTAATTTTAGATGTCCGACTTGTGATGCCAACAATATTGTCTCATCAATGTTTCAAAAATATGAGAAACAACTTGTTGTAAAGGGTCATAAGCTTTGATTAATATTTGTTTCAACTTTAGGAAAGCCACACTAAAAAAAATATATTTCAATTCCAAAAATTAATTAAAGTAAAATACTAGGAAGGTAGCGTTTGAAAATAAAGACATTAAGAATAAAGATTAGGATAATGTTAAGTTAAATTCCAGCAAGTTTTGATGTGGTCCAAATCACGTGCGCCAGAAACGACAAGTGGCGCCCGCATCTTGAGAAAAATCTTCTCTTCGAGACCGGTTTTGTCGATTCTTTGTCTATTGCTTCAGCAACTCACATTTATTAGTAATTAGTTTTCATCATCAAGTCTTTCTTAATTCATTTTATTATTCTTAGTGCCTTAGGTTGTTATGCAATTTCCTACATTTTATTTTAATTAGAAAAATCGATCGTCTGATTCTATCAACTGATTCAGGCACTAACTACAAAATTAAAATAGAATACCATATATATCTAAACTTAAAATTTGGCCGACAAAAATAAATTTTCTATCTAGTTCCATTGAAAATGATTTTTCAAAAATTAATAACGAGAAGATTTTGCAGCGCTTTCAGTCGATGTGTACATATAGATATTAGTTGCCATTGCTTTCTTAAAAACCTCACATGGTTTTGATTAGGTCATTTTTTTTAATAAATTGGAATGCTTAGTGTATGAAATATATATATTTTCTGTAATAATTATATTATATTTTTTTATTTTACAATATATATTGCGTAATATAATTATTTGTCTTGGTGCAAATTTAAAAAATATAGTGGAGTCCACGCATTAATATATTCCGGCTATGCCCCTAATTACTTGCTATTTAATTTTCAGAGATTGATGGATTCATTGAAGCCTGTAAATTCCATTTTATACATGTTATATATTATTAACTACAGTATAAGTATGTGATGAGATAAAAAATAAACTATAATTATATGATATTAAAAAAATTAAATCAAATTTAAGCAAATAAATTTTTTGCTAATGTGCTCATAATCTTTTATCTATTTTTTCCTTAAAAAAAATATAGTATTTAATATAGTTATTAAATTAAATTCATAAATATCATGTCGCAATATACATATGAAAAATATATAGTTTACAGTGATTTAAAAAAAAAGTATGTATATTACGTACCAGATATTTATGATGTCTATTCTTAAATTTTTAAGTCAATTAAATTATATTGGGTAAGGATCCTTGCACGCAAGCCCAATAACTCTTTGGATCCTTTTTCATTTCTTATTTTATGTATCAATTTCAAATTTTCAATGGGCCATTGGGTAATTTGATTTAATAGAGTTTTGTTTAAATAAACCATTATTTGAGGCATTAACCCAACTTATTCATCACGGGAAACCCAAGAAGTCCATTTAAGATCGGATGATATTTTCTATTATCATTATGAAATAAATTTTAGATGGGTCTTTTAAAATAACTACTTGTAAATTGTAATACAACGTGTTTTGCACACTATATGCTAATAGAGTAATAAACAAATATTTAGAATATAATATATAATAATTATTGTAGTTGAAGTTTGTTTATGATAATAAGTATTATATTGATAATTCTTTTTCTCTCCATATAATGAAATCTTAAAAATGTTTATAATATCGAATAGAAAAATGGAGGCTACTCAAATGAAATCAATTACGATGAGTAAGATATTAAAAGTTTGGATTCAGATTCTGGTCTCACCGTGAGTCGCTCACACGAGTTTTTTTGAAATTATTATTAATGCATAATCCGATGTTTTAATCAAGCATCTACAAATCCTGAACATGACAAAAAAAAAAAGAAGAAGAAGAGAATAAAAAATTAGGCGAGAAAAATGAGAAGCAAAATGAAATGGATGTGTATATTAGCCTAGCAATAGTATAGTTAATATTTAAGGCCAAAAGTCTTAAATTCAAACAATAATATAATTAATATTTAAGGTCAAAAGTCTCATGTTCGAATTTATTGAGTTCTTTAAAATTTAATATTATAATTATTGGAAAAAAAAAGAAAAAGAAATGGATGTCGACGCGGATTTGCTAGTCGAGTTGGACCATTATCACGTGCTTAGACTTCTACCACGTGTCCACTTCATATATGCTTCACGTGTGTCCTTGCTGGCGGCCTACCGCTAACCAACGCAACCGCCTTTCCATCGTTACGTTTTAGTCCACATTAATTCCAAATTATGACGTCATATCTCAATCATTTCCCTCGCCTTTGTCGATCTCAATTCCTAGTGAATTTTCGGGAATGCCCTTGGCCTGCATCACTGAATCACTGATATTTATTTCAAGTGATTTTCTTTTTTCTTACGATAATGAAAACTCACATCCATTATTTTCATGCCTTTTTTTTTTGGTAGGTTCGGTTTTTATTTCTTTGGCAACAGTCCACAAACTATATTTTGTTTTATTTATAATGATATTATTATTACAAATAAATCCGTTCAAATGAGGAAGTATTGAAATTGACTTTATATTTTGAGTTTCAAAAAACTAAAAGAAAAAACTATTATTTTCATTTATCTTAACATTTACTAAACAATAGCTATAAGTATAATTATTACTAATTAAAAGATCTTATGTATTTTAATCTAAAACAAAGAACGTACAATGTATTATGACTGAATAAAAATGCTTGATGTTCATCTTATCAGTCCGACCTCCAATTGAGCCGGTCCAAAGGATTGAACAACCACATGTTTATTTAGCAAGATTGAATTTGCTAAAATATGACTGTAAATTAACATATTTTCTTTAGTGTATAATTTTGCTTTTACATGGTTATGAACTAAACAAGAATGAAATGTGTTACTTTTTTTTTTTTTTGAGAAAAATGTGTTACTATTTTTATTGTGCTCACCTATGTTGCATGGGTGCGAGGGTGCGGGGGCGATACGATACGGGTACGGGGGATACGGATTTTCAAAAATTATAGGGTGCGATTCGTGAAGGATTTGTCTGCTATATTTATATTTTATTATATACGACCTAACAAATTTATAAAAAAATATATTCATAAATTAAATTTTGCATTGCAAATATAAGTTAAAATAAAAGTTTCAATTGAAATAGTCAAATAACATATGTTAATGCTTAATAACATGATCACATCTAAGAATTACTTGGTACTTCTCCTTCATCACGAAACAAAACCGGGCCAAAAAAATTAAAGTTTATAAAAAATAACCCCAAATGCACCGGATTCTTGAGATTCGCGAATCCGATTCGCGTATCCAATTTTTTTTTTTAATAGGATACGCCAGGTGGCGAATCGGGTGCGAATCCGACGCGAATCGCACCCGTACCCTACGCGTATCGGATTCTGCATTGTAGTATTTCTCAGAGAATCCGTGCATCATATCATAGGTGCTCATTATATGTGTAGAAACTTTGACTAGTCCGAATACAATCATAAACCATCTGCCACTCACACTAATAAAATTTTATTTTTTATATCTTAAGTTCGTAGAAACTCGCCGTTTTTATATTTTTTATAAATAAAATAATACTCCATATTTATTGACTAGTCAAAATAATTGGCATCGGACAGTAAAAAGATAATGTCGACAATTATGATACCATGAAACGAGTCATGTTTTTGCTTTTTCATAATTCTTTGATACCCTTAACAATTTTAACTTTGTTGATACAAACCAATAAACTTACCGATAATACTTGCATTATAAAATTCACGCTAAGGCATAACCCAATAACACTAATTAAAGTTGGGCTTCATTAAGCAAATATATATAATTAAAGGGGTAATTTTAAACATAGCCCCCAAATCTCTTACTATAACCTCTTAATTAAAATAATAATAAATTAAATTATGAATATACTATTATACCCTTATAGCCTTCAACTTAAAATTATAATAAAAATAATAATAATTCACACCCATAACCCCAACCTAAAGTTCTAATAAATAAAGAAATGAATGCTCGTGTCCCAGGCTACAAGAGGGAAAATGAGAGCGGCAACGGCGGCAAATGAGAGATATGAAGAAAGAGAAGGAGAATGGCGTATAGAAGAGGTAGAAACAGAATTTGCCTTCAAATGAAGAACTATAATCAGTTCAGTATGGTCCAATAATTCAGATTCTTCATTCAAGAGTAATGAACCATATGGAATTGTATTTGGATTGCATAGCCCATATAAAACAGGTGAGCTACGAAGGGAATGACGGCACTGGTGTGGTTCGGCAAGCACTGCCGGACAAAGACAGGACTATTACCAGTTGTCAAATGGGTTGGGCCGTTGGAAAATGGAGGGAGAGAGATTAGTGTTGCGGGTTTCGCCATCGTATGATGTAGAGTAAGAATTAAGAGAGAGCTCATATATACCATCTTTCATTTGCCTGAAAAGTGTTTACCGATTTCACATTGATGAAGAGGGGTGTTGCGGTTTGCTGATTTCACCATGGCCGTTGGAGCGAGAATTAAGTTTGGTGCTATGAAATAATTTGTTATTATTTTAATTAGAATTTTAAGTTGAGGGTTATGGGGTGAGTTTTTTTGTATTAGTTTTAAATTTGGGTTATAAGGATATAATAGTACATATATTATTTAACTTATTATTATTTTAATTATGAGGCTATAGTGAGAGATTTGGGGGTTATGTTAAAAATTACCCATAATTAAAAGGATCCCTTTATTATTCAGTTATGTTTGGACTGAGATGTTAAGTCAATAGTAAATAAATAAATCTCATACATGCATAATTAAGATAATTTCAAGAGTATTATTTATGTATATCCAGTATGATGATAGTGTGTACCCCCCATAACCAGTTTTGAGTGCATGTATAACACATAACCACTTTGACTTTTGACTTTCCTAATTATATCTATTGTGACACTTTCTAAAATGTGTCTTATTTGTGTAGAAATGGGGAAAAATTGACTAGTTAATCAAAATCATATAAAATCATGTATTTACCCTCCTATTTTAGCTATCTAAAAGATAGTTACGTATTTCTTTATTACATATTTTGCTAATCGATCCTACGCTTTCCAAAATGGTATCAGAGCCTTAGGTTTATCTGGGAATTATATTTTATTTATTGCTTTAAGTATTATCCTAACGGAGGAAACATCAAGAAAAACATGGATCCGGACAATTGTCCGGGATGCGAGTGTTACAGGAATTATCTCCAAGATTTGGAGATAAAAAAAGAAAGAAACCAGATGTTACGGACAATCTGGAGAGAATTGTTCGACTCTATAGTCGTACGAGAAAGAAGGCTTGAATACATTGAGCCTTTTATTCAAGAGATTGAGGAAAGAAGGAGGGGCGATGAAAATCTAAGCGCTCTTCAGTTCGAGGTGATAAACACCATGAGGAGGAACCATCAGAACAATCATATCTGATGGATCTAGAAGGATGTCCAAGGTGTGGACATTTCCAGGAACGTCTCCAAATTTTGGAGAAAAGAAGGACAAGATACCAGAGTGTTCTGACACAATGGAGGAATATGTTGAATCTCTTGATTCAACATAACCAGGAGAAAGAATTAATTTATTCATGCCTCCAAGGAATCAAAAGAAAAGAAGATCTTCTACATGGTTGTATCCTCCTTGAATGAGAGATAGAACATGCTATGAGAAGAGATCATTGGATCCATCTGGGAATAAATTGGAATTAGCTCTGATGGAACCAAAGAAAGATAAAGGAGTATCATCTACTCTTTTATATCAAGAGATTACTCCAGATTCATCCAAGATATCGGAAGATCTGAGAGAAATACAGAAGACAGTACAACATTATGGCGATAGCTTGTATGGTGTACCACGCGATCTTTACAAGATTGCTATGAAACAGGATGAAATTTACAACATCCTGAAGGAGATCCAATCACGGATCGAAAAACTGGAGCAACAACCTCGTTCCAGTCAAGGAAGAAATCCTTTTGGTAATGAACCCACTTATCCATTTCCAGTGGGAGAAACCAAAAAGGATCCCAACATGGAGGCCTTGAAAAGAATGATTTGAGAAAGAAAAAGATGAATAATCTTGAAAGAATCAAGCTTGACGACCTCCAAGAGTTAGCAGAATCTTTTGCTAACATGACGATGGTGGATTTAAAAATGAACCAGAATGTGGTCCAAAATCCACAGCCGGTGAATCAACTTCCACCAGGAGCCATTATTGGAAATCAACAAGATTTTCAAAATGTACCCGGAGCCATTAATGCTATCCAGGATTTTCAGACTGGAGCAAGGTATGATCAACATACCCCAAATGATGCATACATGGCGGCAAGAAGGACAAGGGCAAGAAGACCGCATCCAAAGGTGCAAGATACACCTTATGGAAAGGCAACCCTGGATCATATCCATCCCTACGGAGTAATGCTCGACCTTGATGAAGTAAATTTCAGAGATCGAGAATCCGTTATTGATGAGTGGATGTCAGCCCTGAGAATTACAGCTGCAACTCTCGATTTAAACAAGAAAGGATTCGTAAGAATTCTCGAAATGAGTCTTGCAGGAATTGTCAAGATAGCATGGGAATTCTTTCCTGTGGACATCAAGAATTCATGTTTTGAGAGTGACAACTACACAGAACATGTCCAGAATATGGCAATGCTTTTTAAAAACCATTTTCTGGGAGAAGGATATTTCGAAGGATTCGATCAAGAAAAGAGGAAGAAATACTTGATGGCATTGTATAATCTAAGACTTGCAGTCTTGGACCAACAATCGCTCAACAAGTTTCTACAGCTCTTTACTCTCTATCAACATCAATCTAAAGTTGATGATAGAGTTGCACTGGAAATTTTCTTTCTGAAATTTCCAAGCCCATGGAAAGAGATGCTGATTCGGGATTATGAACCAAGAGATCCTGAAAACGTTGCAAGAAGGATGTCATATGTACATCGAAAGCTTGCAGAGTGGTGTCAACAAGCAACCGCTCTGAGGAACATGAAGAAATTGAGGAGAATTAACAAATTCGCTCCTCTAAACTGTGATGACAATGATCTGCCAACGATCATTGGAGGAGAACCACCGAGGCTGAAGAAAAGCAAGAAAAATAGGTTTCAGCCCTATTATAAAGGTGGAGATCCAAAAAGAAATTCTTTGAAACCAAGAACCAGATGGTCAAGACAGAAGGCCAGTTCTTACAAATCAGGCCAAAGAAGTGGATCATCAAGGAATAGGTATCCTTTCCGAGGAGATGATAAATCCCAAGGAAGGACACCCACCAAGAAAACTTTCAGAAGAACTCACACTAGAGTTAATGAAAGTTTCAAGGATTGCAACTGCTGGACGTGCGGTGCGAAGGGGCATATTTCCACAAATTGCCCAGACAACGAGAGAAGAGGTATCAACAAATTTGAATCCACTCTGGATATCGAAGATGCCATCTACTACCAAGAACTGATACAAGTATATCAGTTCGAAGATATACCCTCGGATGAGAGTATATATGAACAAGAAGAAGTCTTCAGCGAAGAAGATTCAGAATGGTCTGATGGAACTAGATCGGAGTCAGACTGATCCAGAGATTGTTCATCAGGAGAAAGAGGACAGGACGTGATTCTTCAGTCACACAACTCTCTCTCAAAGTCTGATTGACAAAATCATGAAGAAGAGTCTGAATATACAAAAGTATCAAGACTTTTCAGCAAACAACATAGATCAAGTTCTAAGGAACTTTAATCTAAGGAACAGGAAACAACAAATCGTCTATGGAATTTCTAGACGAGAAATGTCGCTTCCTATAGAGCTTACAGGGAATCAAGTGGAGATGCAGTTGATTCCAGCTAGTGACATCAGGGAAGATTTATCAAAGATGAAGCCTGAAGTCGCTGAAAAGATGAACTGGATCCATATTGGAGCAATCCAGTTGATGTTAAAATCGGCTCTCTTTACCGGAGTTCACACGTCGATCGATATCGTTATATGCGATAAAAGAGTTAGAAATCTGAAAGATTCCGTATTGGAAACAATTGCGGGAGATCTTTGTGCAGGACAAGTAGTGGGAATCATCTATCCAAAGATTGCTTACAATCTTAATGATACCCATTTCAGCAAAGCCCTGACGCTTTATCAGGACTTTAAACGCAAGGATTTATTGGAGGAAGGAAATAGGCCTTACTCCATTACTTATCAGGTATCATATGCTCTTTCCAACTTACATCATACTGAGTTATTTCTGGAAAAGAAGTTCATTGAGATACCAGATATATTCAACAAGGTGACAACGGCGGTTTGTCCCGATAGAGTGGAAATTGCTCGGTTAAGGAATGTAGATATTCAAATCCGAGATAGAGAAGTCATGAGACACGACCAAAGTCTCAAAATTAACAACTCCCAAAAAATTCTGAAGTTGTTTCTTTTCTTTTAGATCTTCAGGAAAATTCTGGACCTTTTGAACAATATGGTCCTGCAGAATGATTCCTACTTCATCGATCTCAATACCCAGAAATTTCATTTTCCGAGTTGCAACGACTGCCTTCTTTTCAAACAGTACTAAACCTTCTTTATAACAAACATCTGCAAAGATATCAAGATGTTTGATATGTTCTTCCATATTTTTTGATGCTATTAAAATATCATCAATATAGACGAACATAAAAGAAAAATAATCTTTAAACAGATTATCCATCTTTCTCTGAAATATTTGAGGCGCATTAGCTAACCTCATTGGCATTACTTTCCAAACATAATGCCCTTGTGGAGTAGAGAAGGCTGTAAACTTCTTACTCCTTTCTTCCATGCGAATCTGGTAGAAACCTGACTTGCAATCAAACTTAGAGAATACCTTAGCATTTCTAATGCAGTTAAACCAGAAAAGGAATATGAGTTTGTTAGATACAGACCAATCCTAATGATCCTCAAAGATCAACAGGATATGAAGGAGATAATCAAGGAACACCTTGATTTAAAATTGATCGAACCAGGGAACTCGCCTTACAGAAGTCCCGGATTTCTGGTAAGGAATCATGGGGAGATCAAACGAGGTAAACCCAGACTAGTTATTAATAAAAGCCCCTTTGAGTCTCTGGACAATAATTTTGTGATCGCAAATGGTTGTAAACACCAATTGCCTCTTTTCATTATCCTGCATGTATCTTTTGAACATCTGTAGGAAATTGTTTCCTAACAGAATATCTGCACCTGTATCATGGAAATAAATTGGTGGAGTTTTAACCTTGTACCAAGGTGTGCCTCTGGCTCCGCCAATCAGAATTTCCGTCTCTTTTACTCCTTTATTCCCTGATCCTCTACTACGTGATGGTATCAATGATCCTCTACTACGTGATTGTAATTTCCGTCTCTTTTACTCCTTTATCTTTCTGGGAAAGAAGTTCATTGAGATATAAGATATATTCAACAAGGTGACAACGGCGGTTTGTCCCGATAGAGTGGAAATTGCTCGGTTAAGGAATGTAGATATTCAAATCCGAGATAGAGAAGTCATGAGACACGACCAAAGTCTCAGGATAACTTCAGGTATATTTCTCAGAGCGGTACAACATATAAAAAGCCCGGAGCCTCTCGCACGTGACTGCGTGCACGAAGCGTGACTCTCCGTAAGGGATGACCTAGGCTCTGATACCTGGGTTGCGCTTAAAAAGCCTAATGTGGATATCGCCACGGGGTTCCCGAACTTTTGTGGGTTGGAAACCAACTTCCCTTGTAATGTTCTTTACTATCTACAGCAGCCGGAGATCAATCATTACAAAGGTACCCTGGAAATTGGGGGACAAGTGATGGAGATCAAGGGTAGAGCTGGAAGAGAAGCAGTTTTGCTTTTGGGTTTGAATTTTCTCGAGGATCACAAACCCTGGGGAAATAAAGAAGAAGGAATGGAAATCACGATTAGTGGGAGAAAACTATTGATCGAATGACAAGTCCATTCTCCATATACATCTCTATAGGGATGTTATATGAAAAATATAAAGCAGAATATTTTGCTGCTTATATTGATTCAGGTGCAGGAATTTGTACTGCAAAACGAGGAGTCTTCCCAGCAGAGGTAGAAGATGATCTACCCCGAATTGCAGGAAGAGATTTCTCAAAGAAGATTTTGCTCCTTGCTAAAGGAGTAAAAGAGACGGAAATTCTGATTGGCGGAGCCAGAGGCACACCTTGGTACAAGGTTAAAACTCCACCAATTTATTTCCATGATACAGGTGCAGATATTCTGTTAGGAAACAATTTCCTACAGATGTTCAAAAGATACATGCAGGATAATGAAAAGAGGCAATTGGTGTTTACAACCATTTGCGATCACAAAATTATTGTCCAGAGACTCAAAGGGGCTTTTAATCGCCAGATACCATTGAGTTTTCGCAGTAAGCGTGGTGATGAAGGAAAACTTCGACACCCGAAAATGAAGGATCAAAGGAGATTCAGCGAAGCAGTGCTAAGCTGTATTAGGGATGAGGATCTCAATGATGAAGAGGTCCAGATCCTCAAAGCAGCTTTAATATCTCATCAAGATATTAAAGAAGAGATGCATGTGTCCCTAGAAGATGTCAAAAGAAAGATTAAAAGGAATTACAATGAGAATCATTTGGCATGGTGGGACAGAAACAAG
Source organism: Agastache rugosa (assembly GCA_031470985.1). NCBI lineage: Eukaryota > Viridiplantae > Streptophyta > Magnoliopsida > Lamiales > Lamiaceae > Agastache > Agastache rugosa. The sequence continues at coordinate 17,520,550 of CM062602.1, read as the reverse complement.
CTCAAAGCTACCTTGAAGGTGAAGCCAGAAAAGGAATATGAGTTTGTTAGATACAGACCAATCCCGATGAACCTCAAAGATCAACAGGATATGAAGGAGATAATCAAGGAACACCTTGATTTAAAATTGATCGAACCAGGGAACTCGCCTTACAGCAGTCCCGGATTTCTGGTAAGGAATCATGGGGAGATCAAACGAGGTAAACCCAGACTAGTTATTAATTACAAAGGAATTAATGATATTCTGGAGTTTGATGGATATTTTATCCCTAGTAGGGAACACCTTATTAACTGCATTAGAAATGCTAAGGTATTCTCTAAGTTTGATTGCAAGTCAGGTTTCTACCAGATTCACATGGAAGAAGGGAGTAAGAAGTTTACAGCCTTCTCTACTCCACAAGGGCATTATGTTTGGAAAGTAATGCCAATGGGGTTAGCTAATGCGCCTCAAATATTTCAGAGAAAGATGGATAATCTGTTTAAAGATTATTTTTCTTTTATGTTTGTCTATATTGATGATATTTTAATAGCATCAAAAAATATGGAAGAACATATCAAACATCTTGATATCTTTGCAAATGTTTGTTATAAAGAAGGTTTAGTACTGTCTGAAAAGTAGGCAGTCGTTGCAACTCGGAAAATGGAATTTCTGGGTATTGAGATCGATGAAGTAGGAATCATTCTGCAGGACCATATTGTTCAAAAGGTCCAGAATTTTCCTGAAGATCTAAAAGAAAAGAAACAACTTCAGAGTTTTTTGGGAGTTGTTAATTTTGAGGGACCATTTATAAAAGATCTCGCAAAACATAGAAAAGTTTTCAGCTCATTACTGAAAAAGGATGTTCCGTTCATCTGGACAGAAGAACATCGACAAGAGATGAGTGAGTTAAAAGAGGTTTGCAAAAATCTCCCAAAGCCCTCGATACCTCAGGACGAAGACGACTTGGTCCTGTATACAGATGCAAGTGATTATTGGTGGGCAGCAGTCTTAACCAAGATCACTCATAATGGAGAAGAACCCTGTAGATACTGCAGTGGTTTATTCTCAGATGATGAGGTCGTGAGATGGCACATCAATGAGAAAGAGTTCTTTGCAGTCAGAAAGGCGTTTAAAAAATGGCCTTTATTTTTACTTGCAAAGAAATTTACTTTGAAAGTTGATAACACACAAGTTAAAGCTTTCTTAAGAAACAAGATGGAATCTAAGCCTGAAAAGGATAGTTTAATTAGATGGCAAGCTGAATGCCAATATTATATTTTTGATATTGTCATTCTGAAATCTCACGAAAATATTCTTGCAGATTTCTTAACAAGAGATGGAGCAAACTGATGTGAACTCCATTCTACTAGCCCATAGACATCTCAGAGAAAATCTGGAGATGTTAACGGGAGAGTGGGACGAGTGCGTTCTGAATGCTGAGCAAGCAGGAAGATTGCAGACTCTCGATAAGACGAAAGTCACCGAGAGAATACGAGCTTGCATACGGTCTCAGGGTCAACTCTGGGCTGCATGTCAAACACCAATCCTTCGGGTGGCCAAACATCCTTTGGTAAAAGAAGAGTTTCGAGTACAAGGCTCTAAACCTGTAGCAGAGGATTCAAATACCTCTTGCCCGAGTTCTAAGGTGGTGGTATCTTCGGAACCATTGCCCCAAGAAAAAGATGATATTCAGGGATCACACTCTGAACCATCATGTCAACCTAGCAGCTCTGGGGAAAAAGAGGGAGAGATTAATCTTAGGCCAATGACTGGCAGTTCTAAGATTAATACTGATAAAATTGAAGTTTCTTCTTCATGGCAGGTTTATCAAGCTAATTGGGAGAAGCTCAACATAAGGACGGGAATCAACCCAGAAAAAATAAGGGTTGATGGCTCGGGGAAATATCCTCGGGTGTGGATGATGCCAAATTCAGATCCACACGAAGTCAAAAGATGGTATGAATTCGGAGCACTTGCTTCAGTTTATACCACATCTCCATCATTCGCCGAAATCAAGAATCTACCCAAGTGGATTCAAAAAGCGGTGTATGATACCTGGCCTAACAATCCGCAGCTTAGCCGAGGTGACGTTTTGGAGCTGTATTTCATCAGTGCAGCCCCAGAACCAGCTGGGAAAGGAAACCATGAAGCCTTCCACTATATTATGCTTCGAAGACCAGATGTACGCGCCCTAGAAAAGATCAAGGCGCCTACAGAGAGACTACTCTAGTCTCTACATTACCAGAAGATCTCATCTCTACCAGAAGAGCATGGAGATTATGGGTCTGTCTCACAGAGATGGACAAAGTCAAGTTTCCGTTCAAATTCTTTCAGAATTCAGGGAACGGATCATTCCTGTTAAACACTATGATAGGAAAATCTACAAGATTCGCAGAGGAAGCTTTCGAAAGAAAGAGAACCTTGCTCTGGGAAAACAAGATTGCGACGAGTAAAGAAACACATTGCAAATACTGCAACATGGCTCATTTTGGAAACTGGTCTGAGCGCGTTTGTTCAGATTGTCAGAACCAGAAAGAACCAGAGTTCGGGAAGGGGTTCATACCTAGAAGAGGAAAAGAGAAGGCTCGGTCCAACGAGCATCTCGAGCAAAAGGCGTTGCCAAAAGCAAGGACGCCCAGGGCCCCGGGAAAAAAGTAGATTCCCGACACAGGTTGGTGGAGTCATGTGACTCTGAGCTGGATCACCCACTAAAAAGAAAACGACAATAGTGGGTGGAAGAAAAGTAATTACCCACTAAACAACAGATGAGTAAAGCAACAGGAGAACCACTACCAAAAGAAAGGTGGTCCATTTGTCACAAGAAAGGGACCTCACACCGAAAGTTGGTTGTCTTCATTCAATAATGGAAGACAATGGAGGACCCATTCACGTAGATACAAGCTGGCCAAGGATAACAGCATCCAAGGCAATAATGCAGGAGGGAGGCCTTTCAGACCTCTATATAAACCAGGATGAAGGAGAGCAGAAGATCATCGGAAAATCCATCAGAAATCTTCTACACCATCTCCTCTGCTCTCTCCAAAATAAAATTGTTATAGTATAGTTCCTAGTATAGTATAGTTTATGTATTTCAATTCCGCTACCATAGGTAGCTAAACAAGTCTGTCTCCTCCCTAAAGGAGATATACTTATGTTGTAATAAATATTATATAATTCCTAAATAAAAGTTTGGGCTTTTGTTCATCCCTTCCAGTATATTATTTTCTTTGTGTACCGACCGAAAACCCTTCGCCCCGAGTAGGAAACGAACGAGGGCTGTGCTGTGTGCTGCTGAAGGAGTCTGCGTCTGGAAACCATCGGTTGCGATCGTGTGGTTGGACGAGGTCCCTAAAACTTCCAGCGGAAATACCCGGCAGCATTCCGGTCAAAAAGGTATGAAGTTGGTATACTTTGATTTTGTTATACGGAAGTGTGATGGGCCTGATAGTATTGCATGATTTATCTCCAAATTGAAAAGTGAATTGATAAATCAGAGTATGTAATGAAGAAATTCGGTAGAAGGGTAAAAGAATTTACGCTTATTGCATGATTATAAGGTTGACTAGTTTATATCAATATTTCTCCTTATTTTATACAATATTTTATACACAAAAAATGGATATAATAATCTTATTGGTGGGTCAGTGGGTACTGCTTATACCCGCTATCAAAAGTGGTTGTAGGAGGTACACACTATCTCGATACTGGATAGAATGAATTTCCTCTCTAATTTCAATTCCATCCAACGAATGGAAAAATTAGTTCAAAAAGGTGCAACAAACCTTAAATCTATATCAGTTAATCCAAACAAATCACTATTGGTAAAGTTACAATTGCAGAATTCAAATTCATATCTATATCCATCAACCCCAATGGTATCTCATCATTTTAAGACTTTCTTTTCTTTATAAATTTCTTTATTGATTTTATGTTTAAAATATTCGGTCTAAACTATAAAGAATTGGAAAAGTTAACATCACATATCGCGTGTTGGTATTCCCCAAAAATCACGATCAACTTAAAAAAATATAGTTATTATATGACTTGAAAGTTAAGATCCCATCATATGTAATTTCAAAAGCAAAAAAAATTTGGTCTTTTTAACATTCTAGATTTTTTAGGGAAAATATACTTGTTAACCCCCACAAATTAACCTTGTGGCAGTTTAGCGCGAATTTCAATTAATATATTATTTAAACTTCAAAATTTGATTTTGTGACATTTCCCGTTAGTAATTTTCGGCTTGGAAAGTTCAGTACATGTTTGCAACCATGTGTTATTTTTTATTGTTAACTGAACTTTTAGAGCCAAAAATCACTTACGGGCTAAAAATATCAGAAAATTATTTTATGAAACTTGAATAATATATATATATATAGAGAGAGAGAAGAGATCATGTAAAAATAGATCTTTAAGTGAAAAATAAGAATTGATCTAAACCGATCATCCTATAAGATTTAATTTAATGGATATAATTTAATCTCATGGTCAAATCTGCTTTTTTTAGTCAAACCTATTTTTTTTACTTTTTTTTTATTATGATAATTTTCGTTGGACAAAAATTTGATGCATATATTGGATAGTACATATCGATGCACTGTTATCACATTTTGGATGCATCACAATATATGTGTTGATAGTTTTTACTTTTTTTAACTTGCATCCGCGACATTGGTGCGCAATACGGATGGTGGCGATGGTGAACGAAAGTGATGGCCTGGTGAAAGATAAGAAAAATTTGATTTTAGGGTTTAGCAATAAATAAAAAATTCAATGCATTACGTACACAAATGGATGCATTAGATAGTATTGGTAGATATATTAAATCTGTGCACACATTAATTTTTAATTTTAAAATAATGATTATTTTCGCAAGAACCAATTCATATATATATTGATGTTGGGATTAAGACTACCACAAAATTAATTATGGAGCTAAACAAGTGCGTTTCCCTATTTTGTTGTTGGAAACATATAACATTCTATTTTAAGAAAGTAATGAAATATGAATATCGTGGTCATGATTTGAACTAGTTTGCCACATCGCATTGCCACGAAACCTAAAACTAAAAATCAACAGAAGCGGTCAAATAATGGAATCGTCCAGAATCGGCCGCCCACCTATTTACGTTACGTTTGACATTTGTCCCATTTCCTACACCCAACCTTGATGTGAAACCTAGATTTTGCATTCTGCCCAACTTCCTCCACCAATCACCTCCTTCCACGTCACCCACAACCATTCTCGGTCAAGTTATAATAAGATCTCGCGTCAAAGGATAATCACAAAATTTCGTTCCGTTTGTGCAGTATGAATATGATCGAGTAAAAGGGTATTTCCGGAAATTCATGGTCTCATGTATAGATATAAGAATCATCACAACATTTCCGAATCTTGTGACATATTATTAGCTACCTTTCTAGAGTAGTTGTTTCTACCTCACCAATACATCCACATTTCATGACCCAATTTTTCAATCATTCTTTCCCCAATCTATCTATCTATATATATATATATAGTTAGGCTTAGGCCCCAAATCAAAATTCTATTAAACTGTGAGGCGCATAAGGTGTGATTACAATTTTTGTCGATCTCATCCAAGTATGCCGGCGATGGATCAGAATACGATCAACAACAACAACAATATGGAGGAAGATGTGTATAGAGGGGTGGGGATTCACAGCCAAGTTACGAAAGTGAAAGAAGAGATGGAGAAGATCAACCGCCTCGCGCTGCAGCAGCCGGAGGCGCGGCCGGCCCTCCGCGGCGTCAACCGCCAGCACCACCGCTCCCGCTCGCCGCTAGGTCTAGCACAGAGGCCGATTTCTGTAGGCCACTAGTAAATACGTATATTCATTTATGGACTATATGTTCTTAATTTCTTCTCTCTATATATAGCATAGATGGATAGTTAGAAGTTAGTTCTATGGCATGTCTGCTTCAGACATAACTAGTTTTCTTGTTTGCCTACTTTTGTGTCTTCACTTGTAGTTGTATATACATACTTGATGTATAGAATACAGAGAGAACCTTTTTTTTTTCTTTCTTTCTTCTTATATTAGTTTTAACTTCTTTTTTTTTTGAAATTTCTTGCTGATTTTCCATTTTTGTTGCGGGTATGGTGTTCCGATTAAGCAAGTGAGTTGGAGCTTTTTTTTGTGTTAGGAATGAGAACTAACTCCCGAAAAGTTTTTCCTACCTTTCCACAAACTGTAGCATACTTGTCTTAATCTCCTATTAAGAGACCTCTTCCTCTATCACGACGCTTGAACTTTAGCAAGTCCATTAAAATAGATTTGTATGGTTGAAATCTAGCGCTCAAACAATTGGTCTATGCGTACTTGAAACTGCTAACAAATGTCATGGAGTCGCAGACAAGTAGCGTTTACAATGAAAGAAGAAAAATTGAAGCCAGATTATCGATACTAAGACACGAAATGAAGTTGTGATTCTTGATTATTGAGAGATGATGGATTCCTTTGATGAAAGATGCCTCACTTTCTGTGTGAAATCCGTCATGGCATCGATGATGACTGACTTCTTCTGGATTCTGTAGCGGAGAGCTAGCTCTGTAGTCGGGGCGACGTTCTGTTTGAGCAGGGATTCGTCTTCCATGATTTTGGTGGGGAAATGGTGTAGAGCGATTACACAGAGAGCGATGATGGTGCGCAGAACAGCTGCCTCATTCGATATTCCTAGAGGAGCCTCTGCTGTAGTAGATTTTAGTGTTTTTATATCCTGTTTCTCGACTGCTGCTCTGTCGTTGCAGAGGAGAACTCTCAAGGCGCCCAGCAGTCGCTCCTCTACCATCTCTGCTCCTCCGATCCTCACCTTTCAAGAACAAACAACGAATATCAAATTTATATGCAAGCGTTCAAGAATTCTGGATTTCTATGATTTAACAACTGTCCTAGAAAGTACATCCAAGTAGAGATCACAAACCTTAAGATCGGGATTTTCTCCATCCAGATTTAATTGGGAAAGAAATTGTTGCTGCCATGGCGTTGGTGAAGAGAAATTTGGGGATGAAACTCCAGCAGCCATGCTTGCAGCATCAAGAAGTGCTGGGTCGTATTTGAGTTCGATACAATCATATGGGCTTGAGGGAATGACAAACCCGTAATCAAGAAGAAATAGATCGTTATTTAAACAGCCGTAATTGAGCTCTAACGGGTCGTTTTGCTTAATTTGTGCTCCAGCAATCACCTGGTAAAAACACAGTACAGCTATTAACAGTGTCCTATTTGTGCTAGCCAAACATGCATATCCTCTGTCATTAAGTTGGAAGAATAATGTTACATACCTTAACAACCATGTTATCATTGCTTGCTTCTTTTTCTTGTACTATTTTAGCATTTGCCTCGAAGCTGTGGTTGCACATGTCTATTAGCGGAAGCAACATGGGAGCATTTTCTCGGGTCCCATCCGGACGTTTACTGCCATACAAACGGAAAGCTCTAGATGAAACGGCTGACATTGCCCATCCGAGCGCTGATGCATCTATCTCTTGGCCTCCGAAAGGGTGGTCATCCAATTTGACGTTTTCAAGTGCACCTTTTACCAATTTATCAAATTCAACAAGAAAGCGGCATCTCTTGTTTACCTATTGAACAAAAGGACGATGCATGAAACATCATGACTACGAACGTATAATTTATAGTTGTAGGAAAAACAATCCAAAAGTCATTAGGTTATGAACAAAAAAACATAAGAAGGGGACTTACGAATTTTTTAGCATCTTTTGACATTCATGTACAGCTGACATGAATGTTCGAATTTGAATATCAAAACATCTTTGGCAGTAATCAAATCCAATGGAAGATTGCTTCAAGGAAACATTTACCTGTTGAAGGAGAGGTGCATACTGTAAGTTCTTGATATCCTCCCCGGGGAAGAAAATTGGCACGCTATACGTTTCGGGAAGATTGCTGATGTACGGCCACCAAAAGGAACCCTTTCTTGCTCGTTCTTGCAGAAGCCTTAAACCCAATTTCATAGCCCACAGTTCCTCTGTGAAATGCTCCAAATGTCCAATTTACTCCGTATACAAAATTCAATTAGCCTAATATTTAATAAACCACGTTACAAAACTCTTTTACAATGTCATACTAACATTTAGCTGTATTCCAGAACAGAACGGCAGACAAATGAAACATAAATCTTCAAATTGCTGACATTCTTATTTCAGACTTGGATGAAGTTTTTTCAAGACATAATGGGACATCAATGTTGTAAAACTTAAACTGGAGAGTAGCTAAACCTAAAATTAAAATTACTAATCAGCACCAAGGGTAAGAAATGAATTTACAGCATATCTTCTCTATTTCATTGAGAATCTCAATCCACCATTGCTCTACCTTGACTGATCAATGGATAGCACAAACATAAGCCGCAAAATCAATATCTCGGGACCATTTTTATTGAAGTTCTAGTTTTCTAAAAGGAATACCTTACTGTGTTCTCCAACAAGATAACCGCAGTCAGACTTACAAGGAATCAAACAGCAAAGGAGAAACTAGAACAAACAAGAACATCAAACAGAGGAAAAGAAAATCAAACACAATTATTGTCCACTCACGTCATTAACAAATTAGAGAGGACATCTCCAGACCACATAAATTTATCTAAAACTTAAATAATTATTGAAAAGAAACGCCTCAATAAAAGTCCTAAATCTCATCCCACCACAATCAATCCGGTTAAAAAACAAGATACATAAACCGAATTGGTAGGAGCATACCGGGAATATGTCGAGCTAAATCAGTAAGAGCAGCAGAGGATTCGCCATCTTTTGCTTCGAATCGGAGGGGAATGTGGTCGGGAAGAACAATGAGGTCCGACCCTTTCGGAATATCCTCAGAGGCAACGAGCCCGAGCCCGAGCCCGAGCCCGTTGGGCTTCTCCTCCTCCAAAAATGCTATCTTTACTGATTGGTGCACAAACCCGCCCTCTCGACGGACCCACTTTATGAGGTCCGGCGGCTGGGGCACCAGCCGGGAAGGGCGGAGGAAGGCCAACGCGGCGGCGGACGCTAGCGGCCGGACATGGATCAGTGAGCTCGCCATTAATTTCATCTACTTCGTTTCTCTCACTTTTCATTCAGAGATTGAATTGATTTTATTCAGTACAGTTGTGTTGCGCTTGAGTCGGCCAACAACAACTTGTTTGGGCTGCCGTTTCAAATAACAGCCCATCATCAGATTCCACCAACCCATAATATTTTTCCCAATTACATGGCCCAACCCATTTGTAAATTAATTTATTCTCTCTCTTTCTTTCTAGAACTAGAATCAGTGAAATATCAACGAGACAAAAACTAAATCTATAGTTATATAAAAAGAGCCTTATTTTTTACAGAAATTTTGTATTGTCTATTATATTTTATTATATATTTAATTTAAAGACACTATTATACTATAATATGTTATTCTATTAGAAATTAAGTTTGACTTTAACAATTTAATTTGTCCAGTTAAATATATTTTATATACGGTAAATATATAGACAATTTTTTCATATAAAAATCATAAATAAATTAATCATTTTATGTTAAACTTTCATAGCAAGTGAATATACTGTTTTTCAAGAATTAGAAACGGTAGCTAAATTTGGTATGAAGTTTTTTATTGAAGAGGTTAAAATCTTGAAAAAAAAGTGTTGAAAGTTCTTGTTCGCTAAACTTAAAGTTTTTTCATTTACCGTTTTCATAGAGAGTTTATGCAATTCATAGAAATTTAATATTTTATTAGACTTTTTTCTGACTACAAAGATTTTATGATAAGAGTATATTATCCCTTACAAACACTCAATAAGAGGCTAATAACGTAATTTAGTATTAATTTTGGTAAAAATTATATTTTATATTTTAAGCAACACTCTTAAAAAAAATATTCACTTTATCAATTGGCTTTTTTTCTTTATTTATGTATTTTTTACATTTTTGAGTTATATTTATTGTTAATATTTTTAATTATTGTGTAAAAAAATAATTTTAAAATTATAATAATTTATTTTATGAGTATAATACATTTTCTATAACATTAGTATAATTTTATTTCATTTTGGAAGAAATATAAGTATAAAATTAGACTTAGTCGATTCAAACCAAACAATAATGATGTCCAATGGAAACTATAACGATGACAACAATAAGAATTGAAATCAATATTTTTTTTAAACATAAAATTTAAAAATTAAAAGTTTGTTATTAATTTATCATGATCCGTTGAATTAATCTTATAATCGAGTTAGTAACAAAAGTTCAAGTTCTAGAATCCAAATTTAGATTAGTCTTATGAAAATATATTACTAACTAGAACATTCAATAAAATATATAAAATACGTTCTTAACTAGAATATTATAGTTAGTTAATAATTGTTATTCGATTAAATATGTGTTCAAAATATTTTAAACATTGATTTGGATAGTCTGAAAGTATAAATAGCGATGCATTGAAAAAAATAGAATAAAATCAAAATCCAAATAATAAATTAATTATTTTTATTTTTATTTTTGCTCTTTAATTATTATTAATAAATATATGCATATAAAGGTCTCAACAATTATTCAAAAATGTATTAAATATAATAAATAATATTAAAATTTAAATAAAATGTGAAATACACTTTTTAATAATAAATCATTACCTTTATTTTTGCTAGGTTTTTAAAATGTCTCATTCATCATTTTTCTCAACTATTACCAAACTCTCAGCCACTATTAAACTGTACAACTTGAAGGCGAGATATGGTTGGAGTGATACCAGTTTCAACGATCTCCTAAAATTGCTTAAAGAAATGCTTCCTGAAGGCAATGTGATGCCTCATTCTATGTACGACGGTAAGAAAACCTTAAGCACATTGGGGTTAGATTATGAGAAGATTCATGCTTGCCCTAACGATTGCATTCTCTATCGGATGGAGTATAAGGATTCAAATGAATGCCCGACATGTGGGATATCAAGATGGAAAGTGAATAAAAAGAGTAAGTCTCTTTCTGGAGTGCCGTCAAAGATCTTGTGGTATTTTCCACTGATACCAAGATTACGAAAAATGTTTAGGACTCTGGAAATTTCTAAGGAGCTTACATGGCATGCAGATGAACGAACTCGTGACGGTAAGTTACGTCATCCAACTGATGCACCGACTTGAAAATTAGTGGACAGTAAGTGATCGGATTTTGGGAAAGAAGCAAGAAACCTTAGATTAGCTTTGGCTGCCGATGGTATGAATCCACATAATATGATGAGTTCTAATTATAGTTGTTAGCCAGTTGTACTTGTCACGTACAACCTACCATCTTGGTTATGTATGAAGAGAAGATTTATGCTGCTTACTTTGTTGATTTCTGGTCCCAAACAACCCGGGAATGATATTGATGTATACTTGGCACCTCTAATTGATGTCTGATGACTTGAAAGAGTTATGAGAGACAGACATCCAAGTATACGATGGGTATTGTGATCAAAGCTTCACACTTAAATATGTTCTTCTATGGACAATCAACAATTTTCCAGCATATGGAAACTTGAGTGGGTGTTATGTGAAAGGGTATAAAGCATGTCCCATTTGTGCAAACAAAACTCATTCTAAATGGCTACCGCACAATAGAAAAATATCTTATACTGGACACAGACAATTCTTACCTGAATTTCATCCTTATCGAAGGCAGAAGAAAGCTTTTGATGGCGTACAAGAGTTGGGGGCTGCCCCGAAACCAATGAGTGACAGTGAGATTTTAGAAAGAATGCAGGCGTGCAATTGTGTGTGGGGAAAAACGAAGGGTAAAAAAGTATCTGACGAAGGCAGTTTCAAGAAAAAGGAAGAAGATAGAAAAAAGGAGCAAAATGAGACAACAGAGTCAACAGTGTCTTCTGTAGAGAGCTCGTGTTTCAAGAAGAAATCGATATTTTATGATTTAGAGTATTGAAAATATTTACATATTCGCCACATACTCGATGTGATGCACATTGAAAAAAATGTGTTGGAAATTAAAGTCTAATTGGTACATTACTTGACATTCCTGGGAAAACAAATTATGGAATTGCCGCAAGAATGGACTTGGTTCAGATGGGTGTGAGGAATGAGTTAGTACCAAATGTCATTGGGAAAAGAACATGTTTGCCTCCTGCATGCTATACACTAAGTAAAGAGGAGAAGCAAAAATTTGCACTTCATTTCTTGAGATGAAGGTTCCTGAGGGATATTCTTCAAACATTAGTAGACTTGTATCCATGAAGGAGCTGAAACTTTTTGAACTGAAATCACATGATTGTTATGTCTTGATGCAACAACTCCTTCCAATAGTTATTCGTGGTATTTTGCCTAAGCATGTTAGGATTGCCATCACTAGGATGTGTCTCTTTTTTAATGAGATATGCAACAAGGAGATAGATGTTCCCAGGTTGGAACTTGGAAGTAATTCAGAAAGAGATTGTGACAACTTTGTGCCTGCTTGAAAAGTATTTCACACCTTCATTCTTCGATATAATGGTACATTTAACGGTGCATGTGGTGCGTGAAGTTAAATTGTGTGGACCAATATGGTACAGATGGATGTACTCCTTTGAAAGATTCATGAAAATCTTGAAGGGGTATGTACGAAATCGTCATCGACCTAAAGGGTGTATTGCTGAGTGTTATATTGTTGAAGAGGCCATTGAATACTGCTTCGAATATTTATCCAATGTACACACAATAGGGATCCCATCTACTAATCATAAGGTCGATCTAACAGAGTCTTCATCATGATGTACTTTAAAAATAATCAGTGATGGAGAATGGGAACAAGCGCATCGTTTATGTATTGACAGACGATCCTGATATCGATCTCTATATTGAGTAAGCTCTTAATCTTTATACTTTCTTTTATAAATCAGATTATTAAAACTAAAGCTAATATACTATATAGGGCACACAAGGCACATTTGACAGCAATGTTTCCTAAGAAGGCTAAGATGAAGAAATGGCTTCAAGAGGAACACAACAGGCTGTTTATTAGTTGGATGCGTGAGCATGTAAGTTACACAATCTAGAATTGAAATCAGTATTTTTTTTAAGAATTGACAACAATAATATTGAAATCAGTATTTTTTTTAAACATAAAATTTAAAAGTTTGTTATTAATTTGTCATGATCCGTAGAATTAATCTTATAATTGAGTTAGTAAAAAGAGTTCAAGTTCTAGAATCCAAATTTAGATTAGTCTTATAAAAATATATTACTAAGTAGAACATTCAATAAAATATATAAAATATGTTCTTAACTAGAATATTATAGTTAGTTAATAATTGTTATTCGATTAAATGTGTGTTCAAAATATTTTAAGCATTGATTTGGATAGTTTGAAAGTATAAATAGCTATGCATTGAAAAAAATACAATAAAATCAAAATCCAAATAATAAATTAATTATTTAAATTTTTATTTTTGCTATTTAATTATTAAATATAAACATATAAAGGTCTCAACAATTATTCGAAAACGTATTAAATATAATAAATAATATTAAAATTTAAATAAAATATGAAATACACAGTTTTATAATAAATCATTACATTTATTTTTTGTAGCTTTTTAAAATGTCTCATTCATCATTTTTCTCAACTATTACTGTTTCAGTTTGTTTTAATGACTAAGCCAACAATTAAATTAATGAAATAACGTATCTTGTAAGATAAGTATTTAATTACCATTTATTAGTTTAAAAAAAATCAAGAATATCCCCAAAAAAACAAACAAAGCAAATCAAGATTAATAACAAACCCATCAATTTTCTAAAATAAATCAAGAATTTCTAAAATAAAACAAGAATATATTATGGCTATAGTTGTAAATTTTGATTTTGAATAATAAACGTATTGCTACCATTTTCTCTTTAATTACATTATCAAATTTACAAACATTATATTTTATCTCCTAACATATCCATGTTACAATTTATACTCGTGTCTTAAAATTTAAAAGGACTAATTGATTTAAAACAATCCAACAGATAAATTAATTTTAATTTTTCGTAATTTTTGAATTTTCCAACACATAAACTATCTTCAGATTTTGTGACAAACAATGAAGTTTTCTAAATACAAATTGACAAAAAAACAATAAGCTTCATCAATTGTTCTTCAATAATTAATTAACAAATTAATTCTACAAAATAAAGTTTCAATTAATATAATTATAAGCAACATCACACCTACATTGCATGCATTAACCAAAATGACAAAATAATTAAATACCACAATTCTCACTAAAACATCAGAGAATAGGCAAAACCGAAAAAAAATTAAATAAGAAAAAAATCAGATTTAAACAAATAATCTAAAATTAATGCAGATCTCAAAGAATGAATGTAATGAGATCGGATCACCAAGCAAGATTCATGCACCTCGAAATCTCCCAAATGATTGTCGATGATCTTCAGTGATCCTGATCCTCCTTAGGGGTGACGTCGAAACGCGAGCCCTTCATCATCATAACCTTAAACTCGTCGAAATCAATGGTGCCGCTGCCGTCGATGTCGACCCCAGCGATCATCTTCTTACAGTCGTCGAAGGTGCATTCCTCGCCGAGGCTCTTGAGCACGTTGAGCAGCTCCTCCGCTGAAATGGCGCCGTTCTTGTCGGCGTCAAACACCTCGAATGCGTGCCGGAGATTCTCCAGCACCTCATCATGGTCGACGTTGCTGGTGTTGAGCTCGATGAATTCCTTGAGGTCGATGAAACCGTCGCCGTCGGCGTCCACCTCCTTGATCATTACGCGCACCTCCTCCTCCAACACCGGGTGCCCCAGGCTGCGCATGATGGATCCCAGCTCCTCCGCGCAGATCTTGCCGTCGCCGTTGGCGTCGAATTTCTTGAACACGTGCTCCAGCTCCTCCTCCATCCGCCCTCGCCCGTTCTGCGACGCCGATAGCGAGCTCATTATGAAGGTCTGCGCCGCGGATTCGATCGGTGTGTTGGGCTGCTTCTTCTTGTTCTTAAACAGAGATTTGAATCCCATCATTAGTTTGGATTTTCAGGAAATTACAAAGGAAAAAGGAAAAAGGAAATTTTATGCGTTGGAGAAGGGGATGTTTAAGAAAGAGAGATGTTTAAGAAAGAGAGAGAAATGTATGTTGTGTGTGATTAGATTAGCAACACATGTTGATGTGAAATGATATTTTGTGTAGGTACGTGTTGGCACGTAATAGTGCGAATATTACCTAATTGTATTAATTTGGTCTAATTAATAGGATCTAATTAATTCTGTTGAGATAAAACTAACTACTCTCAATATTTGTTAAATCGGATTCGAATATTTAAGATCCTTAAATCTGTTAGGATATTAGGATTATCATCTATTATTAATACGAAAATAAAGTTGCACCTTCCACGGTGTACCGTTCAATTTGTCTAATTTTAATTCATATATATTCTAATTTTTATTTTTATTAATTTCATATTCTTGAAATATTACATGTTTATCTATTAATCACATCTCATATTTCTTTCCCTCTATTTAATTAAATTCTTCTATAATACATATCTATTACTAATACGAAAATAAAGTTGCGCTATCCACGGTGCTCTGTTAAGATTTTTCTTTATTCTGGTAATTTGTCTAATTTTAATTCATATATATTCTAATTTTTATTTTTATTAATTTTATATTATTGAAATATCACATGTTTATCTATTAATCACATCTCATATTTATCTTTCCCTCTATTTAATTAATTTCTTCTATTACACATATTAAAATAATAACAATTTCAGAATGCATTCTTAATTCATATATAATAATCTATATATATATATATATATACATATATATCTATATATACAATATTATAAAATTGGCAAAGATTAGAGATATCAATTTAATTAGCATGAACCAACGAGACGGTTCAAATATACTCCCTCCGTTCCATTCATAACGTCCCATTTCTTTTGAGCACGGTTATTAAGGTTAAGGGTAAAAAGATAGAAAAGTTGTTGGTCCCACCACTTTTGAAGAGTTAATTATTTCCTTATTTGGAAACGGGACATTATCAATGGGACAGACGAAAAATGAAAATAGGACGTTATGAATGGGACGGAGGGAGTACTTAAAAAGAAGAATTTCTACTAATTTTAATTCATATTAACTTTGTTTAGATTTTTATTGAATAATTTAGCATAAACCAACGAGACGGTTCAAATAACATAGAAAGAACTAATTTTAATTAATATTACTTTGAAGATGTAAACATATTTTTTTTTCGCATTTTGGCAAAGATTAGAGATATCGATTTAACATGAACCAACGAGCGGTTCAAATATACTTAAAAAGGAAGGATTTTTACAAATTTTAATTAATTTAACTTTATTTATATTTTTATCGAGTAATTTAGAATAAACCAACGAGACAGTTCAAATAACATAGAAAGAAGGATTTTTACTAATTTTAATTAATATTACTTGGAGTGTTCATATTTTTATCGAGTATTACTCAACGGATTTGAGACGAGTATGTACAGTAAAGTCACTATTTTAACCCAGATTAGGACGAACATGTAGAAAAATTCTAAACAAATTTAGATTTAGAAAATACATAATAAATGAGTATACTCAATTCATTGGAAATTTAGATACGTGAAATAAAATTAATTTGTTAAGTTTGATTAATAATTAACGCAAACAATATCACAACTTCTAAATAAAATATAAAATTATTTTTAAAATGTATACATATAAATTAAAACATAAAGTTATTTCCCGTCGAATTCCGACGGGCTAATTTTAATTAATATTAGCATAAACCAACGAGACGGTTCAAATAACATAGAAAAAATGATTTTTACTAATTTTAATTAATATTATTTTGAAGATGTAAACATTATTTTTCCGCATTTTGGCAAAGATTAGAGATATCGATTTAGCATGAACCAACGAGACGGTTCAAATATACTTAAAAAGAAGAATTTTTACTAATTTTAATTAATATTAACTTTGTTCAGATTTTTATCGAGTAATTTAGCATAAACCAACGAGACAGTTCAAATAACAAAGAAAAAATGATTTTTATACTAATTTTAATTAATATTGCTTGTAGTGTTCATATTTTTATCGAGTATTACCTAACGGATTTGAGACGGGTATGTACAGTAAAGTCACTATTTTAACCGAGATTAGGACGAACATGTAAAAAATTCTAAACAAATTTCAATTTAGAAAATACATAATAAATGTACTCGATCCATTGTCATTCCTAATTATAAATTTAGATAAGTAAAATAAAATTAGTTTTCTAAGTTTGATTAATAATTAACACGAACAATATCACAATTCTAAATAAGATATAAAATTATTTTTAAAATGTATACATATAAATTAAAACATAAAGTTATTTCCCGTCGAATTCCGATGGGCTACTTACTAGTTATTTCAACAAGATTATAATATTGGTTATTTTGAAAAACGTGAAATAACTTGTTTAGTGGTATTGTGGTTAATATTTTAGGTCAAAAATTTCAGGTTCGAATTCACCGTGCGCTAGTTGTCTTTAAATTTATTATTATAATTATGAAAAAAAAATGGTTTGGATCCGAACTTGAAAATTACATTTTTTTTAATATTAATTAATATATCTTTACAATTACCAAAAAAAATTATTTGGATTAGAACAAGAAAATTACAAAAAAAAAAAAAATTCTTTTTTAATACAGCATTAATTAATAGTATATCTTAGTGTATGGTGTGATGAAAATTGAAAGAGCAAACACGCACTTCGCCTCAACTGACCAAAACATCAGGTGTCAATTTTTATTTTTATTTTTAATCAAGAATTAATTGATAGTAGTACAAATCGAATGAGAAAATGAAGGAAGGCCAACCAAAAAGTTTGGTGCATGGTTCATCAGGTGTGAACGAATTTTGAAATGTTAAAATGTTGAATATAGGAATAATATACTTTTTATTTCTATTCAACAAATTAAAATGTACGTATTTATTGGAAGCTAATCAATTAAGATTCCAACAATACATATAACAATAACATCGGCGCCAAATTTTACCAACGCATTCTCCTCTGATGGATTTTTCTTTGATGCAATTGAAACTGCAAATGCTATCACTCCAGCAAAACCCAGTTTCCGTTTTGCTTCTATTCCTACACACCTTCAAACCTTTCATTTCCGCCTCCGCCTCCTCCTTTGGATCAGCATATATTTCTGTTAATTATTTAATCAACAAAATTAATTAATTAGCTCTAGAAATGGTGTGAAATTAAGAGGAAAGATAAAAATATGTTAAAAGATTTGGTTTTGGTACGTTTGTCATTCAAGTTCGGTTATTAAAAACTTGAATTTAATTTTAGGTCGTTAATTAATCATAAAATTCATTAATCAGCTCTAGAAATGGTGTGAAATTTAGACTAAAAAGGGCAGGATAAATATATCTATATATATGATATAAGGTTAAATTTTTAGGACAGTTAACTTATTTTTGAATAAATTACAGCAGTTAAATTTAAAGACCGCGCCACGATGGACTCGAATCCGAGATTCTTGGCCTCGAACATTAACCACTCTACTGCTAGACCAACACACACACAAGATAGTTGAGTTGTTATGATTTAAGGCTTCTTTTTTCCATATGTTGGTAGTATTAATGAATTACAAGAATATACGGTTTTAATCATAATCATCGACGACATGATTAGGAGGAAATTAAGCTTGATTGTGCTTTTGTTACAAAGACACACTATGAAAAAAAAATATCACCTCTGCAAACTGGAATTTGAAAACCGGACAAAAAAATAATAATAATAATAATAATAATAATAATAATAATAATAATAATACCCGAAGAAATTAGCAGGAGTATGAAGACAAGAAAAATTGTAGAAAAATATTTCATGATGATCGAGCTTTGTATCCTATGGGATTTAAAAAAGGGGAGAGCTGATATTTGCTTATAAAACATTTCTTTTGTCAAAAAACATTTGCTCCACCCATACGGTATAAGTTTAATAATTTTCCTCAAATGCTTCTTAGTTAGAACGAATTAATGTGTATAGCATTTTCGGGATATAATCATAGAGTAAACTTGTTGGATTTGATTTAATGGGCAATTGCCATTAAATCAACCGTGATAATCTATTACTAATACGAACATAAAGCTGCCCCCTCCACGGTGCTCCGTTCAGATTTTCCTTTATTCTGGTAATTTATCTAATTTTAATTCATATATATTCTAATTTTTATTAATTTCTTATTCTTGAAATATCACATGTTTATCTATTAATCATATCTCATACACAACAAAAAAACACATATTTAACTACGGAAATTTCCGTCACTGCTGCCATAAATTCTGTCGCCGATTTCACGTCCCGACGGATCGGCGACGGATCAATTTCGACGTTGATTTCTTGGTCGCCGGTGAAATTAACGACGAATTTCATATGCGTCGGGAGATTTAACGACGGATCGACGGCGGAAAATTCCGTTGACGAGAACGGTCACCGGTTTGGTCGTCCTGGAATCGGCGACGGATTGGCAACGGACTGGTCCATCGTTAATCAACGACGGACAACATTCCGTCGGCGATTTAAAGGGAGTAACGACGGAATATCGGTCGCCAATCCGTCGGCGACCGACGACGGAATTTGTCCATCGTTAGATTTGAGCTTGTTCGTACTGATCCCTCTCGCTATGGATGGTTGCTGCTTGCGAGAAGCGTCTGTTCAGCTTTATCCTTTAACTAAAACGAATTGTATGTAATAAAGAATTGTTCTACTGGTATTTCTACGTTCGATCGTGAGTTTCCGTACGCCATATATTACAATTAATATTGTAAGCCATAATATAATAAGCAAATATTATCTCCATTTAGCTATTTTTTTCTCAAACAACTTTGGTAGAAGAATATTAAGCATCTCATTTATCTCTTCTTCCACATCTTCAACCTTAATTGCACCATGGCGACTGAGAAGAATGGAAGGTGGAGAAGATCGATCACCGTCGTCTTCAACATCTGAATCAGACACGTACAAATTCTTATTCTTTGGCTCTATCGCTTCAGTAATTTGCAAAGAAATATGTTCAGCTTTTTCCAAGGATTCTTTCACCTTCTTTAAAAGCTTTTCAAGGGTCTCGACAACAAATTGCATATCTGATTTTATTTTTTATCCCCATTCTCATCCATTATTCAGAACTCTTGTCAACCTTGCAACCAACTATTTGATGACCTGTATTACATTACACCATATTTTCTTATTATCCTCCATTGCGGAGATATTTATTTAGAATTGCATCAAAACACCTATCTTCATATATGGTTGTTGGGAAAATTAATAGAGTTTTGATTGGATACCAAAACCCAGCTGACCCCAACCGAGTAGATGATCGCACAAACCTAAGCATTTTAGCTCACCTGTTTGAGCTTATAGAGTTTCTTAGTTTACAGGTAGAATCGCAGAAGACACAGCAGAAGACATAGCAGAAGACAGCTAAGCAGACAGCTTAAGAACTTAGCAGAGCAGACTCAGCAGAGTCAAAGACCCTGCAGTATCAAGACCCAGCTCAGTGACGGAAACCCAGCTCAGTGTCAAAGACCCAGCTCAGTGTAAAAGACCCAGCTTAGTATCGATGACACAACTCAGGTCTAAAACACAGCTCAGGTCAGTGACACAGCTCAGGTTGAAGACACAGCTCAGGTTGATGATACAGCACAGGTCTAAGACACAGCTCAGAGTCAAGACACAGCAGAGTCCAAACCGCTGAAGATACAGCAGAAACGCTTAGCAGCTCGAAGACGGAGACCTTCTCAAAGACAAGATCCCGATGTCAGAAGATCTTATCTGACGCAGTCGGATCAGAGAAGAACTAGCCTCTGCAGATGCATACCTACTTCGTAGGTTAAAGGCCAGAAGTCAACAAGAGTAGGTAAGATTCAAACGGCTCTCTTTTAACGGCTAGTTTGAATCTCCACCTATATATATCTCCTCCAACATTAGAAATAGGAGGCTGGCGAGACGACTGAAGAAATAGAAGAAAACAGAAAAATGAACAACGATCTTCAAACCCAAATCTTTCAAGAACACCCAGCCAGTCAGCTGTGTTCTTAGTTGTTCATATATTCAGTCTTAGGCAGAATAGATCAGAATATAAACATCTTAAGCCTAGTTTGAACGAGTTCATCATACTCCTTGTTCTTCATTGTAAGAACTCGTTCATAGTTGGAAAAACCTATACCCAAACCCAAACCCAAACCCAGAAAGGTTAGGTAAAGGTACGCTTGCTCGAAGCGTGTAATTCGAGTGGTTAGGTTCTTCAGTACCCGTAAACTGAAGGTGTAGGCTTGACAGTGCCCGCAAACTGTTGGAACACAGCTCGGGTTAGAGTTGTGAAGTTGCTTGGTACTTGGAAACCAAGTGGTAGTGAATTACCAGTGAACCTGGTCGTGGACGTAGGAGGTGTTACTCCGAACCACGTTAAAAATGCTTTGTTATTCATCGCTTTGTTTTATGCATGTTACTAACCCTCATGAGCATACATTTCAATCTGCATAAACTGATTAACTAAAAAGTGAAACAGAGTTTTGCAATATAATTTGAAGCAACAGACGGACTTTCCAAATCCACCACATTCCGCACACACACACAGCCAGCTGTGTCGATCAAGCTTTCATCCAGCTGGATCGAACACAGCCAGCTCTCTGAAAAGAGTTTTAACATGGAAAAGTTTTTAACCTTGGTGTATTCACCCCCCCTCTACACCAAGGTATCCGTCTTGGGACCAACAATGGTTTTGATTGACTGCAATAAATATCACACGTATATAATGCAATATCATACAAATTCGACTGCCAAACAATTGAATGAAATATTGAATGCCATATGATACTGCTTTATTTTTATTCATCTTAATCATGTCTCATTTCATCATTTTACGTTTTCTCTTTACTGCTGATATCATTGTTAATAAAAATACAACATAATCTTCAACGTTTTCTCTTTTGTGCAGTTCTTTGGAAATATTGGGTTTTTAAGGTTCAACGTAATGGCTTCAAATGCTAAAAATACAACATTACAACATGATATAAATCCATCTATAATCGT
Source organism: Agastache rugosa (assembly GCA_031470985.1). Classification (NCBI taxonomy): domain Eukaryota; kingdom Viridiplantae; phylum Streptophyta; class Magnoliopsida; order Lamiales; family Lamiaceae; genus Agastache; species Agastache rugosa. The sequence continues at coordinate 17,498,488 of CM062602.1, read as the reverse complement.
AAAAAATTATACATTTACACTGATAAATTATATCAACATGATCAGAAATGACATTCTTGATAAAACTGAAACCTAAACTAAAAAAAAATCTTCATCTACCAAGCTGGAGAAAGAGAGAGAGAGAGAGAGGGGGGAAGAATGTGACTGACCGGAGCGGCAACGGCAGCAGCGCGGCGAAGGCGGGAGAGCAGCCCTACGTGCGGTGAAAGAACGTGAGAGAGAGAGAGGGCGGCGACTTACGGTGGCAAACGACTGGCGAGAGACGGCCGGCGACGTAGGAAGGGAGACGGCGGCGAGAAAGGAAGGGCGCGGTGAGACGTCGCGTTGAAGGAAGGGCGCGGTGAGGGAGACAGCGGCGAGGAAGGAAGGTGCGGTGAAGGGAGACGGCGGTGAGGAAGGAAGGGCGCGGGAGACGGTTGAAAATGAAACTCGCTAGGGCAAGATTCAATTGATATATTTAACTCGCCGACGGATGTGTCCGTCGCCGTCACGTCGTCGGAACAGTAACGACAGACCGTTTCTGTCGCCAACAATTAAAAAATAAATTAATAAAACAGTTAACGACGGACCAATTCTGTCGCCAATTTAAAAAAAATTATTTTCCGATTAACGACGGAATATTCCATCGTCGACGTGGCCGGAAAATTAACGACAGAAAAATCCGTCGACAATATTCAACATTAAATTTTTACGAAAATTATTTTCAAATTAATGACAGAAAAAGTCCGTCGTTGACGTTAACGACGTCATGTCCGTCGTTAATTCCGTCGTCACAGCTGGTATCTTTTTTCCGTCGTCGTTCCGTCGTCTAGGGACGACGGAGGGTTTTCCGTCTCGATTTTGGTGTTTTTTTATAGTGATATTTATCTTTCCATCTATTTAATTAATTTATTCTATTACACATATTAAAATAATAACAATTTCGGAATACATTCTTAAATCCTTATTTTATACATTCTTAATTCATATATAATAATCTATATATATATATATTTAATATTATAAAATTGACAAAGATTAGAGATATCGATTTAATTAGCATGAACCAACGAGACGGTTCAAATATACTTAAAAAGAAGAATTCTCCTAATTTTAATTAATATTAACTTTGTTTAGATTTTTATTGAATAATTTAGCATAAACCAATGAGACGGTTCAAATAACATAGAAAGAAAGATTTTTACTAATTTTAATTAATATTACTTTGAAGATGTAAACATATTTTTTTCCGCATTTTGGCAAAAACTAGAGATATCGATTTAACATGAACCAACGAGACGATCAAATATACTTAAAAAGAAGAATTTTTACAAATTTTAATTAATATTAACTTTGTTTAGATTTTATCGAATAATTTAACATAAACTAACGAGACGGTTCAAATAACATAGAAAGAAGAATTTTTACTAATTTTAATTAATTTTACTTGGAGTGTTCATATTTTTATCGAGTATTACTCAACGGATTTGAGACGAGTATGTATAGTAAAGTCACTATTTTAATCGAGATTAGAACGAATATGTAGAAAAATTCTAAATAAATTTAGATTTAAAAAAACATAATGGATGAGTATACTCGATCCATTATCATTCATAATTATAAATTTAGATACGTGAAATAAAATTAATTTTCTAAGTTTGATTAATAATTAACACGAACAATATCACAACTTTTAAATAAGATATAAACTTATTTTTAAAATATATACATATAAATTAAAACATAAAAGTTATTTTCCATCAAATTTCGACGGACTACTTATCTATTACTAATACGAAAATAAAGTTACCCCCTCCACGGTGCTCCGTTTAAATTTTCCTTTATTCTGGTAATTTGTCTGATTTTAATTCTACATATTCTAATTTTTTATATACAGTTAATATTGCAATATTAATACATTTATCTATTCTAATATTGTAATATTAATACATATTTATCTATTCTAATTCTAATATCATGTTTATCTTTTCTTGATTATTTATCTATTCTAATTCTACGGTTTCTGAGATTGCCGATATGCCAACATGTAAATATGTAATAGTTATATAAAATTGTTGTGGACGTAAATCGTAACATCATATTTTTTAAATCAAATTTGACATTAAATACATATATATATATATATATATATACATATCTTAGATTTTCTACCAAAAAAGTATATATATATATATATATATATATATATATATATATATATATTAGATTTAATAAAACACATTCTATTATAATTGCGCGCGCCCAATCTATCTAGAGTTTAAAGTTTTTCTGGGCTTCTATCTTAGGGCGGTTTGCAATATTGGGCCACATTTCTTCAGGTCGTTCAAATTAGACCATTATCTTAAAAGTTTGGCGATCTTAGGTCATTTCTCGGCCCGATTGGCGGTCAAAGGCCACCTTTCGGCCCGATAAGTGCAAAACAGCATACCCACAAAGCTTATAAGGATTACACATCAAGTTAACAAGAATTACACAAATTTACAATCAAAATATTAATCCATTCTTCCATTTGGAGATAAAACATTTAATACAATCAGGCCCATCACACTTCCGTTATAAAAATCCTAAGCATACCAACTTCATACGACCGTAATGCTGTCGGGTATTTCCACCGGAAGTTTTAGGGACCTCGTCCAACCACACGATCGCAACCGATGGTTTCCAGACGTAGACTCCTTCAGCAACACTCAGCACAGCCCTCGTTCGTTTCCTACTCGGGGCGTAGGGTATTTAGTTGGTATTTAGAGAATAATTAGACACTGGAAGGGATGAGCAAAAGCCCTAACTTTATTTAGGAATTATATAAAATTTATTACAACATAAGTATATTTCCTTTAGGGAGGAGACAGACTTGTTTAGCTACATATGGTAGCAGAATTGAAATACATAAACTATACTATACTAAGCTAAGAACTATTACAAATTTTATTTTGAGAGAGCAGAGGAGATGGTGTAGAGGATTTCTGGTGGATTTTACCCCGATCCCTTCTGCTCTCTAGCCTCATGGTTTATATAGAGGTCTCAATTCTCAACCCCCTTCCTTCATTATTGCCTCGAATTCTTTTGTTCCGTGGACAGCCTGTATCTGACTCAGCGTAGGACCACTGCTGTCGTCCATTATTGAATAAGGACGCCAAACTTTCGGTGCTACTTGTCATTCCGCATTATCTTTATTCAATAATGCTTCTCCTGTGCTTTTACCCATTTGTTATTTAGTGGGTAATCACTTTTCCCTCCACCCACTACTATCGTTTTCTTTTTAGTGGGTGCTCCAGCTCAGAGTCACATGACTCCACCAACCTGTGTCGGGAATCTACTTTTTTCCCGGGGCCCTTGGCGTCCTTGCTTTTGGCAACGCCTTCTGTTCGTGATGCTCGTTGGACCGAGCCTTCTCTTTTCCTCTTCTGGGCATGAACCCCTTCCTGAACTCTGGTTCCTTCTGGTTCTGACAATCCGAACAAACGCGCTCGGACCAGTTTCCAAAATGAGCCATGTTACAGTTTTTGCGATGAGTTTCTTTACTCGACAATCTTGTTTTCCCAGAGCAAGGTTCTCTTTCTCTCGAAAGCTTCCTCTGCGAATCTTGTAGATTTCCCTGTCATGGTATTTAACAGGAATGATCCGTTCAATGAATTCTGAAAGAATTTGAACGGGAACTTGACTTTGTCCATCTCAGTGAGACAGACCCATAAACCCCATGCTCTTCTTGTGGAGATGAGATCTTCCGGTAATGTAGAGACTAGAGCAGTCTCTTTTTCTGCAGGCGCTTTGATCTTTTCGAGGGCGCGTGCATCTGGTCTTCGAAGCCTAATATAGTGGAAGGCTTTATGGTTTCCTTTCCCTGCTGGTTCTGGGGCTGCACTGATGAAATACAGCTCCAAAACGTCACCTCGGCTAAGCTGCGGATTGTTAGCCCAGGTATCATACACCGCTTCTTGAATCCACTTGGGTAGATTCTTGATTTCGGCGAATGATGGAGAGGTGGTATAAACTGAAGCAAGTGCTCCGAATTCATACCATCTTTTGACTTCGTGTGGATCTGAATTTGGCATCATCCACACCCGAGGATATTCCCCGAGACATCAACCCTTATTTTTTCTGGGTTGATTCCAGTCCTTGTGTTGAGCTTCTCCCAATTGGCTTGATAAACCTGCCATGAAAAAGAAACTTCAATCTTATCAGTAATAATCTTAGATGTGCCAGTCATTGGCCTAAGATTAATCTCTCCCTCTTTTTCCCCAGAGGTGCTAGGTTGACATGATGGTTCAGAGTATGACCCCTGAATATCATATTTTTCTTTGGGCAATGGTTCCGAAGATACCACCACCTTAGAACTTGTGCAAGAGGTATTTGAATCCTCTGCTACAGGTTTAGAGCCCTGTACTCGAAACTCTTCTTTTACCAAAGGATCTTTGGCCACCCGAAGGATTGGTGTTTGACATGCAGCCCAGAGTTGCCCCTGAGACCGTATGCAAGCTCGTATTCTCTCGGTGACTTTCGTCTTATCGAGAGTCTGCAATCTTCCTGCTTGCTCAGCATTCAGAATGCACTCGTCCCACTCGCCGGTTAACATCTCCAGATTTTCTCTGAGATGTCTATGGGCTAGCAGAATGGAGTTCACATCAGTTTGCTCCATCTCTTGTTAAGAAATCTGCAATAATATTTTCGTGAAATTTCAGAATGACAATATCAAAAATATAATATTGGCATTCAGCTTGTCATCTGATTAATCTAGCCTTTTCAGGCTTAGATTCCATCTTGCTTTAACCTGTGTGTTATCAACTTTCAAAGTAAATTTCTTTGCAAGTAAAAATAAAGGCCATTTTTTAAACGCCTTTCTGACTGCAAAGAACTCTTTTTCGTTGATGTGCCATCTCACGGCCTCATCATCTGAAAATAAACCACTGCAGTATCTACAGGGTTCTTCTCCATTAGGAGTGATCTTGGTTAAGACTGCAGCCCACCAATAATCACTAGCATCTGTATACAGGACCAAGTCGTCTTCGTCCTGAGGTATCGAGAGCTTTGGGAGATTTTTGCAAACCTCTTTTAACTCTTTCATCCCTTGTCGATGTTCTTCTGTCCAGATGAACGGAACATCCTTTTTCAGTAATGAACTGAAAACTTTTCTATGTTTTGCGAGATCTTTAATAAATGGTCCCGCAAAATTAACAACTCCCAAAAAACTCTGAAGTTGTTTCTTTTCTTTCAAATCTTTAGGAAAATTCTGGACTTTTTGAACAATATGGTCCTGCAGAATGATTCCTGCTTCATCGATCTCAATACCCAGAAATTCCATTCTCCGAGTTGCAACGACTGCCTTCTTTTCAGACAGTACTAAACCTTCTTTATAACAAACATCTGCAAAGATCTCAAGATGTTTGATATGTTCTTCCATATTTTTTGATGCTATTAATATATCATCAATATAGACGAACATAAAAGAAAAATAATCTTTAAATAGATTATCCATTTTTCTCTGAAATATTTGAGGCGCATTAGCTAACCCCATTGGCATTACGTTCCAAAAATAATGCCCTTGTGGAGTAGAGAATGCTGTAAACTTCTTACTCCCTTCCTCCATGCGAATCTGGTAAAAACCTGACTTGCAATCAAACTTAGAGAAAACCTTGGCATTCCTAATGCAGTTAATGAGGTGTTCCCTACTAGGGATAAAATATCCATCAAATTCCAGAATATCATTAATTCCTTTGTAATTAATAACTAATCTGGGTTTACCTCGTTTGATCTCACCATGATTCCTTACCAGAAATCCGGGACTGCTGTAAGGCGAGTTCCCTGGTTCGATCAGCTTTAAATCAAGGTCTTCCTTAATTATCTCCTTCATATCCTGTTGATCTTTGAGGTTCATCAGGATTGGCCTGTATCTAACAAACTCATACTCCTTTTCTGGCTTTACCTTCAAGGTTGCATTGAGCTTGTTTCTATCCCACCATGCCAAAGAATTCTCATTATAATTTCTTTTGATTTTCCTTTTGACATCTTCTAGGGATACCTTCACCTCTTCCCTAATATCTTGATGGGATATTAAAGAGGTTTTGAGGATTTGAATCTCTTCATCTTCGAGATCCCAATCCCTAATACAGCTCAGCACTGCTTCGCTGAATCTCCTTTGATCTTTCATCTTTGGGTGTCGAAGTTTTCCTTCATCACCACGCTTGCTGCGAAAACTCAATGGTATCTGGCGATTAAAAGCTCCTTTGAGCCTCTGGACAATGATCTTGTGATCGCAAATGGTTGTGAAAACCAATTGCCTTTTTTCATTATCCTGCATATATCTTTTGAACATCTGTAGGAAATTGTTTCCTAGCAGAATGTCTGCACCTGTATCATGGAAATAAATTGGTGGAGTTTTAACCTTATACCAAGGTGTACCTCTGGCTCCTCCAATCAGAATTTCCGTCTCTTTTACTCATTTAGCAAGGAGCAAAATCTTCTTTGAGAAATCTCTTCCTGCAATTCGGGGTAGATCATCCTCTACCTCTGCTGGGAAGACTCCTCGTTTTGCAAAGATGATTCCGCACTGAATCAATATAAGCAGCAAAATATTCTGCTTTATATTTTTCATATAACATCCCTATAGAGATGTATATGGAGAATGGACTTGTCATTCGATCAATAGTTTTCTCCCATTAATCGTGATTTCTATTCCTTCTTCTTTATTTTCCCAAGATTTGTGATCTTCAAGGAAATCCAAACCCAAAAGCAAAACTGTTTCCTTTCCGGCTCTGCCTTTGATCTCCATCACATGTCCCCCAATTTCCAGGGTGCCTTTGTAATGATTGATCTCTGGCTGTTGCAGATAGTAAAGAACATTACAAGGGAAGTTGGTTTCCCACCTTGTAGTGTCAAATTTTACTATCACTTTTCTCCATCCCTCTGGACATTTCAGATTCACTGGAACTTTGTTACTCTGAGATGTTTGAGGGTGTGTCGCCTCTCGAATGAGACTCCGACTCCTTCCATATGGTAAAGACATAATTCTGTCTCCTTGGAAGGATAATCTTCCTGAAGTTATCCTGAGACTTTGATCGTGCCTCATGACTTCTCTATCTCGGATTTGAATATCCACATTCCTTAACCGAGCAATTTCAACTCTATCGGGACAAACAGCTGTTGTCACCTTGTTGAAGATATCTGGTATCTCAATAAACTTCTTTTCCAGAAATAACTCAGTGTGATGTGAGTTGGAAAGAGCATATGATACCTGATAAGTAATGGAGTAAGGCCTATTTCCTTCCTCCAATAAATCCTTGCGTTTGAAGTCCTGATAAAGCGTCAGGGCTTTGCTGAAATAGGTATCATTAAGATTGTAAGCAATCTTTGGATAGATGATTCCCACTACTTGTCCTGCACAAAGATCTCCCGCAATTGTTCCCAATACGGAATCTTTCAGATTTTTAACTCTTTTATCGCATATAGCGATATCGATCGGCGTGTGAACTCCGGTAAAGAGGGCCGATTTTAATATCAACTGGATGGCTCCAATATGGATCCAGTTCATCTTTTCAGCGACTTCAGGCTTCATCTTTGATAGATCTTCCCTGATGTCACTGGCTGGAATCAGCTGCATCTTCACTTGATTCCCTGTAAGCTCTATAGGAAGCGACATTTCTCGTCTAGAAATTCCATAGACGATTTGTTGTTTCCTACTCCTTAGATTAAAGTTCCTTAGAACTTGATCTATGTTGTTTGCTGAAAAGCCTTGATACTTTTGTATATTCAGACTCTTCTTCATGATTTTGTCAATCAGACTTTGAGAGAGAGTTGTGTGACTGGAGAATTCCGTCCTGTCCTCTTTCTCCTGATGAATAATCTCTGGATCAGTCTTACTCCGATCTAGTTCCATCAGACCATTCTGAATCTTTTTCGCTGAAGACTTCTTCTTGTTCATATATACTCTCATCTGAGGGTATATCTTCGAACCGATATACTTGTACCAGTTCCTGGTAGTAGACGGCATCTTCGATATCTGGAGTTGATTCGAATTTGTTGATACCTCTTCTCTCATTGTCTGGGCAATTTGTGGAAATATGCCCCTTCGCACCGCACGTCCAGCAGTTGCAATCCTTGAAACTTTCATTAACTCTAGTTGAGTTCTTCTGAAAGTTTTCTTGGCGGGTGTCCTTCCTTGGGATTTATTATTTCCTCGGAAAGGATACCTATTCCTTGATGGTCCACTTCTTTGGCCGGATTTGTAAGATCTGGCTTTCTGTCTTGACCATCTGGTTCTTGGTTTCCAAGAACTTTTTGGATCTCCACCTTTATAATAGGGCTGAAACCTATTTTTCTTGTATTTCTTCAGCCTCGGTGGTTCTCCCGCAATGATCGTTGGCAGATCATTGTCTTCACAGTTTAGATGAGCAAATTTGTTAATCCTCCTTAGTTTCTTCATGTTCTTCAGAGCTGTTGCTTGTTGACACCACTCTGAGAGCTTTCGATGTACATAAGACATCCTTCTTGCAACGTTTTCAGGATCACCAGGTTCGTAATCCCGAATTAGCATCTCTTTCCATGGGCTTGGAAATTTCAGAAAGAAAATTTCCAGCGCTACTCTATCATCAACTTTTGATTGATGTTGATAAAGAGCAAAGAGTTGTAAGAACTTGTTAAGCGATTGTTGATCTAAGACAACCAGTCTTAGATTATACAATGCCATCAAGTATTTCTTCATTTTCTCTTGATCAAATCCCTCGAAATATCCTTCTACCAGAAAATGGTTTTTAAATAGTACTGCCATATTCTGAACATGTTCTGTATAGTTTTCACTCTCAAAACATGAATTCTTGATATCCACAGGAAAGAATTCCCATGCAATTTTGACGATTCCCGCAAGACTCATTTCGAAAATTCTTACGAAACCTTCCTTGTTCAAATCGAGAGTTGCTGCTGCAATTCTCAGGGCTGACGTCCACTCGTCAATAACGGATTCTCGATCTCTGAAATTTACTTCATCGAGGTCGAGCATTACTCCGTATGGATGAATAGGATCCAGGGTTGCTTTTCCATAAGGTGTGTCTTGTACCTTTGGATGCGGCCTTCTTGCCCTTGTCTTTCTTGTTGCCATGTATGCATCATTTGGGGTATGTTGATCATACCTTGCTCCAGTCTGAAAATCCTGGACTGCATTAATGGCTCCGGGTGCATTTTGAAAATCTTGTTGATTTCCAATGATGGCTCCTGGTGGAAGTTGATTCACCGGCTGTGGGTTTTGGACCACATTCTGGTTCATTTTTAAATCCACCATGGTCATGTTAGCAAAAGATTCTACTAACTCCCGGAGGTCGTCAAGCTTGATTCGTTCAAGATTACTCATTTTTTCCTTTCACGAATCATTCTTTTCAAGGTCTCCATATTGGGATCCTTTTTGGTTTCTCCCACTGGCAATGGATAAGTGGGTTCATTACCAAAAGGATTTCTCCGTTGACTGGAACGAGGTTATTGCTCCAGTTTTTCGATCCGTGATTGGATCTCCTTCAGGATATTATAGATTTCATCCTGTTTCATAGCAATCTTGTAAAGATCGCGTGATACACCATACTGGCTATCGCCATAATATTGTACTGTCTTCTGTATTTCTCTTAGATCCGCCGATATCTTGGAGGAATCTGGAGAAATCTCTTGATACAAAAGAGTAGATGATACTCCTTTATCTTTCTTTTGTTCCATAAGAGCGGAATAGCATAAAAAAAGCTAATTCCAATTTACTCCTAGATGGATCCAATGATCTCTTCTCATAGCATGTTCTATCTCCCATTCAAGGAGTATACAACCATGTAGAAGATCTTCTTTTCTTTTGATTCCTTGGAGACAGGAATCAATTAGTTCTTTCTCCTGGTTATGCTGAATTAATATATCCAGCATATTTCTCCAGTGTGTAAGAATACTCTGGTGCCTCGTCCTTCTTTTCTCCAAAATTTGGAGACGTTCCTGGAAATGTCCACACCTTGGACATTCTTCTAGATCCATCAGATATGATTGTTATGATGGTTTCTCCTCATGGTATTTATCACCTCGAACAGGAGATCGCTCAGATCTGAATCATATCTCCTTCTTGCCTCAATTTCTTGAGTTAAAGGCTCAATATATTCGAGCCTTCTTTCTCGTACGACTATAGAGTCGAACAATTCTCTCCAGATTGTTCTTAACATCTGGTTTCTTTCTCTTTTTATCTCCAGATCCTGTAACACTCGCATCTCGGATAATTGTCCGGATCCATGTTTTTCTTGATGTCTCCTCCGTTAGGATAATACTTAAGGCAATAAATAAAATATAATTCCCAGATAAACCTAAGGCTCTGATACCATTTAGAAAGCGTGGATCTCTTGTAACCTTGAGCAATTCTTATCTTGATGTGTATTTATGATTTGTTTCAAAGCAAGTGGGTATTAACGATTTTGGCCCAAAATTGCAACTTTTATAAAACATAGTGGCCTAATTTTGCAAATCCAAAATTCAAATTTTCATATCTTTCAAGCCCGAAGGCCCTTTTCTTGCAAGCCCGCCGAATTATGGCCTAAATTTGCAAACTACCCTAAAATATGGGCCCAAACGAACTTACAACTCAATCTATCTATCTATTACTTTGGGTTACTACTAGGAAAATAAACGGTGCCCCTCCTCGGTGCTCCATTCCGATTTTCCTTTATTCTGATATTTTATGCAATATTAATTCATATATACTATTTTATATTATTTAATATTCATATAAATATATTTATATTTATCTTAAATCCTTATTCTGTGCATCATGAATTCATATAGTATAATTCGATCTTATATATATTGAATCAATAAATTGGTAAGCTCGATAATTACAAATATAAAAAACAACATATATCTAATAAAAAATATAAGACTATGAATATCTTTAAGCAACAAATTCTGAATGCTCAATTCTTACTCAGATAATTATCATGGGAGTAAAATAATTAATCAATAACTTTTTGCATGCCACTATATTTATAGAATACAAATTAAATTAACTATAATATTATTTTTAGGGTAATTCATAGTTTGTAGCTCCAACTCTGGGCGCTTTTTGATTTATGGCTCCAACTTTAATATATTTGAAAAAATACCTCAACTTTGAGAAATGTTTGAAATATGACCCGCGTATTATTTTCCGACGATCGGCCGTTGTAATACTTCTTTTTAAGTCTATTTGAATTTTAATTCATATATTCATCTATTCTAATCTAATAATAATTTTTATTTTATTATAAGTTTGCATAGAATATATTAACATCTATCCCAATTCCTATTTTTATATATATTTTATTTTATAATCAATCTAATAAACTCTTAATAAACGTACATCGAAAGGCCCAATTCCTATATATATATATATACACATATATTCTCTATTTTATAATTAATCTAGTAAACTCTTTTCCTATTCATGGAATCCCATATTCTATTCTCTTGGTTTATCTCTAAGTTAGAATTGTCATAGAAGGAGTATGAATATTCTGTATTTTTGTGCAATATTAAATAAAATCAAGGATGAGTACATCATCATATTTCTGATAAATAACCGATAATTCATAATGAATTGATATTAAACCCATTGTCATTCTCAATTATATATTTAGATATGAGAAATAGAATTACTTTTTAAGTTAGTGTACAAGTAAAGCTAATAATTAAATTTAAAAGCAACAAATAAATTTTGAAAAAACACATTAGCATTTTAAGAGGCCAATAAAAAATTTGTAAATAAAAATCCCTGCAAAAACTAAATAAATATATTTAATCAACATGTCTATATGGAATTCTCTTCATTTTTCATTCATATTTTTCTAAAATCTTCGATTAGTGTCTGCTAGAACATATATATATATACATATATATATATATATATCACATTGAATCAAATGTATGGATAGATAGCAAAAAAAAAAGATTTGAAGATGTAAATATATCTTTTCTCGGCTTTTTGACTAAGATTAGAGATATCAATTTAGCATAAACCAACGAGACGATTCAAACAGACATGAAAAGAAGGATTTTTGCTAATTTTGGTTAATATATATTAGTTTGAAAAGACAAATTAGCATTTTAAGAGGCCAATAAAAAATTTGTGAATGAAAATTCCTATGAAGACTAGATAAATATATTTAATCAACATGTCTACATGGAATTGTCTTCATTTTTCATTCATGTTTTTCTAAAAACTTCGATTAGTGCTTGCTAGAAAATATATACATTGAATCAAATGTGAGATAGATAGCTAAAAAAGAACAAAAAATTTGAAGATGTAAACATATCTTTTTCGGCGTTTTGGCAAAGATTAGGAATATCGATTTAGTATGAACCAATGAGATGGTTCACATAGACTTAAAAAGAATGATTTTTACTAATTTTAATTAATATTCACTTTGTTCAGATTTTTATCGAGTAATTTAGAATAACCCAACGAGACGGTTCAAACAACTACTAATTTTAATTAACATTACTTGTAGTGTTCTTATTTTTATCGAGTATTACCCAACAGATTTGAGACGAATATGTACAGTAAAGTCACTATTTTAACAGAAATTAGAACGAGAACATGTAGAAAAATTCTAAACAAATTTAGATTTAGAAAATACTTAATGAATGAATACCCGATCTATTGTCATTCCTAATTATAAATTTAAATATATGAAATAAAATTTATTTTCTAAGTTTGATTAATAATTAACGCGAACAATATCACAAATAAAATATAAAATTATTTTTAAAATGTATACATATAAATTAAAACATAAAGTTATTTCCCGTCGAATTTGGACGGGCTACTTACTAGTATAAATAATATACGAATATGCATAATTGAACGTGTGAAAGTTCTTCTAAAAAAACAAAATATTCACCTACAATTGCTCAAATTGTAATAGACGTCATCTTTTCAAACCCACAAAAAATAAATGATTTGTTGTGATAATGGAACCCAATAAATTAGGAAATAGCGGTTACTAAAATAAAGCAAAAGACTATACAATCCTTAGGCCATCTCCAGTAGTTCGCACTAAAATACAGCAATTTCAGCACAAAAATACAGTAAAATCAGTAAGTCATCTCCCGCAGTCTGCTCTATATTTTTACAAAAAAATAGAATTGTTGGGAAAATTAATAGAGTTTTGATTGGATACCAAAACCCAGCTGACTCCAACCGAGTAGATGATCGCACAAACCTAAGCGTTTTAGCTCACCTGTTTGAGCTTATAGAGTTTCTTAGTTTACAGGTAGAATCGCAGAAGACACAGCAGAAGACATAGCAGAAGACAGCTAAGCAGACAGCTTAGGAACTTAGCAGAGCAGATTCAGCAGAGTCAAAGACCCTGCAGTATCAAGACCCAGCTCAGTGACGGAAACCCAGCTCAGTGTCAAAGACCCAGCTCAGTGTAAAAGACCCAGCTTAGTGTCGATGACATAGCTCAGGTCTAAAATACAGCTCAGGTCAGTGACACAGCTCAGGTCAGTGACACAGCTCAGGTTGAAGACACAGCTCAGGTTGATGATACAGCACAGGTCTAAGACACAGCTCAGAGTCAAGACACAGCAGAGTCCAAACCGCTGAAGATACAACAGAAACGCTTAGCAGCTCGAAGAAGAAGACCTTCTCAAAGACAAGATCCCGATGTCAGAAGATCTTATCTGACGCAGTCGGATCAGAGAAGAACTAGCCTCTGCAGATGCAGACCTACTTCGTAGGTTAAAGGCCAAAAGTCAACAAGAGTAGGTAAGATTCAAACGGCTCTCTTCCAACGGCTAGTTTGAATCTCCACCTATATATATCTTCTCCAACATTAGAAATAGGAGGCTGGTGAGACGACTGAAGAAATAGAAGAAAACAGAAAAATGAACAACGATCTTCAAAGCCAAATCTTTCAAGAACACCCAGCCAGTCAGCTGTGTTCTTAGTTGTTCACATATTCAGTCTTAGGCAGAATAGATCAGAATATAAACATCTTAAGCCTAGTTTGAACGAGTTCATCATACTCCTTGTTCTTCATTGTAAGAACTCGTTCATAGTTGGAAAAACCTATACCCAAACCCAGAAAGGTTAGGTAAATGTACGCTTGCTCGAAACGTGTAATTCGAGTGGTTAGGTTCTTCAGTACCCGTAAACTGAAGGTGTAGGCTTGACAGTGCCCGCAAACTGTTGGAACACAGCTCGGGTTAGAGTTGTGAAGTTGCTTGGTACTTGGAAACCAAGTGGTAGTGAATTAACAGTGAACCTGGTCGTGGACGTAGGAGGTGTTACTCCGAATCACGTTAAAAATGCTTTGTTATTTATCGCTTTGTTTTATGCATGTTACTAACCCTCATGAGCATACATTTCAAGCTGCATAAACTGACTAGAAAAGTGAAACAGAGCTTTGCAATATAATTTGAAGCTAACCAAGTTTAGATAATTAAGTTGTAACCTACCATTTTGGCATATAATCTAATACATATGCTCGTGGATTAGGGGATAATCATCATATTAATTATCACCATTTCTTGATTTTGGTTTATTTTAGTTATCTAACTACAGACGGACTTTCCAAATCCACCACATTCCGCACACACACACAGCCAGCTGTGTCGATCAAGCTTCCATCCAGCTGGATCGAACACAGCCAGCTCTCTGAAAAGAGTTTTAACTTGGAAAAGTTTTTAAACCTTGGTGTATTCACCCCCCTCTACACCAAGGTATCCGTCTTGGGACCAACAAGAATTTTCTATAATATTCTACTTTTAGTCACGGTTGATGATCCTGAAACATGCGATTACATCCGATCAGAGCAACAAAATAATTCGAAAACAGAAACAAGCCAAAGAAGCCAACACTAGTACTTTTGATATGTTTCCGATTTTAATTTCAGATGGGGTGGGACGTTCCGGAGATGGCCTTTATTAGAAATTTAAATGTATCGACTTTATTTTTATGCTTTTATTATGTAATTATATTTTTTAAATTTCTTTTTGTCTATCTTGTATTTTATGTAATTGTGTTTTTTTAAATAATTTATATAATTTTAATGTTGGTATAATATATTTAGAAATATAACTATAATATAATATTTTGGAGCAAAATAATTAAAGAACACAAAAAATAATAAATATAACAAGGAATAATAATTATAACAAGAAAATCAATTATAAAAGGAGTAGAACAATTAATAGTGTTGCTCCAAGTTTGGAGCAACACTATTCAAATATGTATAATAGAGCAAGATTTTTGTGTTGGGTTGGAGAAGAAATTGCTCCAAATTTGGAGATATGTAGATTTTTTGTGTTGGGTTGGAGATGCTCTTAAGCTTATAAACGATTAAATATATAAGACAAATCAATCTCAACCATTAATTCCATTAAATCTAAGGTCTATATTTGTTTTAGTTTCACGTAGAGGTTGGTTTCTATTTGATCCAACCTCTCTCTCTCTCTATATATATATATAGGGAGAAGATCAAATAGGAACTCCTATTTATATGAGAACTAGGAACCAATCCAAGTCATCCATCCTCTAAGATCTATGGATATCATTTAATCTCATAGTTAATTGGTCAAACTCGTTTTAGTTGGTCTATCCCGCATCTTTTCACTTAAGTAAGGTTATTATGGTAATTTTCGCTGTTTATTCAGTGCAAAAATGTGATGCATAAAATAGTGTAAAGTGATGCATTAATTAGTGTAAAGTGATGCATCAATATCACGTTTCTGATGCATTAATTTTTGTCATTAATCTGGAACAAGTAATTGTTTTTTACACTTCAGTACAAGAACAAGTAAGATTTATAAAGTTTGTACTTATACAATTGAAGCATCACATATATTGTGTTCGTATTTGTTATTAAGATGTTTTGGACATAATTTTGTGATGCATTAATACGATTTACGTGATGCATCAATATGAAACTGTAAATGCACATATTAGAGAAAGACCCGTTACCATAATAATACATTAGATATATGATATTTCGCATTACATTGTTTAGATTTATGTATTAGTGTGTTTCACAACGGGTTACTACACCAACAACAAAATCTTTATTCATTTGTTCTAATTTTTGAATCTAAAACATAACATTATATCGAATTTGTATTTGTTATTTAATATTTTGGACACAATTTTATAATGCATTAATATAATTTATGTGATGCATCAATATGAAACTGTAAATGTACATAATAAGAAAATACTCATTACCACAATTAATGCATTACGTATATAATATTGTGCATTACATTGTTTAAATTTATGCATTATATTGTATATTTTCAAGTGAAGGTTCAAACAATAAATTTTGATACATGTTTTATAATTTTCAAAATGACGGATTCAATGAGCAATGATATATTATTAATAAGCAGAAAAATGCATTAAATTTCACAACTAGATATGTTACATGTGGATTGGTATTTTAAATAAACAAAATAATTTTAATTTTGTTCAACTTGATTTGTCATATCTAGTTGTTGATTAAATTTCTCATCTGCACCAACGTTGCTGCATCATAAGAAAACATAAAAATGATAACTAAAAGTATTGAAACTTGTCCTGAATTATGAACTCTGTGCAGTAAAACATGATTTATGTCAGAAGACTAATTAATGCATTACAATATTATTTACAGTGCATAAAAATAAGACCATCAATATCTTCCACCACCACGTCGATGAAGTCGACGGTGACAACGCTGATGATGATTTGAGCAAGACAATCATCATCTACAATATCAATGCGCTGCAGATGTTAGGGAGAGAGAGAGAGAAAAGAAGAAGACAACCATGGTGGTGGTGGTGACGGCGGCGACGACGACGATAGTAAGTAGTAGTGGTGGTTCTTCTACAACAACAAAATATATGCTGCAGATAATAGAAAAACAGAGAGAGAGAGAGAGAGAGAGAGAAGAAGAAGAAGAAGAAGAAGAAGAAGAAGAAGAAGAAGAAGAAGAAGAAGAAGAAGAAGACAACCATGGCGGTGGCATCGACGGCGTCGACGGTAGTAGGTAGTAGTGGTGGTTCTTCTACAGCAACAAAATATATGTTGCAGATAATAGAAAAACAGTGAGAGAGAGAGAGAGAGGAAGAAGAAGAAGAATAAGAAAAAGACAACCATGGCGGTGGCATCGACGACGGCGACGGTAGTAGGTAGTAGTGGTGGTTCTTCTACAACAACAAAATATATGTTGCAGATAATAGAAAAGCATAGAGAGAAGAAGAAGAAGAAGAAGAAGAAGAAGAAGAAGAAGAATAGAGCGGTAGCAGTGGTGGTGGTGTCCGACGACGACGATGGTGGGTGGTGGTGGTGGTGGTGAAGAGAGAAAGAGAAAAAGGATGGGAGAGATAAATCTATCGAACCACAGAGAGGAGAAAATTTGAGAAACGTGTCTTCCGTAGTGATTGTCATGTTGTAGTTATTTTACTATTATACCCCTAGAGTGTGAATTCTTTTATGAAAGTTACATAAGTAGTAGTTGGAGCTGGAATTATTATGACCATTGGATGATGGTGATCTAAGGGTTTAGATTAGTTCCTATTTCTCATATAAGGGATGGTTCTCACCAGATCCATACTATATATATATATGACTTGACCACCATATATCCTTAATGATTTCGTAAATTTTGTTGTGTGGCTATATATAATGTCATTAGATTTACATTCATTGATTTTATTTAGTGAGAATTGAGAAGGTGTGTAGAAATGAAATTAATATTATAATCTTCATACCAACTAGGTACACAATTTCACAATATTCCCTTCTTTAATTTGCCCATCGAAATTAGATAATTCATCTATATAAGTTTGATGTATATAATTCTATCTTTTTTAAGCATATATAATTCTCTCTTTAAATTGTCAATTTCCCTCGATTTTAACTACACTAATCCTTGAAGATTGTTATGGAGTTACGCTGCTCTCTCTATATATTGATACTTTCGGCCTATGATCTAAAGCCCAAGGGCCGAAATTCAGATAAATATGACTAATATTATTTGTAACATTCTAGTTCTATTAAATTAATTACAACATTTTCTCAAAATAAATAAGTAAATTACAACATTGCCCTCAAAAAAATTAACTACTACAACATTATTATATACAAATAAGATATAACTAAAACTCAAACTATTTTTGTTTGAATAATATATAGATGGGAATTGCGAAGCATCTAGCTAGTATGTTTCAAGAAAAAGAAAAAAAAAACTCCATCCGTCTCAGATTAATGTGATTAAATTAATATTTTATGAACCACACTTTTGAGGGACGGAGGGAGTAATAAACATAATACTTATCTAGTACTGACTTCTCTCTCTGTCTTTGAGAAGGACATAATTTCTCTTTAGATTGAACAAACCTAAGATTTAATCGTCTCCATTTTGTAGAAATGCGGAAATTGAATCTTGTGAAAACCATTTATGCGGTTTCTAGTTTCTGGAGCTCTTCAAGAACAAAATTTGTCTGAATTTTGAATATGATGTGGAATTGAGTATGTATTCTTCTCTCCGCACTTGATTTTGGAGTTTCATGAATTAACGCTTTTTAGGAAAATTGGACCATCATTAAATCAAGTCAAACTATCAAAGGCTAAATATCTCTAGTGATCTCTGCGAAGCGCGCCCTTGAATATTGCTCGAACACTGCTTGAATTTGATTGCACTTATTTTTTTTGATAAATTCTACAAAGGATAGTATATTTTTTGTCATAGAATTCTCTTCGTACCGACTCTTCCCCATGGATTGTGTTACATATATGATTTCTAGACTTTCCATCATTTCTTTTTATAACAGTAAGGTGGTGGATAAAAAAATTAACTGGCCTCTGATTGAAATAGCATGCACGACTTCAATTGCTACCATTAATTTGTTATCGAAGATTAAATTTCAATTATTTAAAAATCTCTGACATTTGTATGCAACTTAATTTTTCATACTTAACAATATTGAGCCCTAAATTAATTTGTCGTCAAATAGAGAATATTATAATATATAATTTTTTTGAGAATTTATTTATATATAATTGATCATCACATGGTATGTATTATGCTACAACACGATAGTTAACAATTGATCCTTAAAACATTTATGCTCATGGTAGAGCTGGAAATTTATTATGGTTAATCTGCAAATAAAAAACACACATATACACACAATATATAATTATATATATGTATAAATATGTTTATGCATGATTTTTTTTTTTGGATAGAGAATGTTTATGCATGATTTAAATGCAAGGTTTGGAGCAATAGCATCGACGGCGAAATCCTTGACATTTGCCACCTTCAAATCCCTCCTCCTTGCAAACAGCAGCGCACCTCACACTACGGCATATTCCCCAAAACTTGTGGCTCTTATATGTGCATACTTTTTTAATTCCATCCATCATCACTTCCCCCTTCACATTCACTGCACCATCTGTTTAATTTATTCATTAATATTGTAAATAAAAAAAAATACTAACATTATTTTTGGGGAGCAATCGAGGAAAAACAGAAAATCTCAATTAATGAAAAGTTCATACGTACATTTATGCATAATGCATGCATATGTAGTTGTTGAGTTACATTTATGGTTGGTAAATTGGATAATATATGCTATATATTTCACATGGATTTAGGATGTAAATTTATGCGGGTTTAGTTATCATATATTGATGACATGATTAGGATAGAATTAATAAAGATTAATTGTGCATTTGTTACGGTGAGGCTGCGAAAATAATATCACTTCAAAATGTAATTGAAATAGCTTACAAAAATTTAAATTAATTTAATGATGAATCAAGAAATAACCAGAAGAAAAAAGGAGAAGCATCAAGAGAAGAACAATTGTTGAAATAGATCTCATGATGGGCTTCGTTACTTCGTATCTTGTAGGCGAAAAAAAATGAGAGATGAATTTAGGTTGTTGATATTTGTTTATATAACATATTTTTTGTCAAAAAACATTTGCTCCACCTATACGGTATAGGTTGATAATTTTCCTTTAATACTTCTTAGTTAGAAAGAATTAATGCGTGACTTTAGCAATTTCGGTAATATAGTAATAAAGTATATTTGTCGAATTTAATTAGATGGGTTTAATTGTTATAAAATGCACCAAGTTTAATGATTTACAAATTTTGCACGATTTGTTTTTGCAATAATGTCATTAACTTTGTATTCACTGATTTTTATTCTAGTGAGGAGAATAAGGACGTCTTAAGAGTCATAATATTTTTGCAAAATTGGAAAATCGTAAATTTGCAAAATCATTAAAGCTGGAAATTTTACGACCATGAACCTTTAATTAAATAGTACGATAATTCTATATAAATTGATAATGTAATTTGTATCTATCTCAAAAAAAATTAGTACGAGAATTCTAAAACAAAATTAAATAGTGCGAGGAAATCAAAATCTGTACAAGATAAATGTGTTTGGAATAACCATGACATTAAAGTTAGGGCTGTCAATTTAGGCCCGGCCCGATTTCGGGCCGGGCTGGACTATTCATTTCCAGGCCCGGTGAATTTTCGGCACGGCCCGGCCCGGCCTGAAATGGGCAAAGCCCGGTGGGCTCGGGCCGGCCCGGCAAAAAATGCACTATAATTTATATTTCGGGCCGGGCTGGGCTGCCCAATTTCAGGCCCGGTCAATTTTCGGGCCGGGCCGATTTTTCCCAAAAGCCCGGCGGGCTCGGGCCGGCCCGGCCCGGTAATTTGCCAGCTCTAATTAAAGTATTATGGCATAACAAATAATCCTATGCGGTCAGCTGCATAGTGTGGTTGATCGTACCTTCCTCACACGCGTGCATCTCAAGCATTCAAATGGAAGGTTAAGATGGGCGTGTGCAGTTCACGCGCCACATAAGACGCAGGTCTAGTGAGCTTGTGTAGTGCGCCCACCTTTTAATTTAATTTTTTTATTTTTCTTTTTTAGTATTTCTTCTTTGTTCTTATTTTTTTCTTTTAATTCTTTCTTTTTAATTTTTTTCTTAATTAATTTTCAATTAGAATTTATTAATTCATCAAATATGATTTATTAATCCCTAATTAAATTTTATTAATTTGTAATTAAAATTTATTAAATATTAATTAATAGATAAGGGATGGTGTGCACACAACACGCGCAGTTATGGGCGAGTGAGTGGTGAAAAAGCAAGAAATAATATGCGCCTGACCTCATTTTTTTTTTAACTTCACATTTTTCTCCTTTCTTTTCCAATTTTTTTTTAATTTTCTTTTTTTAGGCATCAATTTCCATTTTCCATTTTCAGTTCGCCTTTTTTTTTTCTTTCCAAAATTTGAATCCATTATGATTAATTAAATTTTACGGAATATATGATTTTATAAACAAGTTAAATATTAACAAAATGTTAATAATAAAATATACTGAAAAAGTGTGATCTATGAATAGTTAAATTGAGAAAACATTGTTGTAGGAGCAAGTTTGGTTTGAAGAAGATATTGATGTGTCAGTGATGATACAAACAAACATATTTTCTCACAGTGAGGAAGCACCACTGTGGACACTCTTAAAACATCATTAGTTTATAATCTCTTATTTAATTTCTGTACCACATAATTGCTCCGATAATCTCTCCAATAATTGCCTTCACAAACACAACAGAAACGGATGCTCGACGTGTTGTAGAATGTGTAGGTTCAAATGGAGCATATGTTCTTTTTGTTAATTAAAGTCATTGTACTTCTATATTTGGTCTTAAGAGATTTATGTACTATTTTTTTTGTTTATCTAAATCTTTGTAAATTTATATTTGATCCCTACATGTCCCCAAAATATATTTTTTTGGTTGGATTTGACAT
Source organism: Agastache rugosa (assembly GCA_031470985.1). Taxonomy (NCBI): domain Eukaryota; kingdom Viridiplantae; phylum Streptophyta; class Magnoliopsida; order Lamiales; family Lamiaceae; genus Agastache; species Agastache rugosa. The sequence continues at coordinate 17,476,680 of CM062602.1, read as the reverse complement.
CTTAACACACATGTAAGAATAAATGCGCAAATGATATAATAAAGTTTGATGATGATACATCTCCTTGATTATACTCACTTCATTTTGGAAAATCATTTTGTTTGCCATTCCCCTAATCCATTTCGGTAAATCTAAACAATTAAACACACTCGCAACAATTTATTGATCCAACATCGATGCTCATGTTAGAGGTAGACATTTTATTCTACAATATTATTTGTGGTGGTTATTTTAGAAATTAAGTCCACACACACATACATACATACATATAGATATGTATAAGTTAATTTAATGCATTATTAGTATTAACAATGATTGTAACAGTAGCATCGACGGCGGAATCCCTGACAATCGCCACCTTCAAATCCCTCACGCTTGCAAACATCACTACACTTTATATCATTTAAGCATATTCCCCAAAACTTCTTGCTCTTATATGTGCATACTTTCTTTTTCATCTCTGCCTCTTGCCCCTTCACATTCACTGCAAGCATGCCTATTTATCCACAAAAAGAAAATCTCAATATTATAATATTCTAGATGAATCCATACATACAATTTTATACTAACCGCTGTTCCATTTAGGATAATCTATTTCTTTTGGGCACATATATTAAGAATGGTATAAAGTAGTTAAAGTGGTATGACCCACAACTTTTAAAGGTGTGTTTACTTTGATGAAAAATGGTGGAATACAAATATTTTCACCCGTTTTCCATTCTTTTCACACGTTTACTACGGTTGTTAATTTTCACCGGACAGGATGGATAATCTTCCGGGTAGGCCCTTTTCCATAATTTTTACTCCAATTGTGGAAAATATTAACATATGAGATAGGTGTGATAATATTTTCCAACGGATAAAAGGCATAAAAATGGGGGGTGGGGATCATGTGATCATTTTCTTTTCCATCCTAGTAAACATCTGATAAAAGGGGATGAAAATGATAATATTTTCATACTTTTTCTTTTCTCTCATTTTTAAATGATAAATTTACAACCAAAGTAAATGCACCCTAAATAGATAATTATTTCCAAATTGAATATGAATCATTTTAAATGGGACATTCCAAAATGCAATACAGATCCATCTTATATAGGATAAAGGGAGTATTAAAAGAAGTTATCTACAGTTTATCATCGTAATGGGTATAAAGAAGACATCCCAAAACTCTGATCGGGAATAAAAAATATTAGTATTGAATAAATCGATATAGTCGTCGAACCAATCGTCTTGTGTTTGGTTGCAAGCATAAATATCTTTGTAAGGATGCCAAAAGCAATTTTTTTTCAAAAATACATAAATTTGAAGTTAAAAAAATAGGAAAAAAATCTCAATTAGGGGGTGTTTTAACGCTTTAACATACCCTAGCACCCCCTGTATCCACCCTTGAATATGTGTGTATTCGATTCGATGCAACAAGCATGTAATAAAAACAATGTAATTTATTTTCTTTAAATTAAAAAGGGACGAAGGGAAAATATAGTTTGAGAACTAAGAAAATACAAAATCCCATCATCAATTGAAGAAAATGAACAAATATGAGTAAATAAATTGATACATGACAAAATAATTTAGTGCAAAGCATGATTTAGATGAAGAAAATATATACCACTGGTTAGGAGAAGCAGTAGAAAGAACACAGCTCTCATGGTGAAAATTAAATGAAATCTGATTATATTCTTTTGGAGTAGTAATAATGTGTGACAAACCTTTCATCAGTACTCGGTCTTATATACTAACGAGAATTCTACCATTAAATTAGAGATAAGGTTGTTCTATTTCATTTTCAACGTTCTTACATGTGCAGATAGCTAAGGATAAGAATCAATATAATGCATTCGCCTTAGTTTTTGTATGTTGATTATAAATTGGGATAAACTTTTAATATAACTTCACTATGGATAGCGCAAGTATTATTTTAGCAACTGTTGTAAAATAATGTTACTGTGCCATGATTTATAAAAATAATTTTGATTCCTCATTTGAATAACTCATTAAAGTTGTTGAGTTATCTAATCTCACACAATTACCGAAGCAGTGAACATTCCATGTGTAGATAAATTTCAGGGTTCAATTGTCATTTTACCCCTTTACATTTATAATCATTAGCACATTAACGTTTACAATATGTCTGGTGATTTTAAAATAAAATACGAAACACCAAATATGCTGTGTGCCACATAAATAAAAATGAATACGAGATCCTTTATTATATTATATAGTATGTTGCTTTGTCTATTACAATATCTAAATTATGTCATAATACATCAAAGTTTGTAAATTCGTAACAAACCCACCCAATTACAGTTTCATTCTAAGGAAAAGGTCTCGTATTTTCATTTGAAGTAAGAAGAATACTCAATTCTTATCTTAAATTGTAATTAAAAACAAAATAATATATACCACCCAATTTTTCGTGATTTAAATTGTTTTTCATGAGTTATGTCAATCGAATAAATTTTAAATCTCGTTAATGCTAGATTAGAAAATATATTATAGGACTTATGAAGTCGAGATTGCACCTCTGCCAAACATATTAAAAAGAATTCTGGATCTTAGAGAATGTATACGAACTAATTAGACTGTTTTTTTTTTGCCTTAAAAAAGTAGAATGAATATATAAATAATAGTAAAAACAAGAAAGAATATTTTTGGGCCTTTTATAGTGTTTTGGTCTAATCCATAAACGAGTAAATCTTGAAAATATATTATGGGCTTAGATATGATTGTCACTTGCTAAATGGGCCATATCTCATTAAGAAATATATATCCAACTTTTGCATATGCATGGTTTAATTTGGTAGTTTGCATCAAATTAGTCAATTTTGATTTATTATAATGTGACGCGCGCAAGATTTAGCTAGTGTAATAGAATATGTAATATTCCAATATATATATATATATAGTGTAGAATTAATTATTATTTTGTCCCTTTTTCCTTATCTTTGGTTGTTACGAGCTTTAATTAATAATGAGGAAAATTAAGGACAAAATATGAGAAAATGACAAAAACAATTACTAGCTTGCTTCACGTCTCAATATTCTTTCAAGGCGACAAGATAAGCAAATCCAACAAATCAACGGCAGATAAATAGTTCCATGTTTCATCTACTATAATTATTTGAATTTAATTTAACTTTTTGTCTACATTGGAGTAACCCACCTAATCCAATAATTTCTAATAAAGCATTTGTTGCCCAACTCGGTCAGCCTAAATCTGAGTCATTTTTTAAGGAAGTCTAACCGTGTTCTTCTCAAACAACCTTAGAAAATTTCAAATATTATAACTATACATATATATTTTTATATTAAAATATATATACATTGTTCATGTATGAACGCAAAGTTTTTCATATGACGTCTCACTAATTCATTATTCATACTACACAAATTTTTACCATTCAAATTTTAAAACCCCAATTAAGACTCAATCATATTCTTCCCTTTCTCTAACAAAATTCCCCCTCAGAGTCTTTGACCCCTGATTAATAGGGATGAGCAAAAAAACCAAAGAAATCGAACCGACCGACAAACCTTACCGGAACCGTCCCGAAAATACGGTTAACCGAACCGATGATACGGTTAATTTTTCTAATTTTTAAAATTCGAGGTACCGGTCGATTTTGTATTTTTATTTATAGAAACCGGTGGTTAACCGAACTGAACCGATACTCATAAAATATTTATAATTTTATTATCTATCATATAAATATTACATTTGATTACTATTTTGTTCTTCTATGTGTTTATTCTTCCGAACTAGACATTAATTTTTTTATCACAATATCGTCAATTAGTATAAATTGACAATAAATGTAGCTTGATTGTCCAATTAATCTTTTATTACAGTACATGGCTCGTTTGGTAGGGGTGATTAGGGTGTATAATATGTCTATGATACCCTAATATCTTGTTTGGTATGAAATATACGATCCTTTATAAAGTTCGGGCCCGTATGAATAATACTTATTTTTGTTGTTATGTATACTACCTATGAGGTGATATAAATAATACTGCAACTAATTATAGCAATAAATTACAATAATTACTATGTGTTGCAGAGAACTTAATACATCATACCAAACGGAATATTAATTCTTTATATTTATAAGACATCTCAGTCAAACATATCAGGCCTTATCCCATACTTTGTACCAAACGAGCCCTAAACTGATGATAACACCAACACCAATATGGTGACCGTTGCCCCCACCAGTCTTCGTCAAAATTAATCGTATTTTTTAATTATTATTATTTTTGTTTTCCAATAACACCCTCGCCAACCCCAACCACATTGTCTACACGGAACCATAAAAATAAAATACTAACAATTACCAAAAAAATAAAAAGAAAATAACATACTTTCTAAAAAGAACCAAAAATTTGTACAAAGTATGGGATAAGGCTTGATATGTTTTAAGGTATTATCATCAATTTAGGGCTCGTTTGGTACAAAGTATGGGATAAAGCCTGATATGTTTGACTGAGATGTCTTATAAATATAAAGAATTAATATTCCGTTTGGTATGATGTATTAAATTCTCTGCAACACATAGTAATTATTATAATTTATGAGATGTGTTGAGGTTTTATTATTTTTATTAGTTTATTATTTGTATTTCTCTAAGTTATGTGATATATATATATATATATATATTTTAGAATAGGGAATTTTAAATAGTATGAATTAAAAAAAAAATTATAACTTTCTTTTATTATGGTTAACCGTTGAATAATTGGTTAACCGAACCGATTTTTAGGTTAATCATTATAGCGGTTTTTGGTTTTTATTTATGATTTTTTTTAGTGATTAACCGAACCGATTTAAAACTACATAATCGATTTTTACATATCATAAATGGTCGGTTGACCGAACCGCACTCATCCCTACTGATTAATAAATAAATGTCCCTAAATGTCAAGATTCGTATATGAATAAAATAGATAAATTTACTCTTTTAACTCGTAACCATTACATAGAAAATGAATAAATAAACAATTTGTATTGAGAATAAGAGCAAAATTGGGAGTTTGGCATTTTTCATAAAATAAATCCCGACGGCTAACTGGAAGCATCAATCCGGCTTCCGGTCTCAAGTTGCATTAGACAAGTCAATACTAACCTCCACAAATTAAATAAACACTGCTTTTAATCTCATATTTCTATATAAATATAATCTATATATATCCATATATATAACACGTAGCATTGCACAAATTTAATCTGATCAATAAGTTGTTATATCAATGGAGAAGAGCTCATTTCTCCGCCAAACTCCTCTGCCGCCAAAAAACCATAGATACGTGACGGTACTCAGCATTGACGGCGGCGGCATCAAAGGTATCCTCCCCGCCGTTATCCTTGAGTGCCTCGAGTCGCAGCTGCAGGTTAGATAAATAAAATAAAATTAAAATTAAAAGAAAGCAAGAAACAATTTAAATAAAACAAATAATCTCACACATATAATTAAGTGGTTGCTGATATGATACAGGAGTTGGACGGCAAGGATGCAAGAATAGCAGACTACTTCGACGTGATCGCCGGGACGAGCACCGGCGGCCTCGTGACGGCCATGCTCACAGCTCCGGACGAAAACAACCGGCCGCTTTATGCGGCCAAAGACATCAAGCCTTTCTACTTGGATAACTGTCCCATGATTTTTCCTCAGACGCAGTACGTAACGTTAATTCTTCTTCACTTTCTCTCTCTAGATTCGATTTTTATATATTAGTCTAATTAGGAGGTTAAGGTAGGTTGTGGTGATTGCATGCAGTTCGTTATTTCCGTTTGGGAAGTTGTTGAAATCGTTAAAAGGGCCGTTGTATGATGGGAAGCACCTTCATAACGTATTGACAAACAAGTTGAAGGACTTGAAATTGAGCGATGCCATCACAAATGTCATTATTCCGGCCTTCGACATCAAGCTTTTGCAGCCGGTTATTTTCTCCTCGTACGAGGTAAATTTATATATAAGGAACACTTTAGTACGGTGGACCATACCGTATGGTTGGTGTGGTTTATTTTTATTATTTTTTAAAATTAATTAAAATTTAATTAAGTTTAATTGGAGCTTAATCAATTCAAATTAAAATAAATTGTAATTATAATTAATTATTAAACTTTAGTTGCTCATGATTATCCTCTTAATGATCCCTTTATCACGGCCAATCAGCGGTTAACGTACATGAATTTTGCCTTTATATCATATATGTCATTTTCCTTTCTATAGCCAAGAAAAGTCTCTGTCTAAAATCTACAACTTGCATGCTTTTATTTTGACTTGCTAGCTATTTGTATACATATATATATATATATAAGGTCATGATGACATAGATGCCTCAACTAATATATTTAATAATTCATGGGTCCAAGTACACACGAAAACTCCGAGGATCCCAAGTACTAGGCTATTAGCCAACACGTTAGGCTGCATTATTTTTATTTATTATTTTTTTTAGAATTACACACGCGATGTATCATGTATGTATATAATATCAAATAAATCATTACACTACCATAAAATTGAGATCTCTATACCACACAAAGGTAAGATCACTACACTATCAAACAAGATGAAAAATATACTACATCACACGCGAGGAGAATTGAACCAATACCTTTCACTGGGCCTCATTGGCGGTTATGCTGCATTATTAAACTGTCTAGAGTTCATCATCTGATTTAGAGTCCACTATGGCCATATATGATTAATTTCACAGGTCACAACCGGGCTATATGGCTAGAGTCCACGTTGAAGGATAATTTTGAAATCTCAATTTGAATGACTTGTGCACCAACGGAAAAAGCATGGAATTTGGTTTCCTCCAAAAATAAATATTTCTTCCATATATGGTGCCATATATCTTCTCAAAATTCACGTGCATAACTTCAAACTCTAATTAGTTAGAAACCCTAGTATGAAATTAAACATGCATATTTGTTTTTTTTGCAGGCAAGAAATTCCCCATTATCAAATGCCAAACTTTCAGACATCTGCATAAGCACATCAGCAGCTCCTACTTTTCTCCCTGGCCACAAATTCGCCACACGAGACGACAAAGGGAATGTTAGAAAGTATAATCTCATTGATGGCGGCGTCGCTGCAAATAATCCGGTACGTACCTACACACCATATTTATCTCTCATGCATCTTTAAAAAAAAAGAGAAAAAAAAAGGAAATGAATTTATTGATCCTAACCTAATCATGCATGCATATATACCAAATTATATATAGGCTCTGATCGCAATAGCAGAAGTAACGAAGCACATGTTCAACAGCAACGTAGACTTCTTCCACACGAGGCCCGTCGACTATCCTCGTCTTCTTACCATATCCTTAGGCACCGGAGCTGCAAGCATGGACGACAATAGATACAACGTTAAGAAAGCTTCGAAATGGGGCATTATTAATTGGTTATCGTATAAGGGCACTACGCCATTGGTCGAAATCTTCACTCAAGCAGGTGCTGATATGGTCGATTTTCACATTTCTCAGATATTTCAAGCTCTTTGCTCCCAAGATAATTATCTAAGGATCCAGGTAATACTTATTATTAATTAACATGCATGCAGCTCCCATGATTTCTATTTAATTTTTTTAATAAAGTTTTTTATTTTATTTTTATCTATTGTTTTTGGCGTGGGATGAACAATTGTGCAGAATGATAGTCTAAATGGGATCCAGAATTCAGTGGATGTTGCAACAAAAGAAAATTTGGATAAACTTGTCACAATTGGTGAGGAGATGCTGGCCAGCCCGCTTTCGAGGGTCGATTTGAGGTCCGGTCTAACTAAACCGGTCCAAGATGGTGGAACCAATGAGGAAGCTCTCAAAAGGTGTGTGATAAAAAAACTATTTCTTCACCAAAAAAAATAAAATCGAACATGCTTTTAATACATGTTTATTAATTTTTGTCGAATATTGCTATTTATAACATATATACGTTACACTAATTTGTTCAGGTTTGCCGGTTTATTATCGAATGAACGAAAAATTCGATTGTGGAAGAATAATAGTGAAAAGAAGAGAGCAATTCCCAATCTTGCAATCAGCCTCACTCCTTCAAACCCGCTACAAAATTCATGGAATATTTTGGTTGATTTTGCACGTTCATTTTCAGCTGAAACCCAACTTCTAATTTCGAAGAATGCTCAAATTTTAAGAACGCTCTCGCAATTAAGGATCAATTCAACACCCGTCGAAAAGTGGAATAGAGAATTTCGTTTGGTCGAGAAAAGGCTTAAGTTGAAATCAACAACAATACCTACTACTATTTTTACTACTCCTCGTTAAATCACGACTATCTGCATATATATTGAGAATCTTGTTTGGTTAAGTCAAATATAATTTAATGTAATTCTTTTATTATTACAAAATAGAAGTTAGAGATACTGAACTACCGTGATAATTTTAATGTAATTCTTCTATTCTAATGATTATATTCAAAGGGAAATTCTAGTTTATTTATTACTAGAGGCGTCTGCGTACTTACGTCTAACATAATCAAAGTGGCTCTCTTCTTTTAAAGATACAAATCAATTTAAGACTATTGAGATCGATGACTTGGTCTCATCACTTATTTTATTTTAGCAATATTAGTTAAAATTTCAAGCCTTGTTATATGTTAAAGATAAGTATGGCGCAATTCCAAGCACGCTTACGTATATGCAGTGACACAAACATGATTTTACTTTAAGGGTCCAATTAATAATAATATAATCATAAAATATAATATATACTATATATATATATATATAAGTTACTAGTATTTTAAATAAATGTTTTAAAAATATATATCGCATCATTGAAATAAGGCAAAAACTTATTTGCGGCCGATTGTATGTATGCGACCGGATTCGGGTCGAGTTGATTTGGGTCAATCCGCTGACTTTTCATAAAAAAATTACGATTTTTTTTGTTTTTTTACGAAATATATATACTTTTCTTCTTGTTACATAAATTGTATACTCCGTAATCTAAATATAGTGTGTACAAACTTTAAAAATAAATCTTAAATGCAGAAAAATGTGCTTTTTTTAAATATCTTTAATTTGAAGAATACTTTAAACAGGATTTAAAAATTAAATAGTTAAAATAACTTCGAGCTTTAAATAATAATAATAATTGGGATCTCTGATAAAAAGTTATTTTACAACGAAGTCAAAACGTAAGTTTAAAAATTGGAGACTTAAATCTTGCAAAAAGTGATTATGCGGAAATGTAATACTTTAGATATACTCGAACACGTCATATTCGACCTTTCATACCTTCCAATGTCAATTACCTGAAAAAATTATTTATGTGGGATGAATATACGGAGTACACTTAGGGGTCATTTACTTTACGTGATAGAATAGATTGATAAAACATAGGATTGACTATATGAAGGATAAGTTGATCAAACAAGCTCAAAAATAATCAATCCATCAAAGTAAACTAGTGTATGACCCGTCGAAATTCGACAGTGATTAAAGGTTATTATAAAATTTATGAAATTATTTTACGTCATTTTTCATTCGTCAAATACATCAAATTAAAGACACACACTGTCGCAGCCCGACTCAGAATAAAGATGATCGAGTCGGTGGGTCCCACGACGTACACAATTTATGATTAACCACGGAATCGATAACGATCCAGTTATCCAACAAAACCAAACATTTGACAACTATTCTTAACAAACAACGATACCGGGAGTTAAACTTATTCTTGAACAACATCTCAACGAACATGCTTAACAAGAAATCAATAACATGCTCGACAATTCCAATCAATTAGTATCGTACGACCAACGATGCCAAGAGATCAATATCGACAAGAAGTCCATTAGATCAAGAAAGCACGATAAAAGAGGGTCGTATGATTTAAAAGATCTCAACAAAGGATTGACAACTTATTTTCAAGTTAAAACAAGTTTGCAGCTGAAACCTTAACAAATAAAATCAACGACTTCAAAGTCGAGAACATGCTTCATACTTCAACATATATTTCTAAGTATTGCAGCGGAAAAACATAGAGAATCATATGTATGAAGACATATGACTCAACTCTAGTTTAAACAACTTTCAAAAGACTCAACCAACAAAAGTCCGTCCAAGCACACTCCCATCTTCATCCGAGCTAACCTGCACATTTTAGAAATAACATGCAGGGCTGAGTACTTCATACTCAGTGGACACATGCCAAAAATATTTGAAAACATTGCTTCTTAGAGCTATAGATTAAACTTGCCATAAAGCATTGCACAAGTAACTTTTTGAAAACAAACTTGTGCTTGCTCAAGCATTTTCTTTTGAAATAAGTGACTGCAGTCAAAATACTCATTAAGTATGAACCATATCTACTATAAATAGTAGTGATGAGAAAGAGGCCTCTTTCTCAATCACTTGTAACCGGTCTATTAGAGAAAGGCTCACGATTACCAATGTAACCGGCCAATCAAAGAAAGATTCACGATTACTAATGTGTACACAAATCCCACCTTGCGCGGGACCGAATTCGTCCTTCTTCAGTAGATGGTATCATACAAAAACTTAAAACATTTGGCAAGTTAATCAAATTAAAACATCACATATATATAATCATATATATATAGCATTCATCATTTCTTTGTTTAGAAAGCCCACCTGATAACTGAAGCTTTGGACTTAACCTTTATCGATTCTGAATTCTCGGATTCACACTTCCACTCGATCCTTCATTCGAACTAGAATTCACGAATTCAGAACGAGAATTAACTACTATCGAATAAACGAATTCGATATTCTTAACTTCTAATTTACTTCGAAATTCTACGTCGAAACTCGACGAAACTTGAGAATTTCTAACTTAACTTCTTAAACGCTCTTACTCTATCTTAACTCATCATTAACCAAAATCACACTTAACATAATCATACATTAATTACTATTCATATCTTCAAATACGAAACGGATTTGACTCGACAAACGAGCTCTGAAAATTCTCAATTTAAATCTACTTACATCTTTTAACATAATAAACATAATTACTCAATCATATTATCAATCCAGATCACGTACACATATAAACCTTTAACTTAGAAAAATAGCCGAAAAATAGAAAATTCTTAATACTTCATATTTAATTTCTGAAAAATTCCACAATACTTAATTTTTATTGTAGAATTCAAATATATGATTATTTATTTGATTAAAAATCAAATAATCTTTATAAATTAAGATTAAAGGGGCTGCCCTTTTTCAACTCTTTGATTAAATATCCAATCTCATTCTAATTACTTCCAAACATTCTTAATTAAATTATAAACTATAATTATAATTTAATTTCTTGGATAACTTGAATAAAAATCATAATTCCACATACATATATATTTCGGCTTTTTCATATATAATATATGGATGATTACTTTCTCTTCAAATCAATTCATAACATGCTTGATTAAAATCATAGAGATTAATTATAACTTCAATTAATCCATTTAAGTCTTAAAATAATTATTTTTTATTTATTTTAAATGCTGAAAATTTCAATATTAATGAAATTGAGCTCCAAAAATTCTAACAAAATTTCCACATGCTTAAATAAATATCATAAGCTCAATTCTATCATCAATTTCATCATTCATCATCAAAATCAAAAAGTCTTAATCTTAAGAACCCTAGATTTCGAAAATTCCAATAATTGGAATAATTATGGTTCAACCAATTAATTCAATGTATAAACATACTTAACAACATCTTATAAGTCCAATTTAAACATCAATTTAATCAAAGAATATCAAAATCATAAAGCCTTATTTTTAAGCATTATTTTCGGCCAAAATAAGAAAAAATAGAAGGGCTTTGATTCTTTGATTACTTCCAACATTAAACATGCTTAGAATAATTATCTAAGCTCAAATAATCAATCAAATTGATCATACAACATCACAATCAACATCTCAAATTTTTCTCATTTTATCGGCATTTTTGAGAATAAGAATAAAGCTTGAATAAATCATGAATTAATAACATATCATGCATTCTAAGCATGAATTAAACATCATAAATTAAATTCAAGCTCATCTAACATCATTTGGTCAAATATTCGAAAATCATAAAATATTTAAATAGGAGGATTAAAGCTTGTTTTTGAGCTACAACTTGAACCAAACACTTATCTTACCTTGATTTATGATTTGGGATGGATTAATACTTGAACTTGAGCTCAAAAATTGAAGATTAGAAGATGAAATATATGTGTAAGTGTGTGCGTGAGTTGCTGCTATTGCTGCTGAATTTTCTCGCTGAAAATGGGAAGAAAATGGCTTCCAAGACACACTTAAACACTAATCACTTAGTCAACCATGCTTAGGTCATAGATTACCTCATAATTAGGATTAAATAATTGATTAAATGCTTAATTTAATCAATTAATTACTAAACTTGCTCATCATAACTTCAATCTCTAATTTCTCGATCTAGAAAAATCAATTAGGGCATCTCAAACCCTAATATAAATTTTCGGAAGAAAATACTGAAAAACGAATCATTTATGAAATAAATAATATTATTATTTTTAATAATAATTGCTTATAAAATAAATTAAGAAAATTAAATTCATAATTTTCTCAATTAAAAATCATGCATAAATGCACAATTCAATAAACATAAATTCTAATTCATTTCAATTAACCCGAGACGAAACAAACATAATTATATTCCACTTTTTCGGCACAAATTTGAATTGCCGAATAAAATTATTAAAAAGGGAATTTTTCTTCATCTTCATTCTCTTAATTTAATTAAAGAAATACTAAGTTTAATTATTCACGAAAACGGGATATTACACACACACACACATATATATATGGGGATTGGTTCACATACAAATATTTTTTCCGTAAAAAATAATAATAATGCATTTTATGTCTTATTACAATACACTGTCATAATAATGCATTTTAATTGATTTATTACAATGTATTGTTACGATAATGCATTTCATGTTCAATTATAATGCACCGGTCAATAACAGTCGTAGATCTACAAATATCAATGGTCAAGATCGATTCTTATTTCTGACGGAAAAATGATTTTACATATGATCTCTTCCCTATATATATATATATATTATAGTTTTTGTTGTTTTACAAGCTCATTGTGTAGCATACTTGTAGCTATTTTTTAGTGCTCCATTCACTTTATGTAAATCTTCATATATGACATGTTGGACCCTGAAGCGATTTGATAGTATCCTAAAACGGACAAAGGTATGTGGAATATGTAAAAAATTGATCAATAAGGACGGTGTTATTGGATTGTTATATCCATTTTCTATTATAATCATCAACATTGTTCGAATGATGGTGGGATCTTACGAAGAGATTCATAGAAAGAATAGGTCAATGAAAGGTAACGTTTCTCTGATGATCGTACCTATTACATATTTCAACCACCCGTTGCTTGGATTATCTCGTCCATTCTATTAAAATAATCATATTTTTGCTTTTATTTAAAAAAATAATTAATTAATTAATTTTATATATTTTCCCACTTCAAGGAATGATGAACTTTTTTTTTGTTCTATTTACACCAACTTTATAATTTGTCAAATCAAATAAAGTAATATTAACAACTTAATAAATTGTCAAATCAAATTTTATAATAAAATCCTTTCAAAAAAAATTATAATAAAATAAAACTATTAATTTGACCAACTAATTAGCTGGCCAAATTAAATTGATTGTGCATCCAATTGCAAGTTGGAAAAGTACATAGTAATCTTGAGTATTTATATAGGCTGTCTAAGAATAGAGTTGTGACGTTCGGGGCAGAAGTATGGAGTGATCGCCGGTGCAGAGGCACGGACAAGAAGCGGTTCCGATAAGACTTCAAAGCGGAGGGGACAGGAACGAACCGAAACACACCCGAATGAGAGAGATTCCAAGAATATGTCGGAATGGGACGGCATATTTGAGGAGAGCTTAAAGGAATTGATTGGGCTACTTATACCATCAAGATACATCTTCTTTTCTGGGGCTCATTAATTGTTGAAGAACTTCAAGATTAAGCGTGTTTGACTTGGAGCAATTCTATGATGGGTAACCTCCTGGGAAGTTTTCTCAGGAAGCGTGTGAGTGATGACAAAACACGCTAGAAAGGACTTGTGATGGTTAGTGGGGCCAGCTGTCAATCCGGAAGCCGGATCGTTACAAATGGTATCAGAGCCGAACCTCTCCCAGTACGTTGTGATTCGGGGACGAACCAAGCGGAAACTGGTGGGCCTGTAACGCCCGGGGCAGAAGTACGGAGTGATTGCCGGTGCAGAGGCACGGACAAGGAGCGGCTTCGATAAGACTTCAAAGCGGAGGGGACAGGAACGAACCGAAACAAACCCGAATGAGAGGGATTGCAAGAATATGTCGGAATGAGACGACATATTCGAGAAGAGCTTAAAGGAATTGATTGGACTACTTATACCATCAAGATGCATTTTTTTTTCTGGGGCTCATTGCGGAATAACTTCAAGGTTAAGCGTGCTTGACTTGGAGCAATTATATGATGGGTGACCTCCTGGAAAGTTTTCTCAGGAAGCGTGTGAGTGAGGACAAAACACGCTAGAAAGGATTTGTGATGGTTTGTGGGGCCAGCCGTCAATCCGGAAGTCGGGTCGTTACAAGAGTCTTATTGAAAAATGATGTGGAATAATTTTTTTTTATTATTCAATCAAAATAATTTCTTATTTAATTTGATATAATTAATTTAGGTTAAATAAATAGTTTATCATTTATTAGTTTTTCAATTATGAAAATATCGTGATATGCTAATCTACCAAAATCTTTGCGTTGATTTTTTTCAAATTAAAAGATTGTAAATCTTCCTTTCAAAAAAAAAAAAAAAGATTGTCAATCTACTTATTAATGGAATATGACTCTCTATATATGCAAAACTATACAGTATATTATTGTACACACACACTTTTATTCTCATAAGTCTTGATTTTATTAATATGAAGTAAATTATTTATCATTAGAAATCTCGTGACCAATATGTCCCATATATATATATATTGAAAATCTTAAAATTTTCAAACTACATTTAACACCTTTTTTCGCAATCTATATATATATATATATAATTTAATAATTGATCAAATTAATTTTTTTTAAATATTTATTTGGCTAACTAATTAATTGACAAAATTAAATTAAATTGGTTGTAATTTGCAAACCAATTGCGGGATGAAAAAATACATATTGGTTGGGAGTATTTATATAAGTTATAAAACAGTGTATTCTTATTGAAAAATAATGTGAGATAAAATTTTGTATACTAACTATAATAAGACACAAATTACAGATTTTAGAAAAATATAAATATAATACACACACGTTTGTTTAGGCCTATATGGACCACGTAAATTATTTACAAAAATATGATATCACAATATTCTCATTCCTTATTTAATTATGAAAGTTGAGAATATATAAATATTAAATAATAGAATAAAGGAATAGAAATATATAAATGAGGATTTAAGATAAATAGGAAAATTGAATGGAGCAAGCGCCACATAAGACCGAAAATTAAGGGAATGCCTCGAATGCGTAATAATTTAATAATAATAAAAATATGCGTAATAGTTTAATAATAATAAAAAATAATATTACATGAAACATGGAGATAAAATCTATCATTGCAAATCGGTCATTTTTTTTTGTTTATTCTTTTAATTAATGTGTCTACGAGATTATAGTATATATTTTGATTCCTAAAATTTTAAAGATTTCATACACAAGAATTGAGCTTCCACTTATATTTTTCTTAATTCCTTTATTTCCATGATAATTGATCAAATTATTAAACAATAGACAGATTATATATATATTAGATATATTAATATTGACAACTTAATAATTGACCAAGTTAAAATTTTCAATAAAACTAGACTTATTTATTTGACCGATTAATTTAATAAATTAATATTAACAAATTTAATAATTAACCAAATTAAAATTTTCAATAAAAAACTATTTATTTAGCTAACTAATTAATAGACCAAATTAAAATGGTTGCAATTTGCAAACCAATTGCGGGATGGAAAAAATACATATTAATTTAGAGTATTTATATAAGTTCTCAAACAGTGAAGTCTTATTAAAAAGCAATGTCAAATAAAATTTTGTATACTAACTATAATAAGATGACACAAATTAAAGAGTTTAGAAATATATATATATATATATATATATATATATATATATATGTCACACATTATAATTTACATAATAAATTTATACAAACATGGATATTCTAGGAAAATATATACACATTTTGCAATTTTCTTGATATAATGAATTTGTACAAAAATGGCTATTCTAGGAAAAAAAATATATATATACACATTTTATAATTTTCGGAAGATTTTTAATGCCATATATATTTATGGATGTTTTAAGTATATGGAATACTAAATAATATATGAATAAAAAATATTTAAAATGAGGGTTTAAGATAAATAGGAATAGTGAATGGAGAGAGCGCCACATAAGACCTAAAATTAAGGGGAGACCTCGAATCCGCAATCGTTTTAATAATATATGGATGACGGATTGACCTATATTATTTTTATCTGTCTATCCTATCATTCAAAGTAAACGTCCCCTTAGTGTGAGATAATATGCAACAATATCCAATTTAATAAAATAGTAAGTATGTACGATCATTATCATTCTTAACATCATATTGCATTGTCTTCTTAAAATGGATCCACAAATTAATACTAGTATCTCTTCATTTTCCCATCTTTCAAAATTCTTAAAACCCATCCCTCCGAACCATACTTATCGTGGACGGAGGGAGTACTTTGAACAATATTACTTTTGTTTACGATAATTATTACTTTGACAAAATGTTACTTTTTTATTTTTAATTATTACTTTTTATCCCAACAAATGTTACATGGAAAAATATTACTCTTGTTTACAACAATTCATACATTGAAAAATGTTACTTTTTATTTACAATAATTGTTACTTTTTTATGATCTTTTTGTTTTAAACTGAAATTTAAAAAAGAAAAAAAATCATCGGTTTTGACCCGAGTCAACGCGACCCGAATCCGATTGCTTACATGCAAGCAGTCGCAGAGGAGACCTCCTGTTAAAACTGTCCATAAATATCCAGCATTCATATGAGAGAATTAAATAGACATTTAATTCATCCAAATGACGAAATTCTCCACAATTGCGAGTAAATTGGAAAATATTTCATTATGATAGGGCATTAGTTATTTCATTATAATACGTATGCAATATCTAGGGAAGTTAGGTTATCCTTTCAATGTTTCTAACTTTTTTTGGTTTGTTCTCTTACTTTCCTTCCTATAAAATAAATGGTAAAAATGTATTTAAATACATGAACTTTGTTCTTCCTTTCATTTTGTACATGACATTTAAACTTTTCTCCTAAAATCACAACCTTTTTATTTTGTTCAATTTTTCCATAATTTTAAATTCCGCCCAACTTAAAACTGACTTGGCGTTTATGTGGCAATCGGGCATGTGCCGACCTCTTTGTCGTCCGACAAATTAAAAGATACAGTTTTTAAAAATACAGTATGACGTCGTTTCATGCGAAATTAGGGTGAAAATTCGTATGTCATACTACATTTTTAAAATTTGTGTCGTTTAATTTGTCGAACAGTAGAGAGGTCGGCATATGTCTGACTGCCACATAAGCACCAAGTCAGCTTTAATTTGGGCGGAATTTAAAAATATGAAAAATTTGAACAAAATTATAAGGTTGTGATTTTAGCGGGAAAGTTCAAAAGTGATGTGCAAAATGAAAGGGGGACCAAAGTTCATGTATTTATATGCATTTTTTCCAAATTAAATTTCAATGCAGGAAAAGAAAAGGAAATAAAATACTTGTTTGCTAAAAATTCCGAAGATCATGAAAGATATGATGGGAAAGATAAAAAATCAATATCATTAAAATATTTCCCATAAAAAATCATTAAAAATATTTACTTTTCTTAATTAGGGAAGGTTGGTACCGAACTTATTACAATGAAATCTTTTGTATTTGCTCTTGTGAATTATTCTCATTCAAATTATTGCGGATGGTATTCTCTATCCCCGACTTGTGTCCCATCATCCGTGTCTCAATAGAGGTGGCCAAAAGAACCGGAATTGCCGGAACCAAACTGAAATCGAACCGCCGGTTCCGATTTGGAACCGAGAACCGTATCGACGGCGGTTCGGTTTCGGTTCCAAAGTTATGGAACCGAGAACCGCCGGTTTCGGTTCGGTTTCGATTCCGAACCGCCGGTTCCTCATATATATTTTTATTTTTATATTTTTATCTATATTTATGTTACAATTCATATTTATTTCACTTAACTATTACGTTAAAATACATAAAATTAGAATTAAACAAGAAAAGGTAGCAAAAAATGAAAAAAAAATACAAAAATTGGACCCCAAAATATCCGGTTCCGATTTGGAATCGCCGGAACCGAACCGAACCTTGCGGTTCCGATTTGGAACCGAAACCGAAGTGATCGGCGGTTCGGTTCCGGTTCCCTTGGAGTGGAACCGAGAACCGTCCGGAACCGAACCGAACCGCGGCCACCTCTCACTATTAATTTTACTATTTTAAAAATATTTATTTAAAAATATAATTTTAGTAATATATAATGAACCTTAATTAACATTTATTATAAAAAAATAGAATTTAAAAAAAATCATATACCCTAATTTGAGAATAATGAACCCAAATAATCAATTAAAAAGTTAAAACATGCAAATTAAATAAAAAATATATAAAAACCCTATTAGGATGGATGAATCTAGTTAATAATTGTAAAATTATTTTAAAATATTATAGATCAGAATTAAAGAAAAAATAATAGAAATATTAATAAAATATAGATTTGGGATATAGTGGGAACATCAATTTTGGGGATAGTCGATTCCAAGTGAAATTATTGAGGATATTATTCTTATGTTAAAATCCTTGAAATAAATGTACATATGATATGAAGATCTGCAATCATGTGCAGCACGCTATTCTGCCAGGCATGCACAATTATTTAATACCAATTGTAATTATTTAAAATTAGAAAACAACTATATAATTCAATAAGCAGACATTAGTTGGTGCGCTTCCCCATCTTGGGTTCATCCTAAAAACTTATCCATAAAAGGAAATAGAATAAATTAAAGAAGAAATTTTAATAAAAGGATATGCGTCAAAAAGGTAAATTTAAAGTTACGAATAATAAAAAAAGAAAAAAAGATTATAAATAATTGTCGCAAATAGCATCAACAATAAACATGATTTTTGAAATATTACGGATATAATACAAGAGGAGCAGGATACTCTACCGGTCAATACACAATAATTAACCTTTCCTTTAAATTTATAATTTTTTTAAATTTAAATTGAGATTAATAAATCTTAATTGGAAATAAATAAAATCCACTTGAGAATTAATATAATAAAAATTAATAAACTCTAATTGGCGGAATTAATAAATCCTAATCGAGAATAATTAAAGAAAAAATTAAAATTAAAAACAAAAATTGTAAAATGATCAAAAAATAGTAATAAAAAATTGAAAGGCGTGTGGATGCGCCAGTGGATTTTGTGCAACCGATCACATATGAAATTTTGTGATAATATATACTAATGTTACATTATATTACAATTACAACATCATTTCGAAAATTGATCAATTAAAATTGATGTGGCATCACACCACTTACAAGTGTAATGTGTGTGTAACTAATAAGGGACTATTACCGTGAATAGTACGAATTATATATACTTGGTTTCTCGTTTTCTCTTAACTCAAATATATACGCTTTTTCTGTGTATAAGGAAGATGTATCGAGTTCAATCTTCACAACCGTCCAAATTTAAAAAAGTAAAAATAAAAAATCTATGTCAAAACAAGTATAATTGATTATTTAATTGAATTGTTCAGTTTACATTTTGCAGACAGTAGTTTTGTGCGGTATGAATAACCTCCATTCATGCATGGTTAGGGGTGTACACAAGCCGAGCCGAATACTAGCTTGTTCGAGCTCGACTCGTTAGAAAATTCAAAGGCTCGAGCTCGGCTCGACATATAACAACCAAGCTTTGAGCTCGGCTCGCTATATATTCGTTTCGCTCAAGCTCGAGCTCGAACTAGGCTAAAAAAATAAAAAATATATAATAATTAAAAATAAATTATTTATATTTATTATATAGTAATTATTTTTGCTTATTATCAAATTATCATGAGTATTAAAAATAAAAAATATATATATAATAGTTAAAAAATATTAGAAATATATATATATACAATAATAATAATTAGAAAAATACGCAAACATGTTCGTTTAAAAGGCTTGCGAACATGTTCTCGAGCTGGTTCGTTTAGTATCGAACTCGAACGTGTTTACGAGCTTTTTGAGCCGAATATAGGTAAGCTCGAGCTCGGCTCGAAAAAATTATCGAGCTCGGCTCGATTAGTAAACGAACGAATTTCGAAAGAGGTTTTTTCGAGCCAAACTCCGAATAGCTCACGAGCTGTTTGGCTCGTGTACATCCCTATATATGCAGCACGGTATCATAAAACTACATAAAAGAAGTTAATCTTAATACACAAACTTGTCATGAAAGGTAAATTTTTTAATTAACAAAAGGATAATTAAGGTGTCTTGCGATTAATTAAATCATGCAGTAAAAGTATATGTAAAAAGAAATTTATAGAATAAAATCCAACTTAATATTATTAAGACCGTTGCTGAACGCGCGCAACCCCCCAAAAGGGCCACATGGATCATGCACCTTCAATTCGATATATGTAGATTGTTTCTAAACTAATTTTAACCCTTTCTTTTTCTTTTTTCTGGTTTACACAACTATATGTTCACTTGGGATTAGAAAGTGTATTTATATTCAGCACTGTAAATTTGTATTATTGATTATTGAAACACAAATAAAGTGAGACCGTTAATTTATGGTTCCATGAAACGCACTAATCACTACTAATTTTAATCAAAAGTCTAGTACGAACGCCGGCCCATCTGCGTGGTTGTGCTACATATTTTAATATATATAATTTTTTTTATGTCATGAAATCTACGGTCGCTATTTCAGATGTGCAATCGCTCTTGTGCAATAACATGTAAGCCAAAACCTTTTGAACTCAGGATTACCACGATTAGTAGGTATATGCACTATATATTAAGATGCGGAAAGAAAGATACAATACAAGAGGTCCCCTACATGAAGTGTCAATCACTTGTTTAGTGTATTAAGGAAAAATTTACAAATATGTACGTTATGATTTCTTTTTATTCGTTTTAGATACAAGTATGTATGTATTTACTTGAATAAATACTATGCAAATATTGAAATTTCGGCTTTGGCCTGACCTCGCTTTGGAGTTGCTAGTAGACTTCAATTGATCATTTCAAACGTTTTGCAATCTATATATTAATTCAAGATGGATACTTCGAGAATTAATTAATTAATTAATTAAGCTGTAGCCGAGATAATGAAATTTTATCATTTGGGAAGGAGATTAGGAATAGAGAAATTAATTAAGGGAGAATAAGGAAGAGAAGAAATTCAAAGAGTTCAAGGACAGTATACATATTTTATTAGTATATAATATTATCATGACTCTGCGACAACGAAAGCCCGACAGCTTGCAAGTCTATCTTTAAATCGAGAAATTAAAATAAATGGAAATACAAATTCATGTTAGGTGGGAGACTGATTAGTAGTTATAAAGGAATAACCACATTCATCATGTGGCTCTATAATTTAAATATTTACCCATGCACCTAACTCTTAATTAATTAATTCCAATTTCGATGCCTTAACTTTGTCAATTAATTACTTTTGTCTTCATCTCCGCTTAAACTCCTACATAAGCTTCTTCATCACTTTACACGACACCAACCTAAACTAATCTCTCTCTCTCTCTCTCTCAATGGAAGAAATACCGTGCTTTCGTGAGACCGATCAGCCCCCGGAGTTCAATCGGTACATCACCGTTCTGAGCATTGATGGTGGCGGAATTAAAGGAATTCTCCCAGCCGTCATCCTCGATTTCCTGGAGTCGCAACTACAGGTAACAACGAATGTCGAGATACAGCCATATATATACTAGTTTTGCTCTGCCAACGTATATGTTAAAATGGCACAGGAGGTAGATGGGGAGCAAGCAAGACTTGCAGACTACTTCGACGTGATAGCCGGGACGAGCACCGGCGGCCTCGTCACGGCGATGCTCACCGCTCCCAACCAAATCAACCGCCCCCTTTATTCCGGCCAAGGCATCAAGCCTTTCTACTTACAAAACTGCCCCCTCATTTTCCCCCAGACACAGTAATTATTAACTACTTGTTCATATAATTTATTTATTGATTTCAATTAATTCAACTTAATTTTGATGATGATGATCTGCAGCTCCAAGTTTCCGTTTGGAAGATTGTTGAAGTCGTTGGTGGGGCCCTTGTACGACGGCAAACACCTCCATAGCATATTGAAAGATGAATTGCAGAACATCAAGTTGAGCCAAGCCATCACAAATGTCATTATTCCAGCCTTTGACATTAAAAGAATGCAGCCTGTAATTTTCTCCACGTATGAGGTACGTAAATGTAATTATTATCTATTTAATTTTTCCTGCCTGCCCCACCTCGATCCAAAATTATTGCACAAAATTAATTATTTCATGATTAATTAATATTAATCGATGAATTAATTGTGCAGGCGAAAAGGAACCCGTTGCTGGATGCTAATTTTGCGGACATATGCATTAGTACATCGGCCGCTCCCACGTTTCTTCCCGGTCACGAATTCGTCACTCGAGATCAAGTTGGGAACACTAGAGAGTATAATCTCATTGATGGTGGCGTCGCTGCAAATAATCCCGTAATATATATAATGAATTTTTTTTTAAAATAATTATATTTATATTCGAATTCAACGCTAATTAATCTTGCAATATTGTTTCAGACTCTAATCGCTATAACGGAAATGATAAGACAAATGTTCGACAGCAGCGTTGACTTTTTCCGGACGAAGCCCGTTGACTATCCCCGTCTTCTTACAATATCAATCGGCACGGGGGCTGCAAGAATTGATGAGAAATTTGACATAAAACGTGCTGCTAAATGGGGAATTTTGGAGTGGCTGTTAAACGGCGGTATGGCGCCGTTACTTGAGATATTCAGTCAAGCAAGTGCAGATATGGTGGATATTCACACCTCTCTCCTTTTCGAAGCTCTTCAGTCCCAAGATAATTACCTTAGGATCCAGGTAATTAATTTTAATATTTATTTATTAGTATATAATTTCCAATGAATTAATTAAATAATTCATTATACATGTGTAGGAAGATGAGCTAAGTGGAATTGAAAATTCAGTCGATATTGCGACCAATGAAAACTTGGAAAGACTTGTGGCTATTGGTGAAAGGCTGCTAAAGAGTCAAGTTTCCAGAGTTGATTTGGTGACCGGTCTAACTGAACCGGTCCAAAATGGTGGCACTAATGAGGAAGCTCTTAAGAGGTAATAAATTTATCCCAATATTTATATGGTGTGTCATTAATAAGTGATGCTAAACGGATCAATTTGATCCAGTCAAAAAACATTCATTCATAGTAATTAAATATTAAAAATAATTGTATATATATATATAGGGAAATAAGAATATATAAATAAATTATTATAGAAAAGTAGAATTAAAAAGTGTTTGATGCTTTGTTAGAAAATAATTGGGTAAATTTGAAATTTTGAAATTTTAAGATGCTACCAAAATTCTAAACTTTTGGTAAGGATAATCTAGGTAAAGTATATTTTTGTTTTTGCTGATATCACTAAAATGCCCCTACTGGTCTGGATCAATTTGATCTGTTCATTAATTTGGTATGTGTGACCATATACAGATCATATGTACATTGATGATAATGTTAATTAATACTCTCTCCGTACTCTAAAAATGTGGTGCATATTTGATTATATGTGAAGTATAAAATATTAGTTGAACCACACTAACCTGAGACGGATGGAGTTTATTGCACAAGATGAATCTTGTTAATTAAATTGAAGAATCACATATTTATTCAGATTCGCGCATATGTTGTCAAGTGAAAGGAAACTTCGATTAGCAGCAAAGAATCACACAAGAGTTCCGCAGCTAAGGATGAAGCATAGCCCCGCTCGAAAGAGTTTCAAAATTGAGTCAAATTTAAATAATTATAGATACCCCATTTGTTCCATCAATGTAATGACTCCACCTCTTAAGGTGTTCATATGAAGATTTATCATATGTTAATTCTATTCAATTTCGTATTTTATTTTATAAGTATGTAGTCCAAATACATATTTGTTCTCATATATTAGTAATGTGTCCGCAACATTAATAAACAGGTACTTCGAATAAATTTTATATATATTTAATTTCACCCTTAGAGCACAAAGGTTATATACATATAGATATTATATATATATATATATATATCTTACATAAATTGTATAACTCCCTAATCTAAATATAGTGTGTAAAAACTTTAAAAATAAATATTAAATGCAGAAAAATGTGCTTTTTTTTTTAAGATCTTTAATTTGAAGAATACTTGAAACAAGATTTAAAAATTAAATAGTTAAAATAACTTCGAGCTTTAAATAATAATAGTAGGGATCTCTCATAAAAAGTTATTTACGACTAAGTCAACGTAAGTTTGAAAATTAGAGACTTAAATCTTGCAAAAAAGTGGTTATGCGGAAATATAATTGATAGTGCTGGCCTCATCCTGGGCCCGACCTAAGGCTATTTGGGCCTGTATATTAACGCTCGGCCCACAGAGTTCGGCCCAAACAAAGTCCACATCTGCCTTGAAGACCAAGTAACGAAACCCTACTTTGGAAGAAGATAGAATTCTACTGCTAATGGGAATCGGATATGCATGTATCAAGCAACCGGATATGTATAAGGAGTCCGATCTCTAGAAGGATTAGGGCTTAACCCAATACTTATAAATAGATGTGAGATTAGAGGTAGAAGGGACATTCAATACTCATTGTACTCCCAAATATAATAAAAGCTCTCTGCATTCTCTCCCATGGACGTAGATCACATCGATCGAACCACGTAAATTACTGTGTCATCGTGTTATTTCTTTTAGCTACTTTCGCAAACCCTAGATCTATCATTGGCGCCGTCTGTGGGAACCTCATCAACGGTTCTTACGTAGCTGATTTACGATGGTAACGCGATCACAAAGCATGCGGGAGGCCCAAAGCCAACGAGGGAATCCTAACGAAGCAGAAAGCTGCCCCATAAGCCAAGAGAATCGCCAGAAAGGCAGTTCGGTCCCCAAGCGAGAGCACGCCAGTGGACCCAATAGAAGGAAATCCCTCCGAAAGGATGCTCGCGCTAGAGATCAACGACGAGTTGGAGCCGAAGCGGATCCGAGTTGAAGGAAGATGATCTCTCCGCAGACTTTGATCTTGCCACCACCTACGCCGCGGCCGAATTCGCTAAAGCAAACAAGGAGCGTTTCAAACGCTTTCTTGCGACAACCCGGATGTCTCCCATACTTGAAGCCAGGGAGAGTTCCACGCAAAAATCTCTGCCTAAAGCTCCTCGCTACACCGAGAGACCGGAACCGGAGCTAAAGGAGAGACGCGAGCCCCGGCGGGGTTCGGATCGGCGTCGGAGTCCAAGCTCGCAGAGTAGCCCCCGGCGACATCATACCCAAAGGCGACCTCGGAGCCCCAGAAGGTATCGAAGCCCGAGCTATAGCGAGAGTCGCAGTCCCACGAGGAATCGACACCGACATGAAAAGGAACCAGCTCGGCTGGTCAGCCCGTTCACCGACGAGCTGCTTGACACCAAACTCCCCACGGTGTACAAGTTGCCAAACATACCGGCCTACAATGGGCTGGACGACCCCCTTAACTTCCTAACGCGTTATCGGTACAAAGATGCACAACTGTGGTCTCGTGGAGGAACACATGTGCAAGCTACTCCCGAGACGCCGATCGATTATGCCCGAGCTTGGTTTGGATGCCCTTCCAATCGGGCCATGTGGTCCCGGACTCATTTGGAAAAATATTCAAGCAAAGATTCCATACGAAGGTTCAGCCCCGCCGAGACACAGCATACCCTCCTATCGGTGAAGCAAAAGGACAAAGAATCTATAAGGGAGTACGCTTCCAGGTTCATGCAGGAAAGCTTGAAGGTCGATAAAATCGACGACGTCTTCCTCATCTCGGCCTTCCGAAATGGAATTGCCCCCGGGTCCCTGAACCAAGAGCTTGCTAAGCGGAAGCACGAGACGGCCCGGAAGATGTGGAAGATTGTATACCGGTTCGCCGACCGAGCCGGGATGCGGACCGATTGAAGCGGGAGGAGACCGAGAAGAAGAGAACCGAAGGGGATCGAGGTCGGAGCGATCGTGATCGGAGAAGTGCCCACGAACGCCTCCAAAGAGGACCTATCCGATCCCCGGCTCGGACCCGGACCAATCCGGTCCGGCTTGGACCTCGGGTGGGACCGCAGCCGTCCCAACGACCTCCTTTTATGAAGACGAATGCCGAGATCTTCGCACTCCACGAGGACTGGTTCGCTAAACCACGTCCCATGTCAAAATCTAAACCTCGGGACCAAAACAAGCACTGCTCCTTCCATGATGACCATGGGCACCACACGGAGGATTGCCGCGACCTCGCGGAACGATAGAGAGGTTAGCCCAAGAGGAGCTGCGAAGAGATACGAAGCCGGGGGGAAGAAAAACACAAGAGGAAAACGGAAAGGAGGTCAAGGTCGCTGTGCTCCCCACAATAAGCGAACTAAGGTCGATCACGACGAGGAGGATGACGACCCTCCGTACGACGCACCACAGTACGACGGAGTGGTCTCCACCATCACCGGCTACCCCTGTGCAAGACAAAAACCGGAGTTGAAGGCGAAGCTCGCGAGACCACCGGTCCCATCGAGTGAGGAGCAAACGAAAAAGAGATTCAAGAAGGGGGAGACCGTCACATTCTCCGAGGATGACCCTGTGCCTACCGCTACACCACACAACGACGCCCTGGTTATACAGGTCGGGGTGGCCAACAAGATGGTCCATCGCGTGTTCATCGATGGTGGGGCCAGCGTGAGCATCATCTTCCAACACTGCTTGGATAGAATGGGCCTCGACCCAGCTCGGGTGAATTCCACACCCCTGCCTCTCAAGAGCTTTACGCAGAAGAGACGCGACTGAAGGGACCATCGCGCTCGACGTTGCGATTGGCAGCCCGCCGACCAGCCGTCAATAAGCTCGTTCGCCCTATGTGGTTAGCGAACTCCCCCTACAACATCATACTAGGTCGGGATTGGGCCGAATGCGTCGGGGCCATCATTTCACCTTACCACCTGCTGTTGAAAGATACCGACCTCGGCTGGAACCCTTACGGTCCGAGGTGACCAGATAAAGGCCAAGGAGTGCATGCAGGTTGCTCTACGAGGTCAACCCCAAGCATAGCAATCAAAGTATCCCAAGGAGCCGGATGAAATGACGTCAATCCAGACACCCCGGCGGAACAGGTTACCCGTCCGGCGCATCCGGCGAAGGTTGTCAAGGTCGGCTTTGCCGGGGACCTCAAACACGCATGCAAGTAATCCGGCTCCTAAGGGAGTATCAAGACGTCTTCGCGCGGTCTCCAACGGACATGACGGGGGTGTCGTCGGAAATCATTACGCACAAGCTTAACATTAACCCGAACTCGACCCCGGTCAAGGTAAACGGCGATCATTTGCCGCCGAACGAAATCAAGTTATCTACAACGAGGTAATGTTGAAGAATGGTTGAAAGCCGGGCTTCGTTTGAAGTCGTACCCGATTTGGCTATCTAATCCGGTAGTGGTAAAGAAAGAAGAAGGAGAGTGGAGGATGTGTGTAGATTACACCGACCTCAACAAAGCTTGTCCGAAGGATCGCTATCCTCTCCCCAACATCGATGAAAAGATCGAATCCTTGGTGGGACACGAAGTATTCTGCTTTCTCGATCTCTACAAAGGATACTATCAGGTTCTAATGGATGAGGGGGATGCAATCATGACGGCTTTCGCAACAAGCTTCGGGATCTTCGCATTCAAGTATATGCCTTTCGGGTTAAAGAATGCCGGAGCGACCTCGCCGAATGGTCGATTTCCTCTTCCGAGATCACATCGGCAAGATTGTCGAAGTATACGTAGACGACATTGTCGTCAAGAGTAAAGAAGAGGCCTCGGCGGTGAGCGACCTGCGATCCACGCTCCACATTCTAAGGCAGGTGAACCTCAAGCTGAACCCGAAAAAGTGCACCTTCAACGTGCGATCTGGAAAATTCTTAGGGTGCTGGATCTCGCCCGAAGGTCTCAAAGCCAATCCACTGAAGGTTAGAGCGTGCAGGAGATGAAGGTACCTCGGACTATCCGCGACGTGCATAGGTTGACAGGGTGCATAACCGCGCTAAGTCGTTTCCTCTCCAAGGCTGCCGAGAGGCAGCTCCCATTCTTCAAAATTCTCAAGAAGGCCCCGGAATTTGGATGGGGACGAGAGCACGAGCTGGCTTTTGAGGAGCTCAAGCGCCACCTCGAGGACTTACCAACCTTGTCAGTCCCCCAGAAAGAAGAACCTCTCTCTCTATACCTCGCCACATCTGAGGAGGCAATAAGTGCAGTGTTGGTCCGAGACGAAGGAGATCGGCAGCTACCGGTGTACTTTGTCAGCCGAGTTCTAAAAGACCCAGAGACGAGGTATCAGCCTCTCGAGAAGGTCGCTCTAGCCCTCATAAATGCAGCTCGGCGCCTAAAGCCCTACTTCCAAGCTCACCCGATACAAGTTCTGACCGATCTACCACTTCGACAAGTTCTCACTAAGCCAGAAGCTTCAGGAAGAATCGCGAAGTGGGCGATCGAGCTAGGAGAACATTCTATATCGTACGGTCCCCGTCGAGCTATAAAAGGACAGGCTCTGGCAGACTTCCTTGTAGAAGCTCTGTATAAGGACCTCGTGGAGCCAAAAGAAATCAAAGCCAAAACCAGGCTCCAAGAAGTCCCAGAGAAGACACCCCCGGACTGCTGGGAGATGTACGTGGATGGAGCTTCAGGAAAGAAAGGAAGTGGAGCCGGCATACTCCTCATCAGCCCAGAAAAGAAGGAACTAACATATTCGCTGCGATTCGAGTTCTCCACTACGAATAACGAGGCGAATACGAAGCTCTCATTGCCGGACCGCGCCTCGCCCAAACCCTCCAGTACGAGTCGTCCAAGCCCATTGTGATTCCTGTGTCGTAGTCAACCATGTGTTAGGGAAATACGAGGTGAAAAGTGAGAAGGCGAAGAAGTACCTAGAGAAGGTCAAGCTCCTTGAACAAGTCTTTCCAATTCTTCAAAATAGTCCGCATTCCCAAGCCAAAATACCCGAGCCGATGAGCTAAGTAAGGCGGCGACCTCCCCATCCAGCCTCGACGCTAGTTGAAGAAGTCCGCAACAGGAGTATAGAAGAGGCGGAAGTCAATGCAATCATAGAGGACGACCCAAATTGGATGACCCCCTAATCAAATGTTTGGGAAACGGGTGC
This sequence comes from Agastache rugosa, assembly GCA_031470985.1. Lineage (NCBI taxonomy): Eukaryota > Viridiplantae > Streptophyta > Magnoliopsida > Lamiales > Lamiaceae > Agastache > Agastache rugosa. Next base: position 17,447,089 of record CM062602.1, on the reverse strand, counting down.
CCGAAGACAAGACGGAGGCTAGAAAAATTCTAGCTAGATCCACGCAAGATGCCCTCGAGGAGGGTCCTCTATCGAAAGTCTTACTTACAAATTTCTCGCTCGGATGTGTTGGACGAAAGGAAGCGGACTACATATTAAATGAAGTGCACACGGGATCGTGCGGAAGCCACACGGAGCTCGGGTGCTAGCTCGAAAATCATGCGGTGGGGGTACTATTGGCCAACAATGGCAAAAGATGCGGAAGACTTCGTGAAGAAGTGCCTAAAATGCCACCGCATGCCGAGTGACGAGACTACCCCAAACCGACCTCTCTACTATTCAAAGTCCGTGGCCATTTATGGAGTGGGGCATTGACATCGTAGGGCCTTTCTACCCGGCACCTAAGCAAAAACGGTTTCTAATAGTCGCCGTCGACTACTTCACCAAGTGGGTAGAAGCAGAACCTTCCACAAAAGTCACAAGTGATAAAGCCGTTGACTTCGTCCGGAAAAACATCGTGTGCCGGTTCGGGGTACCAAGAGCACTCATCTCGGATAATGGAACGCAATTCACGAGCGGGGATTCAGAGAATTCGTGAAGGACTCGATATCCAAGAAAGTTCACCTCGGTCAACCGACCTCAAACTAATGGCCGACCGAAGTCACCAACATGACAATAGTGAACGGACTCAAGACCCGCCTAGAGAAGGAGAAACAGAGTGGATCCACAATCTCCAAAATGTCCTGTGGTCGTACCGGACTACGCCCCGAACTCCAACGGGAGAAACCCCGTACCATTTAGTATACGGGTCTGAAGCAGTCATACCCGTCGAGATCGGAGCACCCAGTCCCCCGAACCATCAACTTCTCCGCCGAAGCTAACGAAGAGTGCCGCCGAACCGACCTAGACTTATTGGAGGAAAAAAGGGAACTAGCCAAAGATAAAAGAAGCTCGGTACATACAGCAGATGGCTCGGTATTACAACCAAAGGGTCAAACCCCAACAGTTCCAGGTCGGTGATCTTGTGCTTCGAAACAATGAGATCAGCCTCTCAGAGAAGCTCGGCAAGCTCGAAGCTACGTGGGAAGGGCCCTACAGAGTACACGAAGTCCTCGGCAAAGGAGCTTACAAAATCGCCTATCTTTCGGGCGAACTAATACCCAGAACATGGCACATCGCCCATCTAAAGAGATTCTTCGTATAAGCGACAAAATCTTGCATATAGAGTCTTAGGTTTTCTTTTTTGTCTTTTTTGTCCTTAATGTTTTGTTTTTAACGAGCTCGTCAAAACTCTTTTTACTTTGTTTTTTGGTCATTTTTTTAATAAAATTTCATTTTTGTCTTGCATCTCGTGTCTTTTGATTTGCTTATACGAAGTATCCCTAATATCAAAATCCCCTCATAAGGTCGAACTACGGTTCCCTTGCGTGGTCAGTAATGACCCGACATGGGGTAACAAATTCCTATAATGCGCAAAGGAAACCCTTTCCGAGGTCCGAGCTCGTCTCCCTCCAAAAAGGAAGATCCCACGAGGTCCGAGTCAAACTCCCTCCAAAGGATAAACAATTCTCAACTGGGGTCGGAACCAAGTTCCCCCGAGAGAATAAAATACAAGGTCCGAACCATGGTTCCCTTGTCAACACAAAAAGGTCTGAGTCCAACTCCCCCAAAAGATGCAACATGCAGAAAACCAAGGAACCAATCTTCACGAAGAACAGGAAAGTTCAAAAACTCAATATATATATTTTTATTTCTAACTATTTGGAACAGTTGGGTGTACATAATTACAGGCAGAAGCGAGCTAATCTAGGGGGAAGGATGTTTCTTGCTGAAGCTAAGCCAATCTTCCTCAAAGGAGGAAGGCCCTAGGAGATCATCAATTGAGATACGACCTCGTCCCCGACCTCGACTTCTTCCAGTAGGAAAACTTCGACCTCGCGGGGCAGCCGAACCACGACAAACAGCTCGCCTACGCTGGCTCGGACCGACCTGATGTCCCCGCGAAGTCGTTTTCACCTCGCGAGCAGGCATTGACCGAACAGAAGAAGAAAGATCTGCCCCCGGACCACGTGCCAACAGGGCCCGTAGCTTAGGTCGGCGGTCCAAAATGCACTTATACCTGCCCGCACTCTCCTTCAGCATTTCAAAAGCACCCTGAAGCCCAAAAGACTCGGTCCCGAGTGCTTCCTTTAGCGCGATATACTGTTCCAGGTCCTCTTTTGCCTTTAATTCCGCCTCGGCGATGGTGATACCACCCCCGCGACGGATAATATCTTCATACTCGGCATGCTCCTCGACGATCATCTCGTAGTCTTTGGGAACGCGGCCAGCTTGATCTCGGCAACTTCCAACTCCTCCTCGACTCGCGTAAGCTTGGCCCGAAGCAAGTCGGTACTCTCTTGAAAAGCGATACGCTTAACTTCGACCTCCTCACAAAGTGCCTCGAACTTCATCTCGCCATCTCGACACTCGGCTTCGAGATTTCAGCAGAGTACACTTATGGCTGAAAAGTTCCTCGGCTCGGCGGCATTTGTCCTTCCATTGCTCAACAACGGACCGTTGGTCAACCAGGTCTTGTGAAAGGAGAGCTATTTGTATGCGCAAAGTAGAAACACCGACAGAATCCAAGCTCTACATTCAAGGAAAAAAAAAAAATCAAATTCATTCATTTGAAGATATTCCGTACAGATATACAATGAAAAAAAAACCAACTACACTAGAATATCGCCGACCTCCTCGTCCCGAGAAGGTGGTCGCTCGGAGGGAACCGTCCAAGTCCTTGTCGGCGGCCGGATCTTCACCAGCCCCAGCCCTCCTCGCTCCTCCTCCACTTCCTCTTCCGGGCCCTCGCCTTCTTCTTCCTCGTCGCGAAGAGAATTGAAAGCGACATCCGTGCTCGGGGTCCCGGTCTACCGAGAAGCCGCAATCCGCTCGACGGATAGAAGTGTGGACGAGCCACAAGATTCTCCGGAGAGGAAGCGGCCGAGGTGATCTCGGACCACCCCGGCATACCGAGAAGGTAGGCTTCATCCCCTAGACGTTCGAAGCCGTACTTGGATACGTCCAGCCGGGAAGTCCTTGGCGCCGCTCCAAAGCGGACACGGCGAAGTTTCCATTGACGAGCATGGCCGGGTCATTGGGCTAGCTCGGAGAAACTCTCCGACAACAGAAACCTCTTCGTGAAGGCCCGGAAGAGCTCACCTTGGCTAACCGCAAGGTTGACCTCCCGGTCCTTCGCCGCCATCAGCTCGGACTCAAGCCTCCGAGCTTTCTCGGCCTCCGCCTCGGCCCTCGCGAGCTGAGCAACCAGCTCGGACTTGGCAGCTTTTCTGCCCTCCTCAACCTTCACCAGCTCGGCCTCGGCTTTCCTCGCCCGGGCAACAGCCGACATCAGCTTCTCGGAGTATCGGCTTTTCTCTTCCTCGTGTTTCGAGGACATCTCCTCGACGTTGTTCTTCAGCCAACTGACGAACATATCAAGGCCCTGCAAGAAGAATACAGTTAGCTGCACCGGCAACAATTAAGAAAACCTGTGTAATGAAAAAATAATTCTTCACCTCGGGAAAAGGCAGACCAGCCAGCTTGTTGGAGGGAGCTGCCGGGCCCGCGTCACTACCCGTGACATCAATGATGTCCACTTCGAGCGGGTCCCCGACCTTCAACCGCTTCTGAGGTGGTTTGGGGGAAGGAGAACGAACAGTTGCCGCAGCAGCCCCAGCGAGCTGATCCTGATCGGAAGAGGAAGCAGTTCGTCCAGATAGCTTCGCTCTCTTAGCCCCGCGAGCTGTAGCCTTACCATCAGCCCCCTTGATCTTACCGAACTTCACTGCACATACAAATCACGAAAGGAGTCAGGACGATAAATAAACACAGCACAACTATCCTAATAGCACTAGCGGGGCCTCACCCGTCGCCGGATCCACCATATTTTGAGGCTCATACGGGCTCAACCCCGCTTCAGCTAGGGAGTCTTCATTGTAGCTCGCTTCAAAAGCGACCGTGGTCCCTCATCGCTTTTACAGCGGACTCCAAATCCTTATCGACCTCTTCAATCACCCACTCGCAAGGCTTTTCTAGCCTCCAAATCAGGTCGATGAAACTACTGTGGCGACAAAAGAAATATTTCTGGTGCCACTTGTCCACCTTATTTTGAGTTCGCCCCTTGAACTCAGCCCGGGCTGCAGCGTAATACCAACCCCCCGCCTTTTTGAAGACAAAGAGCTCGTGAATGAGCTCGGCGGATATTTGGTGACCCCTATCTACCGCTGCCACACCCAAATCCGTAAACTGCCTAAACGAGTTCGGCATTATCTGCCCTAACGCTAAGCCCAGCTTTTTCTGGAGTTGGGAATAGGGCTCAGGGAGGGGTAATCGAAGACCAGCGTGCAGACTGTCCTCATAAATAGTGACAAACCCCATCGGGGGAGAGCACGCCCTATCCTCTGGGCGAGGTTCTATTAATTCCGCCTCATTGCAGGAAAATTGTACGTTTGGGCAAGAAACCTAATTCTACCCTCATTTAAGGACGAGGGGTAATCAGCCACTCTCCCCTTCACACACGGGGGCACTATTAAAGACTCGACAGACGGAATAGCAGATCCTAATGAAAAAATGCTAAAGGCAACACTTCTACTCGAGCCGACTGACGGAGCCAAATCGATATCACTACTACTAGACTGAGAAGGAGAGGCCATACTTACTTGTTAAAAAGAAGGTAAATGCTCCGGCGGGTGATTTGAAACTGGGCGCAGAAGAACAATGGAGTGAACACGGCGGTATAAGAACAAGAATTGGGGGATTTTGGGGAAGAAGAAACTTTTCTGTGAAGGAACTTTTTTCTCTAAATGACGGCGGATGTGAAATAGTGTGATATGGGCAGAACGTTTCCGCTTCTGAGACTATACGTTTGAATCCCACCGTTGCGTATGCCACACGTGTGAAGGGGGCCCGCCTTTCTCGAAACATGAACCGCCCCTCCACAGAATTCAAACGGCCCATTTCTTTCCCCGCCCTTTAAATTTTACATGGGCCGCGCCTATTGATCAACCTAAAGAACATAACAAGCCCCTGATACTCAGATCGCTCATCTAATTATGCCTGCCACTTCAGCTCGGATTATCAGTTCGGTAATTCAGTTCGTCCCAGTGATTTGCGCGATCAATCACCTCGGCAATTCGACCTCGCAGTCTGCATCTACAACATGTCTTCTTTCCTCTTTTTTGGGGGGGGATGTGATAGTGCTGGCCTCATCCTGGGCCCGACCTAAGGCTATTTGGGCCTGTATATTAACGCTCGGCCCACAGAGTTCGGCCCAAACAAAGTCCACATCTGCCTTGAAGACCAAGTAACGAAACCCTACTTTGGAAGAAGATAGAATTCTACTGCTAATGGGAATCGGATATGCATGTATCAAGCAACCGGATATGTATAAGGAGTCCGATCTCTAGAAGGATTAGGGCTTAACCCAATACTTATAAATAGATGTGAGATTAGAGGTAGAAGGGACATTCAATACTCATTGTACTCCCAAATATAATAAAAGCTCTCTGCATTCTCTCCCATGGACGTAGATCACATCGATCGAACCACGTAAATTACTGTGTCATCGTGTTATTTCTTTTAGCTACTTTCGCAAACCCTAGATCTATCAATAATACTTTAGATATATTCGAACACGTTATTCGACCTTTCATACATTCCAATGTCAATTACTTGAAAAAATCATTTATGTGGGATGAATATACCGAGTACACTTAGTGTGAGATTATATGCAACGTTATTCAAGTTAATAAAACGGTAAGTATGTACGATCATTATCATTCTTAACATCATATTGCATTGTCTTCTTAAAATAGAACCACAAATACTAGTATCTCTTCATTTTCCCATCTTTCAAAATGCGACATAAACAACATGCACTTAAGAGATGAAGAAAATAAGGGGAAAAAATAAAAAGATCTAAAATATATATACCTACAAATATAATCGGGCTATCAGTGAATTTGTAGAACTGACAATGCTTTAAAATGAGACTCACTTACTGAAATAGATATCGCAAGACAACGTCAAACACTTTAAGGACCTGATTTTTCGGGAGTGGGCCTAATAGCAGCTTGAGTTGGACATTAAACGCCAACTACCAACATATGAATCAAATAATCATACATTATTACCAAATATAAAAATTCACACGACAAAACGTAAAAGTTAAATTTAACTTCTAGATTAATTATAGATAAATCTCATATCCCAATGTTGTCTTTTATAGTTGCAGGACAATTTAAACTTTGGGTGGATGTTTCTCCGATCACGAATGCATTTTCATTTCGATCATAAAATGCAGATTTCAGAGAGTCATGATTGCACTTCGCCATTCGGCATGACAGTGGATTTGAACCCGATATTTTTGGTTCGGGGCATTAACTACTCTACCACTAGGCTAACACACACACCTCTCTACCATCATTTTTACCGCCAGCTTCTTGTCTACCATTCTTAAATGTCCTACTTGTAGTATTGACAATGCTTTAAAATGAGACCGCATGAATCCTAGTCACTTATTAAAAGTGATATCACAAGATAACATCAAACACTTTAAGGACCTGATTTTTTTCAGGAGTGGGCCTAGTAGCAGCTGGAGTTGGACATTAAACGCCAACAACCTGCATATAAATCAAATAATCACATTATTACCAAATATAAAAGTTCATACAACAAAACATGTTGGGAAAATTATAAGGTTTCGATTTGATACCAAAATCCAACTGATTCTCCAACTGAAAAGATGATTGCGTCAACCTAAATAGTGTTTTCCAGCTCGCCTGTTTGAGCTTTAGATTTTCTAGGCTTACAGGTTAAGGAAGCGGAAGACAAAGAATCGACCCAAATTATGTTTACAAATTTGGAGTCACCAACAGAAGACAAGAGTCGACCCAAATTTGTGTTTACAATGAGTAAGCTAGCAAAAGACAGCAGGCATCAACCTTCAGCTGAGCGATCCAGCAGAGCCCGATCAAGCTGAAGAGAATTCGAGCTGAGTTCAAAACACAGCTGGTCCAGCTGTACAGATGTCGCAGCCCGACTCAGAATTAAGATGACCGAGCCGGTGGGTCCCACGACGTACACAATTTATGATTAACCAAAGAACTGATAACGACCCAGTTATCCAACAAAACCAATCATACATCAAACATTCTCAATATTTAGAAATACCGGGAATTAAATAAAGATTTGATCAACTTTTCTTCGAGCATGCAAACAAGAATTTAGTATCAATATCATGCTCGACACTTCTAACCAGAAATTGAATATCCACAACGGGTACCAAATGATTTCGACAATAAAATCAGTTGATCAAAATATGTCAAATTCAACATTTCCAAGGAATCATGCTCAAATGGATATCAACAGAATAATCATACGACCAAAGGTACCAGAAGATCGATGCCAAATAAGAAGTTTATCAGATCAAGAAAGCACGATAAAGAGGTCGCATGACTTAAAATACTTAAGATAGAAACATCAACAGTTTCAATTAAAACAGGTTAACATATCATTCAAAAGATATGTTATCAACGTCAAAGACTTCAGAATATAGGAATAGACTTCATACTTCAAACATACTTAAGAATTTAAACACGCTTCAGAGTGTTGCAGCGGAATAACAAAAGGAATTATATGTATGCAAACATATAATTCTAGACCGACTTCTTTTAATTACATTGGAACCAACAAAAGTCCGCCAAGCACACCCTCATCCTCATACCAGCTAACCTGCACATTTTAGAAAACAACATGCAGGGCTGAGTACTACGTACTCAGTGGACACATGCCAAAATAATTTGAAATCTTGCTGATTACAGCTATAAATTGATCTTGCCTTTAAAAGCATATCACAAGTATATAATTTAAATCAAACCTGTGAGTGCTCAAATGTTTTCTTTTTATTTAAAAACATGAGTGTCTGCGCAGACAATATATATATCAGAGTATGTACCAAATCTACAATAATAAATTAGTGTTGAGAAGTAGGCCTCCCTCTCAAACACTTGTAACCGGCCCACCTTTCGGAAGGCGCACAATTACAAATAAGTGTACACAAATCCCACCTTGCGTAGGACCGAATTCGTCTTCTTTTGGTAGACGGTATCATACAAAACTTAAAACATTTGGCAAGTCAATTAATTTAAATCATCACATAAATATATATATAAATATATTCATGCATTCACCATTTTATTCGTTTAGAAAGCCCACCTGTCGTACGCTGCTTTAATTACCCTTCCGGATTCTGATTTCCCGGCTTTAAGTTTCCGCTTGTTCCTTCATTTGAAATTGGTTTATCAACCATCAGAGCGAGAAACAAACGACAGGCTAAGAGGCATGACATCTCTATCAACTTAATTCCTAATTCGCTTCGACTTTTCTAACGCTCAACTTAATACTAACACTTAAACATTCTAATTACTTCTAAAATTCTAACTTAGCTTCTAATTAACTTTCTAAATTAACATATAAATATTTAAACACTTAAACATTTAAAACAAATTATCAACATTGCACTTTATCCATAGCATTCAACTCAGATTATTTTCGACTCGTCAAACGATATCCAAAAATTATGAAATTAATTCTACTTACATCATTTAGCATAATAAACACAATTACGCAATCAGATTACACATTCAGATCACGTACACGTATAAACCTTCGACTTGGAAAAATAGCCGAAAAATAGAAAATTCTTAATACTTGGCAATTAATTTCTGAAAAATTCTACAATACTTAATTTTTCGTGTAGAATTCAAATATGCCATTATTTTCTTGATAAAAAATCAAATAATACTATTATTTCCTTTACTTATTTTCGGTATTTTTAGAAATTAGAAAATAATTATCCAATTTCATTCTAACCAATTCCAAACATCTTAAATTAAATTATAAACTTTCTTTATAGTTTAATTACTTTAATAAATTGGATAAAAATCCAATTTCTAATATATATATATCGAAATTTTCTACAAATATAGCACATTTACTTATTTCTATATTTTTCAAATTACAACATACTTCACTAATATTCTAAAGATTAATTATAATCTCAATTAATCAATTTAGGCTTTAAAATAATTGTTTTTAATTTATTAAAAATCTGAAAATATTCAAAAATTATGAAATTGAGCTCTAAAAATTCTAGAAAAATTCTCACATGCTTAATTAAATACCATGAGCTCAATTCTATTATCAATTTCATCATTCAACATCAAAATCTAAAAACTCTAATTTTCAAAGCCTAATTGTTCGAAAATTTCTATAATTGGCATAATTATGCTTTAATCAATTATCTCAATACATAAACATCATTATAATCATCATATAAGATCAATTTGAGCATCAATTTAATCAAAGAATATCCAAATCATAAAACCTTATTTTTAAGAATTATTTTCGGTCATAATTAAAAAAATAGAAGGGCTTGGATTCTTTGATTACTTCCAACATCAAACATGCTTAGAATAATTATCTAAGCTCAATTAATCAATCAAATTAATCATACAACATCACAATCAAATTCTCATATTTTTTTCTCATTTCTCGGTAATTATGGAAATATAAATAAAGCTTGAATAAATCATGAATTAATGACATATCATGCATCATAAATATGAATTAAACATCATAAATTAAATTCAAGCTCATCTACTAATGTTCTTCATTATTTTCGAAATTTTCTAAAATAATTAAATGGAGGATATAAACTTGAATTAAAGCTAAATACTTGAAATAAACATATAACTTACCTTAATACTTAATTTGGATATGATTGGTACTTAAATTTGAGCTTAAAACTTGAACAAATATGGAAGATAATGGAGTTGTATGTATATGCGTGTATGTTCTGTTTCTTACGGGAGAAATGGAAATGAAAGATGAAGGAATAGCTAAATACACTTAATCACCAATTAGTCAACATTAATAAGTCATCCATGATGTCATCGATGATGTCATGGCTTATGTCATAATTAGGTAGTAATAAATAAATTAATTAATTGCTTAATTAATCAATTAATTATTAATCTTGCTAATCGTAACTTTAATCTCTAATTTCTCTATCTAGAAAAAATCAATTAGGGCATCTAAAACCCTAATGCAAATTCTCATAAGAAAATGCTAAGAAACAAATTAATTATGAATTAATTAAGATTATTATTTTTAGAAATAATCACTAATAAAATAAATTAAGAAAATTAAATTCATAATTTTCTCAATTAAAATCAAGCATAAATGCGCACATTGATAAACATAAATTCTACTTCGTTTCGGATAACCCGAGACGAAACAAAAATAATTATATTCTACTTTTTCGGCAAAAATTAGGGTTACCGAAGAAAAATTATTAAAAAGGAAATTTTTCTTCTTCTTAATCCGTTTTAATTAATTAAAGAATTTCAGAATTAATTACGCGAAAAATCGGGGTACTACATTCTCTCCCCCTAAAAATAAATTTCGTCCCGAAATTTGCTTACCTCGACGAAAAGCTCGGGATACTTCTCTCTCATCTTATCTTCTAATTCCCACGTCGCTTCCTCAAGACTATGATGCTTCCACTTGATCTTGACTGATGCGATCGACTTATTTCTAAGCTGCTGAACCTTTCGGTCCAGAATCGCTTCTGGTTTTTCTTGATAGCTTAGATCGGGCTCTAAAGCTATTTCTTCTTGACGAATAACATGTTTAGGATCAAACATGTATTTTCGTAACTGGAAAACATGAAACACATTATGCGAACTTCCAAAACTGAACGGCAAAGCTAACTTATAAGCAACTTGACCTATTCTCTCAAGAATTTCATACGGTCCAATATATCTGGGCTTTAGCTTGCCTTTCACACCAAATCTGTGAATTCCTCTTGAAGGGGAAACCTTCAGAAATACTTTATCTCCAACTTGAAATTCTAATTCTGATCTTCTGGAATCCGCATAAGACTTCTGACGATCTTGCGCTTCTTTCATTCTCTGCTTGATTTGATGAACAATCATGATCATCTCTTCAACAGAATCGGGCCCTAACTCTTTTCTTTCACCTACTTCATCCCAATGAAGCGGTGATCTACACTTTTTTCCATAAAGAGCTTCATAAGGGCCATGCCGATTGTCCTTTGATAACTGTTGTTATAGGCGAATTCAATGAGAGGTAAGATTTGCTCCCAATTATCTCCTCGATCTAGAACAACAGTTCTGAGCATGTCTTCCAAAACTTGGATGGTTCTCTCAGATTGACCATCTGTTTGTGGATGAAATGCTGTGCTGAAATTCAACTTAGTGCCCAATTCATTCTGCATACTTCTCCAAAAACGGGAAGTAAACTTAGAATCTCGATCTGACGTGATCGACTTAGGCACTCCATGCAAACGCACAATTTCACGAACATACAGCTGGGCTAACTTATCTGACCCATATGAAATTAAAATTGGTATGAAGTGAGCAGATTTTGTCAATCTATCCACAATCACCCAAATAGCCGTGTTTCCTCTTTTGGACTTGGGTAACTGAGTTACAAAATCCATTGTAATATCATCCCATTTCCATTCTGGGATTTCCAACGGCTGAAGCTTTCCATAAGGTCTTTGATGCAATGCCTTTACTTGCTGACAAGCTAGACATCGTTCTACAAACGAAGCTATGTCTCGCTTCATTCCTTCCCACCAAAATTTCTGCTTCAAATCTTGATACATTTTGGTGCTTCCAGGATGAGCTGTATAAGGGGTGTCATGAGCTTCACTCATGATCTCACCTCTTAAGTCCTCATCATTAGGCACACAAAGTCTTCCTTTAAACATAAGAACATTATCTCCAGCTTCTTGAAAATCTTCAACTTTTTCTTCACGAATCTTGAGACGCAAATTCTCAAATTTTTCATCCTTTCTTTGAGCACTTGCAATTCTTGATCTCAAATCTGGAATTATTTCCAGAGCTGCAATTAAATGCTCTGTCGATTGCGGTGGTACAACCACTTCTAATCTCAATTCTTCAAAATTTCTTATGAGCTCTTTTTCTTGAGTAAGAAGAAATCCTAACTCAGATTTTCCTTTTCTGCTCAAAGCATCAGCTACTACGTTTGCCTTTCCTGGATGATAGGAAATTTTACAATCGTAGTCCTTTACTAGCTCAAGCCATCTTCTCTGTCTCATATTTAACTCCTTCTGCTCGAAGAAATATTTGAGACTTTTATGATCTGTGAAGATCTCACATTTAGCTCCAAAAAGATAATGTCTCCATATCTTCAGAGCATGCACAACTGCTGCTAGCTCTAAATCATGAGTTGGATAACTCTGCTCATGAGGTCTGAGTTGCCTTGAAGCATAAGCAATGACTTTTCTTTCTTGCATCAGGACACAACCAAGTCCATTCTTTGATGCATCTGTATAAACGATATAGTCCTTGCCTTCTTCTGGAACTGCTAAAACTGGAGCAGTGGTTAGCCTTTTCTTAAGCTCTTGGAAACTTTCTTCACACTCGCTAGACCACTTGAACTTTGATTCTTTCTTTAAGAGTTGGGTCATTGGCTTTGCTATCTTGGAAAATCCTTCAATGAATCTCCGATAGTAGCCTGCTAAACCCAAGAAACTCCTAATCTCATGAGGCGAAGCTGGGGTCTTCCACTCTTGAACTGCTTGCACTTTTGCTGAATCAACCTTGATTCCTTCAGAAGAAATAACATGTCCGAGAAAATTTATTTCTCTTAGCCAAAATTCACACTTACTGAACTTGGCATATAACTTCTCGGCTCTTAGCTTTTCTAAAATAATTCTGAGATGTTCTTCGTGTTCTAATTCATTCTTTGAATACACGAGAATATCATCAATAAAAACTATGACAAATTTATCCAAAAATTCATGGAAAACTCGATTCATGAGATCCATAAATACTGCTGGAGCATTTGTCAATCCAAACGGCATTACTACAAACTCGTAGTGACCGTATCTTGTTCGAAAAGCTGTCTTCGGAATATCTTCTTGCCGAATCTTCAACTGATGATAACCAGATTTCAAATCAATTTTTGAAAAGATACTGGCTCCTTTAAGCTGATCAAACAAATCATCTATCCTTGGCAAAGGATATTTGTTCTTTAACGTCAGCTTATTTAACTCTCGATAGTCTATGCACATTCTCAGACTACCGTCCTTTTTCTTGACAAACAAGATTGGCGCTCCCCAAGGAGAAACACTAGGTCTAATAAAACCCAAGTCTAACAACTCTTGCAATTGAATTTTCAATTCTTGCAACTCTTTAGGGGCCATCCTGTACGGTGCCTTTGATATTGGAGCTGAACCAGGCTCAAGATCTATTGTAAACTCCAATTGCCTATCTGGTGGCAATCCTGGCAAATCTTCTGGAAAAACGTCCTTGAATTCTCGGACTACCTTCACATCCTCTAAGCTTTTCTCTTGATCTTCATCTTTGTTAAGATAAACTAGATACGCTTGCGTATCCTTTCTTCTTAACAATCTTTCTACTTGAATGGCCGAAATTATCGGAACTCTTTTACAACTTCGATCAATTCCGAAAAATTGAGTTGCTTCTCTTCCAGGTGGTTGAAAAGAAATTTGCCTTTGCTCGCACTTAATCGACGCAAAATTTTCCGTCAACCAATCCATTCCCAAAATTAAGTCTACGTCCCACATTTGAATTAGGTTAAGAGTTTTAGCTGACATCTTAAGAGATCCTAATTCAAACTCTAGATTAGGACAAACTTGAGTAACTATTGTAGATTTACCTACTGGAGTAGTTACTCTTAAATTTTGGGTTGACTTTTCTATTTTAAGGCCAAGAGTATTTACGCATGCATTTGATATAAATGAATGCGATGCACCAGTATCAAATAAAATAATAACAGGTACACCTCTTAACTGGCCCATACCTGCAAGATTACCTTGATCTTTTATGCTCGGCTTCTGCTCAAGAGCAAAGATTCTCTGATATTGCTGCTGAGGCTCTCGCTGCGGTTGCTGCTGCTTTTGATGCTGCTGAGGTCGTTGCACTGGACGATTGCGCTGCTGCAACAGCTGTGGAAATACTTCCATTGCCTTCAAACGCGGAGGCTGAAACTGATTTGGTCTTCCTCCTCCCGAACTTTGCTGCTTGTTCGGACACTGGTATGAGAAATGGCCTACTTGCCCACACGCATAGCAACTATTACTTCCAGCTTTGCAGACTCCTTGGTGCATTTTATTGCACTTAGGGCACGGAGGAATTACTTGAAAACCCTGAGACGAACTGCCCTGACCGACAAAAGGCGGTCTAAACCTTCCTGGAACTAACTGATGTGGCTGCTGACTCTGACCTTGCCACGGCTTTTTACTTGGCTGAGAACTAGCATTCCACTTTCTCTTTCCCTTCTGAAACTGCCCTTGACTTAAAGGCTGGGGATTAACAACAGCTGGGGCTGAAACTTGCAATGAAGAAGGTACTGAAAACTGGATTGGCTTTTCTGGCTGCATAGCCAATTCCATGTCTAAGGCTCGATTCAACGCCTCTGCATACGTCATCGCACTTTGGCTAGCAAGAACCACTCTTATATCTTGCCGAAGACCTGCACGAAAAAGATCAGACATCTTTTCGTCGGTGTCCACCTTATCTGGGGCAAAACGAGCTAAGTCGCAAAACTCTCGATCATACTCCGACACAGACTTCTTTCCTTGCTTCAAACTTGCAAACTCGTTCTCTTTCTGCTTACGGTAGCTTCTTGGAATGTACTTCTCAAAAAGAGCATCTTTAAACTGCTCCCAGGTGAGATTCTCCAATTGTTCTGGGGTATACGTCTTCTGACGAGCTTCCCACCAATAATCTGCCGATCCTTTCAGCTGGTAGGACATACACGTTAAACGCTCTTGATCATTACATCGGAGAAATTTGAAGATTCTTTCCAATGCACGAATCCACTCTTCAGCTTCTGACGGACTTCCTTTTCCGTCTAAGGTAGGGGGATTTTGACGAAGAAAAAGCTCTTCTATTCTCCTTTCAGGCTGAAGAGGTGGAGTTGGTTCTCTTTCTTGCTCTTCATCTCTATCTTCTCTTCTCGGAGGCATTCTGATTAACCAATTTGGATTTTAAAGAAAATTTTCTCTTATTTACGCAAATCTAGAATTTTAATTCCAGACTTAGAAATTTTCAACTGAACTTTTGAACATATAAACATTTTCTTCATAAAGCTCATCATTTAATCATAAACTTTATAAATCAAACAATTCAAATAATTGCAATCTTCAAATAAATCATATCTCGAAACCACATAATTCCAACCTTAACTATATATATATATATATATATATATATATATATATATTCTTTTCAACAAATTTCAAGCAATTAAGCAACAAATAAGAAGGATAAAAACTTTCACACATATCTTATACTTATAAAATTTGCAATCTAATAACCTTATCTTCATATTTTCTTTTCATCTTGCTTCTCATTTATTAAAACATTACATCTAATGTCTTTTTCAACTTATGCATATAGGACTCATTAATTAAAACGATGACCGCTTTGGCCATTCTTCATTATATAAACATCGGAAAATTGCCTTTAGGGCTTTTACAATCCTAAGAGGGAATTATCTACATCAAAAATTTTCCCTACGTCAGCTGTGATGTTCTAACATCACACAAAAAGCACTTCTAATGGTATGGCATACTAGACCATTACCGGATCACCTAAGAGTTATACTTATGCATCTATTTACAGCATACAAGCATAAAATAAACATAAAGCACATAAATTATCTCTTGCCAGACATATTACATATTTACTACTACTGCCAACTCTCACTTTCTCTCACGATTCACTGCTCATCCTCACTGGGATCTTCTTCCTCACTCGGCTCCTCTTCCTCTCCCTAATTTTCCTTATTCTCACACTCTGGACTCTCTGCAACTCTCTCCTCACCCTCTTCATTTGGACAAGAAACACTCCCGTATTCTTCACCAGACAACGGCTGATACTCAGGCTGGAAACCAAGCTGGCCATATGGAATACTCCAAAGCTGACCATACCCAACTGTAGCATTAGCAGCAGGGTCAACCTCCTCTTCTTCATTATCAAAACGACGAAGTCCTGATGAACTAGCCTCATTTGGTCTCACAGAACTATTATATATATGATAATAAGATTCAAGCTCTGAAGGATTAAAAGCTTGAGGAATATCATTGAGATCATAAGGGACTAGCTCAGAAGAAGGGGCTGTGGCCAAACTATTTTGCGGAGTAAGGAGCTCAGGGACTAAAGCTAAGGCATCAGGATGAGAAGATGGTGAATAATAACCATTCTGAACAGGATTGGGATCAAAGAATCCATGATCAAGGCCATAATTATCTAGATGAGGGTCAACAGCAGGTTCAGGTTCCACAGGAGGAATAAAAAGAGGAATAGGATCATTTTGCTGCACATTTTCTTCCTGCACTCCTTCTAGATAATAATGAAGTGGCGGATCATAAGGGCCAGGTAGAGGATTAGCATAACGAATAAATCGGGAGATGATCTTTGCTATGAATCCATTGCAATCTCCGTGAAGATCGTCTCTCCAGAGCTGCGGCGTTATATAACGAGGTGTCAAAGAGGAAGCCCACTCGCGCCATGCTTCTGGAAGAAGAGGAATCAAATGCATAATTCCGTCCACTCCTGTCAGATCCATCAGATGAACATCGATCCAGACTCGGTGATAACGTGCCAGAAATTCAGCTAAAGTTTCTCTATAACTCATTCGGATATGCTGAAATTCTCTCATAGCTGCCTCACCACGTGGCGATGCCATCTCAATATCGCTTTCCCACGGTGATACCAAGCTCATGTTACTTTCCAACGACAAACTACCAACTTGCTTGCACAAAAGTTCCATCGTCTCGCTTACAACCATCATCACATAAAACAACCTCATTAGAAGCTCAAACCAACAATCAAAAATATTAAAATCAAAACTTTCAAACTTTCAAACTTTCAAACTTTCAAACTTTAAAAAAAATTCATACCTGAATAGCTGGATGAGATGAGATGAGGTGTTGGACTTTTGTTGTAAGAATACTCAACTAGTCTAGGAATTCAAACCAGACTAGACTTAAAATAAAATTTAGACTCAGAGCAGACAAATGAACAGCCTTGCTCTGATACCACTCTGTCGCAGCCCGACTCAGAATTAAGATGACCGAGCCGGTGGGTCCCACGACGTACACAATTTATGATTAACCAAAGAACTGATAACGACCCAGTTATCCAACAAAACCAATCATACATCAAACATTCTCAATATTTAGAAATACCGGGAATTAAATAAAGATTTGATCAACTTTTCTTCGAGCATGCAAACAAGAATTTAGTATCAATATCATGCTCGACACTTCTAACCAGAAATTGAATATCCACAACGGGTACCAAATGATTTCGACAATAAAATCAGTTGATCAAAATATGTCAAATTCAACATTTCCAAGGAATCATGCTCAACTGGATATCAACAGAATAATCATACGACCAAAGGTACCAAAAGATCGATGCCAAATAAGAAGTTTATCAGATCAAGAAAGCACGATAAAGAGGTCGCATGACTTAAAATACTTAAGATAGAAACATCAACAGTTTCAAATAAAACAGGCTAACATATCATTCAAAAGATATGTTATCAACGTCAAAGACTTCAGAATATAGGAATAGACTTCATACTTCAAACATACTTAAGAATTTAAACACACTTCAGAGTGTTGCAGCGGAATAACAAAAGGAATTATATGTATGCAGACATATAATTCTAGACCGACTTCTTTTAATTACATTGGAACCAACAAAAGTCCGCCAAGCACACCCTCATCCTCATACCAGCTAACCTGCACATTTTAGAAAACAACATGCAGGGCTGAGTACTACGTACTCAGTGGACACATGCCAAAATAATTTGAAATCTTGCTGATTACAGCTATAAATTGATCTTGCCTTTAAAAGCATATCACAAGTATATAATTTAAATCAAACCTGTGAATGCTCAAATGTTTTCTTTTATTTAAAAACATGAGTGTCTGCGCAGACAATATATATATCAGAGTATGTACCAAGTCCACAATAATAAATTAGTGTTGAGAAGTAGGCCTCCCTCTCAAACACTTGTAACCGGCCCACCTTTCGGAAGGCGCACGATTACAAATAAGTGTACACAAATCCCACCTTGCGTAGGACCGAATTCGTCTTCTTTTGGTAGACGGTATCATACAAAACTTAAAACATTTGGCAAGTCAATTAATTTAAATCATCACATAAATATATATATAAATATATTCATGCATTCACCATTTTATTCGTTTAGAAAGCCCACCTGTCGTATGCTGCTTTAATTACCCTTCCGGATTCTGATTTCCCGGCTTTAAGTTTCCGCTTGTTCCTTCATTTGAAATTGGTTTATCAACCATCAGAGCGATAAACAAACGACAGGCTAAGAGGTACGACATCTCTATCAACTTAATTCCTAATTCGCTTCGACTTTTCTAACGCTCAACTTAATACTAACACTTAAACATTCTTACTACTTCTAAAATTCTAACTTAGCTTCTAATTAACTTTCTAAATTAACATATAAATATTTAAACACTTAAACATTTAAAACAAATTATCAACATTGCACTTTATCCAAAGCATTCAACTCAGATTATTTTCGACTCGTCAAACGATATCCAAAAATTATGAAATTAATTCTACTTACATCATTTAGCATAATAAACACAATTACGCAATCAGATTACACATTCAGATCACGTACACGTATAAACCTTCGACTTGGAAAAATAGCCGAAAAATAGAAAATTCTTAATACTTGGCAATTAATTTCTGAAAAATTCTACAATACTTAATTTTTCGTGTAGAATTCAAATATGCCATTATTTTCTTGATAAAAAATCAAATAATACTATTATTTCCTTTACTTATTTTCGGTATTTTTAGAAATTAGAAAATAATTATCCAATTTCATTCTAACCAATTCCAAACATCTTAAATTAAATTATAAACTTTCTTTATAGTTTAATTACTTTAATAAATTGGATAAAAATCCAATTTCTAATATATATATATATCGAAATTTTCTACAAATATAGCACATTTACTTATTTCTATATTTTTCAAATTACAACATACTTCACTAATATTCTAAAGATTAATTATAATCTCAATTAATCAATTTAGGCTTTAAAATAATTGTTTTTAATTTATTAAAAATCTGAAAATATTCAAAAATTATGAAATTGAGCTCTAAAAATTCTAGAAAAATTCTCACATGCTTAATTAAATACCATGAGCTCAATTCTATTATCAATTTCATCATTCAACATCAAAATCTAAAAACTCTAATTTTCAAAGCCTAATTGTTCGAAAATTTCTATAATTGGCATAATTATGCTTTAATCAATTATCTCAATACATAAACATCATTATAATCATCATATAAGATCAATTTGAGCATCAATTTAATCAAAGAATATCCAAATCATAAAACCTTATTTTTAAGAATTATTTTCGGTCATAATTAAAAAAATAGAAGGGCTTGGATTCTTTGATTACTTCCAACATCAAACATGCTTAGAATAATTATCTAAGTTCAATTAATCAATCAAATTAATCATACAACATCACAATCAAATTCTCATATTTTTTTCTCATTTCTCGGTAATTATGGAAATATAAATAAAGCTTGAATAAATCATGAATTAATGACATATCAAGCATCATAAATATGAATTAAACATCATAAATTAAATTCAAGCTCATCTACTAATGTTCTTCATTATTTTCGAAATTTTCTAAAATAATTAAATGGAGGATATAAACTTGAATTAAAGCTAAATACTTGAAATAAACATATAACTTACCTTAATACTTAATTTGGATATGATTGGTACTTAAATTTGAGCTTAAAACTTGAACAAATATGGAAGATAATGGAGTTGTATGTATATGCGTGTATGTTCTGTTTCTTACGGGAGAAATGGAAATGAAAGATGAAGGAATAGCTAAATACACTTAATCACCAATTAGTCAACATTAATAAGTCATCCATGATGTCATCGATGATGTCATGGCTTATGTCATAATTAGGTAGTAATAAATAAATTAATTAATTGCTTAATTAATCAATTAATTATTAATCTTGCTAATCGTAACTTTAATCTCTAATTTCTCTATCTAGAAAAAATCAATTAGGGCATCTAAAACCCTAATGCAAATTCTCATAAGAAAATGCTAAGAAACAAATTAATTATGAATTAATTAAGATTATTATTTTTAGAAATAATCACTAATAAAATAAATTAAGAAAATTAAATTCATAATTTTCTCAATTAAAATCAAGCATAAATGCGCACATTGATAAACATAAATTCTACTTCGTTTCGGATAACCCGAGACGAAACAAAAATAATTATATTCTACTTTTTCGGCAAAAATTAGGGTTACCGAAGAAAAATTATTAAAAGGGAAATTTTTCTTCTTCTTAATCCGTTTTAATTAATTAAAGAATTTCAGAATTAATTACGCGAAAAATCGGGGTACTACAACAGAACAAAGGGAACTATCTCTGAAGACTTCACTTCAAGACAGTCCAGCTCTGAATTCAAAAGCCAGCTCTAAAGGCAGAAGATCCCGGAATCAGAGGAAGTCAACCTACCTCGACCAATGAGGGATTGCCAAATCAGCATCCTAGACTTCAGAACCTAGGATGTGACACAAATAAAGACAGGTGCAGATACGCTCAACGGCAGATCTTGCATTTAAGAAGAGTAGGTAAGATTCAAACGGCTCCTCCAACGGCTAGTCTTGAATCTCTACCTATATAAACCCGTCTTCAACCTCAGGATCAGACACGAAAAACTCTCTACAAGCTTTCATTATCTGAAGTCTTCATTCTTTCCAAAAGCTCTCAAGCAGTTCTAGATAGATCAAAGAACACTTTATCTTAAAGTGTTTCTAGTTAAGAAACTGCTTAGTTTTTCGTCTGTTCCCTAGGCCAAACTCATTGTATATCTTAAGCCTAGATTTCGAACGAGTTCATCATACTCTAAAGTTCTTAATTGTAAGAACTCGTTCATTGTTGGAACCCCATACCCAAACCCAAACCCAGAAAGGTTAGGTAAAGGTACGCTTGCTCGAAGCGCGTAATTCGAGTGGATAGGTTCTTCAGTACCCGGAAACTGAAGGTGTAGGCTTGACAGTGCCCGCAAACTGTTGGAACACAGCTCGGGTTAGAGTTGTGAAGTTGCTTGGTACTTGGAAACCAAGTGGTAGTGGATTACCAGTGAACCTGGTCGTGGACGTAGGAGGTATTACTCCGAACCACGTAAAAACTCGCGTGTTTCTTACTCTCTCTCTTTACTTTCGCTTTATATTCAGCTGTGTACTAACTCCTTCATATCATTGCATATTTGTTCAAAGCGCACACACAGTACTCTCCAAAGACATTTGTGTCTCTCTAAAAGTTGCACAACCCGACTAAGTGAAAACGTTAAGTTAATATTTTAAAGCGAGTTTTTCTAAGTAACCGAGCTAAGTTTTCAAACCACCACTTTCCGCACTCCACTGAGTTATTTACCCGAGTGACCCTCCCCATTGGATCGATAGCGAGCTCACCAACTCTGTGATTTAACTTGAAAAAGTTTCGAAAAATCTATTTGGTGTATTCACCCCCCCTCTACACCAAATACCCAGCTCAGGGACCATCAATTGGAATCAGAGCAGTGGTTCAAAAGACCACCGTTTCTGTATCAAGAGATCTCTCTTGACACTCTGTGTCAGTGGTCAACTGAACAGATCCGTTTTTCAGAAAAACTCATATTATTACATACTGCACATGTCTATGGATTCTTATCTTAACAGGAATCTTCCCACCTTCTCGGTAGACGACTATGCAATCTGGAAATTCAGATTGAAAAGCTTCCTTTGTGCACATCACGACATGATGTGGGACGTCATCACAGACGGACCCATCCTTATTTATAAACAAGGAAATGAACTCGTACCTGCCCATGATGGAGGACAACCAGAATACCGGCCAATTCTCAAGCCAAAGAAGGATTACTCGTCAGAAGAACGAAAGCAAGCTGGACTGCACAGCTTCGCAAGAAACACCATCTCATCAACAGTCTCAAACGCCTACCTGAGTAAGATCATCAAGTGCGAGACAGCCAAAGAGATATGGGAAATACTTGCCAAGCTATGTGAAGGATCTGAAGAAATCAAAGAAAACAAATTCACAATAGCTTGCCAAAAATTCGACAACTTCAAGCAGCTAGCCAACGAGTCCATCGAAGCGATGGAGCTAAGGTTCTCAAACATAGTCATCGAGATAGAGACAATCAGAACTGGGAAGTATACCCAGCGGGAAAAGAATCTAAAGGTTCTTTCAGCCCTTTCAGCTTAATGGAACACTTACAAGGTAGTTCACCAAAGTCGAAGTGACTTGGGTGATCTATCTACAGAAAGGTTGTTCTCACTCTTAAAAGCCAACAAATACAACTTGAAGATCACTCAAGAAGAATCTTCAAGCAGACAGAATGACGGAGAACTCACCCCAGCTCCAAAAGAAATTGCCTTCAGAGCCAACTCTGAAAAGTCAGCTCATGTCAAGTCAGCTGAGTCCTCCAAGATGAAGAAGGACAAAAAGGAAATGAGCAAAGAGGAGCTACTCGAAGAAATTGCCATGATGGTGAAAAATTATAACAGACTCAACACCAGCAAGGGCAAATACAAGAAGTTCGCAAGGACTTACAGAGATAAGTACGCAGCAGCTGATGAGAAGTCAGCTGACAAACGAACAGAAGAATGTTGCTTCAACTGCAAGGAACCAGGACACTACCGACAAGATTGTCCAAAGCTGTCCAAGAAAGACAAAGACCAATTAAAAGCTAAGGCAGCTGACAGAAGGAGAGCTTATATCGCTGATGAAGAATCAGAGTGCAATAAAATGGATGACATGCCATTTTCAGACTCGGAAGAAGAAGCCCTGATGGCCCATGATGAACCTGATTGGGATACATGCTTCATGGGACAAACAGACGGCATCGATGAAGATGAGGTAACGTCTCAAACTCTAAATCTGTCTAACATCTCACCATCACACGAACACTCTACACAGGACTCAGAATCTGGTCTACCTGATTGGAGTCTAGTAGAGAAAGTAATGAACGATTCCAATGAGCTTCAAGAGATCCTTGACGTCATTATGTGTGAGAATGCCGAGCTGAAGGCGGAACTGGAAAAGACAAAAGTATCAGACGCAGCTGATACAACTCAGCTCCAACAGGAAGTCGTTTCACTAAAAGACAAAATAGTGAAACAAGATCAGCTGATGAAGGAATTCAACAATGAGAAGAAACAGCTGATAGAAGATGTGGAAAAGGTCACAGCTGAATCGGAAAGGAAGTCAGCTGAGATCATTGAGCTAAAAAGCACCGAAGAGGTACTATCTAAGAAGATAGTAGCTCTCATCAAAGCCACGTCGACAATGGACGAGATCATTAGTGCTCAGCGTCCAGCAGCACTCAAAGCGGGACTGGGATACAACGAATCAAAGGATGCCTCAAACATTGCCTCCACAAGTGGAACAAAAGTAATGTTTGTACATGCAAACGAACCTCCAATCCCAGCAAGTCAGCATCAATAGTTGAGGACACAGCAAACGTCAAGAAGAACAGCTGTGAAACATTCTCAAGCTCCGTCGAGAACACAGCAGACGTCAGAAGAACAGCTGTGAAACAGTCTCAAACTCCGTCGAGAACACAGCAGACATCAAGAAGGTCAGCTGTGCGACAACCTCAAGCCCAACTCAGACAGCAACGTGCTCAACCTCAACAAAGACCACATGCTGGATTTTACAGATACCAAATTAATAAGACTAAAGACGTTGATCGATATCAACCGAGTTATTAGAGATACCCAGCTGGATACCACTCAAACGAGTATCAGCTGGATGATCATTTCCAGCCACAGTATCACATGAGACAGCAGAGACAAAGGAACGTCTCAGCTAGGCACACAGCTGGAAACCAAAAGAAATCCAGACAACAAAACAAGAAGACACGAAGATCAAGACTCCGCCAGCAACAACAGAAGAACACAATGAATGTGTACATCGACTCAGCTGGGAGAATTATCAGATCAAATGACCCAATTCGAGTCATCAAGTAGATCTGGGTCGTCAAAGGATCTCTGTCTAACCCACAAGGACCCAATTAAAACTGGGTACCTGAATTTTAATTTTTTGTTTAGGTTGCAAGGAATCGACGCATCTCTGAGGAGTCGATGAGAACGCTATGGTACTTGGACAGTGGATGTTCCAAGCACATGACGCACCTAAAGCATCTACTCCATGAGTATATTGAGCGTACAGGTCCACAAGTAACATTTGGTGACAACTCCAAAGGCCTAACCAAAGGTTATGGTACATTTAAAACCAGAAATGTTATAATCCCAAATGTTTCTTATGTACAAGGATTGCAACATAACTTGCTTTCCATTAGCCAATTCTGCGACAACGGTTTTTCTGTCAAGTTTGATGCACAGGGATGCACAGTGAAGTACAGGGAAACCAAGCAGATACTCCTAAGAGGGAAAAGAGAAGGAAATATGTACTTTCTTGTTGGAACGGCGGCCTCCCGAGACTTGTCTTGTATCAAAAAGCAACAATGAAGTCGGCTGGCATCACATACGGCTGAATCATCTCAACTTCAAGACAATCAACAAACTGGCTAGGAACCAGCTCGCTAATGGAATTCCAGATCAAGTATATGACAAAAGTCATATGTGCAGCGCGTGTCAACAAGGAAAGCAGACAAGAATTTCATTCTCTCTCAAGCCAGCTCAGTCAACTGATCGAGTTCTTCAACTTCTTCACATGGATCTTTTTGGTCCAGTTACAGAAAAAGAAGCTTCAATGGCGAGAAAATATACTGCGAGTCGTTGTGGATGATTTCTCAAGATTCACATGGGTATCATTCTTATACCGGAAGAGCGAAACCGAGAACTAATGCCTTATCCTGCTGGAAAGATTATCAACACAGAAGGAGTGCAAGATAATGGCAATAAGATCAGATCGTGGAACGGAGTTTCTAAATGAAACTATTTATGATTTTTGCGAGAAGAACGGAGTTCAACACCAAACATCTGTAGCTTGCACACCTCAGCAGAATGGTGTAGCAGAAAGAAGAAACAGAACTCTCAAGGAAGCTGCTACCTCAATGCTAGCTAGCTCTGCTATTCCAAAGAAGTTCTGGGCTGAAGCAATCAACACAGCTTGCTTCACTCAAAATCGCTCCCTACTCACTTCAAGGCAAGGCAAAACACCGTATGAGCTATGGAACAACAGAATACCATACATTGGATATTTCAAGGTATTCGGATCCAAATGTCACATCCTCAACAATGGGAAGACACAGCTCAAGACGTTCGATGAAAAGACAGACCGAGGAGTATTCCTTGGTTACTCCGCTATGAGTAAAGCATACAGAGTCTTCAACAGAAGAACTCAAATAGTCGAAGTAACTCCACATGTTACTTTTGACGAATCTTCCTTCGAATATAGAGATTCTATCAAACGAAGAAGCGAAGGAGAATCTTCAAGATTGATTCAGACAAGGGCTCAAGAGAATAGAATCAGGAATCTGACCGAACCATTAATTTGGGACAATGAGCCAGAGGAGGAAATTCAAAACAATCAAGAAGCTCCACCAGCTGGAAATCGAGAAGAAGCTTCAACACCAAATCAAGGGGGAACATCATCAGCTGGGAATCCAAACACAGCTGAGTCCCCAGCTCCATCTCCAGCTGAGCCTCTACAGAAGTCTCCTCAAAATATAAATCAAAGAGAGCCAAACTCTCAAGATTTAACTCCTGAGCAACTCCAAGACAGACGAAATTTAACCACGACAAGCATCAATCAATTGGAAGAAGAAATTCGCAAGAGGAGAAGATGGATTGAAGATCATCCATCATCAGCTATTATAGGAGAACCATCTAACCAAGTCAAAACCAGAAGCTCAGCTGCTCAAGCTTCATCGGATCATCAAGAAGCAGCTGACACAACTCAACTCTCAGTAGAGCTAGAACTGACGGTCTATGATGAAGACACAGCTCTAATGGCGTGTTACGTAGCTCAAGTGCCAGAGCCTCAATCAATTCTCAAAGCTTTGAAGAGCGTGCCTTGGACCAACGCCATGCAAGAAGAGCTGAACGAATTCCTCAGAAATTGTGTCTGGGAATTAGTCGACAGACCTCAAGAAGTCAAAGTCATAGGACTCAAATGGATATTCAAGAACAAATTGGATACCCTGGGAGTCGTCATCAGAAACAAAGCTCGACTAGTTACCAAGGGCTACACTCAGCAGGAAGGAATTGACTTCGAAGAATCATTTACTCCAGTAGCACGATTGGAAGCAATCAGACTATTTCTCGCCTATGCAGCACATCACAAATTCAAGGTCTATCAAATGGATGTGAAGAGTGCATTCTTAAATGGAGAAATCAAAGAAGATGTCTACGTTGAACAACCTCCAGGATTTGAAGTAGAAGGAAATTTAGTCTACAAGCTAAAGAAGGCGCTTTATGGATTGAAGCAAGCACCTCGAGCTTGGTATGACACTCTTTCAAGTTTTCTCGTATCCAAAGGATTCAAGAAGGGCTCAGTAGACAGAACTCTCTTTACCATCAAGTCAGGAGAAGACATCCTGGTTGTTCAAATCTACGTAGACGACATCATCTTTGGATCAAGATCAAGCTTCTTATGTCAAAGATTTGGAGAGATGATGTCAGAGAAGTTTCAAATGTCCATGATGGGAGAAATGAGTTTCTTCCTAGGACTTCAAGTCAGGCAATCATCAGAAGGGATTTTTATAAATCAATCCAAATACGTGAAAGACTTGATCGCCAAGTATGGAGTTCAATCCAGCAGAACTGTAAAAATTCCAATGAACACCAACTGGAAGATTGAACCAGGAACTGAAGGGAAATCAGTTGATTCCAGCAAATACAGAGGGATAATAGGATCCCTGCTGTATCTAACAGCAAGTCGTCCAGACATCTCTTTCGCAGTCGGAGTGTGTGCCAGATTTCAAGTTGATCCAAAGGAAGCACACATGCAAGCAGCCAAGAACATTCTCAAATATCTCAAAGGAACTCAGAATGTTGGGTACATGGTACCCGGTAGAAGACAATCTACGGTGTGGATACTCAGACTCAGACTTCGCTGGAGATCGGTTGGACAGAAAATCAACTTCAGGAACTTGTCAGTTCTTAGGAAGTAAGTTGATTTCGTGGTTTTCAAAGAAACAAACGTGCGTCGCAACTTCCACGACAGAAGCAGAATATATGGCCGCTGGAAGCTGCTGCTCGCAAATTCTCTGGCTGAAACATCAGCTGGATGACTATGAAGTAAAAACTGGACAGGTTCCAATTTTCTGTGATAGCTCAAGTGCGATTGCCATTTCAGAGAATCCAGTACTTCACACAAGATGCAAGCATGTAGACGTACGACATCATTTCATCAGAGATCACGTAGAAAAGAAGGATGTGATTGTTGAGAAAATTCACACAGACATACAGCGGGCTGATATTCTCACAAAACCGCTGATAGAAGCAAGGTTCAAAATGCTGTGCGGATTACTTGGACTTCTCAACCCAGACGATGCTTCACCCAGCTGATTGGAAGCAGACCCAGCTGATTGGAAGCAGACCCAGCTGAACGGAAGCAGACCCAGCTGAATGCAAGCAGACAACTGAAATTCAGAATCAACGTCACTGATATCAGCTGAGAAAGAATTCAGCTAAACCAGATGCTGAAAGGAAAGGATTATTCAGCTGAGGGGGAACCAGCTGGAACCACGATGACCCAAAGACACTCTACTCAACGAGGTATCACTGATCACAATGATCAGCTGAGAGGTTTGCAACAACATTAATTACACCTACTCAATCTGTTTTCTGTCAACTCACATCTTGTCATTTCTAATCAATATTAATTAAAAGTCTGCAAAGAATTGAATAATGGGAGTTTCGAGGCAAAAGTCAAAACGCCTCAACCGTTCTCTCTCACGCATTAACTCACATATTCTAATCAAGAAATTAATATGTAGAGAGAATCACTCCCAGCCGTAGATCTTCTTATCAATAGACAAATCTTGATCGTCCATTCATCAAGAAAACTCTTTAAATATGCTAGAAGACATACGCATCAACCCTAGAAAGTTTTTCGGCATTCTTTCTTATCTCCATCAATTGGTATTATTCGTTTCTACTAACAAAAGATGCAGAAGAAGAACATGGAATCCAGAAAGATATCTCCCGAAGCCGATCAAACTTGAAGAATCTGTCAAAGCTTCAAGATAAGAGTTGCTTAACTCTCAAAGAAGACGGAAGTCCAGAAGAAGGTGAAGCCCATCGACAGAACCAGGCCAGCGCAGTAGACTGCAAAGCTCAAGAACGTCATTCACCAGGAAGGTGCAGAAAACTTTCTGAGAATGTCAAAGGAAAAAGACCCCCTCAACCCCACTGTTTCTCTCATCATAAAAGAGAGAACGGGACATACAACTCCCTGGGATGCAAAAATCAACGTCAACAGACCTGGACCAGATGTTGATAACGCCGGAGTATTCAAGAGCAGTCATGACGAAACTCTTGCTCCACCACAGGAGGCACAGAAAAAGATGCAGGAGACAAAGCAGCATGCATCTAACTCCATCCCAGCTGGGAATCGGAGACAACTTGAGGAGATAAAATATATTGAAGCACTGTCTTCAATCCGAAGACTCAAGTCAAAGGTGCTCAGTCAGTCAGCAGAGAAGCCAGCTGACATTATGAGAGAACTCGTAATCACTCTCCGAGGAGCAGAAGGCCCACAAGCGGTCGTTTCTTTCGGTGGAAGAGAAGTTCACGTCCCTACGTGAACATAATCATCACCAACACCGCAACGGAGTATTCCAGCTGAACAACCAAGCTTAAACCCCAAGACAGATGGGATACTTCAACCGCCTTCTCCTCAGTTTCCTTCAGCTCCACAGGGACACCAGCTTCGAGATCTTCCGATGAAACATGCTTAAGTCCCTGCACCAAGCTTAAATGAGAAACATCACCCAGTCAATGATCACCTGCAGCTGGATGATGATGATATGAGCTGAACACAAGTCCCTCAAGTGCTGAATCAGACTTTCTCATTCAATCTAAGAAGTCTGAAGAAGCAAAAGTTGCAAGGAATGAAGTTGTGCCCGACTCAGAAGATGCTATCTCCCGTGCTAACTCATCCCTCCAAGCACTCAGCTGGACTGCCCCAGCTGAATCAGGCCAAGGACGCTGTGTCTGCAATCACAGCTGAGGCTAATGCAACTGAAGAAGAGCCAGCTAATACAACAGCTGAGCCACTTAGACTCCAATCCTCGCTGCTCAGAGCTGAAAACCACAGTTTCGCCAAACTAAAACATCGCAACAGCCGATGGTGTATCTCTCCCACCCTGTTTTGATCATGCCAAAAAGGGGGAAGTAAGGAAGAAGAGAGACAAGTCAAAGAAGAGGCAAACTGTTGAGCTAGAGGAACCAGCTGAATCAGAATCAGCTGAAGAAGAGACGAGTCAAAAGAAAGAAGCAACGGATGCAGAAGAGAAGACCCAGCCAACTGGAATTGAAGACTGAAGGATTGAAGACTGAAGATTTTTTTTTCCTTCTTTCTTTTTCCTGTGTTATAATGTATTGTCTTACATTAATAAAACACAAGTTTTTCTGCGTCATAAGTTGTCTCAGTTAGGTTTTGGCATCATCAAAAAGTGGGAAATTGTTGGGAAAATTATAAGGTTTCGATTTGATACCAAAACCCAACTGATTCTCCAACTGAATAGATGATTGCGTCAACCTAAATAGTGTTTTCCAGCTCGCCTGTTTGAGCTTTAGATTTTCTAGGCTTACAGGTTAAGGAAGCGGAAGACAGCAGTCGACCCAGCTATGTTTACAGCTGGAGTCAGCCGACGAAGACGATGAGTCGACCAGTTTGTGTTTACAGCTGGAGTAAGCTAGCAAAAGACAGCAGGCATCAACCTTCAGCTGAGCGATCCAGCAGAGCCCGATCAAGCTGAAGATAATTCGAGCTGAGTTCAAAACACAGCTGGTCCAGCTGTACAGAACAAAGGGAACTATCTCTGAAGACTTCACTTCAAGACAGTCCAGCTCTGAATTCAAAAGCCAGCTCTAAAGGCAGAAGATCCCGGAATCAGAGGAAGTCAACCTACCTCGACCAATGAGGGATTGCCAAATCAGGATCCTAGACTTCAGAACCTAGGATGTGACACAAATGAAGACAGGTGCAGATACGCTCAACGGCAGATCTTGCATTTAAGAAGAGTAGGTAAGATTCAAACGGCTCCTCCAACGGCTAGTCTTGAATCTCTACCTATATAAACCCGTCTTCAACCTCAGGATCAGACACGAAAAACTCTCTACAAGCTTTCATTATCTGAAATCTTCATTCTTTCCAAAAGCTCTCAAGCAGTTCCAGATAGATCAAAGAACACTTTATCTTAAAGTGTTTCTAGTTAAGAAACTGCTTAGTTTTTCGTCTGTTCCCTAGGCCAAACTCATTGTATATCTTAAGCCTAGATTTCGAACGAGTTCATCATACTCTAAAGTTCTTAATTGTAAGAACTCGTTCATAGTTGGAACCCCATACCCAAACCCAAACCCAGAAAGGTTAGGTAAAGGTACGCTTGCTCGAAGCGCGTAATTCGAGTGGATAGGTTCTTCGATGCCGGACCGAAGGTGTAGGCTTGACGGTGCCCGCATATTTGTTGGAACACAGCTCGGGTTAGAGTTGTGAAGTTGCTTGGTACTTGGAAACCAAGTGGTAGTGGATTACCAGTGAACCTGGTCGTGGACGTAGGAGGTGTTACTCCAAACCACGTAAAAACTCGCGTGTTTCTTACTCTCTCTCTTTACTTTCGCTTTATATTCAGCTGTGTACTAACTCCTTCATATCATTGCATATTTGTTCAAAACTGCACACACAGCTGCTCTCCAAAGACAGCTGTGTCTCTCTAAAAGTTGCACAACTTGACTAAGCTGAAAACGTTAAGTTAATATTTTAAAACTGAGTTTTTCTAAGTAACCGAGCTAAATTTTCAAACCACCACTTTCCGCACCTCCTGCTGAGTTATTTACCCAGCTGACCCTCCCCAGCTGGATCGATAACTAAGCTCACCAACTCTGTGATTTAACTTGAAAAAGTTTCGAAAAATCTATTTGGTGTATTCACCCCCCCTCTACACCAAATACCCAGCTCATGGACCATCAAAACATAAAAGTAAAATTTGACTTCTAGAATAATTATAGCTAAATCTCGCATCTAGTGTTGTCTTTTATAGTTGCAGAACAATTTAAACTTTGGACGGACATTTCTCCAATCACAAATGCATCTTCATATCCATCATAAAATGCAAATTTGAGGGAGTCATGATTGCACTTCGCCATTTCCCATACTTCAAATCGTTGCTCTCACTCATCTTCCTCAGGATGAAATGTAACCTATGATGCAAAATTAATTAGTAAAATAAAATATCTTATCAACCTCATGAAGAAAATTTGTCTCATTTGTTGAATATTAGAACTCCTTAATTCAAATCACTTAAATTGAGGCAATGTCTTGTGTATGATTCTTATGTCTTATGTGGTAACATTGTCAACCTAAAAATACATCATGCCAGTATTGTGACGAGTTAACTCATATTTATTACTAAAATTGAATTATGAACATAAAGATAGTTCATCAGCATATGCAACAAAAATGAAAAAGCAGAGCATTGATGATAAATCAGATTTACCTTAAAACAATGAATCTTTAATGCATCAAATTGCACATCAAAATGATTTGCTAGAATTTCTTGGGTGTTTCCAATAGTCCCATATCCAGGTCTTTCTACCATCACTTTTACCGCCAGCTTTGTGTCTACCATTGTTAAGATGGTTTGTTGAACAAGTATTTGAACATTAAATTAATGAGTATAATAAACAGAATTGTCTTAAGCAAACACTACTTGTTTAATATAAAATAAAATTTGTTCTAGTACTAAAAAAATAAGCCATGTAGTCACTTACAAAGATAATTAGAACAATATTATCCTAATCACTTACGGGTAGTCACTTACAAACACATCTTCCTGATCATGTAAACACTTACCGAAAGTAGTCAATTACAGGCATGTCTACCTTATTTTTTGTCACTTATCAGAAACAGTCAGTTATACATTTCTCCCTGACCCCTTGCTCAAATCAACGTCACGCAACTTAATCCTAATTAATAAAGAACACTAACAATAACATATACATATATTACATAAACATACCTCAAATCTCGTTCTGGTTCGTCTGAGCAGCCTAAGATTCTAGATTTACCTCAAATCTCGTTCTAATGAATCTGAGAGGCTTAGATGCCCATGTTTAGCCGTGTAGGCAACACCTTTCATCTCTTGTTCTACCTAAAAATATTAGGCAAGCATTCACCAATAATAATCAACTATGCCAAATTACTTTCAAAACTGGCTAAAGATCATAATTACTTTATCATAAAATTGTCCACTCATGAAAAGTCTCGATAAATGATACTGATTCATAATGAGATCGATAACTTGTCAAAATAAATGAGCAGTGTGTTTGTCAAGTGACACCACACTTCGCAAAACACATTGATTACTTAAGTGTTATTCTGAAAGTCCTTTGTTTTTGGCAAAAATTAAAAATATTGTTTCTAAGGTGAGTCTCCCCTATGCGACTTGCCGCTAAAAAGAAATCGGATCCAGGTCGGGTTGACCCGGGTCAAACCGAATCAAACTCGTTGACTTTTTTTTTTTTAAAACTAAAATTCAGTTTTTTAAAAAAATTAATAAAAAAGTAACAATTGTTGTAAATTAAAAGTAGTAACATTTTTCAAAGTAACAATTATCGTAAATCAAATCAAGTTATTACTTTTCATCACATTAAATTATTACTTTTGTTATTTGGATGAGGCCTAATTTAAGTGAAAAAACTGAGACACCGAAGTCTCTCTTTAATGAGAGATCTTTGGTTTAGTTTCCAGCAAAGTGTGGGTTATATATTAGTTTAGTACTAAATTTGAATTGTACAATGTATATTGTTTCTAAGAAAATTGAGATGCATATACATTATAAATGTAAATAAACAGTTATCAACGGGGCTCATATATAATGTCAAGAGACTCAAAAGTCAAAATTTTAAAAAGCAGGTGAAAAATTGCACAAATTACATAAAAAGAATATAAAAGAAAATAAAAGGAAAGGCTTTAGTGTAGAAAAAATAGATGGTTAAAAACTTAAAAGCAGCGGTTTTACACCTCTTCTTAACTGGAGTTCCACTTTTCATTATTATTAGTTTATCAAGAAACTAATCTAACACTTAACCCTTAATTAAATTAAAAATCTTTATAAGTTGATTCTGTGTTATGATTCATAAAATAAAAACCCTTGACAATAGTAAGCAAGGATTCCTTGCTTAATTGCTTTGATTTAATTACTAGTATTTTTTATTTTAAAATCTGGGAGTTTAATAAATTATTTTAGTTTCGAATCTTCAAATTGGATCATGAATATGTGCATCGTTTTACAGATCTTATGGGACGGTACTCACATTTGTGATTTAAAAATTCTCTAAAATTTTGTACGACTTCAAAAATTAGAAAATTTTCCAAACTATATTGACCATGGGTCCAAAACATTTGGATTCATTCTTCTTGGGCCAAGCTTCCACTTTGGGCCGTAGAAAAGCTATGATGATTCTAGTCAACATATTGAGACCAACATGGTTTCAGTTTTATTTCTTCTAAATACGAAGATGATTATAAATTTAAAATAGTCGTTATAACTAATAAAAGAAAAATAAATAATACATAACCATATTATTCAAGCATTGGATTATAATAATTTACGACTAATAATGTATATAATATGTGACCATATTATTAAAGCATTGAATTTAAATGATTCAACAGTATTAATAAGACAACTCCTCATATGGCAACAAAAGTATCGCTTTTTAAATAATCCGTCTAGAGAGAGTGATGAGGTGATGGTGGTTGTTTCAATTTGGGGTTTAATTTCTAGTTGCGCGCAGAGGCTGTTCTGGGGGTGTGCAGGGTGGGTGACTGCACAGGGCCCCGAAAAAATGAGGGTCCCCAAAAATATATAAGCCCATATATACGTATATATAAATAAATTATTGAAACATTTAGTAAATATTCTATTAGCTCATTGGCAAGGCATGCTCTGTAGCTACACAGGATTCCTCCCTTCAGTAATTTTAGACACTTTTAAATCTTGTTTATTTCCTCTTTCCTAGGCCCATATTATATATATTGTACTTTTTACTTTTTTTTTTGTCCTTTTCTGGATGACCCCTAAATCCTAATGCATAAAATTAGAAAAAACAATGAAAAAAATTAAAAACGAAAGATGAGGAAAATAATAGGAACGACAATAGTATTTTGTCTTTTTAATAAAATTTCATGTAAAGCATCACTTTTTATGTGATTATGCTAATATTTTATTTGTTTATCATGTAATTTGTCAAAATTATAATTTACTAAAATAATATTGATTAATAATTTTTTATATTTTTTAAATATAAATAAAGGGCCAAATTTTAATATTATATATATTGTACTTTTTACTTT
This sequence comes from Agastache rugosa, assembly GCA_031470985.1. NCBI lineage: Eukaryota > Viridiplantae > Streptophyta > Magnoliopsida > Lamiales > Lamiaceae > Agastache > Agastache rugosa. The sequence goes on along the minus strand of CM062602.1, from coordinate 17,412,376 downwards.
TTTTTGTCCTTTTCTGGATGACCCCTAAATCCTAATGCATAAAATTAGAAAAAACAATTAAAAAAATTAAAAACGAAAGATGAGGAAAATAATAGGAACGAAAATAGTATTTTGTCTTTTTAATAAAATTTCATGTAAAGCATCACTTTTTATGTGATTATGCTAATATTTTATTTGTTTATCATGTAATTTGTCAAAATTAATTATAATTTACTAAAATAATATTGATTAATAATTTTTTATATTTTTTAAATATAAATAAAGGGCCAAATTTTAATAAGTGTTCCGAAATGGCTAAACACTACAAGCAAAAATGTGAAACTCATTTATTAACTCTTATAAAATTTTAATTATATTTTATTTTTTAGTAATTTTTATTGAAACAATTAATTTTATTTTTAAAGTTATTGTCTAGGTTTTTTATATGTTTATCATGTAATTGATTAACATAAATTATAATTTACTAAATTATAATTAAGTCATAAATTTTTTATATTTTTTAATTATAAACAAAAGGCCAATATTTTTAACATGCACAGGGCCCGCGTTATTCTAGCCCCGCCCTGTTTGCGCCACCGCCTGTTGGTCTTCCACCATATCTTGGGGGTTTCCACTTTGGAAAATCAACGACGGAAAACCAAAAGTTCGTTAGAGAGACAAGATAGAGGCCTGGGCCTGGGCCGGGGGTGGGGGCGGCGAGGGGGGGACGATGGCCACCAGTCTTAGTCTAGTGGCGGCGGTCTTGAAGTCGTTCTTCCTAAACTGACGACAAGAGAGATGAGAGGCTGAAAGAGCCTTTTTTTTTGTCTCTCATTTCTATGCTTTTTTTATTCCATTGCCATTATTATTTCTTTTTATTTTATTCAGTTTTATTTATGTATCTAATTTAATAATAAATAAAACGACGTTGTTTCATTCATCAAAATATATGGCCACATCAGCAATTACGACTGCCAAGTCATCTCCGATTTGGGGTTCTAGAGACCGGGGGAGCAAAATCAGATTATAAGTAGTAAAGGTTGGGAATTCTAACGCAGAATCTTTAATTGATATGCAAAATGAGAATTTGAAAAAAATTCATGGATTTAGCGGCAATTTGCCCAAAAAAATTATATATATGGTGGCAATAGTCCCAGAACTGACTCGTTATATGAGTACCCCAGTGTATTGTTAATTAACTTAATTATAGATTTTATTTTTATCTAAATGCTTACTTTATTTTTTTCTTTTCCTAATTATACTCTTTCCATCCACGAAAAACTTGCCACATTGTGGACGACAAGGGTTTCAACGATTGTTTGATGTGTTATGAGTGGAATAAGAGTCTCATCTTTTGATGTAGTTTTAAATTGAGCAATTATGTTGTGAGTGGAATAAGATTCTCAATTTTAATAGTTTTAAATTAATGGGGTGGGTCCAACAATGACAACTTTTATAAAAAATGGGATATGAGAGGATAATAAGGGTGTCTCCAGTGGTGGAAACCAGTTTCAGCTTCCAAATCGCCACATCAGCGCCACATCAGCTTTTGGAACCCACCTACTTTTTTATCTAAACACCTTCCACAACAATGAAACCAGTTTCTACTATTTAAAGGGTCCCACTATAATACACATTATCTTTATATATCTATACATAAATTATTAGTTTTGAACTTTAAAATATCATCATTTGCTCGTTTCAAATCGGATTTTTACGATTTTTATGTCGAATAAAAGCTCTCGTCGTAATCTTTAATATAAGATATATGTTCGATATGTTTTAGACGAGCTAATAGGTCCGTATTTATGAAAAACTACAAAAAAAATCGAAATGAAAAAAAGGAGAAAAAAAAAAAGTCAAAACTGGCGGCCACCCCCACGCGCGCGTGTACTGCACGCGCCAACCAGCGCGCGCGTGTGGTGCACGCGCCGTGGGTGACGCGCCCAGCCGCCCCTGCTTCTGCTCCCAGCCGCTACCTTTCTTCCCTTTTCTCCCCTTGCACCCAGTTTCAAAACTGAAACTGGTTTCCAGTTTCAAAACTGGAAACCAGTTTCTTTTCTCCACAATGGTGGATTTGGTGGGTTCCAAATTTTGGAACCCACCGTTGGAGATACCCTAAGTGAGTGAGTTGTGTAAGGTCTATCTATAAATGGATATGATAATTTTTTTGTGAACAAATCCGAAAAGAAAATTATGGCAAATTTTTTGTGGACGGAGAGAACACTTATTATTGTAGGTATGTTGCAGGTGCATTAATTTCTCTAATCGCTTCAACTCCAAATTTTTTTTTTAATATTAAAAATAAACTAATAACGATGTAGAAGCCGGGGGATTAGCTAGGAATCAACCATATTTTTTTAGATTAACGATCCAATTTGCTGAATATTACCAATTGATTTAACTGTTTAATCCATGATTTTAGATGAAGGATCCAATCAGATTAGGGATGTGATATATCTGTAAGATGAATACATATTATAATTAAATAATCTGGGGAAGGTAATTAGTCTTTATGAATCATAAATAAAAAAAAATATATATATCTTCGTTTTCTTCTCCTTTTTTTTCCTAATTTTTGAAATATGTGAACGAAAGTGTCATTCAAAAAAAAAAATTTGTCATTCCAATAAAACATGTGTCATTCTAAAAAAGTCAAGTGTGTTTCTAAAAATCTTTTTTCTTTTTTTGGCAAAAATTCAACAGTATTGTTTCAGAATTTCTCGGATAACGTTTGATATGTCTTGCCCATGAGGCCTAGCTCAATTGGCTAGTTGAGGCACCACAAGACTCTCCTTAGCGAGAGGTTTTGGGTTCAATCCTGCCTGCGTGCGGTGTAGTATATTTTCCACTTTGTTTGGTGGTATAATGGTCCCACCCTGTGTGGTGGTGTAGTGATCCCACATTTATGTGATGTAGAGGTCCCGCCTATATGGTGGTGTAGTGCTTGATTAGATTATATATATATACCTTGTAATTCTCAAAAAAAAAAAAAAAAAAAAAACGTTTGATAAGTCTTCCTAAATTACCATTTATTCTCATTACTTTAACTGATAAATGTGTCTATAATGGGTTATAGTTTCCACTAATTAATTAGAAGTATATTTGGTACTTCAGTTTAATTTATTTCTTAATATAAGTGCAATAAAATAGCACTAATGTTATACATGAAGGAAGTAGTACATATAAAATTGAGATGCATATAGAGTATAACTGCAAAACTGCAAAATAAGAGTTATCAATTGGGCTCGTATAATAACAAGACCTTTTTTTTTTTAAGATACAATAATGTCAAGAGACTCAAAAAAAAAAATTACATAAAATGAAAGACTCCCCACCAACAAATGAGAAGTCTCTCTTATTTTAAATCACACGCACTAACATGAAAATACCAAATTTGACCTTCCACACTCATACGGTGCAGTACCGGTGATTGAATTGATTTTCTTCATTAAAACAATAGTAGTTTTAATTAACAGTGTCTAGTGCAGTAGCATCGGCGGCGGAAGCCGCGGCAGTGGCCGCCGTGAAAGCCCTCAGTCTGACACACCGCCGCGCAATTGGCTTTTCTCACACAAAGTCCCTTGAACCGGTGGCTCTTTGACTCGCATGTCCTTGCCTCCGCCACCATGCCTGATTAATTTCAAAAATATTTTCAAGTATTCAGTAAATAAAAATAAATAAATAACATTCTATTGATACAGCAACTTAATTTAACGTATTAATTACTATTATTATTTTTTAGGGGAAACTTAGATGTTATTGTTACGATATATCATTAATTTAATTACTATTAAATTGTACATGGATCAGTCTAACTAATTTATTTAAATTAATCCATGTACGTGTGTGATCACTTGTCATTTACGGATATTGAAAATAAATAGAAATGGTAGAGATGTGGCATTTATATTGACATACAGAATTGAACTCTATTAAAAATAATACAAATTAATTGAAGAATCATATGATACTTTATCAATCTAATTTAATTTATGTAATAGGATGACAGTTCTTGGAGCCTAATTTAAGCACAAATACGTAATTATATGAGTTTGCATTACTTAATGAACCGGTGCAGTTTAAATATAGGAACTATGAACATTAATGATGATTAGAAAATTTCAAAATTTCCATGCACGCAATATATATCTGAAATAAAACTGCAAAGAATAGAATTAATGGTAGGATGATGAAGATTTGTACCAGTGCAGAAGACAAGCATCAGCATTAGGAAAGCAGTAGCAAACAACCTCAGAAAGTTGCTCATCTTCTCACAGTGTGTGTGTGTGTGTGTTGTGTGAGAGAAAGAGAGTGATGTGCAAGATAGAGTTGGTAGTGAGGCCTATATATAGCCAAAGAATTGCTAAAATAAGCTCCCATGTTTTATAAAGTTTTGATTTCACATTTTATTTTATTAATCCATACTACGCGTCATGCGTATTCATAAGGATATAATTTTCAAAAATACAAATCGAGATAAACAGAAAAGCGAAGGTGTATCAACAATGAGATGACTACTCAGAACCACTAACATTTTCCTCACTTTTTTTGCTTAATACAGCTATATCCTACATATGATGCACTTTAATTTCATTTTATTTTATTTTTTTAATATTTTCAATTAGGTGTATATGTATCAAAGTTGCTCTCTTTGCTCCATTTGTGGCTCCCCACTTTCATTACATAGCCTTTTTTTCCCTCCTTTTTCTTGGTTTCACTTTTGCCTTTAGCAATGTCTAGCAGCTTCTACAAGTAATTAAATTTCAAAATCAAATTTGCCAAATTCGATCTTCTTCTTTTTTGAGATTGTATTGCAAGATTTCTACAGTTTTAGATAATTTTGCAAGTAGCTAATTAGTTTTGAGGTGGTTGTTAATAAATTTAGTTAATTAGTACTCCCTCCGTCCCCCAAAAGTGTGGTCCAATTAATATTTTATATCTCACATATAATTAAATTTGGACCACACTTTTGGGGGACGGAGGGAGTATTATAATAAAGAAACATATATATATATAGGGAGTGTAACTAGTGAAAAGAGTCCTTAAACTAAGAAATATGAATAAATCCCAACCCTTGATCCACAATAGATGGATGGCTAGATTTGAAGCGAGTCGGATCCGGGTAGGACCCGAGTCAACAGTTTGGACCCGGGTCAACCCGTTGACTTTTCAAAAAAAAATTCTATTTTTTTAATAAAGTGTGGTGCATCTCAATACAATATGTGGTGCATCTCATTACACAGTGTGTTGCATCTACACATTGTGATGCATCTCATTATACATGGTGGTGCATCTCATTGCACATAGTATTGCATCTCAAAATGCATTGTGGTGCATCTCATAATACATGGAGATTTATCTCATACACTATGTGTGTGTGTATAACTATATCAAAACGAGGGAAAATCTTGGGGTGATTTGGTATGATAAAATCAAACTACTTTTTAAATCATTGTATTCATACCATATCAATAAGTAAGTGTTTGGGATTTTTTTTTTTTTTTGTCTCCGCCTTCGGCTCCGATTTTAATTTATAGATAATGATTGTGGCAACATTATATGTTTTTTAGCTCGCTCCGAGGCCTTCGGCTCCCCTCGTTCGACTCTTGAAAAAAATAAAAAATAAAAATAGTGAAAAAGAATATTAAAAAATTAAAAATGGTGCATCCCAATACACTTAGTGGTGCTTCTCATTGCATAGTTTGGTGCATCTCATTGCACAGTGTGGTGCATATCATCTGACTCATAAAAAAAATCGAAAATTAAAAAAAAATCGAAAAAAAAACCCGAAAGTCAACGGCTTGACCGGATTCGACACGTTGACCCGGATCCGACCCGGTTTGACCTGGGTCAGATCTGACCCTCCATCCCTTGTAGATGTATGGTGGAGATTTATTCCTATTTCTTACGTTAAGATCCATTCTTATATGATCATTTCCATATATATATATATATATGGAGTGGATCTGGTGAGAACACTCTCTTAAGTAAGAACTAAGAACAAAATCCAGCCATTAATACACCAAGATCCAGCGGTCAGATTTTGATCTTTTATTTATTACCACATATCCCCAAAAAATCGATTACAACTAAAATCATCTAATGAAGGGTGCAAAAGTAAAAAACAAAATAACCAAATTAGATGGGGCGCTATATCCGGGATTTGGGAGCAAGATATGTGTTGATTTTTTTCTTAATTTATCGTTTTTTTTTGTGGGTTTAGGATTCAAAATTTTCAACAAATATTAATTATTGCATAGCTTCTGTCATTCCCAAATCCTGATTTTAATCATAGGCGACGCAAATATATTGCATATTTTAGTAAAAACAAAATCACCAAATCAAAGGCAAAGCAAAACCAAAAACCAAAATATATTGCATATATTGATAATACTTGTTTATGCATTACGATAATACTCCCTCCTATTCAAAATGTAAGTCTTTTTAGAGTTGTGCACACAAATTGAGGAAATTTATTTTTATCAAATTTAACCTTGATAAATTATGAATTGAAATTAGTGAATAGTGAAAATGTGAGTTTGGAGGTGAGTTAATTAGGGGTAATTATGGATTTTGAAGGTGAAAAAATGCTAGAATGACATATATTTTGCAAAAGTTATAAAAGCCTAAAAAGACTTGCATTTTGAATAGGAGGGAGTATATTTTTTTGTGAATTAATAATTGATGCATTACTTTAAGGGTGTTTGTGCATCATAATAGTGACGTAAATGCATAACCAAAAACCAAATAAGGTATTAATGTGTCATATATTAGGATTATTTAACTCTATATTGCAGTATATATAGTAAATTATGTATTACATTTTGCATTCAATGTTTCGTAGTGATGCATTTGATAATACTTGTTTATGCATTACTATAATATATTTTTTTGTGAATTAATAATTGATGCATTACTTTAAGGGTGTTTGTGCATCATAAATAGTGACGGAAATGCATAACCAAAAACCAAATAAGGTATTAATATGTCATATATTAGGATTATTTAACTCAATATTGTAGTATATATAGTAAATTATGTATTACATTTTGCATTCTTTGTTTCGTATTGATGCATTTGATAATATTGTTTATTCATTACTATAATATTGTTTATAAATTAATAATTGATGCATTACTGTAATTAGGATGTTTGTGCATTATAATAATGACGGAAATGCATTATCAAAAATCAAATAAGGTATTAATATGTCATATATTATTATTATTATTATTATTATTATTTAATTCTATATTGCAGTATCGTAAATTATGTATAATATTTTGCATTATTTGTTTTGTATTGATGCATTTGATAATACTGTTTACGCATTACTATAAGGTTGTTTGTGCATTACAATAATGAAAAGCATGCATTACCAAAAATCGAATATAAAAAAATATTAAATAGTATCAATCCAAACCTGATAAAAACATATACGAGCAATTTTCACGAAATTTTAAAAACCAAAAAAATGTAAATTAACTTTTATGTGGATAAACAGTGTATATAATTATGAATACATTATATTGGTACATGACTACATGTACAAGTAATTGATTTGGATTTTTTAATTTATTAATATAATGTATTCCATGTGAAATAGCACTAATTTGCAATTTGGAGTCGTGTCTAACTATAATTGAGTGCTATTGTTTATTTATGAATAATCTCATTTTTCAATTATTCAACCATTTCATTTTACCTATCAGTAATGTTAATTGAATAATTAGTTAAAAATATTAGCAATTGAGTATCATATATATTATTATATTGACAAAAAGATAATGACGACAGTATTGCATTATATATAGGTAAAAAAAATGATTTTTATTTAATTAAACAAACTGAAAGTTTCGTGTAAGGAAGTCCAATGAATAAATCCCATGATTTAAGGAAATGTTCAGTTACGTTAAAAGAAATAAATACTCAAATACCCCTGCACAATTTAATTGTACCGATCATAATTAAAAATGGTAGAATAAATATTGACCGTTGATCATAAAATATAAACGCACAAGATTAGTTCTTATTTCTCATATAAGTGAGTGTTCTTATTTGATCCTTCCTCTATATATATATATATATTAGTAGCTATTCAATTCAACCTAAAAAAAGAAGGGTAAATCTCACTTTTTTTCTTTATTTATTTCACACGCTCAATTCTGATCTTGGAGTTATTTTTTGTCCATCCAAATTGATCGACTCTTAAAAGTGAAATAAATAATCTGCTATTGCTCTCAATACGTAGTTGCTTTAGAACCATAAGTTGGCAGTAATTTTGATTGTTTTTCCTTTAGTAACACTTATAATAGATATATCTTTGTTGATAAAGGTTGTTAATGTATTGCATGCATTTTAAAATATTGGTATTACATTAAAATGTTGATGTTACACCCAAGAATTTGTTTCGTAAAAAAATATTTTATTTCAATGAGACAATGATATAAATAAGCAGCAATATTGTTCACTAATTATATTTAGAATGCTTATAAAAATAACATTCACCATTGAAAGTAAATGAAAGAATGATGACGTATAAAAAATAAAGAAAAGCTAAATCAATAACTATCTAACAGAATGTATTTAATTTTATTTATCTTATATTTGTATATACTTTATTATTAAAAAATTGCCATTTAAAAAAATAGTTTGGTTTTTCTAAATATCCTACATAACTACATTTGTTTTTGGCCTTTTCATATTATTTTAATTTCCTTTTTTTCAATTTTAGCTTTGGCGCCGGGTGTATGAGTCGTATGACGCGCTAACGCTAAAGCAAAATGCACGCACACATTTTCTTTGAAACCATTAAACCCTTTATTTTGTACCTAGAAGATGATCTAGTGATAGAGTGAGTTGTCTGAGACCGAAAGATATCGGGTTCAAATTTCACCAATGGCTCTATAAATCGAGTCTATCACACTTGTACTTTGAAAGTGTGATTTATCTACTTTATGTAGTGTAGACACATTAAATTCACGACCAATAAATTGGTGACACGTGGAAAATAAATAAATACATATCAAATTATATCTTTTATTTATATTTTAGGGATTTGATTAAAGATAATTCCTAAATTAAATAAATATAAATTGGTATTTAAAACATGGAGATTTTCGGCCAATCGGAAATCGCCATGTGTCAAATCTGCATAGAAAATCAAATATGTGATTATGATAATTATCAGATTTGATTGTGATAACTACAAATTTTGAGGAGCCAATAAGATTGTGCCACCTCACAAAGCCTCAAGATGGAGCCCAAAAGCCCACCAAATCTACTCTATTTTCACCTATAAATAGAGGTGATTAGAGAGGTCATAAACACACCAAAAAATCATATTGAAGAGCTCAAGAGTTGTAGAGAATTTCTCTAAGAATCCTCTCCAACATTCAAGGCGTTCTTTCAAGGTGTTCTTCAAGGAAAACAAGGCGTTCTTCGTGGGAAGCAAGGCGTTCTTACCAAAAGCGTCCAAAGTCTAGCGTTTGATTCAGAAATAAGGCGTCGGCCCTCTGGATTAACGTTATAAAGTCAAACATCAAATCCGATAAAGATCAAGGAGACGCTAAATCTCCGAAAATCCCGGAAACTGTTTGAAGATCGTTCAAGAACAAATCGAAGAGACGAATCAGAGGATAAAATAGAGATCGCAACCCGCACTTCTATTTTGATCTATAAATATTTATTTGTACACAATTTATCGTGTTTATTATATTAAATACATAAAATTTGTGTTTACAAATTTTGGCACGCCCGGTGGGGACCTCTCTACCTCTCATCTCTACTCTTCACCAAAATCTTGAAGGATGTCTCCAAAAACTAAAGATGCTAGTGAATCTATTTCAATGGCCTCTTTGGAGAGTGATGGCGTCATGACGCGAAGCAAAGCTAAAAAAATACAAGAAGCTGCTAAGTCAATCTCTATCACGGAGCAAGAGCTGCACCTTGCTGCTATGAATGAAGAATGCGATGACATAGGAGATGGATCTGCATCGCCCAAAAGCCATTCGGCAGAAAGTTACTCATTTGAGGCTCCTGTTATGACAACAAACGCGTCTACAGTAGAGGAGCAACTTGCAAATCTAACAAGGATGATGGAAAGCATGGGCAAGCATATCCTAGAACAAGATGCCAAGATCTCAAAACTCATAAGAGAGAAAGAAGAATCAAGTTGTAAGGATAATAATGAAGATGACGAGAAAAACGACGATGAAGCCTCCCAAAAGCAGGAAAAGCACGAAGAAAGGAAGTCGCATGATAAAGACTTTCAGTTCTCTTTCGACGGTTTCATCTTAATAGACCAAGTCAAGGAGCTTATTGAAGGAATCATAAAAGACAAATTTGAGGGAAGCTCCAAGTCTTCATTGGTTTACTCAAAACCTTACACTCAAAGAATTAACAACTTGAGGATGCCGCTCGGCTATCAACCACCTAAGTTTCAACAATTCGATGGAAAGGGTAATCCGAGACAACACATAGCTCACTTCATTGAAACTTGTAATAATGCTGGCACCTTTGGAGATCATTTGGTTAAGCAGTTTGTTCGTTCACTCAAAGGAAATGCTTTTGATTGGTATACGGATTTGGAGTCAAACTCAATTGACAATTGGGAGCAGCTTGAGCACGAGTTTCTCAATCGCTTCTATAGTACTAGAAGAACTGTTAGCATGGTGGAACTCACAAGTTCCCGTCAATTCAAAGAAGAGCCAGTGATCGATTACATCAATAGATGGAGGAATCTTTGTCTTAATTGCAAAGACCGATTGTCAGAATCATCTGCTATTGAAATGTGCATTCAAGGGATGCATTGGGGCCTGCAATACATTCTGCGAGGGATTCAACCAAGGACATTTGAAGAATTGGCCACAAGAGCACACGATATGGAGTTGAGCATGGCAGCAAGTGGAATTGGAGGACCGCCAATCCAAGAACCTCGTCGGGTTAAGGAGAAGCAAGAGTTCAAGAAAGGAGCCAACTCTTTTGACAAAACTCCAAAGAAGGAGTCAATGGCGATCAAAGCGACTCCTATCAAGTTCTCAAGAAAGGATGCCAATAAAGAAGATAAGCAGAATGTCTCTCAAGGCATGAGGCAAAGAAGGTTGACCCTAGAAGAAATGCAGCAAAAACAATATCCCTTTCTAGACTCTGATGTCTCTGGGATATTTGATGACTTAGTCAAAGAAGGACTTATTGAATTGCCAGAAATGAAAAGGCCAACTGAAGCAGGACAAACTGATGATCCAAAATACTGCAAGTATCATCGACTAGTAGGGCATCCCATACATGATTGTTTCATTTTCAAAGATAAGATCATGCAACTTGCCCGACAAGGGAAAATATCGCTTGAGGAAGACAATGCCGCCGCAAATAATGTCACTTCCGAGAACATAAAAAAAGGTACTGAAGCCTTGTGCGGTATGGTGAGCCAAGTAGAAGGTCAACTCAAGTCAAGTGTGGCTGATGATGAAGATGTCCTAGTGGTGACCTTTTCCGATGAAGACTTGCAGCTTGGAGCCGAACCTCATAATAGACCTTTGTTTGTAAGTTGCTACACTAATGAGCAAAGAGTGAATAGAGTACTCATTGATGGAGGATCCGCGGTCAATATTTTACCACTAAGGTCTCTTAAAGAGTTGGGGATTCAAGTTGGTGAGCTCACAAGCAGTCGGTTGATGATTCAAGGTTTTAATCATGAAGGACAAAGAGCTCTTGGTACAATAAGGCTGGACTTACTAATGGATGATATGAGTTCAACTGCATTGTTCCAAGTAATTGATGCCAAGACATCTTATAATATGCTCCTTGGTCGACCATGGGTGCACGAAAATGGTGTCATTCCTTCAACGTGGCATCAATGTTTCAAATATTGTCGAGATGGCATAGTGAAGAAAGTGGTTGGTGATCACAAGCCCTTTACAGAAGCTGAATCACACTTTGCCGATGCAAAGTACTACATGACAAAGACAAAGGCTACCAAAGAAGAGCAGGTCGAGTGTCATAAAGAGCCTGAAAGCAGTCAAAAGAGCAAGAAGGAGGCTTTAACCATTAAGGAAAAATCTTTGGATGGACTCACTATGCCTTTGACAAAGATTGATACAACAAAACCAACTCATCCACCACTTGAAGGATTTGTTCGTCCAAAGCAAGGTGGTACTACCGAACATGGTGAACTTTCGAGCCCTGAAGTTGCTAAATGCTTCGGCCCAAAAGCATATGAACTTCTGGTCAAAGCCGGTTATGATCCCAAAGAAAATCCTAATTTGAAGCCCAACTTGAAAGTTACAAACCAAGATGATCATGGACTTGACAATCCCCAAAAACTCTTAAAGAAAAATGGTCATATTGTCCAAAGTACCAAGACAGGCCTAGGATTCGTCCCACGAAATCCCATTCGTATTGCCATCAAAAGGGCAACTACCAATCACATCTTTGAGGTGGAGGTATCATCTACATCAACAAGCCTCCCACACGAAAGAAAAGTTGAAAGAGTATCGGCCTTCAAGAGATTAGGAGAAGGATGGATCGAAAGAGTGTCTGTTTTCAAGAGATTGAGCAGGGATAAAAGTATGAAGAAAAGCATGTCAAAAGAAAAGCCACAAATGACTCAGAAATTGAGGAGTCTAATCCCATCTCGAATGAAGAGAAGTACTATACTCTCTGTATCATGTGGAAGGGAGTTGAAAGCTAGGATGAAAACTGTTATCCTCACCCAAGACTCTAAAAATGATGAAGATGAAGAAGATAGAGAAAGTGTGGCTTCGTCTTACCACGCTATCGAAAGTATCCAAAATCCTACTTCTCACAGTAGATTGCAACGAGATGTCGCCCATCTACTTAGAAGTGGCATTATTAGAGCAAGAGATATAACAGAGATGGTTAGAGTAAGAAAGAGAGATGGAACAATGAGGATGTGCATAGATTTCAAAAATTCCGAGCAAAGGAATGAAGATGTCGCCTCATCACACCATATCACTCTCTGTGAAGAAGTGAGCATTGAAGAAGAAGATGCGGACATAGCGCCCCCACAATTTGAAGAAGGTGTGAAGTCCACTATTGATGAATTGAAAGAAGTTAACTTGGGCACTATAGATAATCCACGACCCACTTACATCAGTGCTTCACTGACTGCCGAGGAAGAGCATTCATATGTTGAACTTTTGAAAGAGTTCAAAGACATATTCGCATGGTCGTACAAAGAAATGCCAGGATTGAATCCGAAGATAGCTGTTCATCACTTAGTCATTAAGAAGGGGGCACGACCTGTCAAGCAAGCTCAACGTCGATTTCGACCCGAGTTAATTCCATTGATTGAAGCCGAAGTGAACAAGCTCATTGAAGCTAGATTCATCAGGGAAGTAAAGTATCCAACATGGATCTCTAGTATTGTCCCTGTAAGAAAGAAGAATGGACAAATTCGTGTCTGCGTCGACTTTAGAGATCTCAATGAGGCATGCCCTAAGGATGACTTTCCACTGCCCATTGCTGAATTGATGATTGATGCTACAACCGGACATGAAGCTTTATCGTTTATGGATGGATCTTTCGGTTACAATCAAATTCGAATGTCACCAATCGATGAAGAAATGACGGCATTCCGTACTCCAAAAGGAATATTTTGCTATACCGTGATGCCGTTTGGATTAAAAACGCCGGCGCTACATATCAAAGAGCCATGTACGCAGAAGATATTTGATGACATACTCCACAAGAACATTGAATGTTATGTGGACGATGTGGTGGTGAAGTCAAAAGTAAGAAGTGACCATTTGCAAGACTTGAGAATAGTCTTTGAACGGTTGAGAAAATACGAGCTAAGGATGAACCCGTTAAAATGTGCCTTTGGAGTAAAGTCCGGAAAGTTTCTTGGTTTCATCGTCCGCCATCGAGGGATTGAAATCGAGCAGGCAAAGATTGATGCAATTTTGAAGATGCCGGAACCTCGGAATATTCATGGTGAAGAGTCTACAAGGAAAGTTGGCATATCTACGAAGGTTCATCTCGAATCTAGCTGGACGGTGTCAACCCTTTAGCCGAATTATGAAAAAAGGCATACCATTTGAATGGGATGAATCATGTAAAAATGCCTTCAAAAGTATCACGACTTACTTGATGAAACCTCCTGTTTTGGCTGCACCTGTCGCGGGTCGTCCTTTGATCTTGTACCTTGCCGCTCAAGAACGCTCTATGGGGGCATTACTTGCGCAAGAAAATGAGAATGGAAAAGAGAATGCTCTATACTACTTGAGTAGGATGATGACGCCAAACGAGTTGAAGTATTCTCCAATTGAGAAGTTGTGCTTGGTTTTGATATTCTCTATCCAGAAATTAAAGCATTATTTTCAAGCGCATACCGTGCGTCTCATTTCTAAAGCAAATCCATTGAAGTACGTCATGTCTAAGCCCGTACTCTCAGATAGACTTGCGCGTTGGTATCTCTAACTGACGGTTTGAAATTGTGTATGTTCCCCAAAAGGTAGCAAAAGGACAAGTGCTAGCGATTTCTTAGGCGATCATCCAATTCTGCCGAGATGGGAGTTAACTGACGATCTCCCAGATGAAGACGCACTTTTAATTGACATTTGCTCTCCTTGGGTGATGTACTTCGATGGAGCATCTCACAGAGAAGGAGCTGGGGCAGGAGTTGTGTTTGTAACACCCGAAAGACAAGTACTGCCATATTCTTTCACCTTGACTGAAAATTGCTCCAATAATGTAGCAGAATATCAAGCGCTTATCATCGGCTTGGAAATGGCGGTGGATGCAAAAAGATTACACATGAAAGTATATGGTGATTCTAAATTGGTGGTGAATCAAATACTCGGATTGTACGAAGTTAAGAAGCCAGAGTTACTTCCATATGTCAAGTATGCCCAAAGAATCATCGCATGGCTTGGAGATGTAGAAATTGAGCATGTACCAAGAAGTGAAAATAAGCAAGCTGATGCACTGGCCAAACTTGCTTCTACTATAGCTATGTCTGAAGATAAGATCTCTATACCAGTTTGCCAAAGCTGGGTCGTTCCACCTCTCTTTGAAGAAGAAAATTGTGAAGACAATGATAGCAATGTTGTTGAAGTCTTTGAGATAGAAGAAGAAGATTGGCGCCAAGTATTTGTTGATTACTTGAAATACGACAAGCTGCCAAGTGATCCACGTAGAAGAGTTGATGTCCGCCGTCGGGCTACTCGCTTCATTTATTTCAAAGACACACTTTATAGGCACTCATTTGATGGAATTTTCCTGAGATGTTTGAACAAAGAAGAAGCTACAAAAGCCATGAAGGAAGCGCATTCAGGTATTTGTGGCGCTCATCAATCTGGTCCAAAGTTACATTTTCGGATCAAAAGAATGGGTTACTACTGGCCAACCATGGTGAAAGATTGTATGGAGTATGCTCAGAGGTATCAAGCTTGCCAGTTTCACGCAAATCTCATTCATCAGCCACCTGAGCCCCTACACCCCACAGTCGCTTCATGGCCTTTTGATGCTTGGGGCATGGATGTTGTAGGGCCTTTGACAAAATCATCAAGGGGGCATTTATATATCTTGGCTGCGACAGATTACTTCTCCAAATGGGCTGAAGCAATACCATTAAGAGAAGTAAAGAAAGAAAACGTTGCTGATTTCATCAAAGGCCATATCATCTATCGTCATGGAATTCCTCGATACATCATTACTGATAATGGAAAGTCCTTTAGTAATGCCTTCATAGATAAACTATGTGGAAAGTTTGGTTTCAAGCAGAGAAAGTCATCCATGTACAATGCGACGTCGCTAATGGATTGGCTGAAGCTTTTAATAAGACACTGTGCAGCTTATTGAAGAAAGTTGTGGCCAAGACAAAGCGTGATTGGCATGAGAAAATTGGAGAAGCATTATGGGCTTACAGAACTACTCACAGGACCCCTACACAAGCAACTCCTTACTCATTGGTGTATGGCGTGGAAGCTGTAAATCCTCTTGAGCAACAAATTCCATCATTAAGAATAGCTATCCAAGAGGGCTTGACTGAAGAAGAGAATGCTCGTCTACGCCTTGAAGAATTAGAAGCCCTAGATAAAAAAATACTTGAGGCTCAACAAAGACTGGAATGCTATCAAGCTCGTCTTTCAAAGTCTTTCAATAAGAAAGTCCGGCCACGCTCTTTTCAAGTTGGAGACTTGGTGCTAGCTGTGAGAAGGCCAATCATCACTACTCATCGTGTTGGAAATAAATTCGTATCGAGATGGGATGGTCCTTATGTCGTCAAGGAAGTCTACACCAATGGTGCATACAAGTTGGTTTCCAAAGAGAATGTGAGAGTTGGTCCAATCAACGGGAAGTTCTTGAAACGTTACTATCCCTAAAAGATGGGAGTGTACCTGCAAAAACAAAAAAACAAAAAAAACAAAAAAACAAAAAAAAAGAAAAAAAAAGCCAAAAAGAGAAAGAAGACAGCTCCATGACGCACGAGCCTAAACTGCATGTTACTCCTGGCCCGCATGAGTATAAACTGTGAAAGGCAACCACCAAAGAAAGTGTACGTGGTTAAACTACTAACTTCTCCACCAAGAGTTAAGTTAATGTGGCTAAACTTAATTATCCCACCAAAAGGTAAATTTATGTGGTTAAACTGATATATACTCCACTTTGTCTATATAGTGGTTAAAAAAATAGTCACTCCCGGCCCGTACGAGTATAAGCGTGTACGGCACCCCCCTCTTAAAACACAAGTTGATCTTTTGAACTACGTTTTGACTTGATCCTTTTCTTATATAAAAAGGTACGTAGGCAGCTTAGATATATTCTAAGTTCAGTCATGTTTTGTGTTTTCCTTCAAATTGGATGATTACAATCATATTTTGGATTGTGATTTATATTGGATAGTTGTGGTGAAATAGCACAAATATTCAAAGAGAAGTGGTATTCAAGTATGAGAAGAAATATGAAAAAGAAATACCAAGTACTTTATTGCATAAAAAAATGCAAAGAATGAAAAAAAAAAAGAAAAGAAATAAAAAGTGCAACAAAGCAAAGAAACAATGTCTAAGCAAAAGGATCTTGGTCTTTCAATGATTGTTGAGCAGCCTCCAAAAGAACCTTTGCATTCTTCAAGTTCTCCAAGACTTCATCATCAATTAAGGGGGCATTCTTGAATTTATCAACTTTTTCCTTAAGCTCCTTAATATCAGCATGAATGACTTGAAGTGCTTCTTGTTGTTTCTTAACAGAACTGGCCAACTCATTCTTGCGTCTCTCCAATTCAGCGAGCTTCTTTTTGTCAGAATCCAATTTGGCAGCATCAACCTTTTCTTTAGCACGAACTTCACGAAGACGAGCTTTGTCCTTTTGGTGTTGCTGTGCAGAAATTTCTCCAATTTCACGAGATGCGGATCTTTCTTTATCATAATCAATAGCTCTAGCAAAAAATGTGTTAATGCTATTCTCAACATAAGAGAGATCAAAGTTAGACTTGAAACTCTTCATACGAGAAAAACCACTCCGTATCTCATCCTCGATTGATGATACAAAGTCAGCTTCAGTTCTTGTCATCTTGCTACGAAGTTTGTACCAAATTCTTTGGAGAAATAACCGTAGCTCATCATCAATCGTGTTGCTGCCATAAAACTCGGAAACAGCTCCAAGTTGAGGTCTACGAACCTGCTTATCAAGAATTGGAGTCTCTTTTGGTTGATCAAGTTCAACAGACGCATGACTATCTTGCGAATCTTCTTCATCATCCATCCCAAGACTCTTTATCACCTAAAAGGAAGAACATGTTAAGAAAAGAATAATAACAAAAGATAACGACATATGAGTAAGGCAAAGGAAAACCTCATATGCAATCGCATTTGATTGGTGATGATCGCTTTCAACATGATCATTGATAAGTTCTTGAGACTTTGCACGTTTTTCATGTCTCCAACAATGCTCATTATCGCTAGCGAGTCCGATACAATCGGAGTCGCTTTTCGCTTACCATTAGAGTGGCTAACCTCAATAGGTTTATCTTGTTCCTCAAAGACATCAATTGCTTTACGGGTCAAGGTTGGAAGCTCATCAATCTATAAAATTTTTGTATGCTTGATCCCACCAATTCCTGTAGGCAATAGAACAAAGCTTCTTTGCATTGGAAGTTAAGCTTGGAAAGCGAGCCCTTGATTTGGATTTATACAATGAGCATGCACGCCAATATTTGATTCCATCAGTCAAAGATGCTTTGCGAATATCTTGAGTAAGAATGCCCGGCACGTCTTGGTAGTAGCCAAACTGACGACTAAAACGATGCGGACTATATGGCTCAAGGATGAAACTATCATCTAATCTCCGAGTCAAGTAATTGGAGCGAATGGCCATGAAGTAACACCGTTGGGATTCAATCGCTTGTTCGATATCAATATACACGATGTCTTTGTTCTTGGTAAGCATAGTACAGTTCCAAGAGATTAGATCCCACTTGTGGACTCGCCTACGAGCTTCGCTATGATCATAATATCTCGCACCTCCTTCACCCGAATACTGAATCATGCTAGGAATGCAGAAATCTCGTTCAAGAGGGAAATGAGTCTTGAAGTAGTGTGACATCCACCCATAAACAAAATGAATTGGAAACACTGCTCGAACTTCTGAAGGCTTTTGAGAGTTTGAAATAAGATTCAGACCTCGGAAGATACTCGCCAAGACTGGAATAGTGAGAGATATTGTCTTTCCATTTGCCATCATGCTCGCCATTTTGAAAGTGGTTGGTCTAATCACCTTAGTATCATCATCAGGAAGAACAAAAGCACAGAGCCAACAAGTAATGTAGGCAGCCAAGTATGTTTCATCCCAATTTCTATCTTTCACATCAAGCTTTGCAAATAAAGCTTTCTCTATGGAAGTCCATGGCTCGTGGCTCTTGATGTCACCGGTGGGATTATGAGTTGACTTGGGGCGACCTGATTTCTTTTCTTTGCGCGGAGGAGGCGGCTGATATCTTCTTCGACCAAAATTTGATCCAAGCCTCAATCGTGACAGGCCTATTCTGAAATCCATCGTCGCTCTTCCCAAGAAGATGGTAAGAATGAAGTAAATGTCGACAACTCATAGGGATATGTAATTTATCCCTACTCATTCCAAGAAGTTCTCTCGTACGAGGTACTACTTCATCATAAAGCGTTCCAAGGGAAGGGAGCCCAGACAAGTAATGCAAATCCCATAAGGAAATAGACAATTCACCAGACGAAGTCAATAGAGTGTTTGTCGATGGACACCAAGCTTCACAAAATGCCTTCATCACTTCGGTATTCCGATCATAAGTAAACAATGATGCATACACGGAATCATAAATTCCAACACGGCGGAGCTCCTTTCCGTAGCGACTAAGGATGTCTTCACTCCATTCCCAATATCCCGCAATATGGTGGAATTCGCCAAAAAATTTTGTCTTGTCTCCCCATTTGGCACTGCCTTCAACGATGCTTCGACCCAAAGTTGGCAACGGACTAGTCTCTTTAGTTTGTCTATGGTGAGCATATTGCAGAGACCACAACACCGGTGTTTTGGTCGCATTGACCTCACGAGTCCACCCCGATTCATGCAAAGGATTTGTAAACTTAGGCCACTCACTAGCATATGTGCCAATCAATGACTTGTATACTTTGAGATGGGTTCCTCTTTCCAAAGTTTGCTTCTCATTATCCAGAATCACCAAATAATCTTGTTCATCAGCCTGGTGTCTTTGAAGTAAGCCATATTCCAACTGCAAGGAAAAAGATGAGTTAAAATCTTATCAAAGTGGTAAGAAATATACAAGATATCAAGAAGTACATAAAACTCTTGCCCAAAATTTAGAGTTTAAATTTGCCATTTGAAATTGAAACTCAAGAAAGACATCTTGAGAAAATGGAGAATTCAAGGAAGTCACCTTGAATTGATGGAAAAATCTCAAGAAAGACATCTTGAGATAATATGGAAATTCAAGGAAGTCACCTTGAATTTATAAAAAATCTCAAGAAAGACATCTTGAGATAATATAGAAATTCAAGGAAGTCACCTTGAATTGATGGAAAAATCTCAAGAAAGACATCTTGAGATAATATAGAAATTCAAGGAAGTCACCTTGAATTTATAAAAAAATCTCAAGAAAGACATCTTGAGATAATATAGAAATTCAAGGAAGTCACCTTGAATTGATGAAAAAAATCTCAAGAAAGACATCTTGAGATAATATGGAAATTCAAGGAAGTCACCTTGAATTGATGGAAAGGTCTCAAGAAAGACATCTTGAGAATATGGAGAATTCAAGGAAGTCACCTTGAATTGATAAAGATATCTCAAAGAAGACACTTTGAGATGATATAGAGCATTCAAGGAAGTCACCTTGAAGCCCTTGAGTTCAAAGAAGACACTTTGAGAGGATATACAGCATTCAAGGAAGTCACCTTGAAGCCCTTGAGTTCAATGAAGACACCTTAAACACCTTGAATAGATGAAAAATGCCTTTTTAAGAGAATCTCTCCATTGGTTACCATAAAATTCAGCTCTAAATCATGTTTGACAAACAAAAAAAAAAGGAGGAAAAATTGCATGATGAGATTTGTCAATATATATAAATATATATATGTGTACATAATATATAAAAGGCAAATCAACTCACATATGAGTAATTACCTCTCCTGAACGTGTCTACCAATATTGGAATTGTGACAGAGACCAAAGATTATTCTCCGCCAAGTTTCTATCAGCCAAAGTCTGCAAAAGCACAAGTAAAAGAAAGTGAAAAGAAGATCTTCATTGAGGCATAAACTCAAATATCTAGTGTGCAGAATATAAAGGTTGATATTTGACAAATATGGAGGATGGAAATCACCAAAAAATTCGAGCAAGAACCAGGGAAAGGAAGGAAATCGATAGCCAAGTCTTCTGCACCTCTGCTTTAGTTCGTGAGAAAGAAAATAATGAGATGAGTATTTATAAACTCGATATACGCATGAATCTGACAAGAGATCGGAATTCTATTACATTAAGGATTCTTTTTGTATAAATCTGAAAATCATGTCGATTCCTATTCGGAGAAGGAATTCATATGGAAGTTGATTGTTAAGTGAATTACGAAGAAGCAGCAGTTATCCTTGTGTGGTAATGGAATGAATTGATCAGTATCTAGAGAGATGAAAAAGGAACCTGCCGCCAAGAAAGAAAAAAACTATTCGGCTAAAGAGTGAAGAATTCTCGTCAATTTCAATTTGATGTCCAATTAATGGGCTTACAATTATTATACAATTTTATTTAGGCCTATTAGTATAAAAGTAATTTCCAAATTGTGGCTATTGAAAGGTGTCGAGTTTTATGTACTTAATTTGGGCTATCAAAAATTGAGGAAAATAGGCTCATTATTGAGATAAGGTTTTGAAGTCGAAGTTTTAAAATTTTACTACTCCTAAATACGAGTTTAAACTATTTCTAAATTCAGGTTTCAGATTCAAAACTCCTTGATACGAGTTTAAACTATCTAATAAATTTCAAAATCTTGAGACTTATTCGTTTCCAATATAAATTGTCTACAAACAAGTCTCAAGGGGGCATTTGTAGACACATTAAATTCACGACCAATAAATTGGTGACACGTGGAAAATAAATAAATACATATCAAATTATATCTTTTATTTATATTTTAGGGATTTGATTAAAGATAATTCCTAAATTAAATAAATATAAATTGGTATTTAAAACATGGAGATTTTCAGCCAATTGAAAATCGCCATGTGTCAAATCTGCATAGAAAATCAAATATGTGATTATGATAATTATCAGATTTGATTGTGATAACTACAAATTTTGAGGAGCCAATAAGATTGTGCCACCTCAGCCCCAAAGCCCAAGATGGAGCCCAAAAGCCCACCAAATCTACTCTATTTTCACCTATAAATAGAGGTGATTAGAGAGGTCATAAACACACCAAAAAATCATATTGAAGAGCTCAAGAGTTGTAGAGAATTTCTCTAAGAATCCTCTCCAACATTCAAGGCGTTCTTCAAGGAAAACAAGGCGTTCTTTCAAGGCGTTCTTCAAGGAAAACAAGGCGTTCTTCGTGGGAAGCAAGGCGTTCTTACCAAAAGCGTCCAAAGTCTAGCGTTTGATTCAGAAATAAGGCGTCGGCCCTCTGGATTAACGTTATAAAGTCAAACATCAAATCCGATAAAGATCAAGGAGACGCTAAATCTCCGAAAATCCCGGAAACTGTTTGAAGATCGTTCAAGAACAAATCGAAGAGACGAATCAGAGGATAAAATAGAGATCGCAACCCGCACTTCTATTTTGATCTATAAATATTTATTTGTACACAATTTATCGTGTTTATTATATTAAATACATAAAATTTGTGTTTACATGTAGTTTGCAGACTATTGCACAAGCACGTGGGTTTACCCAGTGCGCACCGAAAGTAACGACTGCGGGTTCCCACGATTAAAAAAAATTAAAAAAAAATTGCGCCGACATCATATGTTCACATTGTGTTTTAGGAATATTCTTTAATTTGTACCTTTCGGCAACATATTTTCATTCATTTTCGTGACTAATTATGTTTAGTTATCGTCTAAATTCAATTATGATGGTTATTTTAATAATTTTCAGGCCTAAAATTTAGAACGCGTATGAAGCATGTGCTGCCTCACTAAGTCACTATCAACATCAGCATTAGGTGTTAAAGAAGAAGAAGAAGAAGAAAAGGCAAACATGCCTTGAGTTAAGAAAAAATAGTTGGTTAAAAGCATAGATTTTTTTACGGGAAATTGTATTATATAATAGAATCAGAAGCCACAATATCCGTTAGTTAAATTAAAAAGTTGGTAGTCTAGACAGTCGAACTAATATTTGTAAAAACTGAGTAAGAGCATGAGCCGCACTATTAACAAATCTATAGGCGTGGGAAACCTCCTCTTCTTAATTGGAGTTTCATTTTTTTTTTTTTTGAACAAACATTACAAGAAATTTTAATTTAACACGTGATATTTGGCCCAAGCATTAACCACTCTACTACTAGGCTAACACACACACACCGCTTTTCATTTTAAGTGTCCCTTTGTCGCGCCGTCTTAAGACCGTTGCAACGTTATCTTTTGATTAATATTATCCAGTGTTGTACCTACTATGAGAACTTGCGTGAGTACCTAATAGTGTAGCTTAATACATGATTTATTATTTCTTAATTTATAACACAATATATAGATGTCCATAGTAAGTGTTTGGTAGTTTTATGTGTCTATTTTCGTGTCGTTTTTATCGTATTTTTAGTTGTGTTTTGTGTTTTTGTGTCGTGTTGTTCGTATTTTTATGTTCACATTTATGTTTTTTGTGTTTTTGGTGGTGTAGGTATTTTTGTTATAAAATGGAGCACTTTAGACCGATTTTGAGGAAAGAAAAGATGGCTACCACCGGAGTGGAAGAGTCGCTAATGAGGGTAGCATTGGTTTGAAGACCACCGAAGCGGACAACCCGCAAAAGCGGCACAGAATGGAGAAAATGGGCAGGCCTATGTACCCCACCGCGGCGGGTGAGCTGCCGAAACGGGTGCACC
Organism: Agastache rugosa; assembly: GCA_031470985.1. NCBI lineage: Eukaryota > Viridiplantae > Streptophyta > Magnoliopsida > Lamiales > Lamiaceae > Agastache > Agastache rugosa. Next base: position 17,388,852 of record CM062602.1, on the reverse strand, counting down.
CGCTTCGGTGGGTATGCCGCCGAAGCGGTACGGGATTTTAGTGTGCGCCGTTTTTAAGGGAAAAATAAGGGTTTTGGGGAGGCATTCATCATATACACTTCTCTTTTACACTAGAGACATCAACTTGAGGTTTAGTTTTAGTTTTCTACTTTCTTTTGAATCTTTGTACAAGATTAATCTTCTCAATTACATTAATCCGTAAGAATGTATATTCCCGTTTTTAATTGTGATGATGTTTTAATGCATATTTATTCTTGTTTGTGAAATATTTAAATATGAGGAGGTAAATTTCTAATCTAGGGATTGGGGGAATTCGAATCTAAGTGTTTAATTGATTGAGATTGCTATTTCTACCCGATTGAATTGTTTTGATTGTGATTTTGCAATTGGTCATTGTTAAATTGTTTGAGACAACGAATTAGATTGAGAGATTGATTGGTTGTTAGATGTTGGTTCAATTGGGGTTGCGCTTAATCGGAAATGCATAGTGCAATAATTAATCTTCTCAGGTAATTCTAGTAATTTAGGATTCGACCATCGTGCGAGAGTGGTGGTCGATGTCTTTAATTGGTGGAATTTCTAGAGTTGATTAATCCATTTAATAATCTTGTGATATTAAAACTCTTAAGTGGCGTTTGGTTTGATGGATGTGATAGATAATGTTTGATAGGATAGTGTAGGATGTGATTATTTAGATTATTAGTCTTGTGTTTGGATTGTTTGATTGTGGTGTAGGATAATTGAAGGACTATGTGAGTGTGTGTGCTACTGTGTGCTGTGTGTGTGAGTGTGTGTGTGCTACTGTGTGCAGTGTGTGTATATTTTGTGTGTGTGTGTTTATGTGTGATTATTTTGGAATTTTGCATCATGGATTAGACAAGGATTAATAATCAACCCAAATTTGGGATGATAAGTTATTTATCACGGATTTCATCATTCAAATCAAACATGTGATTAGGTGAGATTATATTATCAATCACTCTTTATCAAGCAAACCAAACGCCCCCTTAGAGGAGAGAAGAATCATATCCCTAGACGTTTCTCTATATCTTTATTTGGTTATTTAATTTATCTTTATATTTAGTTTGTCTTTTATTAATTAGCTCGATACTTGATGAAAAATATATTGTTTAGAATGTTTAGGACATTTTCGTATATTGTGAGTAGCATAAACACTAATTCCTTCTAAGCATTCTAAGAAAATACAACTAGGGAAACCTTATCACCCTTCAATCGACCGCGTACTATTGCGAGCAATCTTAGGGGTAACTTTTAGGTTGAACAGTAAATAGGATGACATGCTTCAATCTTATTTATGGCCTGACATTTATTTAGTAACATATATTTAAATTAAATGAAATTTATTGACAAATTATTGCTACTTTTAAGTCGTGACAATTTTTTATCATTGAAACGATATATTTGGTAACTCACAGCTACTATAAAATGTATGATTAACATTAAACTATGACAAAAGTTTTTTTTTTTTTTATAGAATTACAATCAAGACAAATTATCTTATAAACTACTACAACATCATATAGAGATGAGACCACTACACTATACAAAGGTGGAACAACTACTCCACGTGGAAAAATACACTACACCAAATGCAGGTGGGACTAGAACTAGGGCTATCAAATTTCCGGGCCGGGCGGGCTTTTTGGAAAAATTGGGCCGGGCCGGGCCGGGCAGGGCCGGGCCGGGCCGGGCAGGCCCGGGCCGAAAATTCACCGGGCCGGAAAATATGGAGCCCAACCCGGCCCAAAAAATCATTTTATAGCATAATTTTACCGGGCCGGCTCGAGCCCATTGGGCTTTTGCCTATTCCGGCCCGGCCCGGCCCGAAAATTCATCGGGCCAGAATTTGCGGAGCCCAGCCCGTCCCGAAAACGGGCCGGGCCGAACCTGTTTTGACAGCTCTAACTAGAACCCAAGACCTCTCGTTAAGAAGAGACTTGTGTTAGTGCCTCATACTATGGCTAAAGTTTATCAGGAAACTAATCTAATCATTACCCCTAATTAAATAAAAAATATGTATAAGTTGATTCTGTACCATGAAAAAAAAATACCCCTTAAAAATAGTAGCCAAGGATTCAATTGCTTTGGTTTAATTACTATTTTTATTCTAAAATTTGGGAATTTTGTAATTATTTTAGTTTCGAATCTTCAAATTGGATCACGAATATGTATCTTCTTACAAAACTTGACCCCAAAATATTCTCCAAAATTTTGTACGATTTTAAAAAATTTGAAAATATTCCGAACTATGTTAACCGTAGATAGGTTCAAAATATTTGGATTCACTCTTGTTGGGCGAGCTAACATATTGGGCCATAAAAAGCTATAACTAGTCAACATATTGAGCCAACTTGGTTTCTGCTCTGCTTTTACTAATAGGTATAATAGTAGTCGTCATAAAAGAAAAATAAATATATGCAACCAAATTATTCAAGCATTAGATTATATATAATATGCAACCATATTATTAAAGCATTGAATTTAAATGATTTAACAGTATTAATAAGACAACTCCTCATATGGCAACAAAAGTATGGTTTTTGAAATAATCCGTCCAAAAACTATTAATATAAAGTAAAAAATATTAAATTCAAAGACTTGATCATCATGTTTTTCATCACTCACGCAATCCGTCTCTTGACTCAGGAAATAGTTTTAATAGAATGGTTATAGGCCCAGAACTGACCCGATATAGTATAATATAAATTGGGTTTATGTATATGTGTGTGTATTGTTAAATTACCTTAATTATAGATTTTGGTTATGATTAGTTGATTACTATATGAATTTACATGGTGGTTAAGTGGTTTATTTAATAATATATTTAGGGCTGTAAATGAGTCAAGCCGTTCGTGAGCTACTCGGCGATCGACTCGAAAAAAACTCGTTCGGCACTCGACTTGATAATTAATTGAGTCGAGTTCAAGCATGAAATCGATCTCGATAAATTTATCGAGCTGAGTTCGAGTATCGTATTGCTCGACTCGACAGGCTCGCGAACATACTCGACTCGTATTTAATCGAGCATGTTCGCGAGTCTACAATCGAGTATGCTCGTGAGCCTACAAATCGAGTTTGTTCGTGAATCTAATAATCGAGTTTTGTACATAAAACTAAAAAATTAGCTCAAGCTCGATTAACATGTATCGAGCTGAATTTAAATATAATCGAGTTCTTGACGAGTCTGGCTCGAGCTCGAGCTCTAATACCTCGTTATCGAGTATTTACGAGTCGAACTCGAGCTCGCTAATTTTGGATCGAGTCGAGCTCGATCACGATGGCAGAAACTCGACTCGAGCTCGAGCAAGCGAATATTTAAACGAGTCGAGTTTGAGCAGACCAATACTCGGCTCGACTCGGCTCGTTTACAGGTTTAAATAAATTATACCTCATGTAATTTCCTAAAAAAAATGATAAATGATTAAATGTCAATTGCCGTTTTATCTATTTGAGATAGTTCTTGTATTCTGTATTTTTTAATTATATTTTAATATACATCCTCAATGCATTATAAACTCTTGTCTTCTATATAACGTCTCATTAAGAGTCAAAGAAGAAACAAAATATCAATCGAGCTAGGAATTCCTGATTGCTTACTAAAAATAATATTGGGCTCTCACAACAGACAAAATATATATATAAATATATTTTAAACATAGAATTGACACGCACCTGCTAAGTAAAATTCGTAGTAAAATATGAGACTATTATAGTATGTGTAATTATGTGGTGTTATCCATTTACGGCTATTAATTCCGATATCAATATATGGACCACAATATACACCAGATAGGTGCAATATATCTGACATATTTTCTTTGAGAAATTGACACACACTTAATTATTTAATTATTGGGTCACTCACTCACTTGCCAAAAAGAAAAACACACCACTTTTGACTCGATTTACAATTTTGACATTATTTTTAAAATATTTCAATAAAAATTTCACATTTTAACTTGTAACAATTAAAGACGCTCTTTTCAAAAAAAAAAACAATTAAAGACGCTCCCATTTCTTTCGTTGTGATAAGATGGAAAACATTGCCCCCTCGAAATGAATCTTGGCTTAGTGGATTTTTTTTTTTTAATTCCAAACATTTGTACCACGTCACTTTTTGGCCAGGTGAAAAAATTGAGTGTGTTAATCACTACAATTCCACAAATGAAGTTTTTGTTGAAATATTTAAATGATGCCGAAATCGGAAATTGTGTAAGGTGTTTATTTATTTTATTTTTTGTAACATTTATTTTACATTGAATTCTGATAAAAAAAAGTTTCTAAATATTAGTTTTAGTTAATTATATTTGATAAGGTTATCTATTAATACAAAATAAGGTCGTGTTTTGTCTCTACTATTATAAAGATAAAATTTTAGAGAGGTAAAAGTCTAAAGAGAAAAAATTTAGAAAGAGGAAACTAGTAAAAGTTTAGAGAAAGGACTTTTAAAGAGAGAAGATTTACAAAAGGGAAAGTCTAGAGAGAGAAAATTTAAGAGATTCTAATTTTAGAAAGAGAGTAAAGTCTTGAGATATGGAGTACTATATTATTTGAATTTTTAGTTTCAATGGCTTCTTTCTCTTTTTAGTTTTTGTATCCTTTGTAAATTGTAATCTTTGAAGAAGAGCACAATCTTATTTAATGTGAAATGATATAGGGAAACCTAATACTAAAGTTATTTTAAACTTTCCTGATGTGTAACAGTAGATTGTAAAAACATTTCAATTGAATTAAACCTTTTATCATTTTGTCCGATTTTAGGCGTCTATAAACTCATTTTGCAGTAACTTCTACATCCAATTTGAAGTGAATTTGAGTATGAATTGGATTGATTTATTGGGCATTAATATTCGAGAATGGAACCGAAATTCAAAATTAAAAATTAATTTAAATATGCAAATATATTTTCCAATTTTTTTTAATAACTTATGATAACCTAAATAATGTATTTGTATTGTACTACAAAATAATGAATTTGTATTCATAAATATACGTTCAAGTTAATATAATTAAAATGAAAAAGAAAAAGACGTTGCCCGTGCAAAGCATGCGGGCAACACTAGTTACTCCCTCCGTCCCCCAAAAGTGTGATGCATATTTGATTTATTGTGAGGTATAAAATATTAGTTGAACCACACTAATCTGGGACAGATGGAGTATATACTAATAAATGAAGTATTCATTGAAATGAAGAATTTCTTAAAATTAATGAAGTGTTCAAGTTAATATAATATGAATTTCTACAAATCAACAAATGAAGTAAAAATTTAAATGTTACTTATGATCCATATATACACCAAATAGGGTGCAATAGCTCTGACATATGTTTTTGAGAAATAGACAATAAAAATAAGGGGAAATTGTCAAAAAGACACAAACTTTCATTCACTTTACAATTTAGATTTGAATTTTGAAACTTGGTTATTAAAAATTTGATGTTTCAATTTTTTGTAATTAAGACTTAGCCCACTTTTCCAGCGACTGGAGCATCTGACGTGACAATTTCTTATTCACGTGTGCATGTCAGTTCGATATACATCTCTGTTGAATAACTTTAAAAAACCTAATCGTATTTTTACTTTTTCTTCTTCCACAAATTTTATTTTTCTTCTTCCATAGAAGTATGAGCAAAAGATGTTCCAAATAGTACTACAATCTAAGCATAAATTACAACCTACTAACCTTGCAGAAAATCCTTCATATTCATCATGTGTTGCACTCCATCTCCCGCATTATCTCTTTCAATGATGAAAAAAAATACATATATCTCAACTTTTACCAAAACATATCTTTTCAGTTTCGTATTTCTTTCGCCGACTGAGTTGAGAAGCGAGCCACCAACACCAACGCCAACTCCATATACGTCGTTACCTCCATCACCTCCTCCACTTTTATAGAGATCTATATCGAGCTGGCCTGCACATGTGGATAAAAAATGTCATGTGTAGATATTTTTTTAGCAGTTTTCCCTAAAAATAAATAAAAAGGAACACCACACTTTACTTAATTAACAATTTTGACACAATTTCAAAATATTTCAATTAAATTTTTTTAGCTTGTACTCCCTCCGTCCCATGATAAGTGGCTACTTTCTTTTGGGCACGGGTATTTAGGAGAAGAGTATTTAAAGGGTAAAAAGATAAAAAGTGGTGGAGCCCACATCTTTTGTGTGAGAGAAGGTGTTTCCATATTAGGAAAGTGGCCACTTATGATGGGACATCCCAATAAAGAAATGTGGCCACTTATGGCGGGAGAGAGGAAGTAACAATTAAGACGCCCCCATTTTTTCTGTGTGATAAAGTGGAAAACACTGCCCACCTCAAAAGGAACGTAATTTTATAAGATTTAGTACATTTTCTAACTTCCAATTCTGTGCCACGTGAATTTTGGTCGGTTGAAAATATTAGGAGTGTCTCAATTTCGACAAATCGACAAATGAAGTATTTATTGAAATGTTTTAAAAATGATGACGAAATTGCAGGTTGTGTCAAAAGTGGTATTTTTTTCTTTTCTTTTTGCAATTAAATCTTTAATTATTTTATATCGAATTATAACATAAAGGTTTGTAATTACTATTTTTAGTTAATTATATTTGATATAGTATTGGTTATCTATTAATATATAAAAGTAAGATCTTAATAGTAAGATGGTGTTTTATCTCAACTATTGGAGAAGACAATTGGAAAGTTCAAATCATCATCGATACTCCATCCGTTATTTTATAAGTGTCCACCACCATCAAATTATACATACCAAGAAAATAAATAAATTTAACTGTGTAACCTTATTAATTACCATAATTAATGTATACATACAACTAATTAACAAATTACGAGAAGCATTAAATAAGGATAAAATAGAAATAAAGCTACTAATTTACTCTCAAATTTTGAAATAAGACACTTATTTGGAAACAAAAGATTGACCTAAATGCAACAATTAAAAAAGAACGGATGAAGTATATACTTTCCACGGTATAATAAAAAAAAATGGAAGTATAACAGCAGAATATAAAATCATGTATGATTCCAATATACAAATATAATTACGGTATGTGGATATATGTGATTAATAACCATAACTAACATACTCGTCAATAATTTAAGGCAATAATGACCGACAGGTGTACACCATCTATCATACGCCGCGTGCGACATATTATCTCAGCTAATAATAACAAGTCAACGAATTTAGCAGTCAGATTTTAATTATGTTATTCTGGCTAAGGTTGATTTCAATCATTTTCTCTTAATAATTTATTACTATGCATCACCTAACTATATTTTCGTCGTATATCATTAATATATATTGTCTTGCCGCGCATATAACTGGAAATGATGGATCCAATTTCTACTTGGGTAATCAATTTGATTTCTATTATAATCCCTCTCACTAATCCATATTCACTTACATTATTATTGAAGAAATCGAACCAATCATCCCAAGTACTCTTGCCCTTTAACCTCCTACAACCTAGGTAGGACACTTTTTTTTGTTGAGGAAATCTACATTATCATTAATTAACAGGAATTACATCAGGGGAAAAGTTGCACAAACTCAAAATATAACAGAGGTCAAGAGTAGCAAGTTCATCCCTATGATTACAAGCAATTAAAGTTAGCTAAACATTGAGCAAATTGATTTGTATTTCTACCAATCCATTGAAAGGAGATTTGGTTAAAACCCAAAGCGATATGGAGGATCTCAGCAATGACTGTTCCACTTTGAGTCCTTGGAATTTTGCTTTGTTGGAGGAAGAACACAAGGTTGAGGTTGTCCAGCTCAACAATAAGGTTTCGAATCCCCTCCGAAATTGTCATTCTGATTCCCTTGAGACACGCTAATCCCTCTGCTAACTCAATATCCTCACAAAAAGAGAGGTGTTCGGCAAAGAAATTTGATGGAGATCCCTCGCAATTCTGAAAAATACCTCCCAAACCTGTAGAACCATCATCTCCAATCGAGGCGTCAGAGTTAAACTTGCTCCATCTGGGCGGTGGAGGTGGCCACTTAATTTGCGCTGGTTCGAAGCTTTGGTCGATGAGAGATCTCCTGTTAGCCTCTTGGAAGCTTTTTTTTTTAATAATGAAGATAATCCGCAATCGGTATTTGAATTATGTATTGGGTAAAATTTGAGATGGGAGGATCACTTTCTCCTACTACTGAATGGAGATCACTAGAGATATTAAAGAGGCAGAGTTGACTATATATAGACTTAGCTGAAAAGCAAAAAATACGATTAATATTTGTTTAAGATATTAATTATACTAACAGGGATGCATAAAATAAATAATTGTAACAAGAAAATGTGAACGGCATGATATGATCTTTAATCTTCAAACTACCCAAAGGTTATTTCTCCCTTTACAATTTCAACAAAAATTTGTGTGATAGTTTTTGACCAATTAAAATACGTCATAAAATATCATATTTACATATAAATTAATACTCCCTCCGTCCCACTGAAATTGTTCTCATTTCCTTATTGGGTTGTCCCACTGAAATTGTCATCTTTCCCAAAAAGGAAATAATTAACCCTTCAAAAGTAATGGGACCTACCCATTTTCTCTCTTTTTATCTTTCTCTTTAATCTCCGTGTCGAACAGTAAATGGACAAATTAAGTGGGACGGAGTGAGTATTCGATAATATATTCATAATTTTATTAGTGTCTAATTTATTTTTAAACGTGCATAAAGTCTAAGGTATCTTCATCCGTAATGTGACCCCTCCTCCTCAAGTCCAAAAACATTTTGTGCTTGTCTTTTTCCTTTTATATAATTATAAATCCATATTCTATTTTGAATTTTTGATGTTGTTAAAAGTGGGGAAAATTATTTTTAGAAAGAAAATATAAAGAATCACTAAGATTGCACTATGCACACATGATCAATTGATTAATACTACAACTCATAGCTTGAGCATCTGTTTTTATCACCCTTAATTTTCTTTCACATCCACAACCGCCCTCTCTCTCTCTCTCTCTCTCTTTTCATCATCATCATCATCATCTCTCGCAGTCGCACACAGTGGGAAGCATTTTCAACGCAGCTCGACACTTTCAGATACTCTCATCAGCCATCATCTCCGATGTTTTCAGTGAATTATTCCCACAACCAAAGAAAACCATAAGACTTGAAAAAAGATTGAACTTTTACAGTTTTTCTTGCTCTGGCTGAACCGACACAGCATCAAAGATGGACTCCAGTTCACTGAGATTCATAACCCACCAATCATTTTTCTCCGCCGCTCGATCTGATGATCTCGAATCACTCAGGAGCCTCATCCAAAATGAAGGGTCTGATCCATCCTCGTTGATGGCCCTTCAAAACGACGAGAAGGAAACTGCCCTGTACATCGCCGCAGAGAATAATTTCTTCGAGTCCTTCGTCTACTTGCTCAGTTTCTGCGACTTGGAAGCCGTCAAGATAAGGGCAAAGGCTGATATGAATGCCTTCCACGTAGCAGCAGCTAGGGGACACTTAGGTATTTTCATAACTGAAACCCTTTGGCTTATTTTACTGTTTCTTTGGCTGATTGTGTTTGTTTCAACTTCTGTTCTGGATTGATTTATTGGTGTATGAATTTTGGTATCATGATTTAAATTCTACCACTTTGTTGGTTTGATTACTTGAGGTCATTGCTTGCTTCTGATGATTGGGAATCTGTGAATTATTATGAAATTGGAGTATGTGTGAGATTCGATTTCATTTTTATGGAGCTTGATTATAGCAAAACTACTTATTTTGTGCACTGTGTATGCTTGGTTAGAAAAGGTAGCATAATTTTAAAAAATAGACGGTTCTGTATTTAGGATAAACTCGAATAAAATATGTTGGACCTTGTTGAATTGGAGGGAGTTTCTTGCAATGTAATTAATTTTTTTTGGTGAAAGTATCATTTTCCCAACTATTTTACCTATCTTGTTGGATCAGTCGTGAGGTGACAGTCTTTCTTTGGAATGCAGTCCGTCCTTGAGTTTCTCATCTTTAGGAAACCTCAAGGCATTATTTATATATTCCTACTCAAGTAACCTTCATATAAACATTTCTAATTATCTGGTTGGTATTGTATTTGGAATTTGTAGCTAGTCAATAGGTAATCATGATCTTTCAGCAATATCTGTCAAGTATACTGATGAGCAAAGACAAATTCACACTAATAAATGATTGAGTAGCAAACGAGAGATAAAGATTGGTTTCTCAACATATAGTTTTACATTAATGCTGAGATCATACTTTTCTAGTTGCTTATCAGATTCTTGTACTTTGATTAGTGAATCTATAATTTTCCATATTGTCCGAAAATTTTCTCATGAGTTAATTCTTAATCCATCAGAATGCTAAGACTAATAATTATGACTTTCCAAACACTTGAGATTTTGTGTTTACTTTGTGCTTTCCTAGTTTGACTTTTGTTTGACATGCTTGAGCTGGTAAAGATGTTCTTCACGGGTAACATAAAAACCTGTTTGTATGCATTTGATCTCTCTCTGAGTATGAAAGAGAACTTTTCTGATTTTATTGTGAGAATGTCCCTGCTGATTTACTGGTATAAATTTGCCACTTCTTGCATGCTCTGAAACACATTTAATTCTCGGTTAAGATTGGATTTTGATGAAATCTTGAAAATAAAAAATCTCGGACTGCTCAGGGAACTAATGATCCTGTTTCTTCTGCTCAGGAATTGTAAAAGAACTTCTTAGCAAGTGGCCTGAGCTTTGTAGAGTTTGCAACGCTTCAAATACGAGCCCTCTTTACACAGCTGCTACCCAGAATCATCTGGATGTAGTGAGTGCCATATTAGATGCAGATGTGAGCACAATAAGGATTGTAAGGAAAAATGGTAAAACAGCGTTGCATACGACGGCTAGATATGGCCAACTGAGTATTGTAAAAGCACTTATTGAAAGGGATCCGGGAATCGTATCCATCAAGGACAAGAAGTGCCAAACTGCTCTGCATATGGCTGCCAAAGGTCAGAATACGGCTGTGATTGAAGAATTACTGGAAGCTGATATTTCAGTCTTGAATGAACGTGACAAGAAGGGGAATACTGCTGTGCATATAGCTACACGGAAAAGCCGCTCTCAGGTATATATATGTTCTTAATAAATGGAACTTGACTCTTCTACTATACTATGTGTTCACTCATTTATTATATCAGTGAAAAATGCTACCAATGCTCATTTCTTATTTTTACATGTTAATATTTTGCCTCCTTTTCAGATAGTTACTCTGTTACTAGTATATAGATCCATCGATGTCAACGCCATTAACAATGATCGTGAAACTGCAATGGACATAGCAGACAAACTCCAGTACGGAGCACCTGCTCTCGAAATTATAGAAGCCTTGACTGAGGCTGGTGGCAAACACGCCAGACACGTAGGCCGAGTTGACGAAGCAATGGAACTCAAGAGGACAGTGAGCGACATCAAGCACGAAGTCCAGTCCCAACTCATACAGAACGAGAAAACACAGAGACGAGTCTCTGGCATCGCCAAAGAACTCAAAAAGATTCACAGAGAAGCTGTGCAGAATACCATAAACTCCGTGACCGTTGTAGCTGTTCTAGTAGCCTCCATTGCTTTTCTCGCACTATTCAACCTGCCCGGTCAGTATTGGACGGACGGAGCAGAAGCTGGAATGGCCTATATTCACAACACAGTTGCATTCCGTATGTTCTGCCTTCTCGATGCCACAGCTCTCTTCATATCTCTGTCAGTGGTGGTCGTGCAGATCACGTTGGTTGCCTGGGATACGAGAGCTCAGAAGCAAGTCGTGTCCGTGGTGAACAAGATGATGTGGGCCGCCTGTATCAGCACGTGTGGCGCATTCTTGTCAATATCATTCGTTGTGGTTGGAACGAAGAGCTCGTGGATGGCTATCACCATAACTGTAATAGGAGTCCCAATCCTCGTTGGCACTCTGATAAGTTTGTGCTACTTCGTTTTCAGACAGCATTTCGGGATGTTCGGTAATGATTCTCAGAGACGCATCAGAAGAGCGAGTGGAAGTAAATCTTTCTCATGGTCTTACTCGGCACATATTTCTGATTTGGATGATTATGAATCTGATGAGAATAAGATTTATGCATTGTAAGCTATTACGAATTTCCTCACGGTGTAGACATTTTTCCAGGTTTGTATGATAAATGTTGTGATAGCACAATCACATCACCGGCTGAAGTAGATGTCACATGAGTCGTCATTTGTATGTTGGAGTGAAAATATTGAATATGAAAATAAATGAAGTTTTTTAGCATGCAAATGATGGCTATATACATTTGCGATTTGTTTTGGGAATCTTGATAGCAGAAGATGTATATACAATTATGAATTATCATCTTCGTTAAGAGTCCGGACGGATCTGTACCAATTTTAGGAAGTGCATTCTGCTCAAACCTTGCACCTTCGCCCTTTAACTAATCAAGATGATTGTTTCGATTTTTTTTGTTTCCCATCGTTCATGTCATGGTACAACCTATTATAAAATAGCATTATTTTATAAAATTTAGTTTGTCTTTACATCCATATTATATACTATATACTGTATTTATTTAAGATCCATTATTATAAAAGTGTATTCTTATAAAATTTTAATTATATCAATAATTACTTTATTAATTTTTAATAATTAGTTCGGTAATTTAATATATAAATAGTTCAGTAATTTAATTTAATATATAAATATTTTGTTATACATTTGATATTAGATATAAATCGTTTATATCTAAAATACTTCAAAATTACGATAAGTTGTAACTAATTTTTTTCTATACATTTATTTTTTAAATCCACTTTTACGTGTGTCACGTAATCTCAATTGATCCTCACAATATAGGTTCCCAAATCACCGGAATTGATGAGCCATCGTTGAAGATTAGGACCAGAATTTCGAAAAATCAATGCAATAGAATCTACAAAAATCATTGCTTCAAAATGAGTCGTATCGTGCTATCATATCGTGTCAGAATGAAAATAATCATTAAATCTTGAAATACCATTAAATCATCACCATATATAAAATGTATAGTGGAATACAGTGGCAAGGCTAATGAAACAACAAATAATATGACGAGTGAAAAGTGTTGCTTATTATACAGTTTGTGGCAGATGAATTATGACTCAGACAGAATATGAAACAAACTCAATAATCCTAATTATCTATCTGGACCCACATGGTTTTCATTAAAAACAACAGAACCACATGGGTATATCTGTCAGTTCATGAGACAAAAGAAAAGAAAAAAAGGAAAGGAAAAGAAAGAAAGAATAGCTTGGCAATATCCAAGCATGCTAAAAAGACCCCAATGCCCTCCACCTTTGGTACCCCTTATGGTTCAATTAAAGAAGCTAAAGGAATATACAATTTACATTATCTGCTTGATCTCTCTGTGCTCCAACGCCCAAACCCACTGTATAATTAACCTTGACAAACAGAGCACAACAATTTAAAGTTGTAATTGCCCAGGACTTCGACGGGAAGAAGTCCTCGAAGGTGGTCTGCTCGTGTCTGGTGCTGGCAATGGCCGGTTGGGTTCTTCCGGTCTTTGTACTTCCTGAAGGTATTCATCTCTCGTCTCAGCTTAAAAACCAAGTTCCAGATTTTGATTTAGACGATGGAAAAGTAGAGGATGGATGACAAACCTTTGAAGATGCAGAACTGCAACGAGTTAGATTCAGTGACTTGGAATGTGATCGATGCTGCGTCTGAACTTGCTCAAACTGCTTCAGCCATGAGGCAAAGTTTATCCCGTTGTCCGAATTCTTTGTATCCGCACTCACATCGCCATACTCTGCAATTTCTGATTCATCAACATGATTAACTACTGTAAGAGCATTTTCTGGTGGCAGTCGCTTGAATTGCTCGCCACTGAAGGAATATGGAGGTACAGTTTTTAATCGAGTTCGGAGAATCTTGAATGCTACACTTTGCTGCATCAATGGGTAAACCAAAACTAATGAAAATGCAGTACATAGCGTGTGAAGTGAACAAACGAATTACTTTACAGCAAAACAAAATTTCAATGAACTTTTCTATTTGAACTGAAGGCTTGTACCCTCACGACATAGATGAAACATTTTAGAACACTTTCTTTGTTCATCGCATGACATCGAGCATTATTACGTGATACGGAGGCAAACGAAGAAAGTGGGAGTGCATGTAAATAGATGATGATAACATAACACAAGAAACAAGCTTAAAATTGTCCTTTCTGACACAAAATAACAGAATTATCCGTATATGCGATTATTATAGTAAAAAGGTGACTGTTGACAGTGGTCGGTGCTTCAACAAAGAAGCAAAAGAGAAGCCCGGTAACCAAGTACCTGGGGAAGCAGCATTAGGAGACCATACAATGCTTTCAACAACCATATGTATCTTCCTGGTTCAAGAAGCTGCAACAAGAAAGCAAGATCTTAATCTGATGGTAAAAATAGAAATTTTATTAAAAGAAGATATCTCTCATCATGCATGCTAAATAAACGTTCCTGCTTGGTTTTCTTGGACAATAAGATTCAACATCATCTATATGCATCTACATGCAGCAATAAGATCACGATACTCCAGATTCTAATGTACTTGCTATGGTCAGACATCACTAAAGTGAGAATATCAACTGTTAGCAAAAAGACAACACTTTACAGGGTAGCAAGCATCAATAGATCTTATAATAGAAAATGTTGACTTCACATGGACCAGGATTTAGGTTTTTCCACTCTCAAAAAATTGGCCCAGAGAACTACCAGCCAGATGTATGAATTTCATCTACTAAAAGAACATAGGTAGGCAGAGATTAGATCCACATAGCTACATAAACACTAGTAACTGGACACGCAGATCCAGGCATCCATCTCAAACAGCACACCGATACATGAATTTCATCTACTTAAAAGAACATTCAAATTAAACATACCTGAAGCCGTAGGTATGCAAAAGTAGGAGTCTCAAGAAGGTGGATCAATTTATCCAATTGGACTAAAAACTTGACATTAATATCTTCCTCAACCAAAGACTGAATGACAGTACTTGCATGCTGATAGGTCTGTTAAATGATACCAAAAAAGGAAGCACAAACGCAAAGCAGCATTAGTAAAGGAAAAGGGAGTAATGGTAACATCGGGCAAGGACAATATGATAATACAACCAACCATCAAGCATAGGCTCTCACCTGAGCTAATAGGCAAAGGCTTATAATAGCCATTGGTGAATGGCACCATGATGCATATAAAGAAAGGAACAAGTTTTTTGCATCAGCATCAGACAAGGTTTTCTTCAGGAGGTTGCGAAGGTTAGCCAACTCAGATGAAGTGAGCAAAATCAAATTCAAAGCCTGAAAGAAAAATCGAAAAATGGAAAAATGGATCAACAGCATGCACATTATCACCAATTAGCTACCCATGCATACTTCTATAGGAGAACTAGATATAAAATGAACAGAACGAAGAGCTGATACCTGAACCATAATAGATGCAAAATCCAAATCCGGTTCTCCTTTAAGTATAGTGGAAAGCTTCCTATAAACAGTTTCTGCATCTAAAAGCACACATAACCTACGGACAATCAAAGCACCTCGTCTGCATGACCAAAAAATTGACTTATTCCACTTTACAAACTATCAACAATACACATTTGGCATTTACCAACCCAAAAGAAAAGGAAGAACAAGAACAAGGATGAGAGCGGCAATAGGGGAAAAATACACACATGCACACACAAAGCTAAAGGACTCACTTCTCCAAGAGAGAGTTGTCATCCCGAAAATTTTGAATTAAAAAAACAATGAGCTGGTGAAAATGCTTCTCGTCTTCGGCAATGCGCGCGTGGACCTCAAGCACCAAAAGCACGACCTGAAGAGGGATCAGTCAAATCACGCAGTATTCACAACTCTAGCAATTATAAAGTCATATCTGACAACCAAACCATAACAAATAGGAAAGAAGTCAAAATAAATGTAGCAAAGGCTTAACTTTAGTTCTCTCATCTTAAATTATGTTAATCTGGTTTCAATCACCAAACCATTGTTTGTGATTATGCCTTTCAACAATAGGGTAGTTCAACTGGATTCTTGGCAGACCAACTGAATTTATTCTAAAATCTTAAAGCTACTTAAGAGTTGCAACCTTATTTTGATTTTTATAATAGTAGAGTGCATTGTTGTTTCCACAATTTTAGTACGGTAGAGACCTGCACAATTTTTTTAAGACTTAGATTAACCCTGTTCTAAAAGAAGGTATAAAATCCTTCAATATTTTAGAGGCAGTGGCTATCAGACTAATAAACAGTAACAGAAACTAGTACTGTAAGTTTCAAAATTTATCTCATACAGTTCTCTGTATCTTCAGTTCCTTTTCTTCCCATATGTCCAAGGTAGTCCACATTAGGGAATGAGTTTCCCTTACATTTCTTCTTTAAATGAGAATAATGACAGCAACCAGTTGGTAAACTACAAAATTGCCATTATTAGCATCTTACTATGTTCATCCAAGAAATACATGAACTTAACATTAAGATAAGATTAAAGTTATAAGCTCCAAATTTAACTTTATATGTTAAAAGTTCTGAATAAGCTTAGTCAGAGACTGTAAAAGAGCATTTAAGAAATAATTGAAGGAATGCAAAAAGATACCTCATCAGAAGGATCTGATAGTGCCTTTAAAAGAGTTTCAAAAACTTCACTCAGGAATGTTAAGACCTGCTCGAAAAAGAGAGGAGAACAATATTCATGAAGTTCAACATACAATCA
Organism: Agastache rugosa; assembly: GCA_031470985.1. Lineage (NCBI taxonomy): Eukaryota > Viridiplantae > Streptophyta > Magnoliopsida > Lamiales > Lamiaceae > Agastache > Agastache rugosa. The sequence continues at coordinate 17,372,081 of CM062602.1, read as the reverse complement.
CACACAAGTTCAATAGAAAAAACTCTGATGTTAACAATTACATCAAATCACAAACTGCAAGGTATTTACGAAAATAGATATTCAAATTATTCATCTAGTATGCTGATTTTAACACACAATCCTTGAAAAGAAATAAAAAAATAACTCGGCTATGAGATACAAATAACAGAGCATTCTTCCTGTGATGTTTGGGCCATAGATACCAACGGCCGTAAACCACATCACACCCAAGATTAACAAAAAGATTCCCAAGTAGAAATCTCAAATTGTTTACACAAGGAATATATGATTTTCCCTAGTAATAAAGAGTTAAAATATGTAGCAAGCACGGAAGCACAGCCAGAAACAGTAAATTGGGGCAACATATAACAATCACATAAATTTGAGAAAAAGGCAAGATTTAAAGTACAAACTCAGAATTGAATAATGCAACAAATGTGAACATAGCTAAATGTAATCAAACACTTTTACAAAAGGTAATCTGAATGACCATTTGCTCCAAGATCAATGCTATGCTAACTCCAAGATAGTTTTGCCCCCCAACGGCGAACCATCCAGTACACTTGGAAACAAATATACATGAATTGTATGCAAGTGTTGACTGCTAAATATATTCTAAAACAATCTTACCCATCCATGACATATAATATAGTCACATGAACAAATCAATGAGTATTGATGGAAGATTCGAGATTACCTCTTTCCGATGTCCACTTAGCAGGGTTGATATCCAATGCAGTGCTTCAATTCTTGTAGCCTCCCATTCACTAGACAGGTGCCTGATGAGCATGCCAATAAGTAACATTTTACTATTCCACATATCTAGTGTGAGGCATCGCAGATTAACAGCACACTTCAAGTTACAAGCAAATCATTACACCATTATTTTCAATTCTAACATTTTTCTAAGGTGTGTCAGTCAACCTAGCTACATGAAGTAGATGTAACCTTAACTGTTCGAGCCAAGGATATAATTACCTCCTAGCTACAGAAAGGATGGCTCCTACATCAAATCCTTCAGCAGGACTAGCTTGGATTCCTCGAAGTTCTTCATTTGTTTCACAAGCAACCTGAAGTTAAAGAAAATCAATAAGCCTATTAAAGCATTAAAAACAGATTATGAGAGGCAAAGTAAGACTGGAAATGATAAGTCAAGGATAAGAAACCTAAACAAGCATTTGAGAATTCCACACGAGAACTTACAACTCTAATTTTTTCTTCCTTGTCTGATATGCAAGGTAAGATTGCACCAAGAATATCAGCATAATGTGGAACAAGTTGGTCGCCACCAAGTTTTACAAACTCATTAATCTGCAAAACGGAATAAATAAATCTCATTCAGTCTAATCCAGAAAGATCGGCATAATACTTTACATTACTCAGTCATCAGAAAGCGGCGAATGCTGGGAATCAATGTGTTAATATACTTTACCCATGTAATAGCAGTCAGTCGAGTAAATTCATCAGGTGAAGCTGCCCTCTGTACCAGTATCTCAGCCATGCGACCATAATCTACAGACTTCAAAAGGGGAGCTGCTTAAGTCAGAAAATTGCTACGAACTTCATCCAAACAATAAACAGTGCAATCAAATATCAATAATGCTCCAAATTTTAACATGGGAACCATAAAATCTTTCAAGATCCAGAACCAAAATCAATATTTTCTAGTTTTTCTTATTAGTCCATATCTTCTACAGATCCTCATTCTTCCCCTAAAGATTCAAATTTCTTGTTTGGTTAGGTAGTTCGAATTGGACACTCGTCTTCTTTGAGGAGGAAAGAGTAGCAAATTCCATGTTGAATTCTACTGTTTCTTTGTCTTGAGCACTTTAGCAACCACAGTTACGCAGTTACGCTAACGATTACCTTCTCCGCTTTTTATTATCTTAGATTATGACACTTGCAGCAGCCTATTGACAGTAACGTTAGCAAGCCTTCAGATACTAAAGCTCTGTGTGTGTGTCTGTGTGTTGGCCTAGTGGTAGAGTGGTTAATGCCGAGGCCAAAGGTCTCGGGTTTGAGTTTATTAAAAAAATTAATAAAAAGATACTAAAGCTCTGTATTCAAATGCCAAAGGGTTCCTTTGAAAAAAAATCAATTAAGTCACTAAGAGTTTTCCTACATCAAATTGGCATCAGAAATCGCAGACTAAGAGTTGCAATAATTCTGTATTCGAACTAGAACAGGATCAAAGTTTTCTGCAGTTGGAATATTTAGGGCAAGGACTCCAAAAGAAATTATAAGAGATTTAGAAAATTGTAGAAGTTATTTGCCTCATCAGGAGATCATAAGTCATCGTGCAAGATTGTTTCACTTACTACAGCTGTTGTATAGCAATTAGACATGTTGGTTCAAGAACTACAGATAACAAAGCTGCTAAACTTAACAATTCTTCAGAAGAAACAATAATAAATTATTGTCACAGCACATGTGCATTGCAAGTTCAGAGCCGAACGCACGATAAAAGCAATTCATTATGAACAAACATATAGGTCAATAAAAAGTTTCACTTCCATGACCTCACTGATGCAGTAATTGTCAGCACCCATGTTTGGAAAAAACTATTCTGTGTCCTAATAAAAGAAACCAACTCTGCAGCACCACATACTTCTGAGTATAAATTGTGCATGTACAGAAGTAGCATAAGTCTTACTGGAGAGTTCTTGATTTCTTGAAGAAACTCGGAAAGTGCTGAATCAGCTTGTTGCCTTATTTCATGGCTGGAATCACTCAACATGTTAAATAAGCCTACAATTTCATAATGAATAATTAATATATGTGGCAACAACACCAATAGAGCAAATATAAATTCAGACTCGGACACTCACCATCAAGAAAATCAGGAAGGAAACCCAGCATATCAATATCAGGAACACTATCTAGAACAGTAATCCAGCCAACCAAAAACTGACGGACATAAGGGTTCAAGACATTCATTCGTTCCCTCAACAAAGGTATAAATTCTTCGATGCTGTCATGTCAAAAAAGCATTAGTACCAAGTTAAAACAAGTTGCTAAATGATTAGAGATTAACTAGATAATTTATTCCAGAAAACAGATAAAGAGGCATGAACAGAAGATGACAGACCTAAACTGATCACTCTCAGTGACTATGTCCTGCATTCAAACAAAGCCAAAAGGAACAAGAATTACTATTTGAAGCCTTCAACCAATATCTTAAGATCTTCCACTTAAAGATAAGCGAAATCTGCACCTTCACAAGTCTATCTAGAAGATGAGCAGCACTCTGTACATTGGCATCTGAATCTGCTGAGAGCTTACACAGCGCATCAAAAATCTGGTTGAAGAACACTATAAAATCACCTCTGACAACCTGCAAATTACTGAAAATGAATCCCAAATACATAATGGGAAAAGAAGTAATGACGTATAGTAGAGGTCTTTTTACCAACCTTTGCAATGTTATAGAGGGCTTCGCAGGCATAATAACGAACTCTGCTATCTTGATCAGCAAAGGAGTTCAAGACTGGTGGGACAATTTGCTTTGACCCCAAAGAAGTAATAAATTAATCAAATATAAACTTTATTGGGACAAATAATAAATTGGAAGTAAATTACATGCACGAAATACATAAACAACTATACATAAATGATACAGCAAATAATCTCAGAAATATGCATTGCATTTCCTCTTAGAAATGTTCCAAACAAGTTCTAGAAAATAACAAGCAACATGCATGCAGAAATACTAAAGAACAGTTCCTCATAGTACTGTTCAGAATCTTCAGATTCTTCATCTCAAAACTATGACTCAATAGACCTTCTCTCAGGGCTAGCAACATGCAAACTTTATATGATCTTTTACTAGGTTGTCATGATATCATAGAAGTCTACGAAGAGTGCGAGAGAGAGAGAGGGAGAGAGAGAGAGTGTGTGTGTGTGTGAGAGAGAGAGAGAGAGCAACAAACGATGGTTCATTGAAAACATAATCCTCAAATAAAGACAAGGACATATGTGCTTCCTTTATGGTCAACATCGCATAATAAGACTACCCACATCTCATAATCATTAGTCTATCATATTACCAAACCAAAATCATAACCCTGTCACCCAAATGGCAATAGTAAAATGTTCTCCTAGACGATATGTGAGTAGAGTCAGTTCCACTATATTGGCCAGCTAAGAGTGTTATTTCTTTATCCTGAACTCTCTCAGGATACATATCAAACCATTATTTCCTAAACTCCTTCAGGAGACACATCAAACCATAAATCTACTATTTCTTCTATTTACCGGTTAATAATTATTCATGCCCCCAGGTTGAAGAGATATCGGGAAAAATATGAAGCCAGTGATCAACTTTCTGAAGGCAACATTATAACACGTTGAAGGATTAAAAAAACCAAGGTGCTATTCTTACATCGAGATGCTGTGCTGCTTCTGAAGTCAAACCCACTGTTGCTGCTGCCAATCCTATCAAACCTCCCTAAACCCAAAAAGAACGGGCAAGTAAGACTTGAAGCATAACATAATTCTCTAACAGCAGTATGCATTATATCAATAGGGAACTTTCAGATACTTCAATAAGTAGATATGCAAAAGCTAAATCGATAAAGCCTAAAAGGAACGTACTTTACGATGATTTGCCTGCGGCGAGAAGGTATATTCATGAGTCAACAAATTGATCACTGCAGTGATCTTATCATGATCACCCGCCATCGCTAATTGTTTCACTATCCCTTCCACCTAGATCCAACAAAACCCAGAAAAAAAAGAAAAACAGATATTGAAATAAACAGAATAATAAAAACGCCAAAGCCCAGAAAACAAAATTCCTAAACAGACAAGTAAAATTAAATGCATATGCAATATGTGCACCTCCAGAGCAGCATTCTTGCGCTTCTCATAGAGCTTATCGGAGAGATTACGGAGAACAGCTGCCGGAACCACAGATAGTGCATCCGCCATGGAAAAACCCGCTGAATAAAAGCAAAATTATCTAATTTTCATCACAATCAGATGTAAAGTGAGTTGTAGTTATGCGTAGAATTAAGGATTTATAGATTCAAGCGATCAAGAGCGAGAGCAGATCTAGTCATGCAGTACGCAAAATTAGGAAAAAAAATCTGCGAGAGGGGGGAGAACGTTGATAGAGTTGAAATTTTTGGGAGAAAATCTTTTTCAATTTCTTTTACTAATTTCGGATTTTTCGAATTAGGGTTCTTTTGTTTTGTTTTAGTACTATTTTGGACAGCACCGTGGAATTGACGAAGGGGTTTGTGTGTCTTCGAGTTCGGACAGCTCATGCAATTGGTCTGAATTCTAAAAGGACTCAAATACCCCTCTATTCTTTTTCTTTTTTTATTTGTCTGCCCAAAAGAAAGATAAACAGTAGAAAATAAAAACACTTTCCTTTAATAGAGTCACGGTTCTTATTTTGGTGTTCGAAGTATTTAATTATTTATATTATTCAATATAATTCCTTTCTTTCTTATCTATCTTTGAACAGGAGAAAGAAGAAATGATTTATCAAAAAACAAACGCACATTATACAAAAGATATTGTATCAGAATAATTAACAATTAATACAGAAAGTTTTAATCATATGCCTTAAACAATTTTAGTCAGATTATTTTGTATGGATTACGAACTTAATTGAGCAAACTAATTTATTAATTGAAATGTATCCAATAACATTAATATGATGTTTATGATTTATTTAATAATTATAATTATAATTATAATATGAGGAAAACTAGCTATTATCTAGTACTCCCTCCGCTTAAATATGAAAGAGAGAGAAAGTGGGTGGGTCGATCCGGTTCCAAAACTATTTTTGCCTGATCCCATCGCCGGAAGCAAAATCAGAAAAAATTGAAAGTTGAGGAATTTACAGGCAGAATCTTTAGGTGGAGAGCAAAACCAGAAATTACTGAAAGTTGAGGAATTTACAGGCAGAATCTTTAGGTGGGGAGCAAAATCAGAAATTGTTGAAAGTTGAGGAATTTACAGGCAGAATCTTTAGGTGGAAAGCAAAACCAGAAATTGCAGGCCATTAACCCTATTATTTATGCATATCTAATGTCATTAACACAGTATTAGGGATAGGCTTCGTGTTGATGTTGATGCCCTTTTTGACAAGGAGAAGGGACGGTTCGGTGTCGGCGTAATTGTCCGGGATTACTGGAACAAAATCAAATTGGCAATGGCGAGAAAGATCGTTCACTCGAGCTCAAGTGTGATGGCAGAGTTAAAAGCGGTTATCTTTGGTGTTCTCTTGTGCCTCGAGCATGATACAGGGCCAATTGAGATTTTCACATATTCCATCATTGTTGTTCGTTTGTTGGCAAATCCGGAGGAATACAATAAGCTTTTGCCGGACGAAATCTGTAAAATAATTACTACGGCTAGGAGAGGGCTTCTTTTAGATGTTTATCACGCTTATCGCACTGCGATGCGAGCGGCACATACTCTAGCTCAATTTTCTTCTCAAGTTGTTAGTCCTGTTATTTGAACATGTAATTTTCCAAGTTGGCTTGGAGAAATTGTTGATTCCGATATGCAATAATGAGTGGGTTTCCTTTTTAAAAAAAACACAATATAATGCAATATACACGTATAGGAGTTATATTCCATACTTGCAAATATTTCCTATTGGAAAATTCAAAAGTACCTTCAAATACATAATTTCTTCTATTTATAGAAAAAGGGTTTAATTCAACTACATATTCCTCTATACATGGTCAAGCAAGAAACACTCAACAAAATCTCCAAAGTTAGCTTAGCGGTAGAGTGGTTAATGCTCGGGCCAAAGGTCACGGGTTCAAGTCCACCGTCACGCGGCCTTTAAAATTCCTTGTAATGTTTGTTCAAAAAAAAAAAATTCCGAAGATAGGAATCTTTGAGCACTCACTTATAATTACTTTTAATTCTAAATTTATGTTAAAATAAAAAAATGAGATAAAAAATTCATCCAATAGATCTCCTAAATTGAGTGGACCCACAAAAATATTTACATCTCCTTAATTTTGTCCTCAAATTTATACTTCCCTAAATCTACTTTTGTCTTACAAATTGAGTTGGGCCCACTATTTTTATAAAATAATTAATGGAAGTAAGAGAACTGCTATGGAAAAGATATAGTATAAGGGAAACTTTAGTAGTAAATTTAGGAGCAGAATTTTGAGAATTATAGTGAAAATGCTCTTAATCACATATTTTAATAATTAATACAATCATCATACTTTAAAATAGATTTTGGGACTATCACATCTTAGTCAGAGATACACACACATAATCCATAGGCTAACCATTTGGCAATTTGGCGACACTAGACCATGAGGAGTAGGTCCCTAGTACATTTGATCACAACAACTACTACCACCAAATCGAAAAATATAGGATGAATTTAACCACCGTCGCCAAACATAATTACTTTGCTCCACTTTTTTTGCTGCTGGTGCTAGCAGTATTCCAAGTTGTCATCGGGTAGCGGAAGTTGAGGCGATAGGAATGAGGGAAACTCTATCATGGATTAAAACATTGGGTCTATCCAATGTTGTCATCAAAACCGAAAGTAAACTTGTGTCAAATGCTATAGGCACAAGCAAGGATGATAGATCTGAGTTTGGTGTCATTATTTCTAATTACAAATTTATTCTTAATTCTTTAATTTCTGTTAAAGTTCAGCATGTTCGTAGAGATGCCAAATTTATGGCTCATGCGATTGTGTTGCTAGGAATTTTCTTGTCCCTTTTGTGTGGAATGAACCTCCAAATGTTATGGTGGGTCTTCATATTTATCCTTGTACATGTTCTTTAATGGAATAATACAGGTGCTTTTAAAAAAAAATTAAAAATTACTTTGCTCCAAAATTAATAACGACAGTATTCAATGTGACGGTCATTAATAAAAAACACAGAAACATGGTCTTTAAATTAAACATATATGTGCCAACAGGCAACAAATATTTAGATCCTTACAGTTACGACCTTAGCACAGAAGCATGTTCTAATTTTTTATTGGTAAAGATTTCGCCTCTAATTATCCAAATAAATAAATAGTGAGAAAGAAACCTTTCAGCTTGAGTATAGGCGATTTTGATTTTGATTTTGATTTTGTTTTTTTTTTAACAAAGGTTGGAGAATACATTGAATATTATGGAGTACAACATACGCGCACATTATCTTTTCATAATAGAATAAAACAAATAATCAAATTAAATGGTACTGTTAGCACCGGCCTTGAAAACATTTGACAATGGTATTCCATCAATCATAATCAATCGACATAATGGAGGGCCATTTTAATTCCATGCCCTTAGCCAAAAAATCCAATAATAATACTTTTTGGAGGAAAACGTTGTTATCTGCTATAGAAACCAATTCATAATAGATTAGTAAAATGGAATTTGAGTGTGACAAGTAATAGATGATACATGTCGCAAATGACATACTTCTATATCTAGTATTAAGCCGGGGAGCTATCAGAAAATTTGAAAATTCATCTCATGTAGATTATATTAAAAAAAAAATGGTAGTTAGAAAAAGCATTTTCTAAAAAGAAAAAAAGACTTGAAAGCTGTATTTATAAAGTTGGTTGGATTATGTGGCTATTAGTCAAAGATTCGTGTTAGTTTCAGATAATCTTAATCTTGTGTGACTCAGTAGCCTGCAATCTGCATCCATTTCTCCTTTTGACTTTCTGGGTAGAGAGATAATGAGGATGAGAGGGTCGATTGATATCAGAATCATTCTAACAACTTTGACAAGTAACATGATAAAGATTTGAACTCCGATCACTCACAACATCGTTATCGAGCAGACGACCTACGGTCGAGGGTTCATCAACCTACACAGATTAGCAAGAAAAGGGGCATACAAAGAGGAAACAGATTTTGAATTGTGCAGAAGATCTTATTGATGCTTTTGCATCAGTAGAATTCATCTCAACAAATTCCAAGTTACTATTTATGAATTGAATATAACAGAATATAACTGTATCAAACACACATAATTGGACTTTGATAAAATTAAATAGAAACTTGCACTAGTCAATATAACACCTAATTTTCTGAAATGAGATTCTTAAACTAGCCTAAACTTTCAAATCTCAATACCCCAATTAACTGCTTTTTGTGTCTAAGTTAACTGAAGGGGAATTCAAGTTCATTTCATACCATGATATCGAAAAGGCGCAAGTTAACAAACATGATGTCATTTATACAGGAAAATTCATGCCATTATTGTACACAGCATAAGCTATTCATACAACAAAAGCACATGAAAGCAAACTTACAGCCGCTCAAAAGGGAACGGACTCAAGAGAGACTCTTCGAGCTCCCTAAACCCCCCGATAGACGGCCTCCGTTTGATTCAGTGCAAAGAGCAACCTCCGCACCTCAGTCATGTACCTGCATTTACAGAATAGAGGGTGTTATAGATAGAACGTGAGGATTTAAAAATATAAAAGGCAAATATAGCAACAAAGATCACATGATGCACAATATGCAAAGGTCATTACCTATTTGCGGCACTAGAGATCTTATCACCAAGAATCAGAGAAGCTCCAGCAGCACTAGTGCCCACTCTCTGTGCAAAGATTGACATTGCCCATTCACGAAGTACTACTAGAACCGAGTGAAGATGACGTAGCCTCAGACTTGGAGAAGGCAAAACTGCACCGTTTGATAACAACTTATCATAAGTATTGAGAAGTGAGAACGGGTTCTATTGCACCCCTGCAAGCAGCAAGAAGAGCCCTCGCAATATCTTCTTCACCAGCAGGTTCGTCTCCCGAAACCACTCGGTCCTACAAAAATCAGCAAACAATAAATATATTGCAAAACGTATATAAAGATGAGCCATTCAAGAAAATGATTCGGGTAGTATACAACTCGATAAGAATAAACATCTACCAGTGCTGCCTTCTCAAGGTGAAGACATAATGTGCCTAATGGTAAAATAGCTGCATCTCCAGGATAAACATGAGAACCAACCCTCTTAAGAACAGCACAAGCTTCAGCAATACCACCCCTTGAAAGAGTCTGATCAATTAGTCGAGCCCAGGTCTCTCTGACAATGCTGCTGTCAGCATCACCAGAATAACTTGCAAAAATATAGCATTTCCAGACATATCTGGAATACAAAGCATTAATCATGAATAATTGTCAGGTCTGGACTCAAAGAATAACATAAAATAAACTCTTTCGAGAAAGATAAAGATCAAGGGAGAAACCAAAACATGAGCACTGCACACAGAACAGATAAATAATAACACAATAATATGAGTTCTCAAGCAGCTAAGAAAGGGCATGAAAGAACTCCACAAAGTTTAAAGCTTGTAATTTTGAACGTGCGTCTAGTCCATTCCAATTTCAATCACGCAATGAATAATCTAACACAGCTCACTTCTTAAAGCACATCAATACCAACTTTCCCATCTTTCTGAAAGTTCAATAATGGAAACAAAGTCTTATTTTTATGGAATTTCTTGGCCAGTTGCGGATTTTCCCAATGCTGTCATTGCCATCAGAATAAAAATGCACCCACTCTACTTACTGTATTAGTAGATTTTCATTCCCAAAGGTCCCAAGTCCAGCAATACCAATTTAAGCAAAGTACAAAAAGAGATCAAATGCACAAAAACTAAGACGAGGCAGCTCCTGTAATTATATACCAACCAAGTTGACCACTAACAGTAAGTAATTCATAGCCCAATCTTTATGAAACCACCAGTTGACTGAACCAGCGTAGTTCATACCTTCCTCTTCAACCTCTTTAGTCTTTCCAATATTAATTCAGTTGCCACACATGAATGTTTACCTTGGTAACATTACATGTGACAACATATGACCTCAAACAGTGATTAAAGTACAGAATAAGAAACCGACCAGATGGCTAAAAGAGTCATGTGCTGAAAAGCTTGTTAAGAAAATAAATTCTACCCTGCAAAGAAAAGCTTAGGATCATAAAAGCAACTGGGACTTTACTTTTATTACTAGCATATATACACAGAAAATCTAAAACATGTTCCGTAGACAGGGATCACATTACAAATGATCAGTCCAAGTGGGTTTAGCCAAGTGGGGATACAGCTAGAAGGGATATATGTAACTGTTATTTTGTATGCTTCAAGGGCTACAACCACAATAGTCTTTTAGCCCATTTGTCGTATTCCGATGCAACTTAGGAAAGAACAGTCAACGTTGCCAAAGGATCTAATATAGGACATGCGTTTTCACCATACACAGTTTTTGAAATAACAGTACAGCCTACACAAGGTTATCAGAGAATCACTAACCTCCCAGAGCTCGAATGGAGCAGCATACTCATTGTATAAATGAGTCAGAGGTTTTAAATCCATTGACAGTTCCTTTGTCTTATCTTGAAGAGCAACAACAAAACTTGCATTGCTGGATTGACCATTAGGTGATGATCTCCGTCTTCTGAACAAATGAATTGGTGGAATGTTAATTGCAATACAGCTTGCCTAGTATCTGCATCAAAAATTTTAATCAAATGTGCCAGAAGGTGTTGAGAAAGAAGTTGGAGCAGGAAGAGGGATTCTCCACATCTCAGAAGTCCATGGCTCTTACCTAGAAAAGACCCAATTAATAATTCAGAAATTAAGCATTGTGATGACACATAAACGAGTCCCAAAAAATATTAACATGTACCTCCATGGCAGTCAGCTCAGCAAGACTATATGGGAGTCGCTGATTCGCTGTCTCTTATTTGACGACCCACCTTCACTGGAATGCACATTATGGCGGTATGAACCAATTAAATTCCGCACCATACTTCTGTCACCAGCATTAAGATTTGATTCAGTTCCGATCAAAATTGAACCAATTATGTCTCCTAAACCAGCTACACAGCCATAGAGTCCACGCCTCTGGTTCCTCCTGGAACTCAAGAACTTCTCCAGGGAGCAAATTTTGTCTTCAAGGGCATGCATTGCCTGAATAGAAAGTCTACATGATATGATCCCATCTTCAGATACGCCATCTGGAGATCCTGAGCCACCTTAAATGACAAAAACAGGAAGCTCCCACAATGGCAAAAGTAACCTCGATGTGCACAGGCAGAGGCCCTTGTGGGCACCTGAAAAGACACGCTCGGCTTCTTGAACAACCTGACCCATGCTGAATCCCCCAGCTGCAGTTCTAGTGTTCGATAATGCACCACTTCCTTCTAGTTGTGGCATTGCAACAACTCTAGGGTCCTCAAAAGCTTCAGCTGCTTTCTCCGCAACAACATTGCTAATGAAGTTTTCAGTATATACTACTACCCGTGCAGCAAACATCAAACACACTGCAGCTGCCTCTCCAGAACCAAACCGGTTGAAGAAGTCCTCTATTAGTGATCTTGGCAAATTAGACTCTAACAATCGCCTCAGAATGTCAATTGGTCTGTTAAAAACTACTTCCATCATACCCATGGTACTGAATATAACAATTTCTCTTCTGGGTAATATATATTATATGTTGCGTTGAAAGGTCGCCTCTAGCCCAAAGCTTAACTGAAGTCTTCTCACAAGACTCCCATGAGTTATAAAATGCACAGAGTTCTAGTTCAGAAAATAGAGATTGCACGATGGATGCTGTATCTGGAAAGGGTAAAACATCTGCCACATAAAGCACTATAACTCGACCACTTATCAAATCTCCAAAGAAATAAGGAGTTATCAACTGATGCCCAAGCACGTAGTATTTCTGGAAATATTCCATATAGAGCTGTTCCTTCTCCATCAGCGGCATTGTATCGTTCAACCAACACTGGAGGCAACTCTCGTGTGTCCACAACTTCAACCAAAGGAGGCCACTGCAACATGCACATGAAGACATAAAATATAGATTTTAAATCCAAACATGATTAGTTAATAGAAATTAATTGAAATCACTAGGCGAGTGTCATCCAGACGGTTAAAATAGTGATCAAAATTACACATTAATGATAATGAGAAATTATTATATTTCCGACCAGTTAGTTTATCTCGGAGCCGTTTGCGAATTACAGTCATATAAACAACGGGAAAAATGTAATGTGCTCAATAAATTAAATCAATAATCACACGAACTATAAATGAACTGCAAGACTTACCTCGCGGGGGTGAGTGCAATAAGGATGAGTAGAGTATCTAGATGCTTCTAACGCTTCTTCGAGGTCGAACTGCGCCGCAATTTCCCGGTTAATGCGATCGCTAACGACCAGCCCCCCATCACTAACGAATTAGTTCGAAATTTTTAACCTTTATCCCTTAGTATACGACCGCAACAATTTATAGATTCAAGTGAAGAAAAATATAGGGCTTCGGGAAATTAAAGTAAAGAATTGAGAAATTGAAATGGGGGGGGGGGGGGTTGGAGGGATTTGAGAATTAGTTTTGGCGGTGGCGGAAGAATGAAGCTAAAATTTCAAAATCTAGACGGGGGTAATAGCCGTATAGCAAGTAAAGTTTTTTCCGACCAGAACCCTTTTCTATGCTGAAACCAGTTTGTTATTTCTTGTATTTTTTTGGGTCCAGAAAATTTGCAGAATTTAACTTCATGTAATAATTTTCTTCAATTAAAACAATTAATATTATTTTACTGTTTAAAAAAAAACTGCTTACTGTACACAAATAAGGCTTCAATTCATCCCATCCAAATATTTTGATTTAAATTATTGCAATTATCTTTATTACTATTATATACCTAAATTAGATTTTCATTTTTTTTTTAAATCCGGACAGAACCTTTATTATTAAGATGCACGGCAATAGTTACTTAGTTAAAATAGTAAAACAAAATTACAATTAAATTATAAACCTCAAATATATAAATGCAATTCGTAAAATATTAGTACTAGTTTTTTTTTTATGGAAATTAGTACTAGTTTTTTAAGAACTACCATTAACACAAATATTACATAAAAATATATAGTCCTAAAATTTCCAAATTATAAACTACATATATAAATATAGATCATAAGAATATTATAAAGTTCCGAAAGTTACATTGAAACATGAAACTTACATAAATAATTTTAAGTAGTATCATAAAAATATAGAAAAACATGTAACTAATTTACCGACATAATGAAAATTAAATATTTGTAAAGTGTCTTGAAAATTCTAATAATTTAGAAAATTATAGTAACTAATTTTATAGTAAATTACTATGCACCAACCCAACATCAAAATTCAATAATTATGTGTGTTAGCCTAATTGTAGAGTGGTTAATGCCCAAGCCAAAGGTCACTGGTTCAAGTCCACCTTCACGCGGCATTTAAAAATTTCTTGTAATGTTTGTTCAAAAAAAATTCAATAATTATTAGGGAAAAATAGTAAATTAAATCACAATGTTTCATTTTGCAATTTTAACTCACTTTTAGATATTGACAATTGAGTACCCAATCTAAACTTTTTTTGCAAATAAAACTCACCCAAATTTTATGGCAATTAATCAATGCAAATCTCTCTTTAAAATAATAGGGGGTTTCTGAATCAAAGAGAAATTAAAGGAGATATTTGTAGCCTTGTAGGGGTTGTTAGAGATTGTGCAAGTAAAAAAACTGCTCCATTATGTGGTAACTGATGTAAATTAATTGTGTGCACAACAGCTTACATAATTATTCCTAAATTTAATAATTAGTTATGAAATTAATACTTAAATCGATATGAAATTAATTGTTGATTGAAAACTGGCTTTTTAATATATAATAATAATAGAAAGATACAAGATAGTAGATTTGAAAAGTTTGTTGAATTGGATTGATATATATATTATATAGATAACAATTATAAATATGTATTGCATAGCATAAATTAATCAACCCCAATTACAATAACTTCTAAAAAATCTTGAAGATTTAATGTTATTTACAAAATTTCAATTTCCAAACTATTAATTTAAAATAGAAACGAAGCAATATATGCATGGATGGAACAAAGTGGGCAGATCAAATGTATGACGTAATTGCAATTTTTCTAGAAAAATAAAAAATTAAATCCAGTTGTAAATGTTTTGAGGATGAAGTAAAATATATACTAATACTAAATAAGAGAGTTGTATCTTTATTAACAAGTTTACCCTTTTCCCTCCAAAACCAATTTAGTGGTTAATAGTGCTAACTATATATTATTTTAGGGTTAATGCATATTATATTATGATCAATCAATTTTCTATATTTCTATCAAATATTAAAAGAGGGGGTTGTGGCTATATTAACAAACTTGCTCTTTTCCCCCTCAATCCAATTTAGTGGATAAAATGTACTGACTTTAAGTCATTTTATAGGTAATGAATAATATATGTTGGTTAATTACTATACACCTCCTTTCTTGATTATCATTTTTTGTCTTAAAAAAATTTGAATTGTTTAATAAAAATTGAATGGTTATAGATTTTTCCTATTTCATTGAATTTTTGGGATATGTAATTGAATTTTCTACTATTTATATTTATTATTTATATAATAAATATTCTAATTTAACACAACACTGTTTTGACTATGATATGTAATTTTGAAAAAGAAAAAAAAAAGATTAGTGCAATGAATAGTTGCCAAAATAATTTTATTATTTTCATTATTTAGATTCCTAAATATTTTTAAAATATAATAGTGAAAAAAATATTTAAAAGACAATTAAAAATACATATTTAGATATGTTTAGAAGTTATCAAAAATGAAGAATTATGATGATTGTTATGATGATTGGTTGAAATAATTATGATGATTGTTCATCTTTAATTCTAATGGCATTTTGAAATGGATTTTAATTGAAATTGCATTTTCAAATATACAAAAAAATGTTGTACTGAAAATCTAATATATAAATAATATTATTCTCCTTTGCTAAAAGAAATTTTATAATTATTATATTTTTCTCTTTATTCTTGTAATTTGATAATTTATATATTACATATTTTATAATGTATTCCACCGTGCAACGCACGGGTGCGATACTAGTTGTATAAATAGTTGACCAAAAATTAAGGAAATGGAACAACTATGATTCTTTGAATTTTGGTGCAAAAAAGTATTCGTTATAACCTTGTTTTAATATATAAAGATAACAAGAAAATGTAGGACTGACAATAACATTTCATAGTTCGTCCCGAACATAAGGGAAATAAAAATCTCTAAATTAAACTCCTACATGAGACACATAATTGACCCATTGCTTTACATAAACTACCCGGAAATATGATCTAGCATCTAAAATTCCTTTCAACTCCTAACCTATGTACAATATTCATAAAAAAAAAAAAAAGCTTCAAACCCCAATGACCTCCAACAACCCTCCTCAAAAGAACAACTCAAAAGAATGTCAATCATTCTCATAAATAAAAATAGAAAAATACTCCCTCCGTTTTTTTTAAGTGTCCCATTCAGCTCAATTTTTTATTTCCAATTAAGTGTCATATTTCAAAATTTGAGAGTAAAATAATGGCTTTCTTCCTATTTTATCCTTATTTAATGTTTCTCGTAATTTGTTAATTATTTGTATGTATACATTAATGATGATAATTAATAAGGTTACATAGGTAAATTTATTTATTTCATTGGTATGTGTAATTTGACGGTGGTGGACACTTATAAAAGAATGGAGGGAGTAAACACTAAAGTTATGAAATATTGATGACAGTGAAAAATAAATAATTTTTGCTCAAATATGACATGCCTCGAAAAATAACACATGACTTGCATGGATTTCACTTTTATTTGGAAATAAATAGGATTCGAGATAATCAAATTTACTGATTTTAATATTTGGAGGACCTTTGAAAAAGGCATTTATAACTGTTCCCATAACTATCAATAATGTACTTCACAGTTATGAACAAACTAAATCACTCATCTCTACACATTCATCTAAGTTATACTTTAATTTTTTAAAATACTTGATTCACGTGCATACAGTAAATAAAATGGATTAATTTTTTTAATAAAATGGATCCATAAAAAATTTGTCTAGCATTGACCAACACAAGTTTTAATAAAATGGATTAATTTAGTTAGTATTATGTGTTTTGAATGGAATAAAGGTCTCATTTGTAGATAGTTGTGAGTGTAATAAAATTAAAAATAAAAATATAATGTGTGGGACTTACTTTTATAAATGGAGGTGGACAAATCTTTTATAGACACTCATAAATGACAAAGTAGGCAAATTTTTCGGAGGGAGTAGCTCATATGGATGCTAATGTAGATTTTAGCCTCCAATTATTAAAAATAATACGAAACGCCCTTCTAATTTAATTTCAGTTAATTAAATTTACTCGATTTGATTTGAAATTTAGTATAAAATTTTTACACTACCGATCGCAAAAGAAAGAGAAAAAGAAAAAA
This sequence comes from Agastache rugosa, assembly GCA_031470985.1. Taxonomy (NCBI): domain Eukaryota; kingdom Viridiplantae; phylum Streptophyta; class Magnoliopsida; order Lamiales; family Lamiaceae; genus Agastache; species Agastache rugosa. The sequence goes on along the minus strand of CM062602.1, from coordinate 17,354,783 downwards.
GAAAAAGAGGGAAACATGCCTACATTAACTGATTACACATGAAAAAATTCAAAAATGCGTCGGCGTGAGAATTGGGCAGCGCAGCAGCAGTAGTCTTCTAATGAGCGCCGCCGCGGCCTTCAAAACTCTCAAATCCTCCGCCGTCATCTCATGGAAACCCGTACTCTCTCTCTCTCTCTCTCGCACACACACTTTATACACGAAAAGTTGCACAGCTGACTAACTGCCGTCATATTCGTAGACGAGCAAGCTGCAGAAAACTGTGGCGGTTGGCATCGAGAGAACCGGTCGGGGACTCCATTCAGGTGACATATCCACTGTTAGAATTCTGCCGGAGGTCGCCCGCGCCGGCCGATACTTCATTTTCCGGTCGAACGTTATTCGCGCATCGATTGATAATGCTGTGAGAGAGACGCCTCTATGCACTGCGCTTTCGAGAGATGGCTACAGCGTTCGAACCGTCGAGCATCTGCTCTCCGCTCTGGAGGCGTGTGGTGTCGATAATTGTCGCATTGAGATTGACGGATCGAGCAATTGCGATCGCTCTGTCGAGGTAAATAAAAAGTGCTTTAAATTCACATTCATTTTCGCACCTTAGACAATAACTTCAACGGAAAGATTTGATTTGAGAGTTAGATATCAAAATTCCATTGGGATAGACAGATATAAAAACGTTAGTTCAGGATGTTAAGTCTATGGGAATTACTTTTGGTGTACCCTGCTAACTTGTAAAAATATTACGGAGTTAGAGTGCAATTTACCTTTTAGCAAACTGATGGCATCACACTACCTTTATCTGATTCAAAGTTTAAGCTTGATCTAACATACTACAATTTGGTAGACATTTTTACTTACTTCGATATCCATGCTTCAATTATTTATAATTAACTTTATTTGAATTAAATTAGGTTGTCTTCAAGAGTAAGAAATTTTGAAATAGGTAGCATGTGAAATGGCAGAAGATACGTTTTTGTGGATTCGTAGTGACTTAGTTGAGATCAATGCTTGTGAATTGATCATGATCATATATTCAAGGACCTTACTCATTCAGTTTGGAATCTTATTGAACTGAAACAACATAACCTGGCCATGCAGAAGGCTAGATTATAGTTGATCCTGGAAACTACCTGCTTCGATTCTAAACACAAGTAGAGGCAGGTAAGACTGATATATGGTTAAGCAATGCAAGAAGAAAGAGTGAAAGACTTAATCACAGCTATTCCTCTATTAGTTGCAAGATTCTTGGTTGCATTTCATTCTGTCACATGCTTCAGATTATCCAAACGCTTGAATATTGAGCACTGAATAGCCTTAGAAGCCTGTTGGGCTGGTGGGGTTAATTTTAATAAGGCTTGTGTTTGTGTTTTTGGATGGAATGTGTAAAGGGTGAACTTTATCAAGAGGTTAAGCTGGTTGCAATTTAGGTTTGACAAATGGGATCCGGAGGTGTTCTATTGAAATGGTTGGTTGAGTTTTGAAGGATTTTTTTCTTAAATCTTTTCTTCATAAAAATAATTTAATGGCTTGGATTGTTGTTTAATGAGTTTCTTTACTTATTGATTTTTGGTAATCTTCTTTGGTGCAATGATATCTTACAGAGGGATCTGAGAATCAAACTAAGAATGAGTTTTCAAGTGATTATGATTCACAACAACGACAAAGTTATTAAATTAATAAATGTATGGTGCAATGGCACTTGGACAGCATAAAGTCTTAGCTTTTCTGAATGAGCTATAGGGGTTAAAGCAATCTTGATTATATAATTTTTTTTATTGAAAATTATCTTCCTTTTAGTTGGGGTTCACTCTGAACATATGTTGAAATGTTTAGTACTGCTTTATCACCATAATTATGCTAGTCAAAACGCTCTCTAAGCAAGTAGCTATTCTGCATTCACTTTGTAAGATAATGTAGAGGGATTCATGTGACAAACATGGAGAAGTTCACCATGACAACTTTGCAGTGACACTTGTTTGCATATGTTTTCTCATTTAATGGTTGATGAGAGTGTAGCACCGGCAAAATGATGATTATAAGTTTATTTGAGGAGGAAAGAATGTATAAGTAATAATTATTTGCATCTCGTATTATATGATGTTCCAGGTTCCTATCTTTGATGGGTCAGCAAAAGAATGGGTGGAGGCAATCAATCAATCTGGATTAGAGGAAGCTGTAGATATTGATGGTAAAAATTGTCCAAAGTTAGCACCGCATCTCAGCGAACCTGTTCACGTGCTCAAAAATGATTCTTTTGTGGCAGCAATCCCTTATCCAAAAGTCTGTATCACATACGGGATTGACTACCCACAGGTACTTTGGATGCACTAAAAAACATACATTTTGTTAAAATAATTAGTGACAACTTCTCTGTTTAATTCTCTTGGTTGTGCAGCATAACTGTTGTAGCCGAATCAGATTGCTAAATAGCAGTTATAGACCACTATTTTGTGTTTGACTTTTGTAATATTGTTATTAGGTACTGGGAACCTATACAAGAAAATATTAGTGTGGTGACATTGAAACCCATTCTTTCCCCCTCAATTTTTGCTCATTTGTACTGTCTTACAGAGTTATTATTGCAGGCACCTGCAATTGGTTGCCAATGGTTCTCTTCGACATTGTTGGATGAATCTTTCTACTCCAATTCTATAGCTCCATCAAGAACCTTTTGCATTTATGAAGAGGTAATGGCTTGCTTTTTACTAGGCTGGTAACATTTTCTTATGAGTTGATTGTGATAATACATGATTCTTTGTTATTGAATGTGGTCATTCATAGTGTGGATTTCCAAATCTAAATAAGGAATCCAGTGCAGGTGGAACGCATGCGCAGCTTAGGACTTATTAAAGGGGGTTCAGCAGAAACAGCCATTGTATGTAGGTGAGAGATATCTATTTTCCTGTGAGCTAACAACTGAAGAATCAATAATGCACAAAAAGTTGTTTGTATCATCTAAAACTCTGGATGTTGTGGTCAGTTTTTGGAGGTTGGATCTCACTCTCTGACTTTCGTTATCTGCATGGTTTACTTTTGCAGCATGACTAAGGGATGGTTGAATCCACCTCTGCGTTACGATAATGAGCCTTGCAGGCATAAGGTGTTGGATCTTATTGGCGATATTTCCCTTTTGGCTCAAGAGGGTAATCAAGGTCTTCTGGTGGCTCACATTGTTGCTTATAAGGTGTGTTCTTTCACTTACACCCTCTTTCTCGACTCTAGAAAATCACTATTATTAAGCAGTATTAGTCATAATTATCTTGATTTTAAAAAATGAATTATAAAAAAAAGAGTACATTTATCTTACAGCGACTAGTGCTTTTTATTGAAAGATATAGCCTTGTGAACTTGATAGGGGGGACACTCACTGCATACGGATTTTGTTCGTCGCCTACTTGGGGTTGGGGTCACCCAAATGAATGATGCTGATTATGACGAGCTCACACCTTAGAGGATTGAGAGCAAAATGAGATATTTCATTATTTTGCAGTTCTTGTTTGTATATATTTTTTTTTATGAGAGGTCATGATCGGTTTTTGGAAATCTCATGCATCATAGTTTGCTTTGTGTTTTTGTTTGTTTTTTTGGAAACACAAGAAGAAATTGACTTAAGAGTTGCAAAATCCTGCATAGAAGAAGGTAGGCATCATTGTCCCATGATAATTGCAGTCCATGTGCATCCTCATCAGCCGATCGTTTCAAAAGAATAATTTTAAGATTGCATATTTTATTCGAGACAATAATTTTTGTCAATCCACCCTCTTTATTTTTGTATATTTGCAAATCAATATACATACATTTTTGGTACGTTGGTGAAGCTAGATAGAGATAGGTGAAGGTTTGTATAAACTATATACTTTCTAGAGTTTTTCTTTCACTAGATATTTTCCTAGAAATCCTAATCACACAATAAACGTAATAGAGAGCTTTAAATGTATGGATAAAAAATATAGCTTGTTCTTATGGTTAATAATTCAAAAATCAAGAAAATTAACAGGCGTCTGTTATTGAATTGACCCTACCCCTCCAACTACGAATGTTTTTAGCCTGACCTTTTAAATTCAGACTTTTAAATTCGGATCTTCACTTTCACTAGCATTTTGGCATAAAACTAATTTGTAGTGGGCATTATGGAGATGTTAACAATTTTAATCTTTTAGAGTCAACACATTAAGCGTGTATTTGACCATTTTTCCCATTTTTCATTTTCATAATCCAAACCAAACCAAAAATTCAGTTTATAAAAATTTTAAACCAAATGCATCCATAAAACAACCCAAACCATGGTTTTCAACTTGCGTTTAATTAATTTAATCTGATTCCATCGACTTGGTAAAACTTCTAATTAACACGCCTACAATATATCAGGCCTAAAAAAATCTGGAATTCTTACATTTTTTAATGGAAGTAAACATTACACCAAATTGTAGTTTCTGTATTGAGGGACCATATAAAAGTTTATATATAAATATATATTCAATAATCTTCTTTACACATCAACTAAAAGAAGAATACAATCATATATCACATAGATTTACAAGGGCGGAGGAGACTTTTGTAGATGATTACTAGAAAAAAAAAATACTAGCTAAGGGTCTCCGGCGCAGAATAATTTACAGAAGCAACTCCTTATTTATTGTCATAAATATAGAGGAGACTACATTCATCATATCGACTCAACAGAGCAAAAGACGAGGGTGTACCATTTATATATATTTTTCACTTTGTTTTAAACTTGATCATTCCCTTTGAGGATGTTGTACTTGCATAGCGGGCAGGTCGCGTTCATCTTCAGCCATTTCACGATACACGTGGCATGGAAATTATGGCTACAAGGGAGAGCGTGCAGTTCAGTTCCATCCTCGTACTGACAGAGGCATATACAGCATTCCTGGAAGAAGAAACAAACGGATGGGGCACGTTCACCAAAACATAAATGGAAAAAACAATGTGAAGATGCAACACATTCACCAAAACATAAATGGAAAACACAATGTGAAGATGCAACACGTTCACCAAAACATAAATGGAAAACACAATGTGAAGATGCAACGTCTAGCATCTGGATAAGCATATGTTGCCCAGCATCTCTAGTACAGATGGAGATATAGAAGCCGTAGGAGGTTAGAAGTAGCGTTTATTAGAGCTTATTTTCTCTTTCACATATACAGAATTCCAGACTGAATTTCTTGGTGGAGTATATGAATGAAAATGGATAAAAGATCATTTTCATCATGCCAATTTATGGGGTAACAGGCATATTGATATTTGTGACAAAGATGCATATATCTTAATGAATAGAAAGGTAAAAAGACTATCGCAAAACCAAATTCAAGACGAGCTATGCAGAATCCAGGAATCTCCACTGAGGAAAGAACAATTTCTTTGTAGGCAGAACACAAATTAGGATAATAAAATACATAACGGCACTCACTGAATCCTCAGGCAAAAGAGTTCGCTCATTAGCCATGTACCCACTGCTCGTCTCACTTGGAACCATTCTGCCAGCTGCATTGCCTACCCTATCCCCGTCTTTGCAGGCTTGATATCTGTACTTGGGAAGGATGCTCAGATCTGCCTCTGATGCACCTTCCTGCACATGAAAGCAAAAATGCATAAGACAGTTATATTACCAATAGATAATTTTCTTCATGCCTGATTTACTATACCTGGCCAGCAATAGCATAAAGAATGGCGATGATGCAAGGTAAGCAGCAGCAGAGAGCAATTCCGATAAGGCATGCTAACACAACACAAAATATGGCAAAGATTACATCGAAAGCCAAGAATACCACAGTCAACCTGCAGGACTTACAAGATCAGAGCTCTATTAGGCCTCTATTGGTAATGAATAGATACAGATAAACGAAAATAGAAAAAAAATTGTACGAGCTGAATATTTTTCAAGCAAATGACTGAAAAAACCAACGTCTGGACCTGCTAGCGAATAATTGTTTGGTCTCAACAAATTGAACTTTTAACATGTGTTTGTGCGTCTTTTACACGTTATGCACCAACTAGCCAACTCAGAGTTATGCTTGCTCAGCTATTACAGTTATTCCTATAGTATCAGAAAGGAAGTCATAATTGTCATTTGTGATGTCATAACAAATCTTTCTGCTTCCTATTAATAAATAAAGATACAATCCCTATTACTGTAGAATAACCATCTTCGTCTATTCCTGCATCAATAGGTTTCATGAGTTGAACTTTTGCTCGGTGGTGATGCAAATTAAATTAAGCTTAAGAAGAACAATTGGCTCGTTTGAAGAAGGGAGAAATGCCTCTGCATTTTAAGCTATTTTAAGTTAGCATGTGAAGCAGATGACTGGTATGCTTCACAATTGCATCACCCCATGTTCTTGTTTCTTTGTATTACAGAATTGACGAAAGTTCTTGTATTTTATATTACTCAATGTCATCATCACTAGAGAACTATTCTCTTTTCTGACGAACTGAATGAAACTGTACTGTTGAAAACCAATGGGGAATAAACAAGATTTTGTTGAGACAATTAAGAACCATTCCAGAACAAAAAAGTGGTGTATCTAGAGAACGATGTTTTACGTCTAACGGTCCAAAAATGGATAAGCTAAGAGGCTTCTTGAAGTGATTTTGTCATTTCTGAGACAAAATAAATCTTTATTGTAACATAAAACAGGAATGACTGAATACAGAAAACAATATTTAAAAAAGAACAAGCTGAAAGAGTAAACACGACAGTTTGCTGACTTACCAATATAATCGTGGAGCATTTTCTAGAAGAGTTTCGCCACCAGAGACAACCCAGTAAAAGCCAACTATCCACCACAGAAATGATGCCATTGTGTTGACAGATTCACATCGTTTCACGCTACTGTTGTGTGCCATGAAAAAAACCAGGATTATGAATAAAGGATATACTTACAGCAGCCTCATTAACATTTGATATTCATCAGAATTACGAAGGTCCAACCCCGAAAATTAATATAAATATAAGAAGAAAACCACGCAAAACTCCCTCATGAAAATTAGAAGCTTTCAGATATATAGTCCCATAACCAACTGGAAACAACTTGTTTGTGTCAAGTCAATAGTCAATATACATACACCTTCATCTTTGTTAAACAAACATATAAACCACATTTGAATCATAATGAAACTACAAAACACATGCTCAGATTTGGAGACATAATTATCATATCAGTGGTTTAATAATCCGTGATATTCCAGATTTTCTCATCTTTTTGAGATTTCTGAGAAAGGCATTACAACTATTTAAATTCTCTAGCATGTCATAGAGCTAGCAAATCCAACATAAATAAAGCTTTCACAAGGTTAAGTGCTGAAGTTGATGCGCAAAAGAATAATTAACTGAAGTTAAGTAATTTTATATTTGAACCCTCAAAATCTGTTATCACTTATCAGATAACTTTGAGCTTTAGTGCATACACAAAACCTACAAACTAAAGTTTAAGGGTGTAAAGTAAGGAACAAATTCAGATAAATTTAATAAAAAGTATCTTAGGATTGTTTATTGTCTAGTGATAAGGATGCACATCAATACCTAATTACTTTGGAATACATAGATTAACTACCATCCTGAAAGACTACATATAGGTAAATATGCACTCGGCTTTTTTCAACGTAGTTTTTAACTGCCAACTACAATTACAAGATCGCTCCATTTTGGCGTCTACCCTACACACACCAAAATACCCCTGTTAAACCAAGCACAAGAACTTTGCTAATTAGAGTAGATTTCTGGAAGCATGCCATCAACGACCCCTAATACAGCTAGACTTAAAAAATGTTATAATCTTACAAAATTTATCTGATTTTCCAGTCACCACGGAGAAGGGTGCAACGTATACGTATTCCAAAGCAAGCAAATACAATAGTCACAGGCTCTCTGTTTGATCACAGCTTCTACATCAGTTTCAGTACGAAACCAGAAAGTATATCTCACACACAAATCCCACAACAACTCTAGTCTGCAAGCGATAAGCACCGAAAATCTCATGCATTTACACAACCCCGAGATCCCTAAATTCGATATCTTCATGTTCTTACACATAGGAAATAGCCATGTAATGAAGTAAATACAGAACTCATATGACATTTCAAAATCCCAAAGTACCATTGTACCAAACAAGTTCACAAGCAACTGGAAGAGCAGAAACGTACATAAACTCTCAAAAAATTACAATTACAAACATATATATAAAAAAAAAGCTTATTTGACGCAAATGAAAGCAGCAATGAAATGAATTTGTACTAACCTGGAGCCATTACTGATGCCTAAGAATCCACTTCTCCCAATCTCTTCTTCCTCTTCTTGCTCATTCTCACTTTGATACTCATCCTCACTACTCTGCTCCCTTCCTCCCATATTCCTCTGGCGCCGCGAATTGCGTCTATTGAACTCCACCCAAACAAGGACTACGTGCACCAGACACTGCAGAGCGTACCCGCACACCCAAACCCTAATCGGCACATTGGGATTCTCCTTAGCCGCGCAAATCAGAAGGACTACCGACACCACCACGAAGGCCAAATTCCACATAATGTCGAGGGCGACGACCGGCTTCGAGTAGCCCCAGTCCGCGCGGCGCTCCTCCAGCTCGCGGGCGGCGGTCTCCCGCACCAGCATGGAGGCCCCGCGGCGCTGAGTGGTGGACACCGCCCGGGAGAGGATGCGGGAGAGAGCGAAGGGGCGGGCCGCCGCCGCCGCGTTCGATGACTGCCGAGTGCGGAGGAGCGGGGCGGTTGGGGAAGACATGGTTCGTGTAATAATTTTGAAAAAGGAAAATCGAAAAACGATTTGATCGAGCTGTGGAACAGAATTTAAGGGAGTCTGGGAATTGTCAGTGAAGCCATTGATGGAATGGAGTAGGTTTTGTGTGTGTGTCTGAGTCGATTGACTTTTTCTGTCCGAATGAAATCGCAAGTATGTGTATGAAAAAATTAATTACTACTATTACTAAAATATTTAAATCTACATTGGATTGGATTAATCGAACCTCACTTTTGTCTCTCTCAGTAAGATAAAAAATTTGGTGAATTGTAATTAATCCACTGTTATTGACTCGTTTCTTACCCATATACTCCCTCCCTCTCATGATAAGTGGCTACTTTCTTTTGGGCACGGGTATTTAGGAGAAAAGTATTTAAAGAGTAAAAAGATAAAAAGTGGTGGAGCCCACATCTTTTGTGTGAGATAGGGTGTTTCCATATTAGGAAAGTGGCCACTTATGATGAGACAGCCCAATAAAGAAATATGACCACTTATAACGGGACGGAGGGAGTATCATATTTGATTGTTTTGTGGATAAATCATAAATATACGCGTTAGTGATGGCCTCAAGAATTTTGGCAGCATATGAAGTTTTTTTTTTTTTTTTTTTTAGGGGATGCAGCATATGAAGTATTACCATCTACACACAAAAAAAATACATAAATGGTTAAGGGCAGTCAATATGAAAGGCACCTTATAACTAATTACTTAATACACATATTTGATAGATTTGTTCTATTTATTTATTAACTTCAATGTACAGTCCTTAAATGACCATATCTCATGATCTCAAGTGTTCTTTTCCTCTTCCTGTGAAGTCGGCCAAACTATTATCTATAAAATTCATATATCCCACTAATGTTGTACAGTTTTCCAAATAAATGATAGTATGCTACATTTTTATCGACATCTGGACAATAAAATGATTAACATGCAATAATTGGCCTATTAGTGATATCAACACGCCAATCATAGATTCCTCTCAAAATTAAAAACGCCAATCATAGAGCGGGGGAAATGAATTACATGTCGATCAAATTTTTTTTCTAACTCTATAACAAATGTATATATATTTATTGGGAAGGTTCGATGAAGTCACTATTCTTTTAAGAGATTGAATTTGAAGTATCTCTATTCACAAACAAAATCTATTATCGTTTAAAATAGGTGAAGTCACTTTTGGTTATTGACTTATAGTTATCCTTTTGCTACTGTAATATACGGAAATAGGTAATTGAGGAATTTTTTTAATGCAATTTATATCAAAGACGGAGGGCAAAAGTGGACTTCCACATTGCATGCAGTTCATCTTAGATGACTCCCAAATCCAGTTCATAGTCCAAAGTTAATGGGCCGGTTATCAAGCAATTCATGCAATCAAGCTGGCCCATCTCAAACATAATCAGACACTCACAATTCACAATCCAGCAAAGGAAATACCTAATTATCATGAGTGGTTTGAAGCAATTAAATTTTAGAGAAATTTTATTATGTATATGCATTATACTCCTACCAATCTATTAATTTTGCGACACCTGCCAATTGAGTCCCCTCTTTCCCCCCTTCTTTCCATTTTCCGTACAAAATGGAAAATTTTGAGACTTTCCCATCAAATTTACTGGACTGCTCCATGCATTAACGTATATTACTGTTTTATTAGGAGAGAATATAATATATTATTGCAATTATTTTTATAGTGTTTATATTTAAGAAATTTAAAAATATCTCCTTATGAAGTCCAAATTCATGTATCAAATATTCTATGTTTCGATGATTTGGTCATAAAGAAAGGTAGTCAACATCGCGTCGGTCCCAATGAACCGATATCCATACAATCATTGTTGTCAACGAAACAGTAATGTATTTTTATATTTTATACTAACATTGCAAAAATGTTGAAACATTTTGTGTAAATTTGTCAAACTTTGAACGTTGTGATATTATAGCAAAATCAGTCGAAGAATGTGACAATATTGGTTATTTTCCCGAAACATGTATTGCAATTAGATGTGATTATTTATTGTAAACAACGGCCACATACCGACATACGAATCCACTTTTTTCGTCAATTATATTAAGAAATTCCAATTTTTATTAGTCGACATAAGCTATCTACCCGCCATTAAATTAAATTAATGGAAATGAGAAAAAGAGGAATGCCTTAAGTTAAGTATTTCTTGCGACGCACTCCAAAGCCGAACACCATCCGTGCCTTATGGCTTTAAAAAAATTAGTTGTCACCTAATCTTGATAAAAATTTGAATTTGATTTAGAAATCTTAATGATGTCCAAGACATACTAAATTTAGTTTTCTTAATTATTAGATATGTTTTGAAAAATGGAAAGACATGCATCAAAAAGTGCAGCATGATAGAGAGAGTTGGGGAACCATTCGCCCTATAACTAAGTAACCCTGCAGTAGTGTTAATCCCTTTTTTTAAATATAATTTTTTTAGAGAAAGCAAGTGATATTAATGCATAATATAATGTTCAGACAATGAAATGCCTAATAAAGCATTATCAGGAATCGGCCCTACCGGAATATCACCGTGTAAGAATGATAAATTTATATTTTTCAAATGTTCGTGTCATTAATAATTTAACTTCAAGTATAATGATTAATATTGTTTGATTTTATAGGAAATTATGACGGATGTATTTTAAACGTTTTTTTTTTTCCGACACAAATATATTTATGTTATTTTATAGGACTACAATTGTAAATAGCATCTCGATATTGGAACAAAAAAGGAATTAGGGGAAAAGGAAAAATAAAAATAAAATTTATTAGTTGGGTACTTGGGCGTGTTTGGGCATGGTTGGACAAATAAAAAATTACAATTAAGTGCCTATTTGTAATTGGGTAATAGTCATGGATGTCGTTAGACAAATTATACATTTGTTAAATATTTGTATGGGAAATTTTAAACATAGCCCCCATTTTACTCCACATAGCCCCCATAAAAAATAATAATAAAATTAATTATAAATATACTATTATGCCCTTATAGCCCCCAATTAAATTTTTAAATAAAATAAATCTTAAAACCCTTATAGCCCCCACTTAAAATTTAAATAACATAAATCCTAAAGATATATTATCGGTTTATAGCCATTAGCCATCAAACATAAGAACTCGTACGAAGCCATGAAAGAAGAAAAAAACTATCGGTATTTCAATTGTTACTTTCTTATTAATCCTTTTGTTCTTCTATAATTTGTTTAAGTTTGTCAGGATATTAAAAAAATATATTGAATTGCGTGAAAAAATAATTGTTCGTGTGTTTAGCTTTCTCATGCGCCGCCTACTTTGGGAGTTATCTCAAGCATTCATAATTTGATAAATCTCTTGTCTCCTATCTCAATTTCTGACATGATTAATAGTTCTCATGTATTAGCAAAAACTTAATTGCAAACAAAAATAATGGATAAATGTAAAAATATGGGAAATTATCGAGCTAGAGTTCTGAACTTTAGGTGCTTATAAATATTATGTATGTGTAGTGCAACTTGTACGGTAAAAATAGTTATTAATTAGGATCGAAGAACAACTGTGAAACAACTATGTTTATAATTAATTTCATCATTATTTTTTATAGGGGGCTATGTGGAGTAAAATGGGGGCTACGTAATTAAATTATTTAAAATTTAATTGGGAGCTATAAGGGCATAATAATATATTTGTAATTAATTTCATTATTATTTTTTATAGGGAGCTATGTGGAGTAAAATGGGGGCTACGTAATTAAATTATTTAAAATTTAATTGGGGGCTATAAGGGCATAATAGTATATTTGTAATTAATTTTATTATTATTTTTTATAGGGGCTATGTGGAGTAAAATGGGGGCTATGTTTAAAATTTCCCTATTTGTATTGATGATTTATATATATTTGTTCTTAAAATTAAAACAATATAATAAATATTTAAAGTTCGATTGGTTTGCACAGTATAACTAAATATTTATATATGGCTGAATTGATTAATTGAACTGATGGAATTGTTGACTGATGCATCACTAACTCAAATTTATAATTGATATCGTATTTTTGTTTATTTTCGTTTTATTTATTTATGAACCGTCATATGTAATTGTAATATTAAATTTAAAGATCGCATCACGGTAAACCTGATATCTTTTGACTTCAAACATTAATTATACTATCGTTAGGCCAATACACGCACAACCTGATATATTTTGGCCTCAAACATTGACTACACTATCGCTAGGCCACCACACGTACACAAATGTACTTGAAATAATTAGGCCAACACACGCACAACCTGAGATATTTTGGTCTCAAACATTAATTACACAATCGCTAGGCCACCACATGTACACAAATGTACTTGAAATAATTAGGCCAACACACGCACAATCTGAGATATTTTGGCCTCAAACATTGACTACACTATCGCTAGGTCATCACACGTACACAAATGTACTTGAAATAATTAGATAGGGAGTGATAATCTTTTTGGTTCTGATAAATCGTTATCTACTTTCTTTAAAATCAAAACCTTACTAGAGGCCCTATGAATTTCTTTATTAATTCCTCGTATTTGGGTGGAGTCCCAAATTTTAAGGAAGACCTTTCCAACTATGCTTGTTCTATTCATGTTTCCAACATTAGCATAGAGCTTTTTAAAATAATATCTATCACTTTCGTTTTATCTTAATCTAATTCTTATTCAAGAAATAATAATAGTTAATTGGGGAGGGGTGTTTTGCAGAATCCTCACATTGTTATCTTTTGACATGTGTCTAGTATTTTTGAATTTTTTCTATATATATAATTTGATTGAGATTGAATTTCACGTGACGAGTGTTATCATGATGTTAATGTCTTATCATTGTACTTCACGTGCAATATAAAATCCCATTTTAAAATTTACCAATTCAATATTAAGAAGAATTAAAAATCAAAGTAATACTAATATTAATTAAGAAAAAAAAAAACTTACATACGGACAGTTCCATGGTATGATCAAGTTTTCACGCGCATGGCGCGTACATCTTACGCGCTCTGTGGACGGTCTAGATGGGCGCGTATAACGGCCGTGTGAAATGCATTCGCTCGTTGCTCACCTTTTTTAATTTGGCAAGAGCTTGCATCACACGAGCCTGCTTTTTATTTTTTATTTTAATTTATTCTGTCATTTTATTTATTTTTCTTTAATTCCTTTTCATTAGAGTTTTTTTTTAAGCCATCATCATGAGACTGCCTCGATAACTAATACGTTAAATAATAATAGTAGTAATAATAATAACAATAATGTTTTAACTCAAGTTTTTTTTCTTTTTTTTCTTTTGGGTTTTCAATTTAAAAAGTCTTGGTCTAACTCCAAGTCCACCTTATCATTTTACATTTTTACTTGAACCCAATGTTATTTTGTCTTATACTAGTACGTATTAAACATCTAATTATTGTTCCAAAAAAACATCCAATTACTTATTAGAACTACAATAATTTGTTGGTTATATGTCATACATAATTTGTTGGATATTATTAGCTTTCTTTTTAGTTATATCCCTTTTGATCTTAATACTAATGTTTGACATCCGAGTCATACTCATGATAGATTAAAGTCAACTTTTCCATGTTCAATACTTGATACAATTATGATCAAACAAATCTAACTTAATCATAACTCGGCATTATCAATTCAGTTAAACGAAAATAGTGGAATGATTTAGTTTAGATAACAACTACAAAAAAAGTACTCCCTCCGTCCCCCAAAGGTGTGGTCCAATTAATATTTTATACCTCACATATAATCAAATTTGGACCACACTTTTTGGGGACGGAGGGAGTACAACACTTTCATCCTCTACCAACAAACACATCATTTCTTATCTAAAAAAAACAAAAAAACACACCATTATATAAATTTTCAATCAATTGAAAATGACCACTTCAAGTTTAGTGACACTATATTGTGATAGTATGAAATATAGATGATTCACACAAATGGAATGGCACTACAAAAATTATCTAACTATATTGTAATACCCCGTTTTTTCATAATCAATCTTAGTAATTAATTAAGAGCTTGTTTAAAATAATTAAGCTGCAAGATTTTTAAAATGAGATTAAGTTTCAGCAATTAAAATTTTTCGGCAGCTCTAATTTACCGAATTTTAATAATTTAAGGATTTTAAGATTTTATCTCGTCTCGGTTAATCCGAAATGAGGTGATGAAGGTATTTATGATTATGTGTTTATATGTTTGAATTTATTGAATTTATTGTATTTTCGGATTTTATTTCCGAAAATTCTTAGAGAAAGCATATATATGTGTATAATTAAGTAAAGTGAATGAAGATGAAGAAAAATTCCCTTTTTAATAATTTTTCTTCGGCAACCCTAATTTTTGTCGAAAAAGTGGAATTTAATTATTTTTGTTTCGTCTCGGTTTAACCGAAACGAAATAAAATTTATGTTTATTAGATTGAGCATTTATGCTTGAATTTTATTGAGGAAATTATGAATTTAATTTTCTTACTTTAATTTATAAGTAATTTATGATTCAAAATAATACTCTTATTTATTTCATAAATAATTCATTTCTCATCATTTTCTTACGATAATTTATATTAGGGTTTGAGATGCCCTAATTGATTTTTCTAGATCGAGAAATTAGAGATTGAAGTTATGATTAGCAAGTTTAATAATTAATTGATTAATTAAGCAATTAATTAATTATTTTAATCCTATTTATGACCTCACTAATGACCTATTGGATGAGCTAAGCAATGTTGACTAATTGTATTAGTCTTAAGTGTATAATATAAGCCATTTACCACCCTTATCACTCCATTTCTCTCGCAAACTTCAGCAGCAGAACACATCACACACATACTTTACATTTCATCCAATTTTTGTTCCATTTTGAGCTCAAATTCAAGTGCTAATCATCTCCAAATTAATTATTAAGGTGAGTTCTATGTTTAGTGCAAGATATAGCTAAAAAACAAGCTTTAATTCTCCTATTTTAATCTTCTCTAAATTTAGAAATTTTGGCCAAATGATATTAGATGAGCTTGAATTTAATTTATGATGTTTAATTCATGCTTATGATTAGGGCTGGCAAATTTCCGGGCCGGGCCGGCCCGGCCCGAGCCCGGCGGGCTTTTTGGAAAGCCCGGCCCGAAAATTCACCGGGCCGGAAAATATGGAGCCCAGCCCGGCCCGAAAAATCAATTTATAGCACATTTTTACCGGGCCGGCCCGAGCCCACCGGGCTTTTGCCTATTTCGGGTCGGGCCGGGCCGGCCCGAAAATTCGTCGGGCCTGAATTTGCTGAGCCCAGCCCGGCCCGAAAACAGGCCGGCCCGTCGGGCCGGGCCTGTTTTGACAGCACTACTTATGATGCATGATATGTTATTAATTCATGATTTATTCAAACTTTATTCTTATTCTCATAAATGCCGATAAAATGAGAAAAATTTGAGATGTTGATTGTGATGTTGTATGATCAATTTGATTGATTATTTGAGCTTAGATAATTATTCTAAGCATGTTTAATGTTGGAAGTAATCAAAGAATCAAAACCCTTCTATTTTTTCTTATTTTGGCCGAAAATAATGCTTAAAAATAAGGGTTTATGATTTTGATATTCTTTGATTAAATTGATATTTAAATTGAGCTTATATGATGTTATTGAGTATGATTATGCATTGAATTAATTGATTGAATCATAATTATTCCAATTTTTAGAATTTTCGAAATCTAGGGTTCTTAAGATTAGGACTTTTTGATTTTGATGTTGAATGATGAAATTGATGATAGAATTGAGCTTATGATATTTATTTAAGCATGTGGGAATTTTGTTAGAATTTTTGGAGCTCAATTTCATTAATTTTGAAATTTTCAGCATTTAAAATAAATTAAAAATAATTATTTTAGAGCTTAAATGGATTAATTGAGTTTACAATTAATCTCTAGAATATTCATTAAGTATGTTGTAATTTGAAATGGATAAAAATAAGCAAATGTGCCCTATTTCTTTAAAAAGTTGAAATATATATATAATAGGGTTTTCATTTTTATCCAATTAAATTAAGTAATTAAGCTATAAATATAGCTTATAACTTAAATTAAGATGTTTGAAATTTATTAGAATGAAATTGGATGTTCAATCCTATTATTTCTACAATAGCCGAAACTATTTAAAGAAAATAAGGTGATTATTTGATTTTTAATTAAGAAAATAATCACATATTTGAATTCTACAATAAAAATTAAGTATTGTGGAATTTTTCAGAAATTAAATACGAAGTATTAAGAATTTTCTATTTTTCGGCTATTTTTCCAAGTTGAAGGTTTATACGTGTACGTGATCTGAATTGATAATCTGATTGCGTAATTATGCTTATTATGTTAAATGATGTAAGTAGAATTAATTTCGTAATTTTTGGAGCTCGTTTGGCGAGTCGAAAATATGTTAAGTTTAATGATATGAATAGTAAATAATAAGTTATATGTTAATAATATGCTTATATGTTAATGATATGCTTATATGTTAATGATATGTTGATGATGAGCTTATGTGATAATAATAAGCTTAAATGTTTGATGATGTGATTAATAGAAGTTAAGTATGAGATTTAGAAGTGTTTAGAAAGGTTAAGTGATAGTATCAAATTAAGTCTTAGAAAATCGAAGCGAATTAGAAATTAAGTTGATCGAGATGTCACATCTCTTCGCCTGTCGTTTGTTTCTCGCTCTGATGGTTGATAAACCTAATCTCAAATGAAGGAATGAGTGAGAGCATAAAGACGGGAAATCAAGAACGAGAAATGTAAGATAAAGCAGCACTCGACAGGTGGGATTTCTAACCAATGAAATGATATATATATATATATACGATTATATATATATATATGATGTTTTAAATTGATTAACTTGCCAAATGTATTAAGTTTTGTATGTTACCATCTACTAAAGGAAGACGAATTCGTTCCTACGCAAGGTAGGATTTGTGTACACTTATTTGTAATCGTGTGTCTTCCGAAAGGTGGGCCGGTTACAAGTGTTTGAGAAGGAGGCCTACTTCTCAACACTAACATTATTTGATTATAGATCTGGTACATACATCCTAAATTATAAGTCTGTCCGGACAAATACTTTTTATGGAAAAAGAAAATATTTGAGCAAGCACATGTTTGTTTTATAAAATTCACTTGTGTTATGCTTTGGGGCAAGTTAAATCTATAGCTCTAAGCAGCAAGATTTCAAGTATTTTGGCATGTGTCCACTGAGTACGAAGTACTCAGCCCTGCATGTTGTTTTCTAAAATGTGCAGGTTATTTCGGATGGAGATGGAAGTGTGCTTGGACGGACTTTCGTTGGTTAAATTCTTGAAAGTTGTTTAAACTAAAGAGTTTGGTTATATGTCTTCATACATGTAACCTAGTTATGTTTTCCGCTGCATCACTTTGAAATATGTTCTGAAGTATGAAGTTCGTTTTTAAACTCTGAAGTTTATAACTCCTGAAGTCTTTTGACGTTGTTAGTTAAGGTTTTGATGTTAGTCTGCCTTAACTTGAAATCAGTTATTGATTCTCTGTTGAGATCTTCTAAGTCATACGACCCTTTTTATCGTGCTTCCTTGATCTGATAAACTTTTTGTTGATATTAAGCTCTTGGCACCATTGGTCGTATGATATTAATTGTTGATATCAGGTAAAACCTGATTTCTTGATGATGTTTATATTTGGTATATCTCGGTCATGTGACCCTACTTATTGATATCAAGATATGTTTGTTGTTGATAACCATTTGTTGATTAAAATTATCGAGCATGTTATTGATATTGATTTATTGATCAGCATGTTCGTTGGAAGTGTTTTGAAGTATGTTTGGTTTTGTTTGATAACTGGGTCGTTATCTATTCCTTAGTTAATCATAAATTGTGTACGTCGTGGGACCCACCGGCTTAGTTATCTTAATTCTAAGTCGGGCTGCGACATATATTGTGATAGAATGATATAAAGATTATTGCCTAGTAGACTCATTAATAGTTCAAAAAATAAAAACTTATATACTTAATCATCAATCCCGAAAAAAACAAGAAAAAATCTCTCCCTATCCCCATGATCTATTTTTTTAGTTTCACGACACACGCGCACATGACTCGAACCTCCCGACTTTAAGTTTAGAGAGAGATAGAGTGTGTATTATCAACTTAGTTGTGCTTCGTTGTATCATCATCTTGTGATCTTAATAATTACTAATCATAACTAAATTTAAATTAATATTTTATTAATAACATATTATTCATAAAATATTATTGCCGTTTGCCAATGCCACACCATTGATCATATTATTCATAAAATATTTCCTGAAAAACAATATGAAATGTGCATCTTTTTTGTCAAATTAACATACATTCTTATGTGAGTATGTCAATCGAGTCAATTCACTTATTTTTTGATCAATTGAACTATTTTTTTTTTCGAATTACAAATTTTCAGGTATAGCTCTCCTATATTTCGATCTATTCGGACCCAACACATCCGTTTCAAACTGGGTTGACACATTATTAGTACTAACATATCTCAAATGCAGATGTATTTTCAAATTTTTTTTTTGTGAAATTGTTGGCAAGGTCCGGAATATCACACACTGGTCTGGGCGGGCCCCAACTGAAAACCCGAATTTGAGAAGCACGTACGGCGTCGTTTATGAAGTGAATGAAGCAGCGAAAGATGTCTTTTTCTGCTTGGAAGCAAAAGCCCATAAAAATATGAAGCAGTTGTTGGGGGAACACACACCACTGTCACTCTGTTGCCCACTTCCACAAGTTTTTAACTTTTTTATTTTTTTAATTAGAGTGATGCTAAATGTTACTTAAATTAAAACACTAATTTATAAGTATTACTTAAATTAAAAAGATAAGTTTTCCTTCATATTTTTTTTTGCACCAATTTTTTTGTATCCAACTCTTAATCTCAATATAGTACTCCCTCCATCCCACTCATATTGTATTCATTTTCTTATTGGGTTGTGTACTCAAATTGTTTTGTTCCAAATAAAGAAATAATTAACCCTTCAAAAGTGATGAGACCTACTCACTTTCTATCTTTTTACCCTTATTCTTAATCTTCGTGTCGAACAGTAACAAGACAATATGAGCGTGACAGAGGGAGTAATACATATACATAGGGAATGAGAATGTCTCATGATGTATAATAAAAAATTATTCATCATTAAGAAAAAAATCAATATTTAACAATATAGATAAGAAGATATTGTAATTTTCTCATACGATCGAACTACTTAGGACAACCAAGTTTTTTTTTAGAAACATAATAAGAAACCAAAAAAATAATGATAGTACACACTTCAATTTCTAATGTTGGTCTGTATTTTTTTCAAAAACTTATTACAATAGATCTTTTTACTTGCTGATATGTGGTACGAGTAGACGTGCCATTGAAGGCCCGTTAATAAAGAAACCTTTAGTCCATTTATCAATAGTTATTAATAGTTTTTGGAACAAAAAAAATCATTTAAGGATCTTTGGTGACAAATATTAGTAATAGTTTAGGGACCACAATCACAAAGAATCCAGTACAGAATACTTCAAAACTTCCATCTATTTCTATCAGTAACATCGGCTAATTTCAACTTGACTTCTACAACATTTCAATAATGATAAAATGTTTTGATTTGTATGTAGCAAAAGTATACGGGCCGGCCAAAATTTTCCAGACAGACTAGAAAAGTTACATAGCACAAAAATAGAGTAGTTTAATTTGCAATGAGTTGAGAAATATGTACTGTATGTAGAGCGGTCAATTTAGGCCCGGCCCGATTTCGGGCCGGGCTGGTCTCACCATTTCCAGGCCCGACGAATTTTTGGGCCGGGCCGGGCGGCCCAGAATGGGTAAAGCCCGGTGGGCTCGGGCTGGCCCGGCCCGGTAAAAATTATACTACAATTTAGTTTTCGGGCCAGGGTTGGATCGCGATTTTCAGTCCGATGATTTTTTCAAAAGCGCGGCTCGGACGGACCGGCCACGACAGTAATTTGACAATTTCTAGCTTGTATGTATCATCACACGTTAAAATGATATCATTTTTATGCATGAGTCTAAAGTTCAAAACATTTACAAGAACACGATAATTGAATCCTGAAATACTTCATTAATTCTTTGAACATGTGTTTCCATACAAATCAGATATGAAACATTAATTATTTGAACATTTGTTTCCATACAAATCAGAAATGAAATCTTGTAAAAGGGAGAAGTCTTGAATTCAATCCTCATTGCTCTCGTCTCTTTAAATTAAAAAAAAAAAGACAAAAATAAGAAATTAAGAAGAACATATTCAACCCACAAAAGGAAAGATTAAAGAAATAGGGAACCATCCGTCATCGTAGAACCCCTAAGCTAGAGCCCTACTCTTCTAGCAAGTAAAAGAAAAACATACAAATAAACAACTAAAAATAGTAGTATAAGTATCCCTACTCTTCTTGGAAATTAAATAAAAAATCATAAATAGTAATTAGTAATTAGAAGGGAAAAAGTAAGTTGAAGATTTGTCGGAACTATGGGAGTAAACTAAAAATACAGATAACAGTTCATCTAATTTAAATATGAAACTGTTGTGAAGAAAAAAAAATGGTATGTGCACAATTTACCTACTCCCAACTACAAAACTCGCTATTAGAAATCATGTCCATGCTACTTATACACCATATAAAAAAATTTGTATAACATCGAGTAAACGTGATAGGATTAAATTAGTGAGAATTTCAACATCGAAGCTTTTAAATCGAAATGTTACATAATAATAATAATAATAATAATAATAATAATATATTTATTCTTTTGAATGAGGTAGCAAGCTAGTACTATTACAAAGATATCATGCAGCAGCATACAAATCGAACTCCAATATTGTAGTGGTGCCTTCTCATACTTAATTTTTTAAAGAAAGAAAAAAGAAAAAGAACAATAAATTGAATATTATTATAAGAGAAAGGGAAAATATATAGGTCACTTTTAGTTGCTTCAAAAACTAGCTACGAAAGCATTTCAACCATGCCTAATTGTACACGTATGAGCTGCATACATCTTCTTAGTGAAACCCTTTCATGTTGGAGTTTCTGAATGCTTCAAGGGAGAGCAATGTCGGACAACACCGCAGCTTTAATTCCAACTTTTTTAATTCTCTCTCTCTCTCTCTCTCACACACACACACACACAATCTTTAATCTATTTTAATTTGTTGGATCTATGAAGTCTGCCTACAAATTTACGGTCTAATACTTCATTATTAATTCAAGACATGCTTTCATATTATTTTTGTAATTGGGGATGAGAGAGATCGATACTCGTACACTTCACCCTTACAATTTACAAAGAGAATGAATAATACTAATATGACGTGTACTCATTTATTTATTACAAGTAGTGTCGTACGTGCGTCGCACGTACTATTGGTATATTTTAATAATAAGAAGGTATATATATGAAAAATAAAATAATCATATCACAATAAATTTAAATAATAAATATAGATACACAAAAAATAGATAAATTATACCACAATTTTGAGGAAATTTAAATGCAAGAGCATTCTTATCTTATATCAAACGATTGATTTTATCTCATATCAAATAAACAAAATATATTTATATTAATTTATTAAACTATCCTAAATAATTTAAATAAGTACGAATATATATGATAAGTATAATCTAATAATATATAATAGATAAATATAGTATATGATATACATTATTTCCCTATAATTAATTAAATCTATAATAGGAGTATAAAAGACAAATCAATTTTTATAATAGGACATAATAGGCAAATCAATTTTTGTAAATAATGCACTTTTATAATAGGGAGTATAGATTTAGGAATAACACATACATGTTGGTTATTAATTTTTAATTATGTGTTTTGGATACTTCTGCAAGAAAATAAAAAAAAAATGTTTAATTGGATACTTGTCGATCCTTTGTAAATATAAGAGTTAATTAATTTGATGTTAATTCGATTTTCATCTCTATATTTTTTTTTTCTTATTCTCTCTTTCTCTAATTATTTACATATATGAAGAATTCTGAATGATTATATTTTGAACAAGTTTTAGTAACAGCTCGGACCGAAGCTCAAACATTATAAATGCATTTAATACAAAAAATGAAGTTTGTTGTTCAAATTTCAAATTCATATTAACTCCAAATTCCGTTCCAGTCAGTTTACTGATCACCCTAGCTAATTTGCACCTACGTATGAGTAGCAACTTCAATACAAAATCAAACACGAACTAAATTAAAATTTACGAGATTATTATGTTTAGGGTGATGCTATTTGGATCAATTTGATCCGGATCAAATGCATTAATTAGTCAAAATTTATATATTAAAAGACATTCTTACCCTTTATATATTTTTCATTCCATAATTTTAATATAATAAATATATGTATATTGGAAATAAAAAATTTCATTAAATATTGATATTCTCATAATAGAATTGGAATTGGTATTTAATGTAAAGTTATGCATTTGTAAAGTATCGTTATTCCACTAAGTTTCTCGTTAATTACATGCATGCACCTCTTAAAAATAATAGAATGATAATTTATAAGTATATATATAGAATAATATTTCATAATTCAAGTGTGAATTTGCATTTTTTTTCATAATTACATGCATGCACCTCTTAAATTTTTGACTCAAATAGACAAATTCGAAATTTTTGACTTAATTTTGAACCGAATCGAACCAAGGAAACAGAAAAGTCCAAAATTTAATTATTTTTTATATTATTGATAATTTTATTTTAACTACAAAAATAATATTTCCTTCCATTTTTAGAAATATGTTAAATTATTTAAATAAAATTACAACATATATGTAATTCAGATTTTGATTTGTTCAATTTCAAAAACACCAAACCGACCGATCCGAGATCCGAAATTTAAAAACAATCCGAAACAAACCGAACGTCTGAAAAATTCGAACCTAATTTAAAATTTCGATTGGATTTGTTCGTATATTTGATTTTCGATTATTTTGCTCACTCTTAGTGCAATGAACGCAATTGAAGTTCATTTGTTCTAGTCCAATTGTTATAATTGAACAACAATTTTATGACTAATGTATTACTCCTTAGTCATGACGATCAGTTAAACATCGCTCGCATAAATTTAATATTTTTTCTTTATTTTCAAATCTCGCAAAATTTATATTATGAATTACTATTTTATATAAGAATTATTCGAACTATCGATCCCTTTTTTCGATAAGTTTAAATAGTTTTGAAAGATGCCAACTTCCCAATTTTTAAATAAGATAACTACAATAAATATACATGATTCGGATCATATATATATTTATCATGTTTTTTAGTTTCACAATATACGCACACAAGAATCGAACACCTGATTTTAAGGTTGAAGAGAAGCGTCTTACCATTTAAGTTGCGCTTTATTGTCATATATGTACGGGTTTTTTGAAAGGATGTTTATACGGTTAATATACATTATGTTGTTTTAAGCTATTTTTGCATTTGTAGAAATATATATTTATAAACCGTATATATATATATATCTTTCAAAAATATTCACAAAAAAATTAATAATAAAAAATCGTATATAATCATATTCATATTTAAATTGTTTATCATTTTAGTATTCATTTCAAGTTTAATTTATATTCAAGTTGCCTAAGGATGTTCCCATAGTCATTTTCTTTTGATTTTCATTTTACATAAAAAGGTCAACATTATATATTTGAAAAAGAAATTAATAGTCGATTCATATTAATTGATCTTCAAGTTTTAGTTTTGGATGTTTTGAAAGATTTTTTGACCGACTACAAAACCAATTCATTTTTAAATTTATAATTTCAAAATTCTTAAACTTAAATAAGGATATTATAAGTATTATACATTTTTATTTTAGATAATTCGACACATTTACTCCTATTGATCCGGATCAAATTGATCCAAATAGATTTATCCTTATGTTTAATATTACAAGATGGATGTAAATTAAGACACGAACTAAGACATTAATTGTAGCCCCAACTCCGACTGGTGTTTATAGTGTAATTTTGACCAATTTTTTTTTTATATTGAGTGATTTAATGATTTGTTTCTTGGTTGATTAATTGCTAAAACGATTGATCATAATAAGTCATAATTGTGCATTAAACCTTATTGAAAAAAATACTCATGAATATGATTAATGAGTGACTAATCCAGTCCATAACAATTAAATAGAGAGAGTTTCGTTAGAAAAGAAAATTGTACTCTGCAGAGTCTGAAAAAAGAAAATTAAAAGCGAGCAGTTTTACACTGCCAACTAAGCCGATCAAGGCACGCTGAGCTGGCACTGGCTAACTAATTCTACAAAACTGAAAGTCTTAAACCAGTTTAAACATTTTGAATTAGTCAATTAATTCATAAATTTGTTTGCGTCAATTATCAGCAAAATAGGCACCCAAAATTAAAGGAAATAAATAAATAGGCTGCCTTGCAGGCTGATGACACAACCGGCTCACGATAGCGTCAATCAACGTTACAACTAAAGATGCTGCCATATGTCTCTTAAACGCATTAACTTAATATTGAATATAATCTGTATTATTATTATTATTAGTATAATTGAGGATTAATTAATTTAGTAATGCACTCCTCCGCCACACCTATTTGCCAGTCAACAGGATCTGCTTAACTGCTTGTGAACAGCAAAGCATTTCTGCTAACTCCTATATTTAATTTTCTCAATTCCTAAATCTCTCAAGCTCCGTTTTTTGCTTATGCCACTCCACCGATTTATGTGATCTGACGGATCTACCCTCCCCTTTCAAGCAATGAATCGACTAGCAGTTGTATTTATTGGCTCGCCCCACAAAATTAGTGTATATGTCGGGTTTATGGTAAAAAGAAAATTAATATTCCTTCCGTCCACGGATATAGTATGACTATTTTTGGATGGTACGTGTTTTAATAAAAGTTTGGTAGTTGTTAAGTGATTGAATAAATCTTTATTGTAGTATGTGGCTAAAAAAGTAAGTGAGTATGTAGGGCTATGTTCTAAAATGGAATAGTCATACTTTTCGTGGACGAACGAAAAAGGGAATATAGTCATACTATTTGTGGACGGAGGGAGTATATAGTTGTTAGATTTGGCGATCTCCCTTCTAAATTAGAGGAGGGACAAATAGCAATGTAACATTGAATCTTTTGTGCACGAACGAAAAAGGAAATATAGTCATACTATTCGTGGACGGAGGGAGTATATAGTTGTCAGATTTGGAGATCTCCCTTCTAAATTAGAGGAGGGACAAATAGCAATGTAGCATTGAATCTTTGACCTCACTGTTGTAATGTTGCAAATCACAAGATTTGTGCAGGCAGACTACACTACAGCACGTGAACGAAATTTATTCAGTGCATATTTTCTGTAACGACTATAAACTATTGTTGTCATAAGAAAAGTCATAAAGTTTGCCACTATGCAGAAACATGTCTATAAATTTTAGTTTTTTTGGATGAAATTGAAATGTTGGAAACTAACATTATGTTAGGAAATCATGTATTGGAAAAAGTTAATAGTGTAATTTCAAGGATCGATTTTTCTAGTATACACGTAGATTGTCGAATAAGTTTGCCGTGGTTAGTAAAAACAACATTTCTCAACTATGGATTAGTTTGTACTCCATCTGTCCCTCATACTTTTTGGGCACGAAAATTAAGAAAAAAATATAAAAGATAGAAAAGTGGTAGGGCCCACACTTTTAAATGGTTAATTTTTGTTATTTTGGGTCCGAACCACTAATAGCGGGATAATCCAAAAAGGAAAATGAGCCATTAATAACGGGACAGAGGGAATACTAAATACAAAATATAGTTTTGCAATCAACGTTTTGAGGGGGCGAGAATATCATTGCCAAATAACTAATTAAGAAACAAATGTACGTTTTCTTTTATAGGTGAAAATTGAAGAGACAAATATAATCAAAATATTACCATAAGTTATGCATTAAGCAAACTAGATTGCACCCGTGCGTTGCACGGTAGAATGCATTATAAAAATATGTAACATATAAATTATCAAATCAAATAAATAATGAGTAAAATGTATTAATTACTCTTATCCGTTAAAGATATTTAGGACATAATTTCATTTTTCGAATGTCCACCATATTTATGTCACTTTCCGTTTTGAGATAATATCCCACACATTCATTATTTTATACCTCACATTCTCACAACAATTCAATATAATGAATCTCTTTCTCCACTCAAACACTACATACCTAAACATTTATTAAAACCCTTACCGCACCCTACGTGACCTATATTTCGTGGACAGAGGGAGTATAAAATTTCAGACAACAAAAGAGAATAATAATACATTGATTTTTCAGTATAGAAATTAATAAAGGATATTTTAAAGTATAACAATAACAAATACAACATATTTCATCCGTCCACAGAAATGTATATCATATCTATTTTTGGACATAATTCCATCAACTTTCTTATATTTTATATCTCACAACAATTCAAAAGTAATGAGTCCATTTTCTCCACTTAACAAATAATCTACAAAAATTATAAAAACTCGTGCCACTAAAGTTGTGCTATATATTTCGTGGATGGGGGGAGTATTATATTTCAAACATTATGAAAATTTTATATGTATACAATAGTTTTTTAAGAGTGTTGCTCATTACCAAACACCAATATCTTCAAACCTTTTCAATTTGCAACTCTTGAAATATCCATGTAAAGTTGTCGAAAAACTGTCTGCCACAAATAAAATGCACTAATCATCTAATATGTTAATTATGGAATAACACAATAAAATATAAAATTCATACATTACATCAATATTTTTTTTAAAAGAAACATTCAATCCAAATAACATTAATAAATATGACATGTTAAATTTTGTATTATGATATACTTCTTTGTACATAAATTTAAATACACTATTAAATACTAACATATAAACATCTAAATAATATTTATAAATTATAAATAATCCAAATATAAAACACAAAATATTTAATTACATTAATAATTTAAGAATTTTTTTTTAAATAGCATAACACTTACCTTTTAAGCATCTCTAAACAACCATTTTTTTTTATATATTTGAAAATACAATTTCGATTAAAACTCATTTCAAAAGGTTATTAGAATTAAAGATGAACAATCATTATAAAAATTTCAACCAATTTTGGCATTTTTAATAATTCTTCATTTTTTATAACTTCCAAACATCTCGAAATATATATTTTTAATTTTTGATATTTTTTTCACTATTATATTTTTTAAATATTTACGAATATAAATAATAAAAATAATAAAATTATTTTGGCAACCATTCATTGTGCTATTTTTTTTTTCAAAGTTAAATATCTTAGTCAAAATAGTGTTGGATAAATTAGAATATTTAGTATATAAATAATAAATATAAAAAGTAGAAAATTTAATTACATAATCCCAAATAAGCCAAAATTCATAATCATTCAATTTTATTAAATAATTTGATTTTTTTTAAAGCTCAAACATGATAACCAAGAAAGGAGATGTATAAATTAACCGACATATATTATTCATCATTCATGAAATAACTTAAAGTTCAAGACCTATTATCCACTAAATTGGTTTTGAAGGGAAAATGACAAACTTGTTAATATAATTACAACTCTCTTATTTAGTATTAGTATAGATAAAACATCAAAGTAACATTTCAGCCATGTTTGCTAAATGAAGAGTTTGGACTCTCTCCTCCAAACAAACTCGCGTGCAATGACGGACACTGGTAGAACCGTAGAAGCTGCGGGGGATTAAACCCCCACGGTTGACGGCCCCACCATTAATATATATATATATATTTCTATTTCTATTTTTATTCCTTTAAGTTCACCAAATAATTGAAATTAAGTAGAATGTCGATGTGCAAAAGCTCCGATCTTTGAAGTGACAAATAACGGGAGAACAAAAAAGACAATGGAGTTCCTAAGATTTCTTTCATGCGTCCACCCCTTCTCATGGGAAATATATTTTTGTGAATTGTGAGGTTCAAATAGAGGGGACATGAACAGATTGAGTGCTCAAAAAAAGAAAAAGAAATAAAAAATAAAAAAATAAATCAACTTATGACTTCTTAAGGGAAATGGGGAGAGAATCGTGCATTTAGCTCAACACATCGACCTTAAATTTTATCAATATGTTCACGAATACAGGGGATCAGCTGTCTTCTAGAAATTCCAATATTATTTGAGAATGGTGTATACCGTCACCGTATAAGCCAAAATTAAAATTTAGAAATAATTTTAAATTCTAATTAGAAATAATCACATATAATCAAAATTTATCTATTAAAGGCTAAAAAATTGTAATTATTATGTTTTTAAAATTTGAAAATAATTATAAATCCTAGAAAACTAAAACTAAAAGTTAAATATTAGCAAGGATTAGTTACTTCTATCGATAATTCTAGATTATTCTATTAGGTTTAAATATTCTTTGTTATCTTTAATTATCTTTTGTAATCTTGTACATTTGTAATCCTTTATATACGGCAATAAATCATTCACCAAGTGAATGGTGATTTAAACAAATCCTACATGGTATCAGCCTAATTTTTTCCTTTCTTTTTCTCATCCTTATTTTTCCGGCGATCTCGTTCTTCTCTCATGGCTTCTACAAACCCTTTAACATCTGAATCTCTTCCCTTCTCTACTCTGATTCATATGCTCACGGTGAAACTCACTTCTTTAAATTATTTATTGTGGAAAACTCAAATCACTTCTGTATTCGAATGCCAAAATCTCCTTGGCATGATCGACGGTACAATCAAGCCCCCTTCTCCCACTACTACCACCGCTAGCGGCACCACCTCGGTTAATCCCGAATACACCACATGGAAACTTCGAGATCCTCGTCTATCTAGTCTTCTACTTTCCTCTCTCACTGAGGAAACCCTTGCCATTGTTGTCGGATGCGCCACTTCACGCGATATTTGGCTTGCTCTTGAACAAGCCCTCAGCCATGATTCAAAGTCATGAGAATTTAGCATCAAGGACGAGCTTCACGCCATAAAAATAGGAGATCGTACTGTTGATGCTTATGGTCGCGCCTTCAAAACCCTTTGCGACCGTCTTGCCTCCATTGGGCGTCCGATTGATGCCTCAGATATGTCTCATTGGTTTCTTCGGCGTCTCGGACCTCGGTTTGCTAATTTTTCAGCATCTCAAATGGCCATCGTTCCCTTGCCAAGCTTTGCCGAACTTCTTCCTCGCGCAACCAGTTTTGAAATATTTCTCAAATCCATGGATATTACCTCCTCACCTACTGCAACATTTTTTGCTCAATCTCCACACCGTTCTGGTGGTTCTCATTCTTCTTATTCTCACCATAAAAGTTCAGGCAGTCGTGGTGGAGGCAATTATAGTCGTGGTGGCGGAAATCAACATCGTGGTAGTTATCAATCTGGTGGTCGTGGCCATAGTGGTTTTCGTCGCCCTTCTCGATGCCAAATTTGCCGCATCGAAGGCCATTATGCGGATAAGTGCACTCAGAGATATGATAGAGCATCTTTTCATACTTCTGCAAATCTGGCCGAGGCTTTCCATGCTAGGTGTAATCTTACACCTTCCACTTCGTCAGACTGGTACGTTGATACAGGTGCTTCTGCCCATATGACGCCGAATGCTTCTACCTTGGATTCATCTGTCCCTTATGCCGGTTCTGATAGTGTTGTCATCGGTAACGGTGATTCTTTACATATTTCGCATTCTGGCCATTATTCAATTTCTAATGATATTAAGTTGCGAAATGTTTTGGTCGTACCTGATATTAAGAAAAACTTATTGTCCATTAGTAAGTTAACGGCCGATTTACCTGTTGAGGTTGTGTTTACTAATAATAATTTTGTTATTCAGAATCGAGAAACCAAGGAGGTACTGGGTCAAGGAAGGCGTAAAAATGGTCTATATATATTGGATACAGCTCATTCTGCATTGGCTGCTTCTGTTCGTTCTAGTAGTTTAAAGGCTTCATTTGAATTATGGCATGCTCGTTTAGGACATGTTTCGTTTGATACAATTTCATATTTGAATAAGCATGGGCTTATATATGTTACTTCTGTTTTGCCCAAACCAGCCTTATGTCATTCTTGTCAGTTGGCTAAAAGCAAACGTTTGCCGTTTTCTGTTAATGAGAAACGTGTTGAATGTGTTTTGGATTTAATTCATTGTGATTTATGGGGTCCATCTTCGCTTGAGTCCTCTCACGGTTATCGTTTTTATGTGATTTTCGTGGATGATTTTAGTCGTTTTACGTGGCTTTATCCTATGTAGGGCTGTCAAATTTCCGGCCTGGCCCGCCCCGGCCCGAGCCCTCCGGGCTTTTTGGAAAAATTGGGCCCGACCCGAAAATTCACCGGTCCAGAATTTGCGGAGCCCAGCTTGGCCCAAAAACAGGCCAGCCCGTCGGGCCGGGCCGGGCCTGTTTTGACAGCTCTAATCCTATGCGAAGTAAATCTGAAATCTATGACATATTGGTTCAGTTTACTTCGTTTGTTAAAACTCAATTTTCTCGATCAATTAAAACATTTCAAAGTGATGTTGGAAAAGAGTTCTTAAGTCTCAGAGTTCAAGAGTTTTTCTCTAAAAGCGGCATTCATCACAGTATCTCATGTCCATATACTCCTTCTCATAATGGACGAGCAGAACGCAAACACAGACACATTATTGAAACTGGCCTTGCAATGATGTTTACTGCGCATGTTCCTTCTTGGTTCTGGGTTGATGCCTTCAGTTCAGCTGTATATATTATTAACAGGCTTCCAACCCCTCTTTTGCAAGGCAAGTCGCCTTTTGAATTATTATATTCTGTGATGAGCCGGGATCTAGCACTAATGAATCAAACCCGGAGTTACAGCTGAGAGGTCCAGTTACAAGATTGAGAGCCAAGAAGCTGCAAGACTATTTTCAGTGCATTGTTCGGAAGAAACTGGGAAGATGAAGATGTTGGGATTAAGCAGTCCAAGTTCGTGAATTTGACCAGTGCCCAGGATTGATGATTATGATGCGTCCAGTTTCGAACAAGTCCTTTTCGTTCGAAACTTGAGCTTTTATTTACTTTAGTTGTTTTATGTTTTATTTTTAATTGGGCCCAGACTTAGTATTACTTAATTTAATTATTTTAAGTTAAGTAGTAGCCCAATTGTTAGTATTTAGTTAATTTAATTAGTAGCTCAATTGTCACAACATGTTAGGTGACAGATTGGCCCAAGACCAATATTAGACCTAGTTCGAATCTATCAAGGGATTAGCCCTAGTATTTAAGTCGTTGGAAATACTATTCACAGCAGACAATTTTTGAATCAGAAATCTCATTGATCGATTAGTCTCACTTTTTCGTGCTTCGGTTCACGTTTTTTATCGGTTCTTGGTAGAGTTTGTTGTTGGCAACTTCAAGCTTGAAATCAATTGATTCGTTCGTGATATCCAGTAGTATCCGGGTTAATCAAGCCACGAAGAATTGCTCCAAAGGCGCGTTTCGGATTCAAGTCAATCCGGGGTTCGTTCGGGTAAGTTCTTCATCCTATTCACGTTCGCTTTGTCTCTCCACCACGCCGTCACCCTCAACATCACCCTCACCACCTTCGATCATCACGAGTCCTTCCCAAATCCACGCTCAGTCCAGACTTTCATCCATAAGGCTATCGTTCCAAAATTTTAACCTAAATCGACCCAAAAGTCAGCCCCATGTCAAATCTCAAACCCCTCGTACGAATTGGCTGAATTTTGGATATGTTGTTCCTGACTTCAATTCATAATTTGTGCTAAAATTTGAGTTTAATCGGAGTTGATTTGCTATAATTTCTCATCGTTCTTAGATATGGCTACACCTTTTATATCTCAGCCGGTCGTGGATCTGCAACTTTCAGCTCCTCCATCTTCATCTTCATGTCATATTTGTGATTCGGATGATTTTTCTTAGCCCGTGCAGCCGACTGAGCCTCCACCAGTACTGGATCTGCCTATCAATCCTGCACCTGAACATCCTCATCCTGCTCGTTCGTCTCATCACATGACCACACGATCCAAATAAGGCATCTTCAAGCCACGCTACTTTGCTGACATAGTTGATACTCCACTCCATACAACACTCGTTGCTACTATCACACCTAAGGGCTTTAAGTCCGCTGCCAAGCATTCTCATTGGATAAAGGCTATGGATGAGGAACTAGCTGCTATTCATGCGAATGACACTTGCGACCTAGTTCCACGTCCTCCTCCTGGGACAACTGTTCTTGGATCTAAGTGGGTTTTTCGAACCAAATTCCTCTCTGATGGTGAAATTGAAAGGTATAAAGCTCGTCTCGTTGCTCTAGGATTCACACAGATTCCGGGTTTTGACTTCTGTCACACCTTCAGCCCAATTGTTAAATCTTCTACAGTTCGAATTATTCTTGCTCTTGTCGTTATGCAAGATTGGCATCTTCACCAGCTAGATGTTAAGAATGCCTTTCTTCATGGTGATTTGTCAAAGTTTGTATATATGGAGCAACCTCCTGGGTATGTCGATCCTCGATTTCCCGATCACGTCTGGCACCTCAAGAAGGCACTATATGGTCTTAAACAAGCTCCTAGAGCTTGGTTTCAGCGCATATGTGATTTCTTATTGAAACTTGGATTTCGAGAAAGTCGCTCTGATACTTCTTTGTTCTTCTATAAGCGCGGTACTATCACTATTTTACTGTTAGTTTATGTTGATGATATTATTATCACAGGAAATGACCATTCTATGATCCGTCGATTCATCTCTGATTTGAATTCCGAGTTTGCCCTCAAAGACTTGGGTAAACTTAATTACTTCTTGGGTCTTGAGGTCACTTATACTGATTCTGGACTTTTCTTAAGTCAAGCTAAGTATGCAAAAGATATTCTCTCTAAAGCTCATCTTCTGGAGTCTAAACCTGTCTCCACGCCGTTGGTCCCTGGACATGACTTCACTAGTGATGGTACACATTTCTCTGATCCTACGTTGTATCGCTCTTTCGTTGGTGCACTCCAGTATTTGACAATCACTCGACCTGATTTATCATTTGCCATCACTGTTGTTAGTCAATACTTACAGCAACCAACGATTGATCATTTTCTTACGGTCAAACGAATCTTGAGATATGTTCAGAGAACACTGAATTTCGGCTTAACCTTTAGTCGTGGTACCTCTTCTACTTTTTTGGGCTACTTGGATACTGATTGGTCTCGTTGTCCAGAAACTCGTCGCTCTACTTATGGGTATTCTATTTATCTTGGTCAAAACTTAATCTCTTGGAGTGCTAAGAAACAACCTACTGTTTCACGTTCTAGTTGTGAGTCCGAGTATAGGGCCATGGCAAATGCAGCTGCTGAGCTTGTATGGGTCACTAATGTTCTCCGAGAATTGAATGCTTTACCACCTGATCCGCATGTCCTCTTACGTGATAATAAAAGTGCAATTTTTTTGAGTCAGAATCCCGTGGCCCATAAACGTGCTAAACATATAGACATTGACTCACTTTGTCGTGAGCTCGTCACCTCTGGACGACTTTCCACTCAATTTGTTCCATCGGAGCTACAAATTGCAGATATTTTTACCAAGAGTCTCCCTCGATCCTCTTTTGAGTTCTTCCGCTCCAAGCTCTGCGTAGGACTTCATCCCACGTTTCGCTTGAAGGGGGTATTAGCAAGGATTAGTTACTTCTGTCGATAATTCTAGATTATTCTATTAGGTTTAAATATTCTTTGTTATCTTTAATTATCTTTTGTAATCTTGTACATTTATAATCCTCTATATACGACAATAAATCATTCACCAAGTGAATGGTGATTTCAACAAATCCTACATTAAAAAAAATAATTCCAAAATTAGAGAAAACAGATGCCAAATATGAGATTATAAACGAACGGGGTAATTGTGATAGAATATAAGGATTGCAAAAAAAAAAAAAACGATAAAAATGGTAGGTAAGAGTTAATTACTCTATTTTATGGCATTAGTTGTTACGTCAGCAGTGAAAATGTTAACTCATATATATTTACAAGTAGGGGAGGAGCTCTATAGTTATTGATTAAAATTATAATTTATTCATGCTATTGCACGATGAACTTGTACTTAGTGGATTAGATTATTGATCATTCTATGCTTTTCTCTTATCAATATAATTCCCATCCTCTTCCCTTAAAAAAAAGAAATTCACTACTTTTTTCTTCTTCGAATGAGCATATGACCAGACCAAGATCAAGACCAAAAAAAATTGTGCCTGTAATGAAAAAATAATGCTTGCCATATTTTTTGGTTTTAAGATTTAGATTTTATAAATATTCATCGAGTGATGGTTATTCCTAATTGTTGCAGCAAAATTAGATAATATTTTTTTGACCTATATATTACTAAGGTGATAGTATAATACGAAAGAAAGTAGTGATCATTGATTGTTACCCTAAATTAATTAATTATCTTATATTTTTTTTTTCAATAAGATTAACTTTTTTACACCATACCCAAGCTCATATTTGCTTTGTCCAATAATCACAAAATATATACAACTAAAAAAACAAAACAAAATATGTGTATTTTACTTAAGATGGAGCGGATTCGAATTTGGTGAACTAGCTGTGCTAAAAGATTATAAATTTGAATTCCCATCCATAGCTTGTAAAGTTTGGAAGATTTATTCTCCTATCAAATAACAACAACAAAAATGTTTACGCTTACATTTGAGAAAGAAGAAGAAGCTTTGTTCGCATTCAATGAAAATATTATTTTGTAAACTATTAAAATAATTCGTATTTTTCCTTTTGTTTTGAAACCGATGAATTTAGTTTTTGGATTATGTAGGATCTAACTAATGTAATTTTCTGCAATTAATTCGACAAAAGAATATTTCTAGCTTTCATAGTGAATACACCCTTTCATTTGAATTCAATGAACTCTAAACATTTACCATAATCAACCTGTATTACCTATCCGATTTATGTCCACTGCTACATATTCAATGTTTGTTTGTTTGTTTTTTTTTTTTTGAGAGGAATATTCAATGTTCAATATTTAACCAACTCAAAAAATGTACAATATTAAAGGTTTTCTTTAGAGAGCAGAGTAGATGCGATGAATTTATTGGAAAGGACATTTATTGAGATTATTTAATTTTATATTTTATTTCTATTTCATAGTACTTATTATTATAGTGAAAGTATTTAATTAATTTAATTTAAATAATCCTCCCCCTCTCTCATTCTTACAGCGCACACAAACACAGAAATGGAGAGCGAATTCGTCTAATCTCTTTTCTGCATTTTGAAATTTGCTTCAGCCACTCCTCTAAATAATAATATGACAATTCTATCCCAAGTCCTTTCGCGGACTTTCTTCTCAATGCATGGCGTTTGCTGAGGGTTAATTTAGTCATTTAGCAGGGCATCTGCTTTTTTTTATTAATCTAAAAAAACACACACAAACACACTCAAGTCTCATCTCAAGCAGCACAGAAAGCATACATTACTCTCGCACAGAGCACCGAGATAGTTGTAATTTTTTTCTTTTTCCTTTTTCTAGAGAGAGAAACAAAAACCACGTCAATTTGAACTCAAATCACCTCTCTCTCTCTCTCTCTAGGAAAAAACTCTATCATCTTCACTCATATTATACCCACTGCAGTCTGCAGTGTTTTTAAACTATCTCTCTCTCCCAAATCTCTCTCTCTCTCTATACCGATACCCGCTCAAATATTTATATCTGTATACGGGCATTGTCATAATTAATACGGAAGTCTCCGGAAATTTGATGCGCGGTGCAAAAAGAAAATAGATCAGTGATGGCGGAGGTTTCCGGCGAGGGAAGTGCTGGCCTGGCGGTGGAGCGAAATTCCGGGGAGGCCAGCGGCAATGCGCAGGCGTCGACGCCGCTAACCGTGTCGGCGTCGTTCAAGGAGGGAAGCAAGGGTTCGTCGCGGCGGAGGGCGTCGGTGCGGCCAAGCCTCGACGCGGATGAGTTTCTAAATCTGCTCCATGGTTCGGATCCGGTGAAGTTGGAGCTCAATCGACTGGAGAACGAAGTCAGAGGTGAGTCTCTTCAGCTGGATCCACTAGATTCTCGCTCTGATTTGGTGTGCAACGGTGCCGCTTTGATGCGCCATTTATTTAGGGGATTGTATACGTGTTTCAAATTTGGAAATAATTCTGTTTAATTCTAAGCTCCGAACAAAACATATCTAGTTATTTATCCATTCTCTGTTTATTTTTATTTATAATGGAGCACTATGTGATACTTTGATAACTTATGAGATGAAAATGGACATTTTAGCGTGGGTTACTGTTTTGCAGATAAGGATAGGGAATTGGGGGAAGCCCAATCTCAGATCAAGGCTTTAAAGTTGTCGGAGAGACTTCGTGAAAAAGCTGTTGAAGAGGTTTCTTTATCTCCCATTTTGAATTTGTTTCGTAGAGTATGTCTTATCGACTGCAGTTTACTTTCATACACGGAAACTGACGCTCAATTTATCGTGTGTGTTTCTAGGAAAGGGGGTTGATTGGGGAGGGTATTGGAACGAGTTATGTGATATTAATGTACAACTATCCAATTCTATCATGATATTATACATTAAAGTATTGCGATTGGCTAATTGTTGTGGGTAATGTCACTTGTTTCACCACTCTTGAAATGCTTGCTCTTAGACTTTTTAAAGCTTTTTGTAGTGTTAGTGCTCTCAGTCTCTGGTTGTGGCCCATCTTGGTCTTAGCCATGTGTAGAAAAAGTAATTATTCATATGGCAAAAACTGGGGAGAGTTCTCTTTCTGCACTAAAACTAGGGAGGCAGAGTTGTTTTGTGAATTATTTTTCTCATAGGTCGGTTTCCAAGTTCTTAGAAACTTTGGAAGAAGGATATGAGGCTATCATTACCCTTTCCTCTAATGCATGTGATTTGTCTGTTATGGTTAATATACTCGTTAGCCTGTGCTTAGGCTACTGCTTGTAGAATTACCCAGGAGCTAGGTATGCATAGTTTTTGAGGATTGATGTTATCTCCCATCAAAAGATGTAATTAAATTCGGAGCCTGAAAAATTCCTGGATCTTATTACATATGCAGACCGGCATCAATTTAATGAATGATGTAATTGATATGATGCAGCACAATTAATGTCGCTAAATTTAAGTCTGTGTTAGACGAATTTCGTGAGTGAAAAATTTGGTTTGGAACATTTGGCTGACATAAGCCTTCGTGTATATTGTAGTTATGTGTACAAACTACTTAAGGTAGTTCATTTTCTAAACTTACAAGTTACACCCTTTCCTTTTCTGCAAGCACCTAGACGAACCTGAAATCTAAGGTTTCTTTGTTTTACTTTAGCTAACTGATGAGTTGGGAAAGGTGGAGGAGAAGCTCAAATTAACAGAATCACTTTTGCAAAGCAAGGTACAGACTCTAGATTTTCTCCTTCTCCCTGTTCCTGGGTCTATAATTTTGATAACTTACATTTTTAATCAACATTTTCATGAGCAGAATCTTGAAATTAAGAGAATAAACGATGAAAAGAAGGCTTCCATGGCGGCTCAATTTGCAGCAGAAGCCACTCTTCGGAGAGTTCATGCTGCACAAAAGGATGATGATATGCCTCCAATTGAAGCAATTCTGGCTCCATTGGAGGCTGAGCTCAAGCTTGCTCGGCAGGAGGTTCGTGTCTTTAGGCTTCTGCTCATGTAGTTGAAGAAGCAATCTCATTTGAGGGCATTACTAAAATAACCTTGCCTTTTCCCTTCTAGATCTCAAAGCTGCAGGATGATAACAAAGCACTGGACCGGCTCACAAAATCGAAAGAGGCCGCTCTACTTGAAGCAGAGAGAACTGTACAGATAGCGTTGGCAAAAGCTTCTATGGTTGATGACCTCCAAAACAAGAACCAAGAATTGATGAAGCAGATAGAAATTTGCCAGGTTGGTAGAACTCTCTTTTTCTTTTTCACTCTGAAGGCAGCTAGATTTTTCTTCTTTCTCTAATGAAAGTCATATATGTTTATCAGGAAGAAAACAAGATACTGGACAAAATGCATCGGCAGAAGGTTGCTGAGGTTGAAAAACTTACCCAAACTGTACGTGAACTTGAAGAGGCTGTACTTGCTGGCGGTGCAGCTGCCAATGCTGTGCGTGACTACCAACGGAAAGTTCAGGAGATGAATGTAATGTTCAGCACACATGACCCCTGCTCAAACAATCATTGGAGATACTAAAACTATTCTATTTTTGGCTTAACATAAGTGAGTGGAATACTTTCTTTATTTTCAGGAAGAAAGAAAAACTCTTGATCGGGAGCTAGCTCGTGCCAAGGTAACGGCTAACAGGGTAGCAACTGTGGTAGCTAATGAATGGAAAGATGCTAATGACAAAGTAATGCCTGTCAAACAATGGTTAGAAGAAAGAAGGTTCTTGCAGGTATTTATACATCCTTCTCTTCGCTTGTCAAAGTGTTCTATATAAAGTAGTAGTGCTTCACTACTTCGAGAAAGTTCTCATAATAGTCGTTCTTTATATTCAAAGGGGGAGATGCAGCAACTCAAGGACAAGTTAGCCATCACTGATAGGGCTGCAAAATCTGAAGCCCAGTTGAAAGTAAATTGCTTCTCTAATTTACTGTTAATAATATTAGTATTCTTGACTAAGATATTATGAATCTGAATAAACTTCCATTATCTTCAGGAAAAATATCAGCTACGTTTGAGAGTTCTTGAAGAGACTTTGAGATCACCAAACACAGCAACTCGTAGTTCATCAGATGGAAGAAGCTCAAGCAATGGTCCTTCACGACGCCAGTCACTGGGTGGAGCGGAAAATATTTCCAAATTGACTTCCAATGGCTTCTTACCCAAGAGATCACCATCCTTCCAGTTGAGATCTTCTGGTAGCAGTTCAGTTTTGAAACATGCAAAAGGGACATCAAAGTCCTTTGATGGTGGTTCAAGATCTTTGGACAGGTCCAAAGTTCTCTTAAATGGACTAGGACCAAACTTTAAGCAAAGCCAGTCTTGTGATGGAACTAAAGAAACTGAGACACAAAGTAGTACATGGAAAGCAACTCAAGTGGAAAAACCTAGTGACATACAAGTTACAGAAACAGAAGATACCGTGCCGGGGTTGTTATATGACATGCTACAAAAAGAGGTGATTTCCTTGAGGAAAGCATGCCACGAAAAGGATCAAAGCCTCAAAGACAAGGATGATGCGATTGAGGTCCGTTTCTTTCCTTTTTCTAAGTCCTTTCTTTCTATTATCTTAATGCTAAAGGTTTTTGGTTCTTTACACAATCAGATGTTAGCAAAGAAGGTAGAAACTTTGACTAAAGCAATGGAAGTTGAAGCTAAAAAGATGAGAAGGGAGGTGGCTGCTATGGAGAAGGAGGTGGCTGCAATGCGGGTGGATAAGGAGCATGAAAATAAGTCCAAAAGGTTGGGGAATTCGAAGAGTTCAGTAAACAGTTCTCAGATGCTTCCTGGAAGGTATGTTCTGTTGGTTCTGCTTCTGCATAGTGGTTTTCTGGAAGGGACTCTTTTAGAATTAACTTAGATATCAGCTAAGAAAACAAACTACTTGTTTGAAGATCTATTGTGCTTGGTTTCCTTTAGAGAACTTTATTGAAATTTTATTGGTGTTGGTTGTAAGAGCAGAAAACCCATTTTACTTAAATTGCTCTTTAAAAACAGTGACCTGACTGCAATATTCGCACTATCTATAAATACTAGGATGGTCTTGATATCTAAACCTGCCTTAGACATTGTATTTTTCTTCTTAGGTAGTCTCTAGTCATTAGGTATACATCTGCTGTGGATCAAATGGGAAGTGAAGTCTGAACAAACTTAGACTGGGAACTGAATAAATGGCTCTTAGATGCACTAGAACTAGGCTAACTGCCCATTGTTTTCTTCTTTTCTTATCGATCTTTTGTGTCTTGGTGTGTAAAATTTGGTAGCAAATACCCGGTTCCAGGTCCTTTTTTTCTAATTAAGTGTCCATCATCAATATGTAGATGTTTTATTTGAACAGGGGATGAGATATGATTTTGAATAGAAGCTGATTTCTCTGAATACATTTGGTAGTTCCTTAATATTGAACTTTTGGTCTTTGTTTGCTTTGTCTATACATTTGCCTTTTGTATATATTTGCAAAAGAAGAAAAGGCCAGCTGCCTTCACCTGGGCCTAATATTTACCAATGTTACTACCTTATCCTCTGGTGGTTTCATAAGTCTCATGTGTTATAAACTTATAACAACCACCTCTCATTCACTTTGTTTTCGATTTGGTAGTCAGTATATCAACGTTGTTTCAATATATTTTCTTTGTTATAAATCACATTTGCTAATAGACTCGTATCTTAAATTCTTCTCCCAAAAGCCACAAACATTTTTTTTTATTTGGCTTTAGTAAATTGGTATATTTGGACTATTTGTCATATGATGTGTCCTAATTTTCTGATTTTGCCAGGGGTGAAGTTAAATAGACATTACATATCTTCAATTGTTTGCCGACATTAAATACAACCTGTTTGTTGACTTCTTGTGTCGAATCAGGATACAAGCTACCTATTCTTTGTCAGAGAAGATAATGTTTTTCAAATTCTTCTGATATTAAGATTGACTTCTTGGCAACCATGCGTTGGATTCTACTAAACATTTAGCTGTCAATATTTAATAATTGTCGCATTAAAACATTGAAGCTTTTGTAGTCTTCCTTGGGCTGATGATATGATGGATATATATTGATACGGATGAAATTTTGATTCACGGCCTACTTTTTCTGTGGAGCAGATAATTGTTATTGTTTGAAGTAATTGGTGTTCATTTTCAAGCTTGAGCATGCTGGATGTCCTTTGATTATGACATGAACCTCTGCCCATTGGAAGTCCTTTGGTCTTCTTATTTGCTTGTGTAGAAACTGGTCAAGATTTTGATAGATCCAATATTTTTGTTCCGACCATCATGGCTTTTTTTTTTTGTCTCTCTTGAATAATATTAATAAACCTTTGTTTTGCAATGCTTGCATATTATGCTGTTACAGTTATCAAATGAACTAATATTGTATGCTTTACATTATGGCTATGAATTAACACACAATAATCTGCAGAACTGTAGCAAGAAGCGGGCTGACACGCAGTACACAATTGTAACAAGCTTGAGGATTTGGTTGTTTGGCCCTTCTCATTTTCTAATTTTACCCTTTCACTGTTGTTTGTATAATTGTAACAAGCATGCCAATGGCTCTTTGGTTGTGGGAAGAGAAGAAAATGATGCAACGATGATGAGGTTTCGTGGAAAGAATGATCGGTGGTGTGCTTCTGACTTAGACTACTATAATCCCTCTGCATAGGGATCAGCAAGAACATGAAGACATCAAAGTTGAGCTAACTTTTTGGCTGATGATATATTTGAGTGGCAGTTTAATATGTTGTATAGGTAGCTTGTTGGCTTATCGGTTGCCCACAATATTGTTGTCCTCTCTATTATTTGCAGTCTATATTTGGAATCTGCAGTTTAGTGTGATTGGTATTTGTCGAGGTTTGTCGATATTTGTGTTATCCGATAAAATATCAGATTTTTCCATCATCATCTTTTTTTCATCTGAATTCTAGCTCCCCATGATTCTTGCTCTAGCAAATGTTGGTCGGTCAAGTGAATTTTTATTTTTCACTATGGACATGCTACATTATTTTATTTGTTCCCTGTCTGCAGATTTGTTTTTAATAGTACTAATTTATTGTCTGAAGATCATTTGGTTTTCTTGGAGTTGTGAGATTTAGTATGAATACAGTCTTTATACATTATCTTATCCATGTTGGTGGGGTGGGGGTGGTCGGGGGGGGAGGGGGTGTGGTTGTGTGCTGTCCTAAACCTCGTGGTCAAATTATTCTTTGTAAGGCTGAGGCTTGGTGTATGTGTCAGAGTGATTTGCTTTTGTCACGTTCCTGCACGTGCTTCTCAGAGCGATGAACAGAATAAAGAGAGGGTGCTTTCAGAAATATGAAGTTCTTTTTTGGGGGGGAATCTTACTTAATATGGCCAAAATGAAATCAATACTCTCGATCTTCAAGTGGTTTCTCTTTCTAGGAAATTTTTCTGCTTCACATTTTCATATCTGGGAAATCTGGAAATGTTTTATTTTGTTGGATGTTAGGATTGATTCCTTTTCTTTTTGGTGCGGTGGGTAAGATTGATAACGTGACATACTGGCTACGGCACCTTTTTATTGTAAGGGTGACAAAAGGGACTAATGAGAGTCTTGTGTGAGGCGATGTTATATATTCCCTCTGTTTCATGGTCCTAGCTGCATTATTTGTTTGTTACATTTCAATTGTCATATAACTAAAATACAAACTTTAATAATCTCAACACATAATAAATGCTATCAACTTTATTCATAAATTACACATTATGTAACAAAAAAACTACTCTATCCTTTCTCTTTTCTTAATGGATTGACAACAATACCCTTTAAAAGTTACTTTTTCTTTCTTACCTTATTACAAACAATTTATTTTCTAACATCTGTGCCATGGCCGAGCCTATTGAAATGAGGGAGTAAATGTTTGTGAACTTCACCGTCTCTCCTCCTCCAACTCATACAGAATCTATTACTAATACGAAAATAAAGCTGCCTCATCAACGGTGCTCTGTTCAGATTTTCCTTTTATTCTGGTAATTTGTCTAATTTTAATTCATATATATTCTAATTTTTATTTTTATTAATTTCATATTCTTGAAATATCACATGTTTATCTATTAATCGCATCTCATATTTATTTTTCCTTCTATTTAATTAATTTCTTCTATTATGCATATTAAAATAATAACAATATCGGAATGCATTCTTATAAATCCTTATTTTATACATTCTTAATTCATATATAATAATAATCTATAGAAAATTTGTAAATGAAAATCCTTATGAAGACTAAATAAATATATTTAATCAACATGTCTACATGGAATCCTTTTCATTTTTCATTCATGTTTATCTAAAAACTTCGATTAATGTTTTCTAGAAAATATATACATTGAATCAAATGTGGGATAGGTAGCTAAAGAAATGAACAATTATACATTCTTAATTCATATATAATAATCTATAGAAAATTTGTAAATGAAAATCCCTATGAAGACTAAATAAATATATTTAATCAACATATCTATATGTAATCCTTTTTATTTTTCATTCATATTTTTCTAAAAATTCGATTAGTGCTTTCTATAAAATATATATATTGAATCAAATGTGGCATATGTAGCTAAAGAAAAGAACAAAAAAACTTGAAGATGTAAACATATTTTTTTCCGTATTTTGACAAAGATTAGAGATATCGATTTAACATGAACTAACGAGACGGTTCAAATATACTTAAAAAGAAGGATTTTTACTAATTTTAATTAATATTAACTTTGTTTATATTTTTATCGAGTAATTTAGCATAAACCAACGAGAAAGTTCAAATAACATAGAAAGAAGGAGTTTTACTAATATTAATTAATATTATTTTGAAGATGTAAATATTTTTTTTTCCGCATTTTGGCAAAGATTAGAGATATCGATTTAGCATAAACCATCGAGACGATTCAAATATATTTAAAAAGGATAATTTTTACAAATTTTAATTAATATTAACTTTGTTTAGATTTTTATCGATTAATTTAGCATAAACCAACAAGACGGTTCAAATAATATAGAAAGAAGGATTTTTACTAATTTTAATTAATTTTACTTGGGGTGTTCATATTTTTATCAAGTATTACTCAATGGATTTGAGACGAGTATGTACAGTAAAGTCACTATTTTAACCGAGATTAGGACGAACATGTAGAAAAATTATTAATA
Source organism: Agastache rugosa (assembly GCA_031470985.1). Lineage (NCBI taxonomy): Eukaryota > Viridiplantae > Streptophyta > Magnoliopsida > Lamiales > Lamiaceae > Agastache > Agastache rugosa. Next base: position 17,310,107 of record CM062602.1, on the reverse strand, counting down.
AATTTAGATTTAAAAAAAAATACACAATGAATGAGTATACCCGATCCATTATCATTCCTAATTATAAATTTAGATACGTGAAATAATTAATTTTCTAAGTTTGATTAATAATTAATGCGAACAATATCACAACTTTTAAATAAGATATAAAATTATTTTTAAAATATATACATATAAATTAAAACATAAAGTTATTTCTCGTCAAATTTCGACGGGCTACTTACTAGTATAGACAATACAATAGTTAGTAGACAGGTGGTTTATGTGACAATACGATACCATTGTTGGTTGGTTGGCGATCCTTCCATTATTTCTATTTTATAAAATGATTTCATATCGGTTGCTTCAAGATACTTTGCATTGAAGCTAAGATTTTATATACTATATGGTAAAAAATAATATATATTACCTAAGATTCGGGAAAATTGGGCCGAATGTTGCCTTTATATCGAGACGTTCACGTATCTCCATGTTTATGTTTGCAACAACCAACAATATACGTTGAGATGAAATGGGGAATTGAGATTTGGTGGGATTAGGTAGTCAATTGTCACGCGGCGGTATCTAATTGAATTTTTCAGTAACAATATAGACAAACATCATTATTATTGCAGTTTGCCTTAGAAAGCTAACTGAAAATATTTCTACCGAAATTGGTAATCATTGTCTATTACTTTGCTATTTGTTTTACTTGCTCCAATCCAATTGATTCAAGTGGTTTTAGGCGGCATCTATCATTTCCATCTATTCCATTATGGCCGCAACTGAGCTTGTTTAATTTCTTCAAATACTTTCGACCGCAATTTATTAGTTTTATTAATTTGAAAGTAGAGAAAACCTAGTATGAGGGAAATGGGAAATTATATGTAAAATTTGTCATGCTGATAAACTTGATGTCAGGAAATTAGAGCATATCATGTAGTTTTTTTTATTTGTTTTTTATGACGAGGATAACCCACAAGCACTATTCGAAGTACGTATGAGTAATTCTTGCTTATGTGCAATAATATGCAAATCAAATGAGGTGCGCATTGGATAATTCTCACTCTTGTGCAATAACATGCAAATCACACAGAAAAGATCAATCACATTGAGAAAATTTGATGTGTTAGGGTCAATTTATAAAATGATGGTCAGATTCTATATATCTATATTTCTCATAAGAAGTAACGTTGTTTTCTCTATAATGAGAAGTCGCTCTATTCTATTCCAAGTTTTCAGTCTAATATTCACTCTTTTTTTTTTTTTAACTTTAAATTTTAATGAACTTCTTATGTTTCTTTGAAAAATCGGAGACATGGAAGATACAACTACCAATACCAATGAAATGAGGTCTTGCCATAATGCTAGGAGGGTTTATGGTATTTTAATGTCTCAAAATTTATTATCATTACGTGCATTTAGGTCATATATTAATGCTTTATCTTTTTTCTTTAATAAACTTCATTTCTATTTTATTTTATTTTATTTTATTTTTTTGAGAAACTATACATTGTACAATTTAAACTGATATAAATTAACTAGTACATAACTCACACTTTGGTGGGACTTGAACCAAAGACCTCTCATTAGAGAGAGATTTTGGTGTCTCAGCTTTACCATTTGAGTTAGGCCTCATCGACCAACTTCATTTCTAATTTAACCGATAAGAGAGACTTTACTATGTAGCAACTGTTTATTTATTTCGGACGACACTCTTTTGTATAGTTTTGCAGCATAACATTTCGATACAATGCATTTTGTATTGGGAATGATTCATTTTTCCCTTATGGCTAATTAAGTTTTAAAATTTTAATATGTTGTGTTAAGCTTTCCAATTTCTAACGTTCCATGTGTGTTATTGTTGACTTATTGAGCTCGCAAACTTTTATTTTTTAAATTTCAACTTATTGATTACTTTTTTGTAATGGTTTTTAGCACATTTAGTTCACATAATAATGTTTCAAAAGAGAAAAAAAAAAAAAGGAAAAATCCATTTGGGAAGAATATGTACGAAGGGTCATGTGTTGTATTTAAACATACTAATAAATACACAAAAAATAGAAACTAACATTAGACTGGTTATGTGTTTCTGTAGCTTGATTGTTCATTAAAATTACACTTCAAAGCAGTATTCTAAAAATCGGATCGGACCGGCCGATCGAACCGGTTGGATCGAGACGCGGACCATGGTCCGGTTTGATGAAACCGGCTGGTTTTGATCGGTTCACATACGGTTGGACTGGAAAAACTAGGAATCGAAGGCCAGACCGGTTAGATCTCCCGTCCGATTTTTAAAACATCGGTCCAAAGAATCGAGTTCTTTTATCTTATTTTATCTTACTTTGCTTTCTTTTTCTTTTTCTTTTTTAACTTTCATTCGATTAAATTTTTTTATTCTTATCGCACATAGCATCAATTACATGTTTTTAATAAGCTAAGTTCATTATTTCAAAAAATAAAATAAAAAAAGAAGCTAAGTTTATTGTGTTCAAACCTTTTATAATTCTTAATTGTTCTTGTTACATGTATTTTTTTTTTCAAAGTGTAAAGTATAATATTTTACGCATAAAGCATAATTGATATATGTATATATTTTGATTGACGCAATTGAAGCTCAAACGGTCATTAATTGAATTACCTATAGTTCAATTGATATAGTTGAAATTTAATTTGTCACTAATTGAGTCCCCTATAGTTAGATTGATGCAATTGAAACTTAATTGGCCACTAATTAAGTCACCTATAGTCTGAGTGATGCAATTACTTCATATAGTCCTATTAATGCAATCAGAGCATACAGTTTATAAGTCTCTCTTTACTTCCTCTATAATTGAGTCGCATTTGTAGAGGTTAATATGACTCTTCTATGCTTGCAAAAATGTTATCGCCCATGCAAACCTAGGCTGCATACAGTTTGTAGAAGAATTGAATCAAATATTGAATGTAAAAAATAGAAAATAAATAAAATGTGGACTATCAACAATGTACAGATGATCAACAATGTACCTACTTAAATCGTGTTCGCATGCTCAATCGTGTGCAGTCAAATGGAATCTATCACAGTCAACGGTGTACCAAATATCAACAGTGTACCCAATCGTGTAATCAATCATGTACAATCAAAAAGTTCATATTCTAGTCAACTGTGTAAATAAGAACAACAATGTATCCAACAATGTACATTTCTTTTTTCAGTGTTTACCGTCGCTGCTCCACCACCACTTTCTCTGGCGATGGTATTCGTTCAACGTACAATCCACTGCTACTTTCACTTACCATTGCCAGTAAATTTGGTTCAAGCATGCTTCACCTTTGTGAGAGAGAGAGAGATTCAGATAAGTCAAAGTGGGGTATGCGAGACATAAATTCTTACTTGACTAATTTTTCCATTTTTTTATAAAGACGTTTGATATTGTTTTATTTCTTTTTAGTTGTAGTACCCAATTGGGGTACCTTTGACCTTTTGTTCAAAATTGGCTATAAAACTTATATTATTATTATCTCAAGTGGCTATATAAACTTATCACCCATTATTTTATCTTAATAATAGTTAAAGTTTATATATAATTACAATCTTAAATAATAAAGCTTGAATTACCAATTCAAATTGGAAAAGAGCACAGTGGACACACTTGCTTATATATTCAATCCAGTATTTTAAAAATCAATCCGGACCGGCCGATTCAGCCAATTTGATCGGGAATCGGACTCGATGCTGGTTCGGTTAACATCAATTGATCCGGGATCAATAAGAGTTGGAATTACACCGTACAAACCGGGAAAAACTGGACCGTTTCACAAAATCGAGAGTAGTTTCTGTGAACTACTGATTCACGAATTTTACTTAAAAAATTGAATGTTTTGGTTGAGAAATGAGAATGGATCCCACCAACTTTGTGATGAAAGATAGCATGTTTACCATCTCAACCAACAACTTAGTTGTCAGCTTTTGATATTTTTAACATGAAATTATAAATATTTTATATCAGTCACATATTCTATTATTATTTTTATTTATTTATTGATTAAACATTTCAACAATAGTTAAACTGGTTGAACCAATTGAATCATGATCTGGAGATCTCGCCGGTTCGTCCATTAGTTCGGTTTTTAAAACATCAATTCATTCATAAATAATAAGATTGAGCAAAATCACTCAAACCGATCAAATTAATTTCGATTCAGATTTGTATTCCATGTTTATCTATAGAAATTCAATTACAATATACATTCCAACTAAAATGGATTAAAAATTAATTTAACCATCCAATTGAATTAAATGTCAATTGCACTTTTGAATGTCGTGAGATCGTTGATAACATCTTTGGTTTGCTATTTGAGGTTTAGTACCAAAAATGGTAAAACCACTTTCATGGATTGGATTCACGTTCGATATTTAATTGTGCCGATACCTTTTCAATGTTAATCTTTTGTTTACTCCGCAAGGTAGCCAGAGCCAACCAGTTTTTCATTAAAGAGGCATGATAATCTTTATCTGCAGAAAAGTAGTGCAGAGAACTAGTAAGAATCTGCTATCCAATTCATGATGTGGATGATCCACCGAATCCATTGCTGACTTCACCACGATCAATTAGGTGAAACGGTTTTGCAAAGTTTGTTTGTTCATATAGTAGTAAGAATTGTGCCGATCCATCCAATTCGTACTGCATGACGATATTACTCTACCACTCTATAAATGAAGGCTCGATAAGTGTGTTCACTTTATCAAATTCAAATCAAAGAAATTGAGTACTAGCACGAATGGTTAAGGATGCTGCTGCAAACATGCTATTTGCAATTGCTGATGAAATGGGGCAACTGCAATTTGTAATTCAAGAGCAACATAGAGTGCAGAACTTATTTGAGAGATTTTATCTTCTTCCATTAGTAATATAATTCATAATTAAGTACAAAATATTAAATGCAACTGAGAATAAAAGTATGCAGGACCACAACATAAACAAGTGCAGAGGTTTATCAAATGTTACAGTTTTGCTTGATGTAGTTCAAACTTGAATTTCAAGTGTTTCATTTCCGATCTAACAGTTGTGTACTTCATCTTTCTTTGACCTTTACTATTACAGATTACAAGCTCATTTGGCAAGTGACTTGATGGCTGATTCAATGCATTAAATTTTTGCACAACAAAAATTATCATACTAAAAAAAAGTCAAAAAAATGGATTTGATTAATAAAAAAGAATTTGACCATTGGATTAACTCTCGGCCAAAGTTACAAATTTTGATCAATAGCTTAATTAAATATTTTTCAAATTATAAAGCAGAACAATTGATTCGATGTTTTGTCAAAACCAATTAATGAACTTATATTGAATAATCCACTATGAATACCGACATATGTTTCTTCAAGAACGAGTGATTGGAGCATGAGTGACACTCTTGTACATCATCTGTATAGTACATCTGGATCCAACCAGACCCGACCCGTTCGACCCAACCTGGGTATGACTTAGTCAACTTTTACCGGTCAAACGTTGACTTATTCATTTTTTGTCTCCGTATTGGCGTCGATTTTATTTTATAGATAATGATTGTAGCAACATTAATGTCTTTTAGCTCGCTTCGAGGCCTTCGGCTCCCCTCGCTCAACTCTTTAAAAAAATGAAATTCAAAAAGTCAACGGTCAACGTTGGCCATTGACTGGATCAGATCATGAGTCGGGTCGGATCGAAACTGACCCGAATGTACGATACAGACTGAAAGAATTCGGTGTCCGAATTACTACAAAAACTCACATTGTGTATCAAAAGAGTAACGTTAGATCGTGTGTTAAAGACATCCGATCTAACATGCAGTGGAATAAGTAAAGAATACAATGAAATACTTTTTGATAGGTGATTAAACCTGCCGGTGCCTTACGGCTAAATACTATATTTAAATCAAAGATTATAATACAGAAAATGAAATAATATTCAACCTTTTGCAGCACAGTCTGCTCAAGGATTGAATGCCTTAGAAGATTAAATCTAATCCTAGACTAATATACTAAGTAAGATGAACATCTCTTTACAGCCATTAGATCTGCCTAAGATCCGAACATCTGAACGAGACTAATCTAATACAAGATTAATCCAGATAAGACTACCTACTTTCGTGATTCGCTCCTTCACAGCCCAATCCTCTAAGGCTTTGCAGATTTCACAATCTGCTGCAGAACTCGTGATGGTTTGTGATGTTGCTAACACTCAGTAGGCAGAATGACGAACAACAGTGCACTGAAATTTGCAGAGAGTTTTTCTAAGTCGAAACGCACATACGTGAAATAGATCTCTTGCGGTATTTATAGTCCTCCATCTGATGAGTAGTTTAATCTACACCCTCTCACCACTTGGACGTTCATAACTGCCGCGATCCACTCATTTCAGTTGGTTGAATAGAAGGTGGATAGTGGCGGTTACAAGGTAGTTATTTCCCATGACTCCTCATGCCTAGTTTAATAACTCTCTTGGTCTTCACTCGAAAATCCCACTTCATTTGTGATCATAACCATCCATTTGCTACTCTTAATCTGCACATAAAACGTGCAAAAGAATACAACAAGAAAAACATATATTATACAATTAATTAATTAATATAAGGTTTAATCTGGCTCCAGGCATGTTGGTAACAAATGTTACCAACAGTCAAAGTAACACGAGACATCTTAAACCTAACAATCTCCCCCTTAATTGTATATGTATCTTTTCTTGCACAAAAAATACTTTTCTTGCAAAATAAAATAAAGTAAATATAAAACGAAATGCATAAAAATAGAAGTGAGAGCAAATGGAAACTCTCACATTATTTGAAAGCAATTTAAAGTGTGAAGAGCGAAAGGAAACTCTTCACTTTATTTGAAAGAAACTTAAAGAGTGAAGAGTGAAAAGAAACTCTTTTCACTTTATTTGAAAGCATATAAACCTTTGAAGAGTGAAATGAAGCTCTTCAAAGAAAGAATAAAGAATCAAAAGAATAATGGAGGGCAAATGGAAACCCTCCCCAAAATAAAAATTATGTATAAATTAAATAATAAAGAATAAAAGAATGTGTTTCAGAGAGAAATAAAAAGCTCCCCCTGAAACGAATATATATATATATATATATATATATACATATTTACAGGATATTTACATATTTAACATGAGAGATGTTAGACAACTCTCAACAACGAAATAAGAGGAAGTAACATAACTCCCCCTGAAAGGTATAGATACAGTGTTAGTAACATAAGCTCCAAAGAAACTCGAGAAAGACGAAACTCCCCCTGAAACTTATAAGAGAAATGTTAGTAACATGTATCTTAACACACAAGAATGTAAGTAACATAAACTCAAAAGAAACCGAGAGACACAAACTCCCCATGAAACTTATAAGAGTTATGTTAATAAAATTCAATCTAACACAAGATAAGAATGTTAGAAACATTTATATCAACAACATACTGCTTCGTTGTTTCCTCGAATCCAATAACGACTGACTCTCCAATACAACCCTTAGCCTATTGCAAGAGTAAAAGTGTTAGGATTAATGTTACTTTACAGTAGCAGTAGAAAGACGTGATTGAAGATAAAATTTGGCAGAAGTTTTTCGTGCTTCAACTCCGTCTCACACCTTACTAAGATGTGATCATACACACCAAAAATTGAAATCAAAATATATTCAAAACATATTCATATAATTCATTTAGCAAAAACATAATTGTGTTCAACACATTTAAAAAACAAAAGTGTTCAACACTTGAAATAGATAAACTCCAGCTGATATCGACAACATCCAGTAACACCAACATGATAGCAACCAGTAATAACAACATAACACAAACAATAACAACAGAACACAAACACTGATACTGTTACTCCCCATTTTTTGTTGAAGGAATGAACTGCTTGAAGTTAGCTTCAGCTGCAAGCTGTTGAAAATGTTTTGGTGTGCCTGTCCACAGAAGTTGCGAGGTTCTTTGTCTCTGCTATTAGCTTTGGAAAAGCTAACATTAAACTTTGCACTTCATCTTAATCAATTGTTACAAGTCATGTGGCAGAATCTACATCATGAGCTGATGGTTGAGCATGTTGTTCCTCGTGTTGTGAACCACTGCGAGAGGATTCTGTCACTTCATCTACGACTTGTACTGGAGTTAGTAACAATAACTGAACATCATGAATAAAAAAAGTGTTGGGAAAATTATAAGGTTTCGATTTGATACCAAAACCCAACTGATTCTCCAACCGAATAGATGATCGCGCCAACCTAAATAATGTTTTCCAGCTCGCCTGTTTGAGCCTTAGATGTTCTAGGTTTACAGGTTAAGGAAGCGGAAGACAGCAGACGACCCAGCTGTGTCTACAGTTGGAGTCAGCTAGCGGAAGACGGCGATCCGACCGTGTGTCTACGGTTGGAGTCGGCTAGCGGAAGACGACGATCGACCCGAGTGTGTTCACGGTGGAGTCGGCTAGCAAAAGACAGACGGCGTCAACCTTCGGTGAGTGATCCGGCGAGCTCGATCAAGCCGAAGAGAATTCGAGCCGAGTTCAAAACACGGCTGGTCCAGTGTACGAGAACAAAGGAACTATCTCCGAAGACTCCACGTCGAGACGGTCCGGCTACGAATTCAAAAGCCGGCTCCAAAGGCGAGAAGATCCCGGAATCGAGAGGAAGTCAACCTACCTCGACCAATGAGGATCGCGGATCGGCATCCTAGACTTCGAACCTAGGATGTGACACAAATGAAGACAGTGCGAGATACGCCCAACGGCGGATCTTGTATTTAAGAAGAGTAGGTAAGATTCAAACGGCTCCTCCAACGGCTAGTCTTGAATCTCTACCTATATAAACCCGTCTTCAACCTCATGATCAGACACGAAAAACTCTCTACAAGCTTTCATTTTACGAATTCATTATTCTTTCAAAAGCTCCCAAGCGATTCTACATAGATCAAAGAACACTTTATCTTAAAGTGTTTCTAGTTAAGAACCGCTTAGTTTTTCGTCCGTTCCCTAGGCCAAACTAATTGTATATCTAAAGCCTAGATTTCGAACGAGTTCATCTCTCTCGAAGTTCTTAATTGTAAGAACTCGTTCACGCTTGGAACCCCATACCCAAACCCAAACCCGAAAGGTTAGGTAAAGGTACGCTTGCTCGAAGCGCGTAATTCGAGTGGATAGGTTCTTCGCACCCGCAAACCGAAGGTGTATAGGCTTGAGTGCCCGCAAACCGTTGGAATACGGCTCGGGTTAGAGTTGTGAAGTTGCTTGGTACTTGGAAACCAAGTGGTAGTGGATTACCGGTGAACTGGTCGTGGACGTAGGAGGTGTTACTCCGAACCACGTAAAAACTCGCGTGCTTCTCTCTCTCTTTACTTTTGCTTTATATTCACTCGTGTACTAACGCCTTCATATCATTGCATACTTGCTCAAAAGCTGCACACACGTTGATCTCCAAAGACAATTTGTGTCTCTCGAAAAGTTGCATAACCCGACTAAGCCGAAAACTATAAGTTAATATTTTCAAACCGAGTTTTTCTAAGTAAGCGAGCTAAGTTTTCAAACCACCACTTTCCGCACCGCCAGTGAGTTGTTTACCACGACCCTCCCCATTGGATCAATAACAGAGCTCTCACTCAACTCCGTTTTAACTTGACAAAAGTTTAGAAAAATCTACTTGGTGTATTCACCCCCCCCTCTACACCAAGTACCCAGCTCAGGGACCATCAATTGGTATCAGAGCAGTGGTTCAAAAGACCACCGTTTCTGTATCAAGAGATCTCTCTTGACACTCTGCGTCAGTGGTCAACTGAACAGATCCGTTTTTCAGATAAACTCACTCTAGTGCATTCTGTACATCTCTTCATGGATTCCTATCTTAACAGGAACCTTCCCAACTTCTCAGTTGATGATTATGCAATCTGGAAATTCAGATTGAAAAGCTTCCTGTGTGCGCATCACGACATGATGTGGGACGTCATTTCAGACGGACCATCCTTATTTATAAATACGGAAATGAACTTGTACCTGCTCAAGAAGGACAACCAGAATACCGGCCAACTCTCAAGCCAAAGAAGGAATATTCTTCCGAAGAGCGAAAGCAAGCTGGTCTGGACAGCTTCGCAAGGAATACCATCTCTTCAACAGTCTCAAACGCCTACCTGAGCAAAATCATCAATTGCGAGACAGCCAAAGAGATGTGGGAAACACTCGCCAAGCTATGTGAAGGATCAGAAGAGATCAAAGAAAACAAATTCACAATAGCATGCCAAAAATTTGACAACTTCAAGCAGCTAGCCAACGAGTCCATCGAAGCGATGGAGCTAAGGTTCTCAAACATAGTCATTGAGATAGAGACAATCAGAACTGGGAAGTATACCCAGAGGGAAAGAATCTAAAGGTTCTTTCAAATTCTTTCACCGAATGGAACACTTACAAGGTAGTTCACCAAAGTCGAAGTGACTTGGGTGATCTATCTACAGAAAGATTGTTCTCACTCCTAAAAGCCAACGAGTACAACTTGAAGATCACTCAAGAAGAATCTTCAAGCAGACAAAATGACGGAGAACTCACCCCAGCTCCAAAAGAAATAGCTTTCAGAGCCAACTCTGAAAAGTCAGCTCATGCCAAGACAAGTCGAGTCCTCCAAGATGAAGAAGGACAAAAAGGATATGAGCAAAGAGGAGCTACTCGAAGAAATTGCCATGATGGTGAAAAGTTATAACAGACTCAACACCAGCAAGGGCAAATACAAGAAGTTCTTCAGGAATTACAGAGATAAGTACGCAGCAGCTGATGAGAAGTCAGCTGACAAACGAACTGAAGAAGGTTGCTTCAACTGCAAGGAACCAGGACACTACCGACAAGATTGTCCAAAGTTGTCCAAGAAAGATAAAGACCAATTAAAGGCTAAGGCAGCTGACCGAAGGAGAGCTTATATTGCTGATGAAGAATCAGAGTGCAATAAAATGGATGAAATGCCATTTTCAGACTCGGAGGAAGAAGCCCTGATGGCCAATCATGAACCTGATTGGGATACTTGCTTTATGGGACAAACAGACGGCATTGATGAAGATGAGGTAACTTCTCGAACTCTAAATCTATCTAACACCTCACCATCACACGAACACTCTACACAGGACTCAGAATCTGGACTACCTGATTGGAGTTTAGTAGAGAAAGTAATGAACGATTCCAAGGAGCTTCAAGAGATCCTTGACGTCATTATGTGTGAGAATGCCGAGCTGAAGATAGAACTGGAAAAGACAAAAGTATCAGACACAGCTGATACAACTCAGCTCCAGCAGGAAGTCGTTTCACTAAAAGACAGAATAGTGAAACAAGATCAGCTGATGAAGAAAGTCAACACTGAGAAGACACAGCTGATAGAAGATGTGGAAAGGGTCACAGCTGAATCGGAAAGGAAGTCAGCTGAGATCATTGAGCTGAAAAGCACCGAAGAGGTACTATCTAAAAAGATAGTAGCCCTCATCAAAGCCACGTCAACAATGGACGAGATCATTAGTGCTCAGCGTCCAGCAGCACTAAGAGCGGGACTGGGATACAACGAATCAAAGGATGCTTCAAACATTGCCTCCACAAGTGGAACAAAGGTTATGTTTGTACGAGCAAATGAACCTTCAACCCCAGCAGCTCAGCATCAACAATTGAGGACACAGCAGGCGTCGGGAAGAACAGCTGTGAAACATTCTCAAGCTCCGTTGAGGACACAGCAGGCGTCGGGAAGAACAGCTGTGAAACATTCTCAAGCTCCGTTGAGGACACAGCAGACGTCAAACAGAACAGCTGTGAAACAGTCTCAAACTCAGTCAAAAACACAGCAGACATCAAGAAGGTCAGCTGTGCGACAACCTCAAGCTCAGCTCAGACAGCAACGTGCTCAACCTCAACGAAGACCACAAGCTGGATTTTACAGATACCAGCCACAGCACCAGCACGTTGATCGATATCAACCAAGATATCGAGATACCCGGTGGATACCACTCATACGAGTATCACCGGATAATCATTTCCGACCACAAAGATCGAGACAAGCAGAGACAAAGGAACGTCTCAGCTAGGCACACAGCTGGAAATCAAACAAGATACAGACAACAAAACAAGAAGACACGAAGATCAAGACCTCGCCAACAAAAGAAGAACACAATGAATGTGTATATCGACTCGGTGGGAGAATTATCAGATCTAATGACCCAATTCGAGTCATCAAGCAGATCTGGGTCGTTAAAGGATCTATGTCTAACCCACAAGGACCCAATTAAAACTGGGTACCTGAATTTTAACTTTTTGTTTAGGTTGCAAGGAATCGACGCATCTCTGAGGAGTCGATGAGAACGCTTTGGTACTTGGACGATGGATGTTCCAAGCACATGACGCACCTAAAGCATCTACTCCAGAATATATTGAGCGTACAGTCCACAAGTAACATTTGGTGACAACTCCAAAGGCCTAACCAAAGGTTATGGTACATTTAAAACCAGAAATGTTATAATCCCAAATGTTTCTTATGTACAAGGATTGCAACATAACTTGCTTTCCATTAGCCAATTTCGCGACAACGGTTTTTGTCAAGTTTGATGCACAGGGATGCACGGTGAAGCACGGGAAACCAAGCAGATACTCCTAAGAGGGAAAAGAGAAGGAAATATGTACTTCGGCGGAACAGCAGCCCTCCGGAGACTTGTCTTGTATCAAAAAGCGGCAATGAAGTCGGTGTGGCCGTGGCACGGCCGAATCATCTCAACTTCAAGACAATCAACAACCGGCTAGGAACCGGCTCGCTAATGGAATTCCGGATCAAGTATATGACAAAAGTCATATGTGCGGCGCATGTCAACAAGGAAAACAAACAAGAATTTCATTCTCTCTCAAGCCGGCTCGATCCAATCGATCGAGTTCTTCAACTTCTTCACATGGATCTTTTTGGTCCGATTACTCCGGCAAGCTTCAATGGCAGAAAATATACTCGGTCGTTGTGGATGATTTCTCAAGATTCACTTGGGTATCTTTCTTGTACCGAGAAGAGCGAAACGAGAACTAAGTGCTCGTCTGTCGGAAAGATTATCAACACGAAGGAGTGCAAGATAATGGCAATAAGATCGTATCGTGGAACGGAGTTTCTAAATGAAACTATTTATGATTTTTGCGAGAAGAACGGAGTTCAACACCAAACATCTGCAGCTCGCACACCTCAGCAGAATGGTGTAGCAGAACGAAGAAATAGAACTATCAAGGAAGCAGCTACCTCAATGTTAGCTAGCTCTGCCATTCCAAAGAAGTTCTGGGCTGAAGCAGTCAACACAGCTTGCTTCACTCAGAATCGCTCCTTACTCACATCAAGACAAGGAAAGACACCGTATGAGCTATGGAACAACAGAATACCATACATTGGATATTTCAAGGTATTCGGATCCAAATGTCACATTCTCAATAATGGGAAGACACAGCTCAAGACGTTCGACGAAAAGACAGACCGAGGAGTATTCCTTGGTTACTCCGCTGTGAGTAAAGCATACAGAGTCTTCAACAGAAGAACTCAAACAGTCGAAGTAACTCCACATGTTACCTTTGACGAATCCTCCTTCGAATATAGAGATTCTATCAAACGAAGAAGCGAAGGAGAATCTTCAAGATTGATTCAGACAAGGGCTCAAGAGAATAGAATCAGGAATCTGGCCGAACCATTAATTTGGGACAATGAGCCAGAGGAGGAAATTCAAATCAACCAAGAAGCTCCACCAGCTGGAAATCAAGAAGAAGCTTCAACGCCAAATCAAGGGGGAACATCATCAGCTGGAAATCCAAACACAGCTGAGTCCCCAGCTCCATCTCCAGCTGAGCCTCTACAGACATCTCAAAATCCAAATCAAAGAGAGCCAAACTCTCAAGACTTAACATCAGAACAACTCCAAGACAGACGAAATTTAGCCTCTTCAAGCATCAATCAACTGGAAGAAGAAATTCGTAAGAGGAGAAGATGGATTGAAGATCATCCATCATCAGCAATCATTGGAGAACCTTCTGACCAAGTCAAAACCAGAAGCTCAGCTGCTCAAGCTTCATCGGATCATCAAGAGGCAGCTGACACAGCTCAACTCTCAGTAGAGCTAGAACTGACGGTCTATGATGATGACACAGCCCTAATGGCGTGTTACGTAGCTCAAGTACCAGAGCCTCAATCAATTCTCGAAGCTTTGAAGAGTGTGCCTTGGACAAATGCCATGCAAGAAGAGCTGAACGGATTCCTCAGAAATTGTGTCTGGGAATTAGTCGACAGACCTCAAGAAGTCAAAGTCATAGGACTCAAATGGATATTCAAGAACAAGTTGGATACCCTGGGAGTCGTCATCAGAAACAAAGCTCGACTCGTTGCCAAGGGCTACACTCAGCAGGAAGGAATTGATTTCGAAGAATCTTTTGCTCCAGTAGCACGATTGGAAGCAATCAGACTATTTCTCGCCTTTGCAGCACATCACAAATTCAAGGTCTATCAAATGGATGTGAAGTGTGCATTCCTAAATGGGGAAATCAAAGAAGATGTCTACGTTGAACAACCTCCAGGATTCGAAGTAGAAGGAAATAAAATCTACAAACTTAAGAAGGCTCTTTATGGATTAAAGCAAGCACCTCGAGCTTGGTATGATACTTTGTCAAATTTTCTAATATCCAAAGGATTCAAGAAGGGCTCGATGAGACGAACTCTCTTCACTATCAAGTCAGGAGAAGATATCCTGGTTGTTCAAATCTACGTAGACGACATCATCTTTGGATCAAGATCAAGCTTCTTATGCCAAAGATTTGGAGAGATGATGTCAGAGAAGTTCCAAATGTCCATGATGGGAGAAATGAGTTTCTTCCTAGGACTTCAAGTCAAGCAATCTTCGAAGCGGATCTTCATAAATCAATCCAAATACGTAAAAGACTTGATCGCCAAGTATGGAATTCAATCAAGCAAAACTGTAAAGATTCCAATGAACACCAACTGGAAGATTGAACCTGGAACTGAAGGGAAGTCAGTTGATTCCAGCAAATACAGAGGGATAATAGGATCCCTGCTGTATCTAACAAAGAAGTCGTCCGGACATCTCTTTCGCAGTCGGTGTGTGTGCCAGATTTCAAGTTGATCCAAAGGAAGCACACATGCAAGCAGCCAAGAACATTCTCAAGTATCTCAAAGGAACTCGGAAAGGTTGGTACATGGTACCTGAAGACAATCTACGGTATTCGGATACTCGATTCGGACTTCATTGGAGATCGATTGGACGGAAAATCAACTTCGGGAACTTGTCGGTTCTTAGGAAGTAAGTTGATCTCATGGTTTTCAAAGAAACAAACGTGCGTCGCAACTTCCACGACGAAGCGGGAATATATGGCCGGCGGGAGCTGCTCGCAAATTCTCCGCCGAAACATCAGCTGGATGACTATGAAGTAAAAACTGGACAGGTTCCAATTTTCTGTGATAGCTCAAGTGCGATTGCCATATCAGAGAATCCAGTACTTCACACAAGATGCAAGCATGTAGACGTACGACATCATTTCATCAGAGATTACGTAGAAAAGAAGGATGTGATTGTTGAGAAAATTCACACAGACATACAGCGGGCTGATATTCTCACAAAACCGCTGATAGAAGCAAGATTCAAAATGCTGTGCGGATTACTTGGACTTCTCAACCCAGACGATGCTTCACCAAATTTGAATGGAAGAGACCAAATTTGAACGGAAGAGACTACTTGAATGGAAGCATACCCAATTGAATAGAAGCAGACCAGTGAATAGAAGCAGACCAAATGAATGGAGCAGACCACTGTGGAAGAGACCAGTGAACGGAAGCAGACCTGAATCTAAACCAGATCTTGAAGGAAAAGATTATTCGGTGAGGGGAACCATTTGGAACCACGATGACCAAAAGACACCCACTCAACCGAGGTATCAGCTGACTACAATGATCAGCTGAGAGGTTTGAAATAACTTTAATTACACCTACTCAATCTGTTTTCCGTCAATTCACATCTTGTCATTTCTAATCAATATTAATTAAAAGTCTGCAAAGAATTAACTAATGGGAGAATCGAGGCAAAAGTCAAAGCGCCTCAACCGTTTTCTCTCGCGCATTAAATTGACATGAAGCGAGAATCACTCCCAGTCGTAGATCTTCTTATCATCAGACAAATCTTGATCGTCCATTCTTTCAAGAAATCTCTTTAAATATGCTAGAAGATATACGCATCAAAAGTAGAAAGTTTTTCGTTCTTTCTTAATTCCATCAATTGGTATTGTTTGTTTCTACTAACAAAAGATGCAGAAAAAGAACATGGAATCCAGAAAGATGTCTCCCAAAGCCAATCAGACCTGAAGAATCTGTCAAAGCTTCAAGATAAGAGCTGCTTAACTCTCAGGAACCTCAAAGAAGACGGAAGTCCAGAAGAAGGTGAAGCCCATCGACAGAACCGAGCCGGCGCGATGAGATCGCAAAGCTCAAGAACGTCATCCACTGGGAAGGTGCGGAAAACTTTCGGGAATGACAAAGGAAAAGACCTCCTCGGCCATCGCTTCTCTCATCTCAAAAGAGAGAACGGGACACACAACTCCACCGGGATGCAAAAATCAACGTCAACAGTCCTGGACCAGATGTTGATGAAACCGGAGTATTCAAGAGCAGTCATGTCAAAGCTCTTGCTCTGCCACAGGAGGCACAGAAAAAGATGCAGGAAACAAAGCAGCATGCATCTAACTCCGTCCCAGCTGGGAATCGAAAACAACTTGAGGAGACAAAATATACTGAAGCACTGTCTTCAAACCGAAGACTCAAGTCAAAGGTGCTCAGTCAGTCAGCAGAGAAGCCAGCTGACATTATGAGAGAATTCGTAATCACTCTCCGAGGAGCAGAAGGCCCACAAGCGGTCGTTTCTTTCGGTGGAAGAGAAGTTCACGCCCCTGCTTGAACATAATCATCACCAACACCGCAACGGAGTATTCCAGCTGAACAACCAAGCTTAAACCCCATGTCAGATGGGATACTTCAACCGCCTTCTCTTCAGTTTACTTCAGCTCCACAGGGACACCTTCTTCGAGATCTTTCAATAAAAGATGCTCAAGTTCCTGCACCAAGCTCAAATGAGAAACTTCACCCAGCCAACGATCTCCTGCAGCTGGATGATGATGATATGAGCTGAATACAACTCCCTCAAGTGCTGTATCAGACTTTCTCATTCAATCTAAGAAGTCTGAAGAAGCAAAAGTTGCAAGGAATGAAGTTATGCCCGACTCAGAAGATGCTATCTCCCGTGCTAACTCATCCCTCCAAGCACTCAGCTGGACTGCCCCAGCTGAATCAGACCAAGGACACTGTGTCTGCAATCACAGCTGAGGCTAATGCAACTGAAGAAGGGCCAGCTAATACAACAGCTGAGCCACTAAGACTCTAAACCTCGACGCTCAGAGCTGAAAACCTCAGTTTCACCAAACTAAAACATCGCTTCAGCCGATGGTGAATATCTCCCACCCTGTTTTGATCATGCCAAAAAGGGGGAAGTAAGGGAGAAGAGAGACAAGTCAATAGAGGCAATCTGTTGAGCTAGAGGAACAAATTTGGATCGGGGAATCCAGAAGAAACGAGTCAAAAGAAAGAAGCAACGGATGCAGAAGAGAGGACCCAACCGACTGAAGGATTGAAGACTGAAAATTTTTTTTCTCTTCTTTCTTTTTCCTGTGTTATAATGTATTTTCTTACATTAATAAAACACAAGTTTCTCTGCGTCATAAGTTGTCTCAGTTAGGTTTTGGCATCATCAAAAAGGGGGAAATTGTTGGGAAAATTATAAGGTTTCGATTTGATACCAAAACCCAACTGATTCTCCAACCGAATAGATGATCGCGCCAACCTAAATAATGTTTTCCAGCTCGCCTGTTTGAGCCTTAGATGTTCTAGGTTTACAGGTTAAGGAAGCGGAAGACAGCAGACGACCCAGCTGTGTCTACAGTTGGAGTCAGCTAGCGGAAGACAGCAGTCGACCCAGCTGTGTCTACAGTTGGAGTCAGCTAGCGGAAGACAAGATCGACCTTTGTGTTCACAATGAGTCGGCTAGCAAAAGACAAGAGGCGTCAACCTTCACTGAGTGATCCACAGAGCTCGATCAAGGCCGAAGAGAATTCGAGGCGAGTTCTAAACACGGTGGTCCAAATTGTACTGAGAACAAAGGAACTATCTGCCGAAGACTCCACGTCGAGACGGTCCGGCTACGAATTCAAAAGCCGGCTCAAAGGCGAAGATCCGGAATCGAGAGGAAGTCAACCTACCTCGACCAATGAGGATCGCGGATCGCATCCTAGACTTCAGAACCTAGGATGTGACACAAATGAAGACAGGTGCAGATACGCCCAACGGCAGATCTTGTATTTAAGAAGAGTAGGTAAGATTCAAACGGCTCCTCCAACGGCTAGTCTTGAATCTCTACCTATATAAACCCGTCTTCAACCTCATGATCAGACACGAAAAACTCTCTACAAGCTTTCATTTTACGAATTCATTATTCTTTCAAAAGCTCCTGCAGCTTCTACATAGATCAAAGAACACTTTATCTTAAAGTGTTTCTAGTTAAGAACGCTTAGTTTTTCGTCTGTTCCCTAGGCCAAACTAATTGTATATCTAAAGCCTAGATTTCGAACGAGTTCATCTCTCTCTGAAGTTCTTAATTGTAAGAACTCGTTCACGATTGGAACCCCATACCCAAACCCAAACCCGTAAAGGTTAGGTAAAGGTACGCTTGCTCGAAGCGCGTAATTCGAGTGGATAGGTTCTTCGCACCCGCAAACTGAAGGTGTATAGGCTTGACAGTGCCCGCAAACTGTTGGAATACAGCTCGGGTTAGAGTTGTGAAGTTGCTTGGTACTTGGAAACCAAGTGGTAGTGGATTACCAGTGAACCTGGTCGTGGACGTAGGAGGTGTTACTCCGAACCACGTAAAAACTCGCGTGCTTCTCTCTCTCTCTTTACTTTTGCTTTATATTCAGCTGTGTACTAACGCCTTCATATCATTGCATACTTGCTCAAAACTGCACACACAGTTGATCTCCAAAGACAGCTGTGTCTCTCGAAAAGTTGCATAACCTGACTAAGCTGAAAACTATAAGTTAATATTTTCAAACTGAGTTTTTCTAAGTAACTGAGCTAAGTTTTCAAACCACCACTTTCCGCACCGCCAGCTGAGTTGTTTACCCAGCTGACCCTCCCCAGCTGGATCAATAACTGAGCTCTCACTCAACTCCGTTTTAACTTGACAAAAGTTTAGAAAAATCTACTTGGTGTATTCACCCCCCCCTCTACACCAAGTACCCAGCTCAGGGACCATCAAAAAGATTTTTACTAATTTTAATTAATATTACTTTGAAGATGTAAACATACTTTTTTTGCATTTTGGCAAAGATTAGAGATATCGATTTAACATGAACCAACGAGACGGTTCAAATATACTTAAAAAGGAAGGATTTTTACTAATTTTAATTAATATTAACTTTGTTTATATTTTTATCGAGTAATTTAGAATAAACCAACGAGATGGTTCAAATAACATAGAAAGAAGGATTTTTACTAATTTTAATTAATATTACTTAGAGTGTTCATATTTTTATCGAGTATTACTCAACGGATTTGAGACGAGTATGTACAGTAAAATCACTATTTTAACCGAGATTAGGACGATCATGTAGAAAAATTCTAAACAAATTTAGATTTAGAAAATACATAATAAATGAGTATACTCAATTCATTGTCATTCCTAGGGTTGTCAAATTTCCGGGCCGGGCCGGCCTGAGCCCGTCCGGCTTTTTGGGATAATTGGGCGGGGCCAAAAAATTGTAATAAAAGTCGGGCCGGCCCGGAAATTTTTCGGGCCTGAAAATGTGCGGGCCAGCCCGGCCCAAAAATACCTTTGTAGTGTAATTTGTCCAGGCCGGCCCGGCCCGCCCCGAGCCCAGCGGGCTTTTACCCATTTCGAGCCGGCCGGGTCGGCCCGAAAAATTTTCAGGCCTAACATTTGTGATGCCCGGCCCGGCCCGAAAATGCTTCGGGCCTGAAAATTGGCAGCCCAACCCGATTTCGGGCCGGGCCAGCCCGTCGAGCCGGGCCAATTTTGACACCCCTAGTCATTCCTAATTATAAATTTAGATACGTGAAATAAAATTAATTTGTTAAATTTGATTAATAATTAACGCGAACAATATCACAACTTCTAAATAAAATATAAAATTATTTTTAAAATGTATATATATAAAATAAAACATAAAGTTATTTATATCCAAGGAATTAATATAAGTTGGATATCCGGAGCACATTATATTTATTAAAAAACAATTAATAACTTCACGAAAATATATTTGGTAACACGTCGCCTGCAATTCCCACGTCCTCGACCGTTTTTCCCGTTTCCCTCTCTCTCTCTCTCGCTGTGATTTCATTTCTCTGATCAAGTGCAAATAGAGATCCAATCCCAATTTCTCAACCTTCACTGCCATTCTCCACATCTCTAAAGATGGCGACAATGGAAAGCTTAATCGGCTTAGTGAACAGAATTCAGAGAGCATGCACTGTGTTGGGCGATCACGGCGGCGAAGGCCTGTCTCTCTGGGAAGCCCTTCCGTCCGTCGCCGTCGTCGGTGGCCAGGTATTTTATTTTATATATATATATATATATATATATATTATCAAATTTTATTTTCAATGCTGTCCTGTTTAAATTAGTATCGTATTGTTTAGTCTTTTAGAAATTGATGTAATGTAGAGTTCGGGCAAATCATCGGTTCTCGAGAGCGTCGTCGGGAGAGATTTTCTGCCTCGTGGATCCGGTAAACCTCTATGCTTAACTGGTTTATTCGTTCTTCTGTTTCTTCCGATGGAGATTTGCTTAACGCCTTGCACCGATCAGCATTAATGATGAATCATAATGCTTGTTGATTAACATTTTGAGTTGTAAAGCTGAATTAGAATTGGAAGGTGCAGCATTGATGTTAATTATTTTGCTTAGTAGCATAGGTCATTATACTGAACTTATGAGTACTGGAGATTGTCAATTCTATGTTATGTAGTGTTTATTTTTGGCTCAATAAGAGAACACTTTGAGGCTAGACATGTTGCTAGTTTGATTGGTAACAATTTCGGTGGGGAATGTTTGCACAATGTTTTGATGTATTATATCTTATCTTAAAAAGCCATGGTTGATTGAGGGTTGGTTATTGGATTGCTCGTGTCAATGTTCAATATCTGGATGGATGGAGCTAAAGATTATTTGTTTAGCTCCAAATGAGCTAAGAATCCTTTAACGTTAGAGGAGAAATATAGTGAGAGATCAATTATTTGATGATAAGACAAATTATTATTTTAAGGAGACATTACTTTGTAGATTGTTTTACCCTCCTTTGCTGACTGAGACAGTAGATCACATGACTATTCTTTTCTCATACAGGGAAAAAGTATAAAATTCCCTGGAAACTGCGTGTAGATACTAAAATTTATATAATTTTTTATTATTGTTTGTTGCACTCAAATGCAACTTATGCTATTGGAAACATATAAAATTGTTATACAAGAGTATATCAGTTGGTCAACTACTGTTTCATATGTTCAATTCTTGTGGTCAAGGGATTGTGACGAGGAGACCATTGGTGTTACAACTCCACAAAACGGAGGGAGGGACAGAGTATGCAGAGTTTCTACATGCACCAAAGAAAAAATTTAGTGACTTTGGTATGTTTGGTTCTGGAAAGCAAAGTTTATGTAGTTTCTTTAGTTTCCTATGTCTTTGATTGCATAATTACAATAACTTAGATTCTATATCATAATAGTATTCAACTTATTTTCCATTTCTTCTATTTTCTCTCTTTTTTTCTCTTCATTTTTTTCCTGCGTTGTTTGGGAAGCTTAGACTGGAGGGCATAGAACTTCAAGTACAGTGATTGCACCATTATCTCCATTTGAGAAGCACTTTATATTTTACAACATTTTCTTGGAATGGTTATAAGTGTATGCAATAATAGAAGCAACTAGGTCCTGATCTTGCATGTTGGTCTCTGTAACTGGTGAGATATATTCTAGTGGGGAAGCTGGTGAGACATAACCAAATACATATACCCATTTCACACCATACAGGATGTACCAAGATGTATTGTTGACGTAAGAGGGAAGAGAGGGGGGGGGGGGAGGAAGTGGAGAATCACCAAAGGAATATGTAAAGAATACCATTATGTTCAGTACAGCAGTCTTAAGATATAATACTCAGACAAGTTTCAGGATATCGTTCTTTTGCATTTTAACAGCTATTACTTACATTTGCTCACCTCTGCTCAGATTTCTCATTTTTGGACTGCATAAATATCTGACCAATATATCGCCTCGTGATTTTTATTCATTAATAGGCCTTTTTGGATGGTGCAGCTGCTGTTCGGAAAGAGATAGCAGATGAGACGGATCGCATAACAGGGCAGACCAAACAAATTTCCAATGT
Source organism: Agastache rugosa (assembly GCA_031470985.1). NCBI lineage: Eukaryota > Viridiplantae > Streptophyta > Magnoliopsida > Lamiales > Lamiaceae > Agastache > Agastache rugosa. The sequence continues at coordinate 17,287,628 of CM062602.1, read as the reverse complement.
TCCTATCCACTTGAGCATTTATTCACCTAATGGTTTGTCGCTAATCTTTGCCTCACTAGTCTTGCTTAGTTAAGATTGGATGACTCCTTGAAGTGCTGATGGTTTCTCCTATCCTGGATGAATACCGTTTCTTCTGGGAAATTCGTTATAATGTGAGCCTGTAGGGTCAGAATTCGTGTGCTACCTTTAGCCTTAATTTGATGCCAATCAAAAAACTTATACTTGTACTGTTGAGAAACAGATGCATGTGATATTATGAATTCTCTAAATGATAGCTTCATTTTTGCATGATCAACTTTGAATGAAGCTTGATAGAGGCAATTTGCTAGTAGCTAGAGATGCAATTTCATATATTATTGAATAAGTAAAAATTAGGTACACAACAACTCTTCATGGATGGTTATGAATCATTTTGTGGCTACCTTCTTTACCAGTCCATGTATTACAGCAGGTGGTGAAAGATCTTATTTTTCAACATGATTATCTTATTATAAGTATCTCGTTAGTTTTGGCAAATACTGATTTCCAATCACGAGTCTAGTTTTTAGACTGCTCAAGTTTCACACACTTTCTGGTAGAATTAAATATCATTGCTTTTATAGTTCAATTATTTTGATGTGTTGTTACTATGTATATTATGTGCCATACACTCCAATTGTATTTTTTGTTTTGACATCTAGAGCATTTGTTCACTTTCTCTTGCAGTCGTAAATTTAACCCTCATCGATCTTCCAGGATTGACAAAGGTAGCTGTAGGTGAGCTATGAACAACCAAATTTATGCATGCATGCATATATATATATATATAGGGATGGGTTAGTATAAAAACCGGTCCTACTGTACAAACTACAAACCATGCTTTTTTCAATATATAATCATGCTTTTTAATATATACAATGATGCTTAATACTGCTATTCTCTATTCATGCTTTTTGTATAAAAAATTATGCTTATATAAAATCATGCTTTTTACATACTATTTTCATGCTTTGATTATTACCAACCGTAGATCATATTAGTTTGTAGTTTTTACATGGGGACTAGTTTTTATATGAACCAAATCCTATGTGTATATATATATATATAAGCAACATTTGGTTCTCAATTCTTGTGATTGTATGATAAACTGAGTGGGATAAACTTTTAACTCTGCAGACGGACAGCCAGAGACTATTGTTCAAGATATAGAAATGATGGTTCGTTCTTATGTTGAGAAGGTAAAATCTATACTTTGAGCACATTATATCTTGTAGCATTTTTTTTTTCTACTGCTCACTTTAACTGTCAAAGTCTTAGACATATAATATTTTTCTTACGTGATTTAATATATATATATATATATATATATATGTATATTTCATTTGCTCGGCAGAAAAATTATTTAACTCACTTCTGAAAGTATCAAACTGTTAAAACGGTACTTGATCAAAGTTTCCACCTTTGTAGCTGAAAGATAATGAGATATTGCGAGCACCTGAATTTCTTTCCTTCTATCTTTTATTTTCTTATTGGAATGTTTATTTTGCAGCCAAATTGCATTATTTTGGCTATCTCTCCCGCTAATCAAGATATTGCAACTTCCGATGCTATAAAGCTTGCAAGAGAAGTTGATGCAACAGGTACCAGACAACGGTTTAATAGATCATTCTATCCATGTGTATGTGGTGTGTCTGAACAATCATGAGTGCAAAAACTAATGGTGAATCTGTTCCTTCTTTGAATTTTAGGTGAAAGGACATTTGGAGTGTTGACTAAACTTGATTTGATGGATAAAGGAACCAATGCACTTGATGTATGGGTTTATCTTTCTTTTTGTTTTAACTAGAGCCTTGATTCTAAAATATTGATTTTCATTATTCCAGAATTGACAGCATCCACTTCTTGCAATTTTATGGCTCTTTTATTCATTTAATTATATGCTTAAGGTACTTGAAGGTAGATCATACAGGCTTGTGTATCCTTGGGTGGGCATAGTGAACCGTTCACAGGCTGATATCAACAAGAATGTTGACATGATAGCTGCCCGTCAGAAGGAAAGGGAATACTTTGAGTCCAGCCCAGAATATGGACATCTGAGTCACAAAATGGGTGCAGAGTATCTGGCCAAACTTTTGTCTCAGGTATGTAAATCCACAACTGCAATCTATATGATTGTCCCTTTAAAGTTATCTTATTCTGTGGTTTTATGGGTGAGTAAAAGATTTTGTAACTATATTTCATTTTCCTTTGTCGTGCATCAGCACTTGGAGAGGGTCATTAGGCAGCGCATTCCCAGCATTATTGCCCTAATAAATAAGACGATTGATGAGCTGAATGCTGAATTGGATCGAATAGGCAGGCCTATCGGGGTAGACGGAGGGGTAATACCAAAAGCGAAATAAAATTATTAGACAAGATGAGGGTGAATGTTTTGTTAGTTTCATTCTAAAATATTTTACGTTGATTCTCAGGCGCAGCTCTACACGATTCTGGAAATGTGCCGTGCTTTTGATCGGATTTTTAAGGAACATCTAGATGGAGGGTAATGTTCAATTTTTTTATTTTTTATTTATTTAAGTAAGACCGAACAAAATGTTGTTTACTGTTGTGGGACTTATGGCCTCGTGTGAAAATGAAAATAAAAAGATAAAGTTAGTTAACTTGAAATTTAGTGGTCACAAAATATAATCTTTAATCTTGCAAAAGTGAATTCAAAAAATATATCCAACAACTATAACTACTTTGCATGAGATCACTTTCTGCAGTACAAGGTCTTTTAGAATTTTAGCCATTATAGAGTCTTCTGAACTGACTTAGTACAATGATCAAATGCACTTCACTGGGGGTTTAGTAAACTATTATATTTCCGTTGATTAAGAGCTCTTCACTGGGGTTTTTATTTTGATATGATAAGTATGATTATTGAGTTGTCTGTTGGTGCCAACTATGTCGGTTTAGATACTCGGTCGAAAGAAGTGACAGTGTTACATAATTTCCTCTCGTTTTGTGATTTACGATAAAGACAATACTTGGCATCTTCATGGACCAAGGATTCAATCTGTTCATGGGACGCCTTTGATTTATATAAGGCCATAATTTAACTGCATTTACTAGGAAGTGGATAAGTATATATTTACGTGGAGAGTAATGTGTCGGGCGACAAAATGATATTAACTCACCTAAGAACTGTAACAAGCTGGAGTGAGTTTCAAGAAAGTACACACTTGGAGGAACTTCACAAGTAAAAAAAAAAAAGACAACATTTCAGTGATGCTGTTCAAATCGATAAATCATTACTCATAGGAACCATTATGTAACCCTTATTCTGTTATTAGCTGAGTTTTGAAATTTGGAGGTTCCATCATGATGTCTGTAGATATAGTTCATACTTCCTACTCTAAGTAGTTCGCAGATATAAAACCATTTAAATAAATGATTCATTGGTTTGGAATACATTTGAGTTATATGCTTTTATCTTTCATTTTTTTACAGGAGGCCAGGTGGAGATAAGATATACGGTGTTTTTGATCATCAACTACCAGCTGCTCTTAAGAAACTTCCATTTGATCGACATCTCTCTCAGAGCAATGTTCGGAAAGTCATTTCAGAAGCAGATGGGTATCAGCCTCACTTGATTGCTCCCGAGCAAGGATACAGGAGGCTAATTGAGGGATCACTTGGCTATTTCAAAGGGCCTGCTGATGCTTCAGTTGATGCGGTACCTTCTTTAAGATCTTTATTATAACTTAATAATCAGATTTCATAAGATTTTATCATACCTCTCTTTAGATATATAAATACTACTTTTTCCTTCTTAAATCAGTACAATTGAAAATCATCGGCCTGAGACCTCCTCGTTGCCTTTTTTGAGCCCATACACTATTTTGGTTTTTAGTACGAAGTATTAATTTATTCACTCCTTTGCGGACCAATATATAATCTGCATGCTCAAGTTTACACTTCCATAAAATTTTAGTCATGTTCAAGTGCTATTCTGATACTTATACTTTCATGTACTTGGAGAAGGTTGCTCCAATAGAAAATATCCTTTCAGACCCTTATTTTTGACATGGTCAATATATTCTGGCTATTCTTCACCATGTTGTTCCTGAAGAGATACAAGCTGGATATACTATCTATTCTTTGATGGACTGAATGTGATGCTTTACATTATCCTGTAGATTGAGATCTATAATTGATCTACAAAAAAAGGTTCTTGCTTAGTATTTTGCTACCGGATATCGAGATGGCCAGCTTTCTTTTCATTTTCAAAGGCAGCCAGGCAAATATAAGTAAACAGGGAAGCTAAGATTCTATATGTAAATTGGTTTGCCATTTGGGTGTAGTTTAATTGGTTGCAGGACTCTTTACCATTAGGAGTTGTACTGCTCCAGTATTTCAGATAGGGTCTTATTGCATACTTAATCAACCAAGTAAAAGATTATGTTACTGGGACGACCAAAGAAAAAAGGCAAAAACAGACTCAAGAGGGCTTTCTATTGGCTCTAGTGATTTGTTTCGACACAAAAGGCAACCAGCTTTCAAAAGATAACTTTGTCTTGACTATAGTAATTGGTTTTGCCACCAACAAAGCAAGTGTTTCTGCCAGTCCATTTCATGCTCTGTATTTGATTGTTTGGTTGAACTTGATAGAGACGACATACTTCTAACATAATTCACTTGGGAAAAGAAAACGCTCTGTGTGTGTATATTGGTCAAGATTTAGTAATTTTAGTCTTCTTATATGCATAGAAGTTTATCAGTTTCTAAATAGTGCCTGGGAGCATGACCCACTTTTTTTATAAGGAATTTATGCATTATCCAGATACGTTGGTATATGTTAAGCTGATCTTAACTCTCAACTTTACTGGTTTTTGTAGGTGCATTTCGTTCTGAAAGAACTAGTGAGAAAATCTATTGCTGAAACAGAGGTAAGCACTTTTTATTAAGCGAATTGCTAGCCCAATGAGGTTTATATGCATATTTTTACTAGAGTAGCTCCAGTGTGATACACAGTGATTGTGACAAGCGATCAGACTCATTTGACCCAGTGTTGAAAATAATAATTATAATTACAGTAATCATAATAATTATTATTATCATCATATAGTCCAACATCAAATTAGTAATTTGCAAAAGAAAATAACATATTTTTATGAGCTTAAAACATATTTATAAACACATTCACAATATTTTTAGGTGCTTAAACTCAGTGAATCTATCCGATATTAAATGTAATTTAAATTACTAACATATGAAATGTTATAAAATTTAAACTATCTTAATACATGTACTTTTGTAATAGATTGGTAGTTTCTTTGCTAATGTTCAGTAAATGGGCTTGTAGGAACTGAAACGATTCCCAACACTTCAATCTGATATAGCAGCAGCTGCAAATGATGCACTGGAGAGATTTCGTGATGAAAGTCGTAGGACAGTTTCACGACTGGTGGAAATGGAGTCTTCTTATCTGACAGTAGAGTTTTTCAGGAAGCTAAACACAGAACCAGAGAAAAACAATAATAATTCGTCGATTCCAAATGCAGAACGCTATACTGACAATCATCTACGCAGAATTGGTATATCTTCCACTCTTAAATTTCCATGTCATCAAACTTTTATTTTTTCAGTCTTTGCTGATGAGAATCTGAAATACTTACACTCCATTCCACTTATTAGACACCATGTTACGAAGAATTTCAGTGTTGGTTTAGTTTAGTAAGCCTCTCTGCTGCCATTAACAATCTCAAGCACATGTCTCGGACTGATTTGCAACAGGTATGAATGTCTCCGCATATGTTAATATGGTCTGTGATACCATGAAGAATAGTCTTCCAAAGGCTGTCGTTCATTGTCAAGTTCGAGAGGCTAAAAGATCGCTGCTGCATCAATTCTATGCTCAAATTGGAAGGAAGGAGGTATTTGGTCTTAAAATTACTTGTTGAATTATAATGCTTAATTTTCCTGCCTAAATAAGACAATATTGTTGAACACGTGATGTAATTATATGGTATGTATTGTAATTAATGTGTACAGAAGGAGCAATTGGGTAAAATGTTGGATGAAGATCCATCACTAATGGCAAAAAGGGAAGCTATAGCCAAGAGGCTTCAACTATACAAGTCAGCACGTGATGAAATTGACTCAGTTGCATGGAAGTAAGTCATCATATAAATAATTTTTTTTGTAAAGAGAACAAACATTTTAATATCATTTTTGTATTGTGATGTTTATTAAATGAGAAGAGAAAAGAGGCAATATGGATAATCCGGGAGGTTTGTTTTAGAATTTTTATTACATGTTAAATGATATTCTTCTTTGTTTGTTCTGTTGTCCCTGAAACTAGCGTTGATCATTAACTATTATTTATTTATTTAAGATAAATTAAAAAAAAAAAAAAGCATCTCCTTAGTGTTAGAACTTGAATTTCTCATCCGATTTGGCTTGATTTTCGATCAAACCAACTGTATGCTCATCTCTACTTGTGAATTTGTGATGGGAAAATTCCTGAGTGGAAAGATTCGTACATACTTTAGCAGATCTTGCCATGTGGCAGTGCATTCGCGTGAATCTACTAATTACAAAAGTAAATAAGTAAAAAAAAGAAAGCACAAACAATGCACTAGAATATCAAGAAATCTTGGAATATTAGATACAAAAAATTGTAGAAGTAAAATCATTAATACAATATAAAAATGAAAGAGAAATGAGAATGAGAGCATACACGCTCTCTCTCTCTCTCTCTCTCTCTCTCCTCAAACTTGACTCTTCCTAGTCAAAACCTCCATTCTGGCCCTCGCTAAAATACGCACCACAACTTACAAGTAGCACACGCCAACATCACATATATATGCATATGTACACACATCAGATTTCAGCTAATACAAAATATGAAACCCAAGTCAAATTCAGTCACAAAGATCCGAATCCTGCTTCGTAGCTAAGCACAATTCATGCAATTCATTCAGAATCCATTCTTCACCGTTATGCCCTCCAAGTACCAAAACTCTAGTCCCCCCAACAATGCACGTACTGTGTCCCCACGCAAACTTCGGCGGCTGCCCTGGTACGTTAAGCGTCCTCCATGACGGCTTCTCTTCCGACGGATCCAACAAGAACAGCTGCGATGGAGAATGCAGCCCTGCTATTGACCCACCAAACACAATCACCCTTCCACAGGGCATTGTTACTGCAACATGGTCGAGTCTGGGAGGTGGAACCACAGCATTCTGACCTCCAACGTCCGTGCCACACTCGAGCTGCCTCCACTCCGGCTTTTCCTTCTCCAGATCGATGGTGTACGCGTCCCCTGATCGCAGCTGCAAGTGCCCCGTCTTTGCTAGGCCTCCGAACATTAGTATTTTTGTTCGTCCATAAACTGAAAGTGAGTGGCCTAATCTAGACGATGGGGTCCAGGAAGTCGGAATCTCCTTCCATGTTGGCTTCTCCATGTTCAGATCCAACAGAAACGTGTCACTCAGAAGTACTCCTGCATCTGTGCATCCACCTGAGACGACCAGCTTACCCTCTAGTGTGCAAGAGCTATGCCAAGATCTTGGCAGTGGAGGAGTTCCACCGGTGACTTCTTTCCACGTTGGCTGCTTAGCGTCCAAGTCGAGAATAAATACATCGTTGAGCAATCCTTGTCTTCCACAACCACCAAAAACCACCAACCAAGAACCATTCAGCCATGAGAGTGTATGACCCCAACGCCCCGGAGGAGAAGATACAACACTTACCCTACGCCATTCTGGACTTTTGGAATCGAGGTTGAGAACGAATGTGTCATCCATTGGCTGCATATTTACTCCTTCCCCTCCAAACAAAACCAGTCTATTTCCTACAGCACATGCACTAAAATTGCAACGCAAAGGCTCTACTCCACCTCCGACAGTGAACTTCTTCCAAGAAACTGCTTCTAGAGTTGTGAGTTCCCTAGCCAAACGTCCCCATCCTAACTTTTTCGTCATCAACTCCAGCGCGCCTGTGACATCTACTCCCCATGCATTTTGACATACCATTTTCCTTACATGCTCATTCTTAGTTAATTGCCGGATCCTTCTGCAGACAGACCCAATTGAAGCAACATCTCTTGGTGTCAGGCGGGACAAAATATTTTGAGCTATTACTTCATCAGACAGCTGAAGAAGCGCACATACTTCTTGATGTTGGCTGTGTAGTACAAGTCCATCCGCTTGAAAGGGTTCGACTAACTTGTCGCTTTGCTGCTGATATGTTTTTTGTTTGAACACAGGATATGATACATTATTTAAATCTAGTTTTGCTTCAGTAAATATCTGAATTCCTATAACATGTGTGACCACGCCATCATCACTGTGAATTGGCATGAGCCTTAGGCTGTTGATTAAAGGAGTGCCGTCTTTCCTGAAGTTAAGGAGCTCTCCTTGAAACTGAATACCTTCATCAAGACATCTTTTTATCTCGGACACAACAACTGGATCCACCAAAGGGTGCCGTCTCTTGGCGCGTGGATCTCTATATTGCAGGAAGCGGCTGATGAAGTCAATGTGAGTGTCAGTATCGTGATAGATTCTTAATTAATTCAAGGCAAAGGAAATTTGAAGGATGTCGAGCATTCATAATCTTCGGATCAGTTAAAGATTAGGCAATATGAGTATACAGAGGTTTTAAGGTGCTTTTTAATAACACATAGAACACCTCAGAACAGCAGATAATTAGATAGCAGAAACAGTATAAACTACTAAATGGTTCTATATGCAAGTCAGCTCAAGTTTTCAAACCCTCATTTTATACAAGATTCCGGAGCCGTACAAGACAAGACTAACAGATCTTAGATCAGAAAATTTATTAAACAAAATATATAGATCTTACTAATCAACTCAAGAGTATTATTACCTCCCTAATTTCGTGATGCTGAAGCATACAGGACACGATTATCAAATGAATACAAAGAATTAAAAAGAGAGAGAGGAAATAAACCATCTCTACAAATTATCTCTTTTGACAAACAAGCCATGTAATACAACATTATTAACTTCTGAGAATTTTTTTAACACAATTCCATATAACGAAACCCAAATAACAGAGTAAAATTATGAAAGATCAAAAAAGAGAAACACAGAAACTCAGCCAGCTCAAACCGAAAAAAGTAATTCAATGGGGGGTAAGGGGAAAAAATTACTATTATTATAATTCCCGGAAGAAAAATACTGTAGTTTCCAACTAAGAAACACAATCGGAGTCTCCAACGAAAAAAATTCAATTGTCAACAACATAGCTCCATTTCCAACGAAAAAACACATAAAATTCTTAAATCAAAACATACATGAACAATTACATACAAACACGCACACAATTGCCTTACCAGTTGCGACCAAGGACTTCATCGGCGCGAAATCCAGTGGAGAACTCGAAGACGGTGTTGACATATATGACCGGGAAGTCCGGCTCCATCACATCCGACACAACGATCGACGTCGGCGCCGCCTCCGGCGAGTAGAACAACCGGTCAGCCGCCGCATGTAAAAATACGTCGGCTCCGCCGTCCTGCTCCATATCATCGGCATCGTCGCCGCACTTGAACCTCTTCCGGAACATGTGCTCCCGTTCCTCCTCTTCTTCGCTATCTTCCATCCTCATCTCTCTCTCTCTGAGTAAAAAATGTACATCTGTTTTAGACTGGAAAAATTGTATATATATTATACTGTTGGTGCGGAGAGCTACTATAGATATGTTCCAGGTGGCTTGTTAGATTGGACTGCTTTCGTTGATTAATTACGAAAACGCCTCCGAACTTGCGCTTCTTGACCAGAAATCGGATTTTCCTTTGTGTGAGGTAAACTAGTTTACTAAATAATTATTATTTCACTTAATTGGATTTTATCCATATACTGTAATAAAATGTGCGTCAAAGTTCGTTCTTATTTTTGCAATTCTTCAATGATAGAATATCAAAAAGGATATTGTTGTTACATCACACGTAGTTAGGGCTGTACACGAGCCAAACAGTTCGTGAGCTATTCGGAGCTCGGCTCGAAATTCGTTCGTTTACTAATTGAGCCGAGCTCGAGCCTCGAACCGAGCTCAATAATTTTTTTGAGCCGAACTTGAGCTTACTTATATTCAGCTAGAAAAGCTCGCGAACACGTTCGAATTCGATACTAAACGAGCCAGCTCGCGAACATGTTCACGAATTTTTCTAATTATTATATATATATATATATATATATTTAATATTTTTAATACCAATATTTAATTTATATATATTGATAAATTAATATGTTTTAACTGTTATATATTTTTTTATTTTTAATGCTCATGATAATTTTATAATAAATAAAAATAATTACTATATAATAAATAAAAATAATTTATTTTTTAATTATTATATTTTTTATTTTTTTCGAGCCGAGCACGAGCTCAAGCTCAAGCTCGGTCTAAACGAATATTTAGGGAGCCGAGCTCGAGCTTGATTGTTATATGTCGAGCCGAGCTCGAGTTTTTGAATTTTCTAACGAGCCGAGCTCGAGTTTTTGAATTTTCTAACGAGCCGAGCTCGAGTTTTTGAATTTTCTAACGAGCCGAGCTCGAGCAAGCTAGTATTCGGTTCGGCTCGTGTACAACCCTACACATAGTGAGTGCGTGAGGATTTTTTTTTAGAAAAAAATAGGCTCTTCTTATATGGCAAAGTTCAAATTTCTCATAATTAAAAAGTTTTATTAAAAATAAGTTTGATTTTCAAGTGTAAAAACAATTTATTCGGCACTGGATACATCATGTGTGCTTGATATACTAATTATAACTCCACAAACCCAAATATTGCAAGTCTTTTGAGACCACGTGTTGGTCATCAAATATGTATTATATTATTTTACAGATTTAACTACGTCTTATCAATTATAATGATTTTGAGATTTAAACATGCTCAATCCTAGTTTAATTGGACTTCTAGTGACTGTTTTCTTACATGCCACTAAAGTAGTTATTGTAACATGCTAAGTGGAGAACAAAATTAATGAAGTAGTCCCAGTGGGGATGGCCTAGTGGTGGAGTGGTTGCCTGTTGACCAATAGGTCAGAGGTTCGAATACTCTCGGCCACAAAAAACCCTAGGTGGGATGTGTGAGTATTAATATTTGTAATGATATTAAAAAAAAAATTAATGAAGTACTTTAAATTTACCAAATTAAACTAGCGATGAACTCAATATTTAATAGCCATTGCATATCCAAGATTTTATCTATACCACATTGATGTAGTTACTTTTTGTTTCAAATTTAATATCGTCATGCTTAAATAAAATAATCTTAACGATTTTTGGTGGCATTGTGACGTTATCATAAGTCGACCAAAGTGATATCGGCACGTATTTTATTTTCCGTAAACCTCGTTCTATTTGGCCCTGTCCCCACTATGTGCCGTCCAATCAAATTTAAAAATAATGTAATAATTTAGAAATAAAGTGGGGAAACATAGGATTTGCAGGTAGTTGATTTTTTATTTTGTTTAAGGAGGTAGTTGATTTATTAAATACTACCAAAAAGAAATGACTACTTGTTGCATAGTTCGACTTACATAATTAAACGTGACAGCGATCACATTTATGGGCCACCGCAGTACTTAAAATGGTATTATAATAAAGCTAACTTAACTTTTGGGATATATCAAAGCTCTATAGTATGTTGGTTTACTTCTAAGCTACTTCTATTTTATTCTCTTCGTAATAATTTATTGCGTTTTTAGTTTTATATTGATTTATTCTACAATATACATCATCAATTCATCATGGGTGTTCGATTGTAGATCAAAATTTTGTTGTTTTTTACTTTATTTAGTTATGATACTCTAATACATGTTTGGTGATCCAATATGTAAATTTATATGCACAAACTACTAATCTAATTTAGTTATGTTTGAAGTATTAATTGATCTATTTTAATTCAATATTGATGAGATTTAATTGAGAAGGGTTGGTTTTTACCAAGTCGGATCACCTATTGCAGAATTGTGCAACATCCTTTATTGTATTTACAGATATTGCCACATTATGAAATTTGTAAATATCAAATTTTGCTAATGAAAATTTCAAATATTTTCTATATATGCAAAACACTTGACGATCAACATGTTGTGTGATTCTGTAATAGAAGGTTGGATTTGAGATCTCTACCATCACAAGTGAGAGTAACTCAAAATAAAAATGAGGAAGAATAAAAAACAACTTTTGCCCACTTATTAGTAGAAGTGGAAAAAGGGGCTATTTTTCAGATAGTTTGATACAATTAATGCTCTAAACTTTAGGGACCACATGTAGTTGTTGGAGTAAAATGTAGAAGTTCATATAGTGAAACGATAAAGCATAATTAATAGAAATTCGACAGTCATGTGTTTTAAATAATTAATGTCAATATTTACATGCATGTAAAGTATGGTTACACCTAACTCCATTATGAAGATAGAGTGCAACGTGCTGTTTGATTATGAGTGGCGGAACTCTAAAATGGGAATAATACATATTTATATTAATACTGTAGGATATGTGGAGTTTAAACTAAAAACGAGTTACTAATTCATGGTACATGCATAAAATATGCAGTGGATAATTATGAGGAAAAAGATTAATCTTTATAAGAAAAAAATTATTGCATTTGATTTTTAGTTTGAAAGAACAACCATTACAAAAAAAAATGAATTTCCAATGTCATTAGGATGAGATGAGTCAGATATATAATTATGAAATTGGCGGGGGGAATTGGTTAGTTTGGAAAATAGGTAGAAAGTTGAGGGGTAAAGAAGTAATTTGAGGAGAGGAAGTGGGGCCGAAGATGGGGAGTGGGTGGACTGAGGACACGGGGCTTGAGATATTTGTCATGTGTTTGGGTGGGAAAAAAATCAAAAATATCTTTCTTAAAAAAAAAAAAAAAATCAAAAATATCTATCGAGAACCTGGCATATGAGATTGTCCACGTCACCCCCAAGATATTTTGGTGCTTTAAAATCTAAAAATGCGAGTGGGTGGGTCTCCTAAATGCCCAAATTTCAAACAGTCATTTTTGTCTACTCATAGCATCTTATAATGTAAAAATATGTATGTATATAATATTTGTTATAATCTCGATATATTTGTATGATTCATGGGTGGTCTTTGGCTTTGCAAATAAATTTTAAAATTTGTCCGAGAATGTATAAACTTTACTCATTCTTTGAATTTTTTTTATGATTCCCAAATTGAAACTAACATGACAGTCATGCGATAAATCAAAATCGATTTAGTAAATTCAATAATCAATGACTCGTAGTGATAAACACACCAACGCTTTGTGATAATCTTTTCGAGGCTACTCCTTATGCTAAAATGAATGTGGTGGTGGGTTTTTCTCATATTCGTCGAGAGAATAATAGAGCAACTCATAATTTAGCTAAATATACCAATACTAATAAAAAAATGTAATAATTTAAAAGTCGGAATATCAATCCCGACATTTAGATATTGTGCACTAGGAAGTGATTTCATAACAAATTTCTTTTCTTCCCTCTCGAAAGAAAAAAAGAAAAGGAAAAAGGAACGCATACTGCATAGATTTGAATGGGCTTTGAGATATTTTCGGATATTTCATTTCATTTGGACTTTTTGGACCTTATATATTCTAAGAACATAAAAAGATATTTAATATATTTTAAAAGATATTATTGATTTTTATTTAAGATTGTATATGGACTGTGGGGTTAAAGTCGGCAGGGTTATCTATATTATTGAGAGAATTTCGAATTTATAACAATAATTTTAAAATAGTTTGAAATACTACAAGTTATGAATTTGTAATTCATGCCAGTGAAGAATTACTACAGTTAGAAACCTTATATTATTTGTCTGAAAATATCTCAAATTTGGGATGAGATAGAAAATCACAGAAGTCAAACTATATTCCATATTTAAAAAAAAAAAAGTCAGATGCATCCTTAGGTGCCTAGACTATTAGTTTATATTTTGAAATGTTCCTAGTTTTTGTTTCGTGAAATAAAACTATAGAAAAATGGACTCATCGGGTCATTTTAGCTAAATGACCTATTAAAACAAAGGGTTATTGGTGTTTAAATACATGAATTTTAGGTGCATTTTGGTTTTGCACAAGATCAAACTGTAAAACCTTGTTTTAAATACACAAATTTTGTCATCTTTGTGATTTTATTGAAGTCGACAAATTTGGTGTAATTAAATTTGACGTGGATGATCTGAATGATAAGCTGGACGAACCAATAGTGATGATCGACGACATCGTTTTGCTTTAAGGGAAAATCTCTAATTTTAATTTAATGTCTAGAAAACAAGGTCGTTGTTATGCAAATTCATCTAGAAATAACATTCATTCTAGGGCTCATCGTGAGTTAGGTTCATGACAACGAATGAATGTTATTTCTTATATATCGAATACAAACTTAGATCTTACCAAATAATTGGCTGCAATTATTATTGTTTTCTTTTACTTTCGGATGGAATTCTTTTCTTAAATGTAGTTATTTTCAGCATGTCATGATTGCCTTTGTTTGGAGACGAAATTTAAAATAAATAAATATATTAAGAAAATTGTGTGAATTAGGAAGAAAATGTAATGAAAAATAACATTTGAATTCAATTCTCTTGTTAAACGTCAGAAGTGGGCTAATTTGGGCCGTTGTTGATGGGCCAGGCTAAACCGAGCTAGTATTAGATTACTTCCAATCGTCATGCTATTTTTAATTTATTTTATTTATTTCCCTTTCTGTATGCAGTTAATTTAGTGAATGTAAGTTATGTAACGTATTATTCTCTTACCAAACTCCAATTTAGTGCAAAATATTATTACTCTTAAGAAATTCAATTCCTATATATGTATATATATAAACTCAATTCCAAAATAAAATCCTTGTACTTTTGATACTATAACTCCAAACTCTGAATCATTTAACGCTCTACATCGTTTCTTTTTTTTTTTCTTTTTATTTTTTTTTGAAGAGCACATCGTTTCTACTAAACACTACAATTTAACAACTTTTGAAATTATATCACGTTCAAATTTTAAAAGACGACGTACATAACAAAACAATCGTTTATAGTACAACTTTTTGGATCATTTATGTGTGTGTGTGTTTTTTTTTCTTTCTTGTGAGTTTTGTCCCAAAGAAGACGTACACAACCAAACAATTGCCTTTTGAAAGGAAACAAACAATTGCTTAAGCAATGTTGTTTGAGATGTCACAACGTACAAGTGGAAAATATTATTCCCTCCCTCCGTCCAACGAAAAATAGTCCCCCTTTCATTTTCACCCTAAACACATATTTATATGCAATTGTTCAATTTTGCCCCAATTTATTACTCCATACATCAATTTTCACAAATATTGAATAAGGCTATATTAGTAAAATAATATTATAATATAATTCTAACTAAAAAATTGGAATATATTTTTGGAACATTCAAAAATGAATAAGAGACTATTTTCGTGAGACGGAAGGAGTATCATATAACCTAATAGAAAAATTCAGATGTGTTTTAAATGATTCTGAAAAAAGTTGTGAGATAAATATTTTTCGAGAAAATGCATCGTAATTGCAAAATGATATGACATTAATGCGACTAACCCATTTAATAATATTAAGGAAATGATTATCATAAAATATAAATTAATTCTAATGGGGGAGGCGAGTTTTGAATTCATCAAAAGTGAGGCCTTGCTCAATATACTGAGTATTGGATGGATCAAAAGGGCCTCTTGCTCTATCTATGCTTTTGATCTTTGCCTTTGCCGGAAGAACACTTCTTGAAGGATTTGAAGAAGTCCTATAATTCAGGCATGACGAAAATCCCTATCACATATATATAAAAGTATAATTATTATTTAGAGATTTGAGTTCCAAATAATGTGAGCTCAAATTCACAACTAACGTTTCAAACGAGTAGACTCGTAAATTGGGGTGAAATTAGAATTTTAAGAATGGATGAACGAGATTACATTTATATATATTTAAGAACAAATTAAGTCAAATGAGATAGCATTTATTAATTTATTTTTTTGAGAAGAGCATTTATGTATTTTTAGAAGATGGAGAGGGGAGGAGCAAATTGCGAAAATGCAACCTGAATATTTAAAAAAGATATATTTGCCCCGTCCTCCCATGCTTGTAATAATATTTATTATAAAAGTTATTAATAAAAGGAAAAATATCAATTTTTGTTCCAAATTCGAGCGCTTTTCAATAACGTCCAATTGTTGGATAGATTACTTTTAATATTTTGAAATTATATCCAAATATAATATTTATGCTAATTGAGTATTTGAGTTCTCATTGGTCTTTGGATCCGCGTGAAAAATATCAGATTATATATTCTAGCATGTATATCCATCCGCATTAAACTCCAATGTATCATGTGGGATTTCAGGAGGCATAATTCTCACCTAAAAATATAATTGTAAAAATATTAAAATATTGAGTAATCTATTACTAATACGAAAATAAAGTTGCCCCATCCATGGTGTTCCGTTCATATTTTTCTTTATTCTGGTAATTTGTCTAATTTTAATTCATATATATTCTAATTTTTTATTTTTATTAATTTCATATTCTTGAAATATCACATGTTTATCTATTAATCACATCTCATAATTATCTTTCCCTCTATTTAATTAAATTATTCTATTATCCATATTAAAATAATAACAATTTCGAAATGCATTCTTATAAACACTTATTTTATACATTCTTAATTCATATATAATAATCTATAGAAAATTTGTATATGAAAATCCCTATGAAAGACTAAATAAATATATTTAATCAACATGTCTATATGGAATCCTTTTTATTTTTCATTCATGTTTTTCTAAAAATTCGATTAGTGCTTTCTATAAAATATATACATTGAATCAAATGTGGGATAGGTAGCTAAAGAAAAGAACAAAAAAACTTGAAGATGTAAACATATTTTTTTCCGCATTTTGGCAAAGATTAGAGATATCGATTTAACATGAACTAACGAGACGGTTCAAATATACTTAAAAAGAAGGATTTTTAATATTAACTTTGTTTATATTTTTATCTAGTAATTTAGTATAAACCAACGAGACGGTTCAAATAACATAGAAAGAATGATTTTTACTATAAACCCTTATTTTATACATTCTTAATTCATATATAATAATCTATAGAAAATTTGTAAATAAAAATCCCTATGAAGACTAAATAAATAAATTTAATCAACATGTCTATATGGAATCCTTTTTATTTTTCATTCATATTTTTTCTAAAAATTCGATTAGTGCTTTCTATAAAATATATACATTGAATCAAATGTGAGATATGTAGCTAAAGAAAAGAACAAAAAAAACTTGAAGATGTAAACATATTTTTTTCCGCATTTTGGCAAAGATTAGAAATATCGATTTAACATGAACTAACGAGACGGTTCAAATATACTTAAAAAGAAGATTTTTTACTAATTTTAATTAATATTAACTTTATTTATATTTTTATCGAGTAATTTAACATAAACCAACGAGACGGTTCAAATAACATAGAAAGAATGATTTTTACTAATTTTAATTAATATTACTTTGAAGATGTAAACATTTTTTTTCAGCATTTTGGCAAAGATCAGAGATATCGATTTAGCATGAACCAACGAGACGGTTCAAATATACTTAAAAAGAAGAATTTTTACAAATTTTAATTAATATTAACTTTGTTTAGATTTTTATCGAGTAATTTAGCATAAACCAACGAGACGGTTCAAATAACATATAAAGAAGGATTTTTACTAATTTTAATTAATTTTACTTGGAGTGTTCATATTTTTATCGAGTATTACTCAACGGATATGAGACGAGTATGTACAGTAAAGTCACTATTTTAATCGAGATTAGGACGAACATGTAGAAAAATTCTAAATAAATTTAGATTTAGAAAATACATAATGATTGAGAGTATACCCGATCCATTATTATTCCTAATTATAAATTTAGATACGTAAAATAAATTAATTTTCTAAGTTTGATTAATAATTAACACAGACAACATCACAACTTTTAAATAAGATATAAAATTATTTTTAAAATATATACATATAAATTAAAACATAAAATTATTTCTCATCGAATTTCGACGGGCTACTTACTAGTGTATTAAACATCAATAAACTAAAATTAATAATGCTCAAGGGTTGTGATATAAACTGAGATTTGCCAAGTAGACCACGTACCTTGTAGATGAGAACTTCAACTTGTTCCTCATCCAATACTGCTTGTACCAAAAGAATCTCATCGTTCACTAATTGAGTGTACGACTCTAACATCGCTAACTCTTCATTATATCCGTAATCTTCGTCATCCTCATCGTCATCGTATATCACTCTCCTTCTAGCATGATATAGAGTTCCATAAGCTCGTTTAATTCTGATTTTCAGATAATTCTCAGAGAAGGGAGAGATGCATGAGCGGGATGTTTGGACCGATTGGCTGTAGGAAAATGTGTTGGGATGAGGGAAGAGTGGTGTGGAATTTGAAGTCCATTTTCCAAATGGCTTTAACATGGGAATTGTTGGAAATGGGAGTAGATGTGAATGTGAATGAAAGATAAGGCTAAATGTTTTTGAGGATTACAATTTCAGAATATGGGAAAAGATAAGGTCCAAACAGGACTTATATTATTATATATACTTCAGAGTAGGCCATTTTTTCACACTTTCGTGCGTCATATTTCACCTACTTAATTGTGTGCAACGTGTCCGTGTTTGAGCTTTTTTTTTTTTTTTCAGATTTGGTTTAAAATTATTAGAAATTTGAAATGTTAGTGTGGGTTTATTTAATTGAATATGGTATAAAATAGAATAATTTATAAATTACCGTCGGTTTAAAATTTGTTACCAATTTCTGATTTCATAGAGGGTTAATTGCCGAAAAAATTTCGACTTTTGGTCAAATTATGGATTTTCCCCTCACTTTCTAATTTTGCGAAGAAATTCCTCACCTTTCAATGTTTCTGATTTCTCCCCAGACAAACATTTTCGATCAAAATATATTACACGTGCCACATTTGAAAAGGACGATGTGCCCAATGTATTGTCATTTTCAGGCATGCTATCGATCAAAATAATGTTGATTTGTTAATTTAAATTGATCGGAAATGTTCGTCGGGGGAAAAATCAGAAACATCAAAAGGTGAGAAATTTCTTCGCAAAGTTAGAAAATGAGGGGAAAAACAAGAATTTGACCAAAAGTCGGGATTTTTCTGGCAATTAACCCTTTCATAAATAACAGATTTATCTCGAAAACTTGTCTCACAAATTGACTAATATTTACTTCTATTTTACATTTGAATTTATAATTATAATTGGATCTGCAGCGCTCAATGATACTCCATCTGTCCCACTCATTTTGTCATGTTACTGTTCGACACGGTTATTAAGGAGAAGGGTAAAAAGAGCGGAAATAGTAGGTATCATCACTTTGAAGGGTTAATTATTTCATTCTTAAGATACATGACAATTTAAATAGTACAACTCAACAAGAAAAAGAAGACAAATTCAGGGGGACGGAAGGAATATAAATTTAATATTCAAATGTACCGCTTAAGAAAAAACAAATTATCTGGTTTGCACTAGTAGTTCAAGTATGCGTGTGTTAGCCCAGTGATAGAATTGTTAATGTCCGAGGCCAAAAGTTTCAGGTTCAAGTCCACCTTCACACTACCTTTAAATTTCTTGTAAAACAATTAAAAAAAAATTAGTAGTGTGTTATGTGTTATGGATAAAAAGACAACTAGACAAATATCTTCAACTTTTTATGATAATGAGAGTAACACGCACCTGATGTATAGTCTGCATACAAGATATGTGATGTACTAACTCGACTTATAAAGTATTGATAATGCCGTATTCATGTATCATGTATACTTATGTAAAACAGGCACATAAATTTCAATAGAACAAAACTCATTTTTATACGTAATAGTCATAATATTTTAAGTCTTAATACACATAACTATCAAGTATGAAGATAGTGTGTACCACACATACCCACTTTTGGTGGCATGTATAAGCTATATCCATTGACAACTTTTTGGTTTTTTTTTTGCACTTTTCGGCTGTTTTAAAATAGGTTAATTGTCAAATTCATGCATTAATTTTCGTGTCCGATCATTGTTCAAATAACTGTTGACTTGCTTTATGAATGAGGACAAAAATGATTCCCAATATTATACAATGTACAGATTCAGCGTTCTGAATATTTTCATGCATCATTCACGTCAAGACTTTAATATAAAGCTTGTCATGCATGTCAATGTACGAAATTAAATAGTGTCAATGCACGCGTAAAATCTTATCGGTACATCTATTTAGTTTAATTGATTCTTCTGTCTATATATATATCACACACAGAAGCACATGAAATTACACTTCAGAAAAAAAAATGAAAGAGATAGAATCACAATACCACAAAAACAAGTAAATATCACTCACGTTTGCTAGAGAAATCACATAGCAGACGACATTTATTTTTCAAAATTATTATAGGTGAGTTTAATTTTATTTTTAATGATGGTATCGAAGAAAAATATATTGTACCGATCGTGTTTTTATTGTACCGACCGTACACATCACCTATCGGTACAACTAAAACATCGATCGGTACAATGTTTGTTTTGTCCACACACTATTTCATTCAACTCTCTTTCATTATATGTTCTTTTTTTTAACCATCTCATCGTTGTTTTGTAAAAACGAAGTCACACACGTACCGGCATTTTCACTTGGGGTTAATCGAGATATAGAAGGAATTTTCATTCGGAGATTGAATAGGTCAGTTGAAATAAAATTGTAAATGAGTACCGGAACAAGAAAAAACTGTACCGATCGGTAATATATTTTTACCAATCGGTACGGACAAATGTTCACAAATACTCTATCGGTACAATATTTGTACCGAGCGGTACAAATTTTTTTTTAATAATCTTATTTTTTCTAATAATATTGTATTTGTGCAGATGGAGTGTAGGAGATTCATCGTTAAATACAACGGGACATGGGACGATTATGTGTATAATGGTGGGGAAGAACGAACTTTCTACCTTCTGGTGGATACGATAAGTTTCTCTAGCATTAAGAAATATATTGATTTCATAATGATGTCGAAATCGTTAAGTCTTGAGTATGAAATATTCTATTTATTGACGTCTAGAACTGGCCGAAGTATTAAACATAGTTTGAGTAACGATGAACAACTTCGTCGATTGTATGTTACCGAGCCTGAGCCTACATTGTATATCGTGCATATTGATGCTGTGTACAGGCCGTCATTTGATTTGAATGAATCTTCGCCGTATGTCTATGACGATCAAATCCCTCAGTACTCGCAGTACGATGAGTCGCTTGCACATTTGGCTTCATCTGATTGGCTTGGTGATACTCAATGGGGTACTAGTGGTGATATTCAATGGAGTGCTAGTAGTGGCACGAACATTCCTATGCGGGGGGAACGGCAGTCGCAGGTACCCGAGGAGGCTGAATTTACCGCCGATTCCGACGAAGATGATGAGGATGAATCAGAGTCTGATGAGGAGGACGAACTGTCACAGTCTATGCATTTGACCCTTGGTACTTTTGCAGACTTCGTTACGTGGGTGCATACTCAAGGCGGCGTGAACAAGCTCTTGTCAATGCTGATGCAGAGTAGTCGTATGCCCCTTGTTGAAGACACAGACTGCGCCACTGAAGCGGAGGCACTGCAGAATTGGTTAGTTCCAATGATTCCACTAGCTGCTACTGCTTCGCTCGTTGTTAGTGATCTTGACAGGCTGCCAGACGGTCCATTGAATAAGGGCGAGATATTTTACAGCAAAGACGATTTGAAAGTTGCTGTTGGATTGTGGCACATGGAACAACGAGCTGAGTTTAGTGTTCCATGTTCAGATACTGAACGGGTTCACTTCAAATGCAAGTACGGAAGTAACTGTTCTTTTGATTTGCGTGCTCGGAAACAGGGCGACTATTGGTATATTCACAAGTTCATTGGGAGACATACATGCAATCTTAATATGGATCATTCAGCTGTCAGGAAGGTCAGTGCTAAGGTTATTGCAGCTCATTTTGCGGGTAGAATGATCAATGAAGGTGAAATCACTAAACCGAAGTCAATTCGGGCATATTTGCGTCGAGAATATGGTTGCGATGCAAGTTACAGTGTATGTCTGCGAGCACGGAATCGAGCCCTCGAGATGATATATGGTGGATATACAGACTCATGGAAGATGCTTCCCGGCTATCTCCACATGTTGCAGAGAGAAAATCCGGGCTCGACAATTGACTACAGTGTTAGCCCGAATGATGATCGGTTCGAACAAGCTTTTGTGGCGTTGTCAGCTTGTATCGTGGCATTTCAGTGGTGTCTTCGACCGGTGATCGTGGTGGATGGAACACACTTGAAGGGAAAAAATAATGGCATATTATTCGTTGCGGTCGCAAAGGATGGAAACGAGCAACTGCTACCACTGGCATGGGGGATCGGTCCAATTGAAAATGATGTCTCGTGGACATGGTTTCTCACTCGTTTGAAGGAGGCATACGGTTGTCGTTCGGATATGGTCATCATCTCAGACGCCCACTTAAGTATCGCGAATGCAGTTAGGGCAGTCTATCCTGGCGTAGCACACGGTCTGTGCTACTATCACATCCTCAAGAGCATGGTTAGTTTTGGAAAACCTATCACCAAGTTGTTTCAAAAAGCAGCATATGCATATAGAAAGTCGGCTTATGAGAAAGCAATGAATAGCATTCTTGCTGGGAAGCCCGAAGCGTATAATAAGCTCATGAACATTGGTCCAGAGAAGTGGGCTCGATCAATGTGCCCTGTTCGACGATATAGTTCCCTGACATCCAATGCTGCAGAACAATTCAATAATGTATTGGTGTTTGCTAGACGCTTACCAATTTGCTCATGCTTGGAGACAATTAGACTCACCGTCGAAAAATGGTTTGATGAAAGACGTCAATTGTATTCATCGTCTACTGATTTTCTCACGAAGGAAGCAGAGCGAAAGCTCCGTACAGAGGTGGAACTCTCAAGATCTTACACTGCCACGCCCGTCAGAGACTTGATCTTCAAAGTGAATGACGGAAAACAGAATCTAAATGTCGATCTGCGTGCGAGGACTTGCCCGTGTCGTGTGTTTGATTTTGATTTGATACCGTGTTCTCATGCTGCTGCAGCCATTCAGTAAGAAAACCTCAAGTTTTTATATTTAATTTTATATTTATTTCTGTTGCACATAATCTAATGATTATATGTTATATGTATGACAGGCGAAATGGGCAGCATGTATACAACTATGTGGACGATTACTACAAGAGATCTACACTTTTACAAATTTACTCCCAACAGGTGAATCAGGTCCTTCCCTAGACTGAGTGGTCTTTACCTCCACATGTTGCGGCAATAATTGTTTTGCCACCACTGCCTGTTAGTCAAGCGGGGCGCCCGAGGAACTCCCGTCGTCGATCTGCAGTTGAGAATTTGTCCTCCAGCAGACGTCCAGTCACCGTAGATGAACCTTCCAGTAGCCGTCAACGGGCACCGAAAAAATGCAGCATATGTCACGAGACTGGCCACACAAGAAGAACATGCCCGCTCAGAGATCAGTAGGAGTAATTTATTATTAATTTAATGTTAATATGTGTAATGGCCATTTAAATGTTATTATTAATTTAATGTTATGGTTTTAATGTTTATCCAAAGCAATTAAATGGCACATGCAATTAGAATAAGAAATGATTAACACTTATGGCACAAAGCAATAATATTTGTCAAACATAATCGACATGACTTTGCAAAGCCAATAAGAAAACATCACGAGCTATTTTACGTCTATACAAAGCCACACTTCCCTCTTCGTTGCCCCATGCAATGGAGGGCCGGGCACTGATCATGCGCTCTATACTCATCAGCGCAAAAGGACCACAACTGTGACTGCCGATCTGGATGTGCTGCCTAACGGGCTTCCGTGGTGTAGGCTTAGTCAAAAAGACCATCCTCAATGCTTCCGACGTGCGTGGTGCCTGGGTTAGGTCTATGGTATCCCAATACTTTCCTTCATTGAGCACAATTGAGAATTTTTGCTGAAACGGCTTCAGCTGCCTCTTACGCGCCTCCTGAACTCCTGCCTTGTGCAGCAAAGAGTCGTGCACCTCAGCCGTCCATAACCTTGGAATGATACAGACGACATAGAAATGCTTTCCGGATAGTACTGGAACGATGATCTGCATAAAAATCACGTAGATGTGGGTCATATGTTATTAAAAAAATTATAATTAATATAAGATGTAAGTTACCTGCTCAGCTTGCCTCCAAGATGTAATATCTGCATTGACATCCAAATTAGTTCGTAGCGACGCCGTCAATTTTTTGTTACTCTTGATCTTCTTGAAGTAGAACTCGACGTCCCTCTGTGTGAATAAAAAGCACGAAATTCACAAAAAGAACATATAAAATCCGTGAACCAATTAAAACATAATGAATTAGTAACTCACAAAGAATTCGGCATAACAGATGATTGTGTTCGTAGCATTTCGATCGGGGAGGACATGGTTCCTTTCTTTCAGACGTCCGCGCAAAACGTCAATGTACCTCTCGAACACCTGCACACAAAATAAATTGGACAATTAGAAGAAGAAATAAGTATAAAAATGAGAGTATATTTAAGAATATATTTGAGAGATTATTTACAGTATAATCAAGGTCAATCTCTGTGTTCTCAATTGTGCGGAAGTACGGAGGATAGACGGCGGAGCCACCGATGATTACGCAAGCATCATCTACTGACATAAAGGCTGCATAGCGACGCCATTTCTCCTCCTCGGCGTAATCGGCAGGAGGCAACGAACCAATAGGCTGTGGAATTTCTTCTTGTGGCTCAACTTGTATAGCCGATTGTTGTCCTTCCTGCTCCTCTGCTCGGTTGTCATTTAAATATTCAAGTCTCTGCCTCGAGTATAAGTTGTACAACTCAGGATTGTGCAAATGGAGTTGTAGTCAAGGTTAGGAGGGACAGCAGTAATGGGCTGAGCCTTAATATACTACACACAGATAAAATAATTAAAGTCAATTAAATTTAAAATTTTAAAAAATTAATAAATTACTAACTTATTATTTACCTGAGGTGGCTGACGATATATCTCGGGATTTGGCACAGAATGCCGAGGAGGGTCGTATGCATGCTCAGAATGCCGAGGAGGGTCGTATGCATGCTCAGGACCGCCCATGCTCACCCACTCGGGTGTAACAAAAGCGGGAGTGGAATGGCGTGCTGGGATGAACTCAGGATCGGCGCCTGCACCTCCGATCTCCTCTTGGACTGACGTGTGGGGAATGCACGGGGGGTGGTGTGTCACGACGCGGTGGTGGAGGTGTATCTCGACGAGGTGTGGAACGGCGGGAACTCTTACTAAAAAGGTCTGTGAAGAAGGCCTTGATCTCCGGAAAAAATACATTTCTCCATTGTGAAGTTATCTCTCTCTTCACAGTTGCTGCTGTCATCTCTTGCATCTCCTTCATAAACCGCCTATCACGAGATCGTCCACTGGTGTCGGCGCCGCTGCTCGATGACGACGATGGAATGTTTCTCCGAGCACGCTTTCCCTTGCTTTTGGAAGTATCTTTTGACGGGGCCCAGTCTCTCAAGTCGTACGTGTCACGATCGGTGCACGGCTCTGACACGTGGGGGGGACTGCTAGGCCTCTGAACTGGAGGACGACGTGCAACTGGTATTCCTTCTTTTATTGAGTTGATAGGCCTCACGTAATGCACTCCGAGCACGTCGTCCATCAGTAGGGACCTCCAGTAATGTGTCTCCTCCTCAGCTGCCTCTGGCTCAATGGAGTCGAAACAGACGACTCCTGCACGAAACTGATCATCAAGATCCACCCGCAGCGCTGCTGCCATTACCCATCTCAAACAACGAGGAATGGCAGTGTCTGATACGGGAGTAGAAACCAAACGAGCTAAATCAGGAATAGCCTCGAACATCCAACACTGCAGTACCCACACAGGGCCGTAATAATGGTACTTGGGCATCATTTTCGACCCCTTCGTTTCCAGATTCTTGGTGTAGTTCCTCAAGTTTTGAAATGTATACCCGCCCCATGGGAATCTGTTCCAGGCGTCGAGATCATCCACCAATACCCAAAGCCAGGGCACCACATTTCTCCGATCATCGCCACCTATCCCGAAATAATAAGCGATGATAACATTTGCTGCCCGAAGGTGGAGCTCGCCTTCAGGATCAACTATCCCATACCCTGTAACAAACCGGTCCCGCAGTTTTTTGGTAGTTATTGGCTTCCCGTCACAAAATCTCTGATAAGCCTCCACATTATCCGGCGTGTGATCCGCATGTGGATCAAATGAAGCAGCTCCAAAACACAATCCCGAAATTAGGGCGTACTCCTGAGCCGAGAATCGGATATTTTTGTCGCCGATACGATATCATGTATCGTACGGCAATTCACCGTACACCTCTACCTCTCTTGATACGAGCATGTGTAGCGCTTTGCCGCACGCTTTGCCCAATGGCCATCTCATAAGATGCCCGAAACAGCCGGCCATGAATCTATCCAACAGTGCTCGACCCCCAACAGCAACAAGTCTCTGCCTAATATCTGTTATAATCGAAACTTTGTAGTACGTGTTAATCCTCGGAGAACAGTGTTGAGCATCTTTTCGGATCCAGATCCAACCATACTGAAACAAACACAATACGATTCAAAAATAAGAACACAAACACACTGTAGAAAAAAAAAATTGTACCGACCGTGAAAAAATTTGTACCGCTCGCAGTAAAATCAACACATGATTTTACTGCGACCGGTACAGAATTTTTACCGATCGGTACCATTTTTTCAAAATTATCACACATCTACGTAATATATGTCAATTGATCATGATTTTTAAATTTATAAATGAGTTATAAATAAGTGAAAACGTAACACCAAATGATCTTATTTGTCAAATTAACTATTAAGCATGCAAAAAAATATATAATAAACATATCAAAACATCCAGAATAAGAACAGAAACACACTGTATTAAAAATATATTGTACCGATGGGAATAAAATATGTACCGATAGGGTGTATATTATTATCTATCGGTACAATATTCTACACAATCGGTACAAAATTTATGAAACATATAAGGCATCGTCGTAATTATCCTAATTAGCACGAAAATTAACATAATTAGCACATAAGCATAGCCACCGAAAATGTCCTAATTAGCACGAAATTTAAATCATTACCACGAATTAACATAATTAGCACGAAATTAGCCTAATTAACCATCATATTTTTAAGAAAATATCAATAACATGTTCTAAAAACTGTACCGGCAGTCTGAAAAATCTGTACCGACCGGTTCAAAAATGGTACCGACCGGTTCATAACCTATCGGTACAATATAATGCCGGTCGGTACAGTTTTTTCAGCCGTCCCTCTTCACATCGGTACGAAGAACTAACCTCTTCCAGACGTCGTTGATTTTCACGTTGCCGTTCATCCTCAGATTGATGTCTTGAACTTGATGACGCCATGGATTTTGATGAGAGAAGAATGATATGGGGGTGATTGATGAGAGAAGAATGATATGGGGGTGATTGATGAGAGAAGAATGATATGGGGGTGTGGAAAATTTTTTGCTGCCTTTGAAATTATTGCATCGGTATGAATTGTGTACCGCTAGGTTTTATTTATTGTTGAAGAAGTATAGAGTGTACCGCTAGGTTAGGGTAGGTTTTGTCTTCTTTTGTTTGTTTTAGAATTTGAGTCAAAGTAAAAAAAAAATTGCTTCGCATAGTGTACCGCATGTGAGAGTCAAAAAGGTTATATCCCAAACTTCAATGGAGTCAAATCAGCATAAATATATATTTTTTTTCTTTTTTTTTAACTCTGAAAAGTGCAAAAAAAAAATCAAAAAATTGTCAATGAATATAGCTTATACATGCCACAAAAATTGGGTATGGGTGGTACACACTATCTTCATACTGGATATTTTTATTTTC
Organism: Agastache rugosa; assembly: GCA_031470985.1. NCBI lineage: Eukaryota > Viridiplantae > Streptophyta > Magnoliopsida > Lamiales > Lamiaceae > Agastache > Agastache rugosa. The sequence continues at coordinate 17,259,590 of CM062602.1, read as the reverse complement.
CTCTCATATTTTAATGTCCCTTCGAAAACATCCGATAAAATTGAAATGATACAGAGAAGATTAACATGTCCTGCATAAGGATGACCGGCATAAATCGAGTCATAATATTTTAATTATGATGATGAGCTCAACCTCAATAATAATTGCATTGGATTGTATAATAATGATGGCAGAAAAGCAGCAGAGATAGATAGATAGATACGTACAAAGATTGATTGTATAGATTAGTAGCAAATACGGACAACTTTAATGCAGTTTCCTTCTCTGTCTTCCGCGATATCTTTTTTCATATTTAAATCTTTCCTACTCAAATCCACCAATAATCTCTCTCTCTCTCTCTAGTTTCCCCTCCAACCCATCCCCTTCAGTCCTCCCTCAATCATTGCCTCCCTTCCCATTCCTTGTTTTCGCCCCTACTAGACTACTTCTCCTCCATATCTCTCTCGCGCTGCACCACCGTAGTGCGGCGGCGGCGGCGGCGGTATACTCGTGCAAGAGAGCAATTACTTACTACGGCGGAAGTCCGCTGCCGAGGCGGAGTGGTTTTCGCGGTTTTGTCTGTGCGTGAACATACTGTGAAGTTAGGGTTTAGGCAGGGCGGTAATGGCGTGTGCGAGTGGCGGAAAATTCGAGGTCGCTGCCGTGTCGCAGCAGTTCCCGGTAGGGCTGAGGGTTTTAGTGGTGGACGACGACGTCATCTGCCTGCGTGTTGTCGAGCAAATGCTTCGGAAGTGCATGTATAATGGTTAGTGATTTTTGAGATTTAATCATGTGCCTGCTCAACAGAAAGTTCCGATTTTGGTAGTGTTGAGTTGTAAGTTGTAATGCTCTGCCGTTACTCCTTTTCACGGTGGATGATGTTAGTTTAGTGATGGTATACTCTGCATACTGTGACAATTTAGTGAATTTATGGTGCTTAGAATACGTTCATTACTAGGTTTGTGGACTATAAGCGGATTATCTTGTTTCAGATCATTCAGGAATGTTAAAACATTGAAATGATTTTGTGTTGTGTCTAATTGAGTCGGAGGTAGCAGGCTGGATTGTTAGACACTAGCCACCAACAAACCCTCTCTCACCCTCCCTTACAGATTTGCAATTCGTTCCCTTCTCTCTCATAAACATAAACATTAGATTTGAGTAGCGACCTCCGCTAGAGCCCTAATTGGGGCCATGGCCAACACAATGCTGTTACAACCAACATCCTCAATTGAGCCAGAAAATGAAAAAAAAAGAAAAAAACACATACAATCTACCTACCAACTGATTGGTTCAGATTCTGTTCTATGATCCATATCTTCTGAAGTACGAGTTTATGTAATAAATCCGAACACTGTCAGAAGCGACCTTATTGAATGTGCTCATATTTAGCTAATTTTCCGACATCTATAGGACCCCTTCATTCTGTTTCCCCTTCTGATTTTTAATAAAGAAAACAGCTACCATGATAAACCTTTCATGCAAGAGAATTCTAATTGCCTCCTCTCCACTAGTCTGAGGCAGTCGTTCAATAGTTAACTGCCCTAATGATCCGCCTGCTGACGTGTCTTATTTATAATTTTATCATATCAAGTAGAGCCTCAGATATTGAATTCCAAGTATGAGGGCCATTTATTGCTCAGATATATTTTTTTTTCCATCTTTTGGATATAGCCTAGTTGAAATGTGCCACGGGTCGCTCAGATTGCATAAAGACCGCTACTACCCCCACACCTGGAATAACAAAAGGCTGTGTGAAATCCGACACGGCTTGAATTGGTGCAGTGGTGTAACTTATTAAGCTTAAGGATCCACGAACTCCCTTGACCATTTTGGCGTGACCCATTGCAAGACTGAAACCACCTTGCTAGTATCCATTTGCACTCCTTGAGCCAAAACTATATCCCAGATACTCGACCAAACCGTCTTTCTGGAATCTGGAGTGGAATTTCTTCTTATTAGCCCCATTTTTTTTTCCTGAACTGTAGCACAATCCACAGATGACCAATTATATGATCTGGCCACTCACTTTTATTATTTAAAAATATTGTCGAAGAACCCCAAGACACATCTCCATAAATAAGGTTGTAAAATGTATTTTAGCTTCGAAGATTATGGTAACATTAGTTTAATCCAGACGGTATTTCTAGGATTCATAGTAAACCAAATGTGTTTGCTTTGTCGTTATTGGAACATCCTCCGGTATCACTCCTATCTGGTGATATTTGAAGTTTTGAACCAGATATCTAATTTGCTGAAGAACTTGGCGTCTGACAGGATCCTTTTTATTTTTGTGCTGAAGATGCTGTATTTTTGTGTAAATCATTGGAGATGGTCTTATTAGTTAGCTGTCCTAATGAATGCGCCGATGCGTCTATTAATTAAGCGGGTATCATGGAAGTTTTTTATCCTGCCTGATTTCTGCCATCTTTCTCTCTTCTATTGTAGACCCTGACATCAGTAGCTTAATTTTCTCAGTTCAGGGCTGGTGCAAGTTAGAGACTTTTAACATGCTTCATCCAGTCCTTTTTATGACCCGTTACTCATTTAGTAAATTTGAACTTTCTTCAAATTTATCGTTGCTATGTGAAACAAAGTTGCTTCAGATTCTGTTTTTTGACCTCACCCTTGAATTTATCTGCTGATATTCTTGCAGTTACTAGTTGTTCGCAAGCTACAGTTGCTTTGAATTTATTGCGGGAAAGGAAATGTTCTTTTGATATAGTACTGAGTGATGTTCACATGCCTGATATGGATGGCTTCAAACTTCTTGAGCTAGTTGGACTGGAAATGGACCTTCCTGTTATAAGTGAGTAATGCTTCCTGTGGCTAAGCGGCTAAGGCTTCAAAATTGGTCATCATAACTTGACGTTATATTCTCTTGTGCAGTGATGTCTGCCGATGGAAGAACTAATCTGGTCTTGCGTGGAGTAAGACATGGAGCTTGTGATTACTTAATTAAGCCTATCAGGGATGAAGAACTAAAGAATATTTGGCAGCATGTTCTTAGGAAAAAACAGAATGAAATGAAAGAACATGATCATTCATGTAGCATGGAAGACCATGATCGTCTAAAACGAGCGATCAATGATACTGAATATGCTTCTTCTTTGAATGAAGGTGCAGGGGCTGATGAGGTTCTCAAAACACAAAAGAAAAGGAGAGACTCTAAAGATGAAGATGACGAAATGGAAAATGATGATGACCCCACATCAAAAAAACCTCGTGTAGTCTGGTCAGTAGAGCTCCATCAGCAATTTGTTACTGCAGTAAATCAGCTTGGAATCGATAGTATGGACTATAACTTTACCTTCTTTTTTTCTTGGAAACATAACTTTCTGGAGAATTAAATTGCATTTAGAGATTTGTATTTTCTAGGAAGGATTTTTTCTTATGAATTTATCTATGTAATTGTTGACATTGATTTGTGTTTTTGGGTCTTTTCAGAGGCTGTACCCAAGAGAATTCTTGAATTGATGAATGTCCCTGGGTTAACACGGGAGAATGTGGCTAGTCATTTGCAGGTCTTATTACTTCCCCACATCTAGTTTTTTTTTCTTCCTATTTCTGTCTTCTAAATGTTTTATTCTAGGGTAAATATCACTTTATAGCCCAAAGTATACGGTTTTCTAGAAATGTCCTCCACTTTCCTTAATGACCCAATAAATTGTCTTTGTTTTCAAATCTAGGACAGACACACTTTTTCGGTACCAAAAAGTTGCGTTAGCAATTGGAAATCTGCGTGAAAATTGTACTCGAATAAAAGCCTATTGTCTTTCTTTTGGCTGCCAACATGACTTGGGAGTACTGGAAAAGTTGGCCCTTCCTAGAGTTGAAAACAAAGTCAGTTTATTGGGATATTTTTGAAAAACATGCATACTCTAGGTTAGAAAGTGATATCTAATCTTTATTGTATTAGGAGAAAGGTAAGACTGCAATGTGAAGTTGGGTACATCTCATCTATGACTAATTTACTGACTAATAACAAAACTAAATATATGATACTGTCATTGGGAAAATCAGAATATTCGCCATCCTTTCAACCACTTCTTAAGGATAATATTGCAAATATATATAGTTTCACCTTATCTGTTCTCATCCCGGGCTCCAAATACTATTCACATTATACATGTAAACATGAGATAAATCTGAAATGCATTGTTTTCTTAGTTCTTATAAAACCATTCAACACAGCAGGTACATCTCTCTGTTTTATAAAATTTATGTGCTCGTCCACGAAAAATATGCACTTCTTTCCTTTTTCGCCCGTCCACAAAAAAACAGGCACTTTCCTTTTTTAAACATTACCCACAACTTATTACTCTTACTTTTCAAGTTAGTTACAGCTTATACCACAACTTATTACCCTTTATTTTTTAAACACTACCCTCAATGTGGGACCCTTTCTCCACTCAACAAATACTTTACAAGATTTTATTGAAACCTGTGCCACTCCCTCCTAGGCATGTTTTTTGTGGACGGAAGGAGTATTTCTTAGTGATGGTTCTTAACCACAAATTTACATACAATTCATTCATATTTTCCTCTTTTTGTCATATACTGCATTTTTCACTGGGGAGTTTGGAGGTTTATTTATTTTCAAATTCTCACTTTTCATTAGCCCAGAAGTTAGAAATGAGGAAAACAAAAGTATGTCATCAGTCATTCTGAAGGATAATAGATAATCTCCTAAAGTGAGCAGTAGAATGTGCAGAAGAATGTAGTCTGTTTCTTCAGTTTCCTTGACTCATGATACCAATATCTTGTCGGACCAGGTGTATTTACCATTTAAAACACATATTATTATGGAGCAATAGATTATAGAACATCAAATACAGTATCTATTTCTACAAATTTTATTTTTCATATTAAAGATCTGTATTAGTGCAATATGATATCTCAATCTCACACAAAAAATTTCTGATACCTATGGTCGTTGCTAAAACTTACTGTTGTAATATGATTGGCTTCATTTTTTCACATGTTGGAGCTTCAAATTCACAACTCTGCGAGATGACTCCCCCTTGTGATTCTCTCAGTTCTTGTTTTTATTATGTCAATCTGCAGAAATTTAGACTGTACTTAAAGAGGTTGAGTGGGGTAGCTCAACAACAAGTTGGCCTTGCTTCGTACTGTGGGCCAGTGGAGCAGAATCTGAAACTAGCTTCTCTCGGAAGGATTGACTTTCAAGCATTGGCAGCTTCTGGCCAACTTCCTCCACAGACATTAGCAGCTCTACATGCTGAGCTTTCTCGACCCACGGAAAACTTAATTTTGCCAGTGATGGATCAGAGACCTCTGCTACATGCATCTCTTCAGGGATCTAAATGTGTTCCAATGGATCGGGTGACTTATGGTAAGCCTCTGATAAAATGTTCACCCAACATCGCCAAACAAAGTTCTCAACCTCTTAGGTCCAATGACGATATCCACCCAGAATTTACAGGCTGGTCGTCAAAGAACCTTGGTGACATGTTACCAGCCTGCAATCTTCGGACTGTAGCAGAAACAAGTGATAATATGTTGTTAAGCTTTGTACAGCAGCAGCAAAAACAATCTATGATGCCAGAACCAAGTCGTTCAATCAATGTGCAACCTTCTTGCTTAGTGGTTCCATCTCAGTCTTCACCAAATCATCAATCAGGAAATAGTCCTGCTTCTGTCAATCAAAACTGCAGCTTTAGAAAATCTGCAGTGGATAACAATAATCCCTTACTTCAATCGAATAATTCATCAGGTATTGGCCAAGTCTTTGAAGCAGAATGTAAAGCAGTGAGTGTGCCTTTTGAGTTCGGGGCTGCAGCTTCTATTTCATCTACATCATCTTGCTCAAGAAGTATACAAGAGACTTCCTGTCAAAGAGTTCAGAGCTCACCCTCTACAGTCAATGCTGTTGTGCAGCACCCTAACACGACCTTCGTGCAAGGTTTTTTTAACGGTAAACTGAATTTGGTCCAAGGATCAATCAGGGATCCTGCATACACAGGTAAAGGAATGTCAATACCTACCCGCTTTGCTGTTGACGAACAAGAATTGCGAATGAGCAACCTAAATCAAGTGAGATCTTATGTTGAAAATAGTGGTAACAAAGTGAAGCAGGAGCCAAATATGGATTTGATGGAAAATGTGAAATTGGCTGTTCCAGTACAGCAGCGGTTTTCCCAAAATGATATGATGAGTGTTTTCTCTGACTAGGTACAATTTCTGTTTGCATTCTTCACAGTTTCTATTTAATTATCTTTCTAGAACTATAAAGCATTATTCTAGTGAACATGTTGAAGTTTTTCTTCTGAATAATTGTTAGAGCAACTAAAAAATAGAAGATTTCTTGGCTTCTTCATGAGCTCATTTTGGTGGTCTGCTGGTAATGAGAACACTGAATGCAGTTTCCCTATGACAGTTATTTCTTGCTTTTGCTGTTCACGCAAAAATATATAAAAATTGGTTCATAATTAACGCACATTAGCATTTTTTCTTGAGGTGCAAACAATATTAGTCTGACCTAGTCGACCCTAGAAATGTCTAGCTTGAGTTTGAATACGAGCTTGCTACTATATCTTGAGCTTAAAATCACACGGAAACTCGAGCCTGTTTTAAAGCCTGATTCATATCCTTAAATCGATTGTTTAGACTTGAGATCCCATTTTTCATGTATTACATCTTCTCCAAACTTGGAGGTGGTGGTGGTTGAACGAGTTTCCTAAATTTAAGTGGTATTATCTTCGATTTTGGTGTGAGTTTACTCATGCCAATTCCTTTGTTTGTCTATATATATATGTAGTAGACTGACTAGCTGATATTACTTGGAAACGTGACAGGGTCAAAGCGACACCGTTGGCTGAACATATAAGGTTTCTTGGCGAAGCCGGGCAGTGGTGTGCTGTGTGGATCATATTTTAGGTAATTATTTTAAGGTCCAACTTTTGAATAGAGCTGCTTAGACATTCTCTCTCAGTTACAAAATAGCTGGGGATGGGGAGAGGGGTGAGTGAAAACTGTGTGTTAGCAAGTATAATAGCTTTTCCTCCTAGAATTTAGGGAAATAATGTCGAAAATCTCGTTAGCTTGTAGTAATATTATTCATCCTGTAGCAGCCGGCTGTTAAATGTGTAGTTAATGGGTATTGGTTTTAGAATTTTTAATTAATTAATTTACTTATTTGCTAACCACATGTATAGTTTAGCTGGAGGCTATCAATTTTCATAATTGTTTGTAATGCCTTGTCATTAAAATGGATAGGGAGAATATAGACATTTTAGACGTTTGCCGAAATTCTCAAAGACGTCCCGATGTCTAAAAGGTATCTTTTAGTACCCAACATTTACATATCATAACTAAAATGTCCCGAGTCAAATTTTTTCAGGATCGAAAAATCGACATATGAAGTCAGAGATTGACAATACGTGGCAAGCGGAGAAATCTCTGTTGATCTCTGGTTTCACACTTTGATGTTTTTGATCTTGGTGTAATTTTATTTTAAGTAGTATTTCATATCATTATAGCTCCTTTTTTTATCACATTATTATACCCCCGTCCCATAAAATGATTCCAAAGTTGGGTTGACACGAGTTTCAAAAAAATTGTGTTATTTGTATTGTGAGTGGAGAAAAGGTCCACATTGTGAGTGAAGAAAGTGTCTAAATAAGGAAAGACATGTTTTTATGGGACATCCGAAAAAATAAATACTGACATGTTTTTATGGGACTGGAGAGAGAGTATATAATTTTAATTTATAATAAGAAAAATAAGAAAATAACAAAAAAAAAAAAATAGCGCATGAATAATGCACAATAGTAGGGCTGACAATTTTTGACATGACATAATAACCAACATTAATTGATATGAAATTAATGGGTTTAGATTTAACCCTATTGGGTTCATGTCCTTATCAGGTTGACCTGATAAGGACTTGAAAATTTTGCGTCGAGTTTGGATTGGGTTCGAGTAACATGTTAATATATATATTTATTTTCATTTATTTTTAATATATTATTTTATTTCTTGTATATTCTTAATTAAGGTTATTCTTTCAAAAAACACTTTGGAAATGGAATTTCGTTATGTTCATTGCAAATTTGGCAAAAAAAAAAAATGTCAATTTTATTCATTTTGGAGATATAGTTCTTAATTTTGGGGGTTTTGCTTTAATCGTGTCGTGTCAACTTGAACGAAATCGTGTCAAATTTGTGTTCGTGTCGAATTTGAATTGTTTTCTAATTTAGTTTTAACAGATCAAGTTTGAATTTGGCTTAACAAATTAGATTGTTATCGGGTTGACCTGATAATGACCAACCCGACCCATTTGCCACCCTACACAGTAGTGCATTGCTGGACCAATTTGTTGCTTTATGTTTGAGTAAAAGTGGTTTTATAGCCGCTGATGAACATGCCCTAATTACAAGGCAAAGCCTTTAACTAGTTAGGCTTTAATTTATGAAGCATTAAATTAAAGCTTGAATCGATTTAAATTTAGGCATTTAATTCCTTTTTAATCAAATTTGAATAATGAATGCTACATAATAAAATGTATAGAATAAAATAGGAATAATCATTTTTTTTTCTTTTCCAGTTTTTCTCATTAGTTTCTTTTGTTTTCAGTTTTTTACTTTTTTCCTATTTTATTTTTTGTATGTTCTTTGAAATAACTAAGTTAATTGAAGTAATAATTTTAAATAATATTCAAATTAAATAGAACAGTTATTAAATAATTAAATATATGATCTAAAAAAAATTAAATATATAGAAAAATATGATTAGTTAAGATAGTGAGACTGACGAATAGTTCAATTTGAGATAGACCTGTTGGGAGAGATTTTTGAATCGAGGTAAAAGCTGATGTGATAGTAATAATGCAAATATTTACCCCCCTCAAGTGAGATATTGTCACTGTGTAAAAAAAAATACTAGAATGATTACTCTTCATATACTTTAATTAGATTGTCTAATTTCAATTACTCAATTGTGTGGTTGAATAATTTTTAATGTTAACCAATCGCGAATTCCTTAACCACCACACGATGGTGAATTTGCAAACATAATTTTTGAAATATGAGTTTTTAGTTGAAAGGCATACTCTTTTTTCTTAAAGTAATAGGTGATATATGAACTTTTATCAACTATTTTTCATATTGAAAAAATATAACTACGCAAAAATACATTAATCTTTCTTAAAAAGTCCATCACAAAATAAAAAAAAAGCCTTGTAAGAAAAAAATAAAAGCTGTCTTTGTTGACCCTTAAAAAAAGGTACACATATTGTATGAAACAATTATTTACATGTGCTAATATCGTCATATTGAGGTATCAAATCTAAAAGATTCGTTATTTATTATTTAATAATTGATATATAACTCAGTCTTGTGAGACTCGATTAAAAAAAAAAATTGTAATTGTTCTACTACACAAATAAAAAACCAGTTTTTCTCTGGATCAGTAAAATTCTACTGTGTAGAAATTGCCAATATGCCGGTCAATCTCGTCACCTTGAAAGAAAAATTGAACAATACTGAATATTTTTTTCTTTAGTTGAAAACTAAACAAGATTTAAGTCAAACAATGATGGTATTCAATATTTGTAGTTCGTTATGGCGGCCTTATCCCAATGATCATATTACACACACACACACAACATATTTTTTTTTTTTTCAGTCAAACTCACATCTTATTTTTATTTAAATAATTCCAACGCCATTCGAGATCTACAAGTAGGACAGCTGCATTCATTTCTTGCCCAACTCCATCAGTCAATCCTTAGTTTCTCCTCTCTCTCTCTCTGTCACTCTCTCTCTATCTAGTGGAAGAACAAAAAATGAACCAAAATGAAGAATTGGCAGTAGCCCAGATGAGGAGGGCGGTTCACAAGCTTGGTTCTTCCACTGAGGTAACGTTTCATGCATCTTCCACATTTTGACAGAATCAGTTTTGATCATGGAAAAAGTTCATCTTTTTTTTAAATCTGTGTGTGTGTGTGTGTGTGGCAGGGATATGGAGACATTACTCTGATTAGGTTCTTGGTGGCAAGATCATTCGACATAGATAAGGCTGCAAAGATGTTTGTGCAGTGGCAGAAATGGAGGACTTCGTTTGTGCCCCTTAATTACATCCCTGAATCACAAGTTGCTGATGAATTGCACCAGCAAAAAATATTTTTGCAGGGCATTTCAGCTAAAGGAAATCCTGTTGTGGCAGTCAAAGTCCATAAGCATATACCTAGCAAGGATCAACTCCAATTCAAGAGTATGTGTGTGTGTGTGTGTGTGTTTTCTTTTTCATATTTATTTACTTTAATATGGTTTGTTGCTTATTAGTTTATTTGGTCTGTTTGTTTCATGTTTCTTTTTAATATGATTGTTTGTCCAATTCAAAAGTATGTGTTTTCATATTTATTTACTTTAATGGTTTGCTTGTTTGTTTGTTTTTTTGTGAAAAGATACTTTAATGATTTGTTGCTTATTAGTTTATTTTATCTGTTTGTTCATGTTTCTTGAATATGATTGTTAGTTCAAGAAGATCCGGTCACAAGATTATTCAAGCGAGCCTGCCTTTGCAAATTAAATGTTCTTTCATGCTAAAAGAAGATCATAAAAAGTTGGATGATTTTTAAATTTTGTATGCTGACTTTGTCGAAACCATGCTGATTTTTGTAATTTGAAGATTGACATGCTTGCTGTTTGTCGGATTAGCCTAATATATATTCATGATAATGTCAGATTTTGAAAAGAAAACGAGACTCTAATGCAATCTTGGTGGAAAAATCTAATCCGTGCATGCAATGAACATAGACTATGTTCCGGAGGCCTAATAGTGTCTTTTCCTCAAGCTCAAATTGCACGAGGCGTTAGCATATTCTATGATCATGCATATCATATATATTATCATATACCATTTTGGACTAAAATGCTGTGAAAGTGTATACTTAAGTTAATATTCATTTATGAGTATTGTGGTTCCACAAATGAAAGTAGTTAGTTATGAGCTCAATTTCAAAAAGTTATATTAGACTTTGCAGTAATGTATGTACTGATTATGAGTTTCAGAAGATGTACATTAATAAACATTTTGCTATCTTGCTGCTTTGGAAGAATTGTTACTAGAACCTTGTTTTTTATGCGTACTAATTTTCTCGTTCTGCAGAATTCGTGGTTCATCTTCTGGACAAAACTATTGCAAGGTATATAGAATTTCCAGTTATCTATGATGACAAATTCTGTAGGAAACTCATTCTTCATGTTTATATTAAATCTGTTTGATTTTACTTCTATTCTGTGATTATTAAGTTAATTTGTGCTCTAAATCATCAACTATTACAATGAAATCATATATATGTTCTGATTCAGATTTGTATATCTTATGTTGATTGCAGTGGTTTTAGAGGCAAAGAAGTAGGCAATGAGAAGTTGATTGCCGTTCTTGATCTGCAAAAACTCGCATACAAAAACGTTGATGTTCGTGGATTGATCACCGGTTTTCAGTTCTTGCAAGTAAGTTATCCCCACATTCGTTTGCACGAATGCAGATAGATAGGTCCTTATGTTACAAACTATTCAAACGAAAGCTGCAAATTCTACATCAGATACATACAGAATTGAATTTGCTAATTTGTTTGCATTTAACAGAAAATGGCAAAGGACATACATATGAATTTTTCAACACGCACATTTGTAAATATTTGAGTTAAATGTTACCTTCTTTCACTTAACTTCTGCTAGTAAAAGTCACACAAAACACTCTTATTGTGTGCTTTGATGAATTAGGATTACTACCCCGAGCGCTTATCCACGTGCTACCTGCTAAACATGCCCGGCTTTTTTGTGCGCGTCTGGAAATTGGTTTCGCGCTTCCTTGATAAAGCTACTTTAGAAAAGGTACACATGTTATGTTATATATACTTATTTCTATAATGTCTCACACTTGTACATTGTACGTATGATTTTGAGTTAGTATAGTAGAGCTGATACGCGGATCACTATCTTTGACGCGTCTGCAGATTGTGATTGTCACGAATGAGGAAGAACGACGGGCTCTGATTAGGGAAGTAGGCGCAGACGCCTTGCCAGAAGAGTACGGTGGGCAAGCTACATTCACTCTTCTTCAACATTTTCAACTTAAGCCTTTGGAAGAAAAAACTTTGTAGAGTTGATTGTTATTCCATCATCACTCTAATTCTATAATATGCCTTCCTTCAATGGATGTAAAACAAAATAATGGCTCAAGAACATAAATTATGTGTAGATTATTGAGAGAGAGAGAGAGAGAGAGGAGTCATAAACTCACACATATGTACTGGTGACTACAGTTATTTTATTTATATGCATACTAATGAAGTGAATCACTTTATTTATATGTACTCTAATTTAGTGATCTACTCCATATACCATATTTTTCATATGCATATGTAAGTGTTTGTATATATAACAAACGAAATCATCAAATTAAGTGTATTATGATATTATAAAGAGAGAGAATGCGAAATTTTAAGTGTTGTATGTTGATTCAACTTGATGTAAAAGAAACCCTAATATTATGTGATTCTACTAGTTATACTCTGTCTAGCTAATTCTTTTGTAAGAAAACTAGTAAGAATAAATTCATTAAACATCTTACCTTTATAGTTTACATATTGTATGCACTCTGTTATTTTATTTAATTTGTACCTTTTATGGTTTATTAGAACATATTTGATTGGAAGACTATTTTGCCCATTAAAACAAAAAAAGTTATTAGTAGAGCCCAGTGGGTGTAGTATTTTCTCATAACCTTGTTTGGTGGGGTAGTGGTCAGTGGCGGACACATGATTATAAATAAGGGGGGTCAAAAATTATAACAAGCAAATTTAAATATAAAATTTTATAATAAAACATACTTTACAAATAATATATAGAAATCTAATTTATATTTGGCTCCGACTATTTGCCATGTCTGAAAACTTATACAAAATAGCATCATTAGAAACGCAATTGAATACATCTTTTTCAATATAAACTACTAAATTATCATTCATCTATTCATCATTCATTCGATTGCAAAACCGAATCTTCACAATCTTCATAGCTGAGAATGCTCTTTCCACAGAATGCTAAAGTTAAAAGCTTGTAAACCAACGGATACACCAAATTTCTTTCAGCTTCAACTAGTTTTTTTTTACTATTTGATGCTTTTAGTTATATTTTTTAGCCATAAATTGAAGAACATGGTTGAATTACCACTTGGTGCCTGCTCAAATTCAAAAACGAGAGAAGAAAAGTTTCAAGATTTGCAATCAGAGATTTAGAGAAGAAGAATATCGTTTGCATAAGCTGATGGGTAAGAATTTGGTAAATGCCTAAGGGTATAAATGGATGCAAGTAATTTTATTAGGGGTATAATAGGTATTTTGCTGAAAATACAAGGAGGGTCAATTGACTCCCCTTGGCTACACTTAGATCCGCCACTAGTAGTGGTCACGCTTGCGAGCGGTATAGTAGTCTCACCTTTGTGTGGTGTAGAGGTTCCACTTATATGGTGATGTGCTTTATTTAACATTATATATTTATATATATATTTTTTAATTCTCTTAAAAAAGATTAAAAAATTAGACGTCAAAATGATTTTTATTATATTACGTAATAGCATATTAGATTACACTTAGCTTAAAAATAGTTGTTTTTGTTTTAAGTAGTTATTTTTATTTTTACCCGAAAACTTATATTAATGCTATTAAAAAAAAAAACTACTTGGACCTGACAATATAAAAAAAATTAACGTATAGATTACTTGTCTCGTTCGCATAGTTACTCTGCATTTATTGTTTCCTTTAAAATGTAATATAAAGTTAGTTAATATTATTACAACAAGGATAGTTTAATCAAGCACAGAATATAGTTGGTTACGTATAGTGTAAAATGTATTGATAAGAGCTGTTTTAATAATTGAGCTGTATTTGACTTTTCTATTTAAAAACACAGAATTCAGTGGTCATGAACAATTAATCAAGCACACCGGCATTATTTAAATCAACTGATTTACTCGGAATAGTAAAATTTATATTTAAGAACCATAAAATAAAGCTACTACTACCTTACATTAGATCGAGCCTCATTGTAGAGTAAATGTATAATTCACCCTTTTTAATTTTAATTTACATATAATTATATAAGAACAGAATTAAAGTTAAGTGTAACTCACACCCATAGATTTTTCTTAGTTGAAAAAGAAGGGGGAAAAAAAAAATACTTGAAAGACTTCCCTAAAAAAAATCTTAAAAGACTTTAACTAATTATATATCAAATTATTAGAAATTATTCAAATTTATCTCTAGATAAAGCTGAGTAGGATTGTCGGGAATGTGACGTGAATTTTTAGTTTAAAGTTGAAAAAATATTACGTTGTTTTAGACTCATATATGTCACATTATAAATTTTGTTTTACACATTTTTTTCACATCAAGATACGTCACATTTCCGACTCTTTTACTCAACTGTTTGCTATTTGAAAATTTATTAGGGGATATATTTGTAAAATTTCACATAATTTAGAATATAGTAATTAATTAAAATCAATAGTTGGTGATATAATTAGAAAAATTATGATTATTTTGGAATATTTGACTATTCAGCTAAAACTAGTTAATTTTGAATGCGACTCTTCAGTGGTACAATCCTTACTTTATTCCACCCCCACAAAAAAGGAAAATGAATGAAAGGAAAAATATTTTTAAAAATTTGTCAGGACATTAAAAACATAGCGTCTAAACTATGGCATCATCTATGTTAATAAATAACACAACATTAAAAATACTTTTTCCTTCACTCTCCTCTCTCTCCCTCCCCCCTCCACATATTGGGTTCACGACCACAGCATTTTTGCAGCGAATTTTCAAGTGTAAGAGCAAGAAATGGACCAAAATCAAGAACTGGCACTTGCCCAGCTGAGGAGAGCAGTTCACAATCTTGGTTCTTCCACTGAGGTATTTCTTTGAGCCAAATGATCATAGAGTGAAAAATGGGTTATTATTTTTTATTTTATTTTTTTTAACAAAAAGGGAAAATTTTGTGCAGAGATTTGGGGATATAACGCTGACAAGATTCTTGATTGCAAGATCATTTGACATAGACAAGGCTGCAAAGATGTTTGTGCAGTGGCAAAATTGGAGGGCTTCTTTCGTGCCCCTAAATTACATCCCTGAATCCGAAATTCCTGACGAATTAAATGCAGAAAAAATATATTTGCAGGGCCTTTCAATTAAAGGGCACCCAGTGATGATTGTCAAAGCTAACAAGCATTTTCCTTCCAAGGATTCACTTCAATTTAAGAGTTAGTAATTTTTTTTTTCATTTCTGTTTAGGTTCTTGAACTTCATTTATTGGTCAATATGATTTGTGCTGTAGTTTGTACGGATTCGTTTATATAGTTTAAGCTGATGCCTTTGTTAGCTTCTTTGTCTTGTAATCTGACCAATGCATATTAGATTATCTTTTTGTTGCTTAAGTGGATGATAAAAGATTAAAGAATTCTGGAGAAAGTTAGGGATTATTTGATTACTGATTTTGTTCACGTGGGGCCATTAATGATAAATTTGAATATGGTGGTCCTTCATAGTTAGGCAATATTTACCATCTACTATTATAGTACCTTGATGAAATTTTCGGGCTCGTTTTGTAACATATTACTCTTTTAAGTACTCTCATGCCTCTGATTAACAGTCGATGATTCGCTATAATATGGCTTTGCCAATTAGTTGTTATGTCTGCAACTATAAGTGGTGTAGATGCCAATTAGTTGGTATGTCTGCAACTATAACTGGTGTATATGCCCTTGTTGGATTAGCTTTGTACCTTATAATATGTGCCGAACTTTGGAAAGTTATAATCTTGATCATTGGTTGAGAATCTAGGGGAGAGTAGTTGAATGGGCACGGAATGGATGCCAACTATTGTTAGGCCGTCTGCGGGCCGAATTGTTCGTGTTTCTGCAAGATGGGTTTTTGCTAGACATAGGCACATGCTATGAGAACATGTCATGTTCCATTTTGGACTCGCCGTGTCCTCTTGTGATTAAATGCCTATGAAAACTGATGTTTCTAGAAGAATATAATATAAGTTTAGTGATGTCAATTATTCGTTAGTAAGACCAAGATTTTCTGTCGAATTGTACTAAATTATGATAGCATAAAGATAAAAACCAACACTGAATCAATCCATCTCCGAAGATGCTGTTTTGAAAGAACTGAGGTGACTAAAAACATTGTTTCTGATGCAAACCTTTCTCATTGTGCAGAATTTGTGGTTCATCTGCTCGACAAAACCATAGCAAGGTATAGCTTTCGATTAATTCCTCCACCACTTGTATTTTAAGTTTAAAAATGACATTTATGGTCTGACTAGACTTGTTTGGATGATTTCAGTGGTTTTAGAGGCAAAGAAATAGGAAATGAAAAGTTGATTGGCATTCTTGATCTACAGCAAATTGGGTACAAGAACGTTGATGCTCGTGGTTTAATCACTGGTTTTCAGTTCTTGCAAGTAAGTGTTCCCACAACTGTTCCCAGTAGCTACTATATGTACTGATCGTCACATCATGATTTATGATTCGTCTGCGTAGGCATATTATCCGGAGCGCTTAGCCAAGTGTTACCTGCTACACATGCCTGGATTTTTCGTGCGCGTTTGGAGACTGGTGTCCCGATTTCTTGAGAAAGCAACTTTAGAAAAGGTATAGATGACAAACCTACAATACAAACACTGATACAACTCTGATCAGCTAAACACAATAACTATCCATGATAAGAATTAATCATCTGCTTTTAGATTACGCATCTTGTTTCAAGAACTCATACACATTTCGCATGCTTTCAGATTGTGATCGTGACGAATGAGGAGGAACGACGGGAATTCATTAGTGATGTTGGTGAAGAGGTGTTGACAGAGGAGTATGGTGGGAAAGCCAAGCCCATACTTATGCAAGATTACAAGCTTGAGCCATTGGAAGACTAACTTAATATGAGTTGATAATGACCATCATGACCCTAACCCCTGATTTCAGTATTTTTCATCTATGGATTTGAAAAGGGAATATGCATACAAGGATCAAGGGAATGATGTTACTAGTCAGACCTATTTATGTACACATGTATTTGAATCTGCATACTAATGTGGTTAATTATTAGTAGTATATTTCTATGTTGTCAAAGTCATCTTAGTATGCAGGTTTGTATGTGTAACAAGTAACAATGAGGCCCTCTATTGCCAATCATATATTTTCTCATATTAATCAATAAATTTCACAGTTTATATAGTTATGTTAGTTATCTTAGAACATAATATGATGGAGTGAGCAAAACCGAAACAAACCGATTTCTTTTGGTTTCGGTAAACATTCGGTTTGGTCGGGTTTTTAATCTTAAAACCCGATTAGAAATTCGATTGGTTTATAAATATAATTACTATATTACAGTATTGCTTTTACATTTAAAATGTAATATATAGACATAATAGACAAATTGTTATAAACTAGAGAGAACATGGAATAAAGTAGAGAGAATAAGAATTCTGTGTATTGAAATGTATTAAAAGTATGTACAATATGAGGACCAAAGGCCTTTATTTATAATGGTACAAAGCTAGGGTTTTAGGTGGATGACTTGGTCAACACTCATATAATGTATATCTATAAGATATTTACAACACAAATCAAAATTTATAAAACAAAGCATTTTTATAGAAGTACTAGTGGAAACTAACCCCTATAAAGACATTTGTCAATTAACTTAATCGGAATAAATGGTAAATTAGGATTTAAAAAAAAAAGGTAATTTAGGAAGATTAATCAAACGTTATCCAAGAAATTCTGAAACAATACTTTTAAATTTTGCCAAAAAAGAAAAATAGGACTTTTAGAATGTGTTTTTGGAATTATCACTTACTCCTTTCGAGTATGTCTTCTTCTTCTTCTTCATTTTTTTTTTTTTTGGTAATAGAAAAACGATCCAGTTGTAAAGTTTTCCTTCACATATTTCACAGGAAAAAAGGGGGGGAAAAGTAGGAGAAGAAGAAAATAGAAAAAAAATTATTTATGTCTCATAAAAACTAATTAATTTCCCCAGATTAATTAATTATGCATAAAGAAATACACAACGGAATTATGGCAAATAAAAAATAAAGGCCAAAGTAGGGCGCCCCCACTGCTCATGCAACTTCTTGAGCGTAGTGGTGTAAACAATCTGAGCCGAGCACAACACTTATAAATAAAAGCTCGAGTTCAGCTAGTTAAGAAATTATTAGGCTCTGGCTTGATTCGAGCTCGACTTCTAAAAAGTTTGTTTAGTAGGTTTCACAAGTTTGTTTTGATGACTTGTTATATGGAAGAATCTCTCAATCAAAAGATCTATATATAAAAAAAAAATGATTTAGACTTTAGAGAGTCACTTGAGATCCTCTATCTCACTTTTAATTTCTCACTCCATGTTCCATAATATTTTTTTTAAGTATTTATTTATAATAGCATTCGCCCTTTTTTGTACTCCCTCCGTCCCATTGAAATTGTCCCTCTTTCCTTTTTGGGTTATCCCATTTAAATTGTCCTCTTTCCTAAAAAGGAAATAATTAATCCTTCAAAAGTAATAGGACCTACATATTTTATCTCTTTTTACATTTCTCCTTAATAACCGTGCCGAACAGTAAGAGGACAATTTCAGCGGGACGGAGGGAGCATTAAAGAGGAAATTATGTGCCTTGTTTGACTGCTACTCAACTCTAGGACCAAAAATGTTTAATGTTTGAAGTCTATTAGCGTGGGCGTAGTTGATTGTTGGCAATTCTCTTTCTCTCTCTCTCACACACTTAAAAAGACCATCTCTTATTACGTTTTTGATTAATACATTACATCAAACCATTTTCCAAAAGTTCATCCTCCTCAAATCCACAAGCATACATGAGCCAACTAGCAAGGTAAGTTAAAAAAAAAGTACTACATGAGATTTGATCAAGTTTTTTAACTTTAATGTGTAATAACTTTAATTATATTTTTGAATTGTTGATTTACTAATTTTTTTCATAATAATGTAATAAAATGCAAGTAAGGTTTATTGATACAATTACTTCCATCTTCCCGGAAAAAAAGACTCCGAATATAAATATAAATCGAAATAAAAATAAAACCTTTAACTAATCCATTATATAAGAATGGTTAAAATTAGTTAGTTTTTAAAAGTGAAACCGCCGCCAACCGGGTCATTTTCCGCCCCATTTAACGGTACCTTTTCAATTCTTAACCCTACATTTCCAAATATTCTCATCTCCGCCGCCGCCGCCGCCGCCGCAAGAAATGAAGCTCCCTGCACTCTCTCTCAACCACCACCATCACCTCACCACCCCCTTCCTCCCCAAAACCCGCAGCCTCACCATTCCTCGCTCGGCTCCTGCCTCCAATGGCCCCTTCACCGTCCGCATGTCCCTCCGGGAGGATGGCCCCTCCATCGCCATCGTCGGAGTCACTGGAGCCGTCGGCCAGGAGTTCCTCTCCGTCATCTCCGACCGGGACTTCCCCTACCGATCCCTGAAGCTGCTCGCCTCCAAACGCTCCGCCGGAAAAACGGTCACTTACGAAAATCGGGATTACACCGTCGAGGAATTGACGGAGAACAGCTTCGACGGCGTCAACATTGCCCTGTTCAGCGCCGGAGGGAGCATAAGCAAGAAGTTTGGGCCGATAGCAGCAGAGAAGGGCACCATTGTAGTGGATAACAGCTCCGCGTTTAGGATGGACGAAGGGGTTCCGCTTGTGATACCGGAGGTTAATCCGGAGGCCATGGACGGAATCAAGCTCAAGAGTGGGAAAGGGGCGCTGATTGCCAATCCCAATTGTTCGACGATTATTTGTCTCATGGCAGCTACACCGTTGCATCGCCGTGCAAAAGTATTGTTTTTCTTCGTGCTCTACAATTTTTATTTTTCATTTCTGCTTTACTTTGCCTTATTAAGTGAATGCTTTTTAGACATTTGATTAATGTTCACTAAAGTTTGCTGCATGCTCTTAGTCTTTAACTTTTCCTTGTAAGAAACTCGATTGGTAGGCCATCTGAAGATGTTTGGAAGCTTGAACTAAAATTGATTTTTAAGTGGAATTTGAAGCTTGAAATCTAGTAGATGAACATAAGGTAGGGATGGATTCTTGTTGATTGCATAAGGAGTTTTGAAGAAATTAGACATTTTGTACTGTTTCTGGCCCTAAATTGCAACTTCTGGAAGGTATAAGCTAGCTACATTGTTCGATTTAAGAATCGTTACAGGGAGGGCTAGACAAATGGACAGGACTATGATGAGTGACCATAATAGAATACAGTCTATACAAGTGAGAAGTGACTTTATACAGTTTAAGATGTTCTCTTAGGTGACGTTACGTTTGGTTTGGAGGATGAGATTGATAACATGTGATAGGATAGGATATGATTATATAGTTGATTAATAATCACTCCAAATTTGAAAGGACAAATTATTACTCAATTGGTGGATATGATCAAGGGTCTAGTTATTCATTACAGGCCAAAGCATTCAAACCAAACATGATTATGTTGGATTATTTATCAATCAAATCTAATCAATCAAACCAAATGACTCCTTAAGGTAAATGTAGGCTCTGCGGCCATTGATAAAACAATATTCATGGAGTAAGCTCCTATAGTATTCAGTTTATTTACGATGATTGAAAGTGCACCAGTCTCTGAGAACAGTGTGCCTTATATACTTCAGGTTAATTAGTTTTGATTAATCTACAAAATGGAGAAGGGTCAATTTCTTAAATCTTGATTAGGGAAGTTGCCTATAGTCGTTGATCGGTATTATGCCAATTACCAGAGTCCTTATCAAGGTCTATTCCAGGCTATTTGTTGACTTCAAATGAAATTGTCTTTCAGCTCAGAAATTTTCAAAAATTTTTCTACTTGAAGTACTGAATTGTATCTTCAAGTTTTGTTGCCTTATTAAGCACTGTCTCATCTGATATATTTGAGTGACAATCTGTATCTTATAATCATGCTTTTAACCTGATTCGTAGGAGTGCTTGTTTTATATGATTTACAATAGCGGTACAATTTAGACTACTGCTTCATTGAAAAACTTACTCCAAAATTTGCCGCAGAGTCCTGGCATGAGGTCCAATAAGTTGCACTCATAAGTTCATAACATCTTTGTTGTTTACAATTTGGTTTTGTGTTTTTTCTCCCTTTTTGTGGATCCCCAGAATGCTATTTAAAATATATAATTGTTCTCCTTGTATATCTGGCTGAATATGTTTAGAAGTTCTCTCATGGACCGTGTGTCTTATTGTTGGATATTGTCAATTATTCGATGCAGGTAACACGTATGGTTGTAAGTACGTACCAGGCAGCTAGTGGTGCCGGTGCTGCAGCAATGGAAGAGCTGGAACAGCAGACTCGTGAGGTATTTTCTCTTTTTCTTTCTCTATGTTTTGGTCTACTCTATCAGCCAATATTTTGATGAACGAACGACTTGGTCTTTAACAGGTACTTGAAGGAAAAGAGCCCACTTGTAAAATCTTTAACCAGCAGGTCAACAAATCTCTCTTCTTCTTTTGTATTACAACTCTTACGGGTTCAGAAACCATTTTTCTTCATCTGCTTGATATTACTACAGTATGCCTTCAACTTGTTCTCACATAATGCACCCATCCTCTCAAATGGATACAATGAAGAGGAGATGAAATTAGTTAAAGAAACAAGGAAGATATGGGTAACACTTTTAGTATAGTTTTAAAAGATTTTATTCGATATATCAGCATACTGTTCAGCTATGTAAGAGGTTTTTCTATTATAATCCGCTGCAGAACTATAAGGATGTCAAAGTTACTGCCACCTGTATACGAGTACCTGTTATGCGTGCTCATGCTGAGAGCGTGAATCTTCAATTTGAGACGCCTCTGGATGAGGTAAAACTTTTTTATTTCAAATCATTCCATCTCTTATTAGATGCAAGGTTTTTGATAAGTCCTTCATATGATGTTTGCTCGATTTTTAGTACTTGGCTGCTGCAGCTCAGTGTTATCTACCAATTATAATGTGCAAGAGTCACTTTTTTGTATGCTAACCTCTTAACACACCAATTCTTATTCCACTAGGACACGGCAAGAGAGATTCTCAGCAATGCTCCGGGTGTAGTGGTGATTGATGACCGAGCAGCCAACTTCTTCCCGACCCCACTAGAAGTTTCTAATAAAGATGATGTTGCAGTAGGGAGAATACGGCAAGATCTGTCCCAAGACGGGAACTACGGGTAAGAATCATTTTTCCTTCGAATGCTCTGTGAAATGCTATGAATATTTACATGAACTCGTGTCTTTTGGAAATAGGTTGGACATATTTGTTTGTGGAGACCAAATACGCAAGGGTGCTGCGCTTAATGCCGTCCAGATTGCTGAGTTGTTGCTGTAGAATTGTACGTACTTTTATACATGGTGAGATTTCGACTTGTCAATTTTGTGTTCATTTTATGCGGATTATTTCGGCTATGGAGAAGCAAAAACTCCTGTGTTTTGTAGTCTACTGTCTTATTTTTTTTCAATAAAGGAAAGTATTTTGGCTTGGGAGATTTATTTCATTATCGACTTTTTACTTTTAAGTTGTACTTTGTACAATTGGTTTATATTTGAACGCTGGATATGCATTTTTTTTAAATTCTCTATTTTTGTGCAGTTGGGATTTGGTATTGACAAAAATATCCAGAATAATTAATTTTGACTTTGATCATAGAATTGGTGGTGATCTTCATTTAGTTATTTCATGACTGTTGAATAAAAATCTACTAAACTTGTATGGGAAATATATATAAAAAAAGTCTTCCAAGTTTCAACGATCAATTTTAATTTTTTTGCCAAATATTGAACATTTACATTCAATTGCATTAAAGGAAAAAAAAACAACAAAAAAAAACTCTACACATATGTTTTCATATTTCCTTTAAAAAACAAAGACACAAACTAATAAAGAATCAAGAAATACTAACCCTCTTTTCTTTACATATTACTTTCTATATGCACGTGACATATATATAACTCTATAAAAAACACATCACATAACTAACGTAAGTTGGATCCTCTATCACACAACTATGTTTCAATTTTTGATCCTTTTGTCATTGCGACGAAAGGTTCAACAAAGCGAACTTCACCCGTAAACATATCTTCCTCTTCTCGACATCCAGCTTCGCCCCCGTCACCAGCCAATGGCCGGGACTATCCGACGGCCCCCTGCACAACTGCGTTGTGTCGACAAACTTGAGCAGCTTCGGCGTCTTCACCGGCACCGGTGGCCCTGTCGGGTAAACGCCCGAGTCGACGATCACCGCCTCCGACTTCTCCTTATCGCCGGCATTCCCGGTTAAGGAAGTGCTGATCGATGAGAAAAACCCCGATTTCAACGAGTGATTGCCGGAAGAAGTTTGCATCCAGCTGGACTGAACTATGTAGGCGGCGGAGACTCTGGAGTAGAGGAGGCGGAGGTGGAGGACGTCCTTGCTGACGTGGAGCTGAGCTCCGGTGACGATGAAGGCTGCGTCGGCGTCGGGCCCCGGGTTTAGCCAGCGGGGGTCGTATTTGACGGGGGCGGTGCAGACGTGGGAGAATTTCTTCCACTGGATGGGCTCGAGGTAGCGGTGGTGGTCGGGTGTCTCCTCCGTGCTCCGCCACATCGGAGGGTGGCGGAGCTTGTCTTCGAGGAGAACCGGCGGGTTTACCAAATGTTGGAGGTGTATGCCTAACCTGAACACCATATTCAAATTTGCACGTGTTAGCTTCCCAAGAGTCGGAAACAAAAAAAAAAAAAAAAAAATCGAACCAAATCTAATTAAAAAAAAAAGGTCAGTTTCTATTTGTTCAATTACGGAAGAAAGACCGAAATCTTAATAAAAACTGGTAACACGTGCACATATCTAGTTTTAACATGTATAAACAAATTTAACAAGTAAATTTAATTAATAATAAAATATTATATATTTGCACGTACTTTGCACAATCAAAACATGTGCATAATTCTAGATTGAAGCTTAAAAAAATTGTAAAAAAAAAATCCTAATAATCAATTACTAAACAAAAATGAAATAAAATACTTCAAAATTTATACTATAATCTAATTGGGTACAATAAATTCAAATTAGCAATTATAAAATTAAACTGAAACACAATAAATTCACGTTGAAGAAAAAATATAATAAAATAAAAACTAAAAAGAATTGAAATGAAAGTAATATTAAAAAAAGTATGACAGAGGATCTCAAGTCCGATCTTTTCATTCTTTTTAATAGTAAATAGCGAGGACCAAATTTGAAAATTTTAGAACGTGTGTTATACGTTTTCCCCTGAAAGAAATTCCTATATAATAGCAATAATATAGGTGTAAATTAAGATAAATAAAAAATGAAGGCGTGTATTTGATTTTATCACATTATCTTATACTCGTAGATGATTAATTTACGTTAAATTTGTGCATTACACTTAGCTATATTGACTATATGCAATGTAAGGTGCAATTTTAAATTAACAACACGTGGTTGAAATTTACCTATTACATTTGATGCCTTCCAGATATAACCGCATTCCAGTGACCGGTGAGTTTCCCGCCGTAACCTATTTACACATTAATAATAAGACTGCAATTCCCTTAAAAGTTTATAGGGAAAAGAATAATTGACGTAATCTTAACACCAGTAACATAAATTTCATAAGTTTTATAATATTGACACGATTTTAGGTATTGGCAAAAATAGGGATGGTGTGATAATTAGGAAATGCAATCTCACCGGAGTTGTATTGACATAGAGCTTTGGGCCCATCAAATTGAAGTTGAGAGATGGTGTTTGAAAAGCCTTATGTCTTGCGGGGCCCAATGGGAGGTCGTTGTGAATGGGGGCCCATATTTTATGGGCTTGAAAGTCCAGGAAGTACTGTAAGTCGCCTATTGGAGGCTTATCTGTCCATAAATAATTACTAATTACTAATTACTAATTACTTGCAATTTTTCTTTACCCAAAGAAATGTAAGATGGAGGAGCTTACAACGAAGGTAGAGGTTGATGGCGTGGGACAAGAAGCCTCTGCCGGGAACACCTCTAAGCAGAGAAGTAATTGGAATGAAGTTGAAATGAATTGCATCTGGCCTTGATGGAACTGTCAGCAGCCATTCACAATGTGTGCTTACTGTTGGATCTCCACCCCTTCTTGAACATATCACACTAATTCCCTATATTTTATTTTCCAAAACAAACATTAATACATTCACCAAATTCATGAGAGATGTTGGTAGAATTAATTACAAGGTTATGCTATTCATCATGTAAGATGCATGTATGTGGATGATTTCTCTTCATAGATACACAAAATGTCAGAGTAGGTATGGTATGGTATGGTATGTATGCAAAGTCCAAATTATGGGCTGCTTTGACATTCATTAAATTCACAATTGGGAAACTAGAGAATTCACAAAATCAAGAAAAGGGATTTGATGTTAAGTGTCTTGGATGAATAATTAAATATTATCGCCAATAATATATATATATATATATATATATATATATATATATATTATCGGTCCAAATTATCTATCCTAATATTTGGATGTCATATATAGTTGTGTTCCACAATCAAATTAATGAATTTAATAATACTAGTAGAATGGTACATGAGACTCGTAAAAAATTTATTGTAAAATAAAAAAATTTATAGTATAATGAGCCCTAATCAATACTCCTTTTATTACTAAAATTTAAAGTTAAAAAAAAATTATATACCCTAATTATAAAATTATCAATCCTAGCAATCATATTCGAATTAAATAGTATTAAAAATAGGTATATACCTGAATTGGGTATAACCACCCATAATTAAAACTTAGAAAAGCACAATAAACTAAAATTTAAGAACAAATGAAAAAACAAATTAACTAAAAAAAATTGAAAGTGGGACATTGGTGGAACAGAGAATCCAAGTGATTATGTGCAAGTCAAACAATATAACAATATTATCACGAGAATTAGTTAGTAGTATGTTTTTACGACGAATTAATTAAAAGTGAGAAAATTAATGATCAAACCTACATCTTTTGCAGTTGTAGACGCGTAGTGGCTGAAAAGATTTGGTTGTGGATCAAATATCTTATTGAAAGCCTGGGATGCCTGGATTAATCCACAATATATATTCAATTATTAGAACTCAATCCCAAATTAAAATTAAAGAATATTCAGTGAGATATGACCATAAATTTGAAGAAATTAATTAAATAAAAATGAAGGTAATTAACCTTGTTTTTATGTTCTTTAGACGTTGTTTTGCAATGATGTGGAGAAAACGTGCAAGCCCCATTGAATAACTGATCTCCAAGATTATCTAAATGATTCTTGAGTTGTGATGGCTCCATGCTTGAACATTTATCTTGCTTTACTAATACCACATCCTCTCCACCTATGCTTAGCCCCACAATTATGTGAGTGCCATATTTTTCAATAAATCTGTCACATTCAAAAATATTAATTAGCAAAATCCCACTAACATGCACTCTAATAATTCTATAATCAATGCATCATCGCTCCATAATATTTTAATTTCTTATATAATAATTTATTTTTAATAACAATTCACCAATTAATTAATCCAATTTAAGTTTTGATTATCTACCATTATTTCTCTATGCAGTCAAATGATATGTCCAAGTCTGCCGTACAGATCGAATGAAGTATTCGAGACACGTATCTTGTCATATAATCAAAGTATGTTTTTTCCATCCTATTATTTATTATATTATTAATTGGTCATACATGGCTTGTGAATATTCATTATGTGAGCAATACATTAGTAGTATGTTCTAGTATACATTTATTTTTCGGTAGTTGAACTACTTTGTTCAAAATTGTGGCATTAGTAAAAGATTAATTGGAAGAATACTACGATAATTTAATTAGTTTCTTCAAAGTCTTTGGTTTGACACATTCTCATCAATGTTGAGAAAATTTACATTGATGTCCGAATGTCAAACATGCTAAAATGACCAAAATGGCCTACATTAGTATTTATCAAAGACCTCTAAACTAGTACTCCCTCCGTCCCATCCATAACGTCCCGTTTCCATTTTAGTCCGTCTCATTCACAATTTTCCCTTTCTAAATAAGGAAATAATTAGGGCCTTAATCATCTAGTATTAGTTTCCTAATTATTTAACCAAACTAATATTAGATGATTAAGGCCATAATTATTTCCTTATTTAGAAAGGGAACGTTATGAATGAAACGGACTAAAATGGAAACGTGACGTTATGGATGGGACGGAGGGAGTATTAATTTCTAATATATATGGCCAACTTTTGGAAAATCTTAGGACTTAGAAATTTCCAAGGTAAACTAATCGTGCATCAAAGTATCAAAATTTGGAGAAGATCATATGTGGATACGTCATCATATATGAACTCAAGTTTTTTCCCCTCCTATAACCTAATTCTTTTATTTTTCCTCAAAAAGAAAAAAAAAATGTTTTCTATCCTATATACGACGTCAGCTTGTTTTTCGTGTTCTCTGCCACATCATAAATTTTCTATATTGGTTACTAAACTTAAAAGCGAAAAATTATGTCCCGTGTTTAAAATAAATTAATAAAAATTCAATTCAATGATTAAAACTTTAAAAAAATGAAATTTAAGCATATTAAGTGATTGATTGTAACTAATATATACTAGATTTTTTTTTTCAGAAAGAAGTTCAAATGTACTATTTTGAACTTTTCATTAATTTTCCGTTAATATTGCAATAACAAATGTATATGTAAATATATTTGTTCGAACCTTTAGGATGCAGAAGAATACAAAAATTGAAAGAAAGAAGTAGTGTTAAAAAAAATGAAGTTGAAAGATAGAGAAATAATTTAATTAAAGCGTCAAAATTATAGTTTGAAACTTTCAAATTTCAATTAACTGATACTCACTCTGTCCCATTTATATAGGCTTGTTTTCATTTTTCGGATATCCCAAATATATAGGCTTGTTTCTATAAAAAGTAATGTTTTTAGCTCATTTACTAATATATCCCTATTTAATTCTTTGATTAACTCATAAAAATACATAGTCAAATAATAAATAGGGGCATATTATGAAATTTACCTATATAATTTACTTTTCCAATAATTTTTCTTAATCCTTGTAAAAATTTCAATCTACCTATATAAATGGGACGGATGGAGTACTTTACTAAGTCGCTAACTACATCTACATACATCCCCATATGTGTGTGTCTATATATATATATGGAGAGAGAGAGAGAAGATACTTGGGCGTGGCATTTATGTACATTGTATTTGTGGGTCAAAAATAGTACCAATTTCGATGAGATCAAACTTATTCGTAAAGTCACCCAACTACTAATTCATTGAAAGCTAACATTAGGCATTTTCCCACCAAATAGTATATTATGTGCAATTAGGCCTCTAAATTAAATTTGAATGGACTAATTCTTCCCAACACATTCATTTTCTTGGAAATCGTACTAGAGACAAAAAAACAACTATTTTCACTAAATAAAAGTGCTAGCTTTTTTCACTAATATTAACCAAATAATTTAAAAAAAGAAAAGAAAAAAAGATATGGCCAAGTCGAATAGACAGCTCCACCAATTTAGATACTGTAGTCTGTAGTTAAAAAAACTAAATAATAGGAGTTAATTAGGGCGGAAAACCCATCATTTTAATAATGCACACTCATTAATTAGTTAATTAAGTAATAAATAAATCCAAAAAAATAATACTAGTAATTACTTACCTGGCAAGAGCAGCAGGATCCCAGTTAGAAGGAACCGCTTTTCTAACTTGTTCCGCAAGAATCAACGGATAGCGATGAATGTGAAGCGTAAACAGCACGATGAAATACCCATCCAACCCTAAATTCTTCGTATTCGAAGCATCCGCCGCCCACGACCCGCTTTGAAACCCGAACATCGAGTTGAACAACCCGCTCGGAATCTTCCCCGGCACCGAGCACTTCTGATTGAAGAATTCCGACATCTGAAAAATTACGAGATCAGGTGTTTGACTTTGACCAACTAACAAGTTCGCACTTTTAGATGAGATGATGGTCGTTAATTTTAACCTGCTTAAAGTCGAGGATATCGGTCTGGTACCTCGTGCGCTCGCCCTTATCGCATTTTATGTCAACGGACACGTCGCCGAAGGATCCGAATCCCGGGATCGGGAGCTCCCGGGTTTCGGATTCGTTGAGGAGGACGAGGCGCTCGTCCCCCTTGCAGTATTTGAGTCGGAAATCCGATGATAGATCGAAGCCTTTGCCGAGGCTGGAGAGAGACTTCTGCACAATTCCATCATTCATTTTTTTTTCTATTCTAAGTGTAATAAACCATAGATAATGATGATCGATTTTGTGCAAAGTTTTATGTGTGGAGGGAGGGATTAAATATATATATATATAGTGGGATATATATTGTGGTGAGTTTGAAATTGGAAGAGATTTTATAGTATTTGATTCATTCCGTTTCTTGTCTTGTTTGAAGAAATATGTATTATTTCCATTAATAAAAATTATATGGTAAGTTTGACTTGCACTGTGTCTCGTTACCGTGTCGTTTGATTCGGTAAACCTTCTTGCCTTCACACTTGACATTTATTTTGTGACAGATTTAATTTGTCATCAAATATATATGGATCAGATCCTTTCCGTATAATCATAGAAATTGTGCATTTATATATATATATATATATATATATATATATATATATATAATAATGTATTTTTATGATAATGAGCACATTTTATATATAACAATAGTGTATCTTTTGATGATAACTGTGGATCTTATAAAAATCAATGGTTCAAATTAATTTCTAGTTTTCATGAGCGTGTCATATATTATGTGTTTTGAGAGATTTATTCGAGGCTGTTTTAGACATTAGCTATTAATTTAAAAAGAAAATGTCTAAAACAACCTTGAATTAATAGGGATTAATAAATTTTAATTGAAAATTAATAAATTCAAATTGAAAATTAATAAACTCTAATTAGGAAGAATTAATGAAAAAATAAAAATTAAAAAAATAAAAATAAAAATAAAAAAGACGGGTGTGTTTAATGCACGCGCCCGCCAAAAATTAATAAAGTGGGCTCGTACAATATACGTGCCCATGTGGTGCATGTAATGTAGGCACCCTAGTTGCGGCTCGTCTCATGCGATCGATCGCATTGGAATTTTCGTTGTAAAAAATAAAATATAGTTAATACTACTAGTTTCCAACAAAATAATGATAAATTTCTAATTTAATCGTGATATTTCCACCACGTGTATTTAGAAAATTCCATCACTGCCCACCAATTAACAAAATTTAAGGAAATCATAAATCCTACTATTTGGAGTAGGAAATGTAATAGTACAACTTTTGGAGTATAGGATACATATCATTATTGGAGAATAAGAAGTGTATAAACAACTTCGTAATAGAAGATTTTATTTGTGGAGAACATAAAGACAAAACTGCAGTTTTCTAAGTTTACCCCTTTACCCCTTTTCCGTTCCGATACCTGAATTTTCCATAAAATCAAAATTATACAAATCAAAATTATTATTTTTCACTCTAAAATACATACAACCGCTACTGTGTGAATACATGTAGTTAATGCAAATAAATATATTAGTGAAATTCAAAACGCATAATAACAATAATAAGATCGTCGACGCGATCAACTAGACTGATCTCCATAGGACTATCTAATAGCAAAACTTTATGTGCTTTAAAATCCAAATTGGTTAATCAGGTTGTTTAAGTTTTTCTGCATAATTTCCTGAAAAATAAAAAAGTTTTCTGCATAATAATTTAATTTCTGGTTGATTTAATTACTTGTTCACTAACCACCTTGAACTTCTTTGCAATAATTGATATCTAAGATAGAAGAATATTTAAAGACCATACCAATATCAATTTAAATAAAGTGACGTGTATATATGAAAGGGTGAGATCATGCTTGATTGGTGCGGGAAGAATAAGCAATTATTATATGTATTTACGTGTCTATACATCTTATCACATTATCCTGCAACAAAAGCAATTCAGTCAATTCTTTCGATTTATTCAAAATTGACCAAAGTTCCTGATTTTTAGTGTAAATATTTTTTTAATTAATTGAATATAAAATAATTCAATTCGTTTAAACTTTAAAGAACACAAATTAGATCAGGCAGAGTTCATTATGTTTTCGCATATAATAATAACTAGTTAACTACTATAAAAATAAAACTTATATATATATAGGGAGTGGTTCTAATAAAAAGAGCACTTAACTTAAGAAATAGGAATAAATACCAACTCTTGATTCACAATAGATGGATGGCTAGATCTGAAGCGGTCGGATCCGGGTCAAATCGGGTCGGACCCAGGTCAACGGGTATGACCCGGGTCAACCCGTTGACTTTTTTTATTTAGTTTCGAATTTTTTTTTCTTTTTTTTTAATAAAGTGTGGTGCATCTCAATACACTGTGTGGTGCATCTCATTTCATGTTATGGTGCATCTCATTACACAGAACGTTGCATCTACACATTATGATACATCTCATCATACATGGTTGTGCATCTTATTACACATAGTGTTGCATCTCAAATGCATTGTGGTGCATCTCATAATACATGGAGATTTATCTCATACACTATGTGTGTGTGTATAACTATATCAAAACGAGGGAAAATCTTGAGGTGATTTGGTATGATGAAATCAAACTACTTTTCAAATCATTGTATTCATACCATATCAGTAAGCAAGTGTTTGAGATTTTTTTTTTGTCTCCATCTTCGGCTCTGATTTTAATTTATAGATAATGATTGTGGCAACGTTATATGTTTTTAGCTCGCTCCGAGGCCTTCAGCTCCTCTCGCTCGACTCTTGAAAAAAAAATAAAAAATAAATAAAAAAATAGTGAAAAAGAATATTAAAAAATGGTGCATCCCAATACACTTAGTGGTGCATCTCATTGCACAGTGTGGTGCATATCATCTGACTCTTAAAAAAATTGAAAATAAAAAAAAAATTCGAAAAAAAAATTGAAAAGTCAACGGGTTGACCGGGTCCGACCCGATTTACCTGGGTCAAATCTGACCCTCCATCCCTTGTAGATCTATGGTGGAGATCTATTTCTATTTGTTAAGTTAAGATTCATTCTTATATGATCATTTCCCTATATATAGGGATGAGTTGCCATGGAAACGATCCCTAGTGTAAGAAATAGGAAACATCCTAGACCCTTGATTACTCCATAATAGACGGTTCAGATTTAAATTAAAATACATATCATGGATCCTATATTTATGGAATTGTTGACTTGTAAGATAGAAAAATGATAGGTATGTAAATTGGAAAATCGACTTACATGAGAGCATAAAAAACTGGCGAAAATTAAGGGGATTTCTTGGAGATAAAAATTATTTCTAAAAATTAATTTTTTACAACAAAATTGAAAGCTATTGGGAGAACAAATCTCGTATATGCATTACAATGCATTAAATGAAGTAATAATGTGCATGATAATAATTTCTTTGATGCATTTTAAAAATATGCATAATATTGATTTGTAACAACAGTTTCACCTATTTTCATTACCGATCTGTAAATTCATATTTTACCAATATAAATTTGTTATGTCACAATCAAATTTATTCGACAATGCACTAAAAGAATTTAAACAAACCACATCGTGGAATTTAAAGTATACAATAAATTATTTTATCAGCACTTTCACGTAAAATAAACTAAAAATAATAACAAACTCTGAAATTGCATGATTCAAAATAATCAAATAATGCACTAAAAATTATTCTATAATGCATTTTAGATTTTAGGATGATGCACTTCGGAAATGTAACGAACATTAATAGCGTGTTCTGATTTTTGTAAATCTTTAGTTAAAATAAAAAATAATTTAAAATAAAAATAACCTTTGGATAAAACAAAAAATATACAAATAAATCAACGAAAATGAATGTATATGCGTGAACATAGGCAAAACCAATTAAACTAAACCAAATCTCCTAATTTTAGGGAGGCAACCGTCTACCATTAAAAGGAAAAAAGGTACAAAATTAACCCTCAATTGTATATAATCGAACAAAATATTACAAATATACTAGAATAAATCTTAACCATAGATCACAAAAAGAGAATGGTGTAGATTGCTTCTCATTTCTTACGAGAAAAACATTTTATATATGATCCTTCCCCTATAGAGCTAGAGGCTTTTTTAGGACAATAACTTAGGTAGAGTTCATATTCAGGATAAAAAAATTTCGGGCCGACTTTTTAGGACACCAACTTTTAATTTGTGTGTCTGTAGGACAAATTTCGGCCCGAATGCTTATGTGGAATGCCACATAGATAAAAAATTTAATTAAAAAAATCATACACTCTCTCTTCTCACTCTCTCTCTCTTACTCACTCATCCCCTTCCTCTCTTTCCTCTCTCTCGTCTCTTTCTCTCCCACCATGCCCCCGCCGCCGCCTTCGCCCAACACCACTAGATCTCTCACCGTCGCCAAAAGCAGCAGGGGTTCCGGCCAAGTGTCAAACCCCCAAATTTTCCTTTCTTTCTCTCGTCTCTTTCTCTTCCACCACTACCCACCGCCGCCGCCGCCGACGACGTCGCCCAACACCACTAGTCAACTCCCTCCCTCACCGTCGTCAGAAGCAGCAGAGGTTCCTCCTCGTTTTGCCTCCCTCGTCGCCGTTTACCTCCATCAGCCACCTCCCGAACATCTTCCCACGCTCGTTCTCATCCGCGAAGCACCCGCTCCCGCTTATCCTGATCTTCTCTATCTCTCTCTCCTTTCGAAGCACGAACATCTGCAGCAGCGAAAAAGGCAGCACAGCTCGTGTCGCGACCGCCGCTGCTGGTGTTGGAACGACGGCTCTGCACTCCGGAAACTGGCCTTGCCGTTAATCCGCCGCCGACATTGCTTCACCTTCTTCTGCGACTTCACTCTCACCTGATCGATGCAGGTCACCTTCGGCGACGATGGCTCGGGGTTTCGGCAGCAGCGCCGCCTCTTCTCCTGCCGATACTGGTGAGATTTATGGATGGCAGGAAGCAGTGGTTGGGCTGCAGCTACTAGTGATTGTAGTGCAGAAATAGGAGCATTCAATTTGAGTGTAAAAGAAATAATTTGAAGAAATTTTGGGAAGGAAAATAAGTGGCTGTGGTGGGATTGTGACGGCGGCGGTGGTGGGTTTTCTGGAGAGAGTGACGAGAGAGAGAAAGGGGATGAGTGAGTAAGAGAGAGAGAGTGTATGATTTTTTTTAATTAAATTTTTATCTATGTGGCATTCTACATAAGCATTCGGGCTCCACATAAGCATTCGAGCCGAAATTTGTCCTACGGACGCACAAATTAAAAGTTGGCGTCCTAAAAAGTCGGCCCGAAAATTTTTTGTTCTGAATATGAACTCGACCTTAGTTACTGTCCTAAAAAAGCCTCTAGCTCTTCCCATATATATATATATATATATATATGGATATGATCAAATAGGAACTCCTATTTATATAAGAACTAGGAACCAATCCAAGTCATCTATGATTTAATCTGATAACCAATTGGTCAAACCCGCTTTAGTTTGTCAATCCCGCATCTTTTTACTTAAGTATGGTTATTATGGTAATTTTCACTATTTTCTCCTGTGCAAAAGCGAGATGCACAAAATAGTTTAAAGTGATGCATTAATTAGTGTAAAGTGATGCATCAATATCACATTTCTGATGCATCAATTATTTTTTTATCTATGTAGAACAATTAATATTATTTTTACACGGTTTATAAAGAAAAAGCACGTTTTATAAAGTGTATACTTGTACAATTAAAACATTATGTATATCACATTCGTATTTATTAATTGATATTTTGAGCACAATTTTATGATGCATTAATACGATTTACGTGATGCATTAATATGAAACTTTAAATGCACATAATAGTATATAATATTTGTGCATTACACTGTTTAAATTTATGCATTTACATTAAGTATTGTTTTTAGACGTAGTATCATTAATTATATTTTTATTTTGCATTATATTGTTTAGATGTATGCATTACACTATGCATTTTTTTGTCGGTAGTATCATTCATTTATGCAATATGTATACCGTATTTGCATTTGTACGTATATGATATCACAATTAATTGTACATTACTTATGTCATATTCGTATTTATTATTTGATGTTCTTGTCACAATTTTATGATGCATTAACACGATTTACGTGATGCATTAATACAAAATTGTAGATGCACAAAAGATCTATCACCACAATTAATGCATTACGTATATGTTATTTGTGTATTACGTTGTTTATATTTATGCATTACATTGTTTACAAAGTTGATGCACTAGATTACCTTATAAGATGCATTCGATTTAAGTATGTCTTTCACTACAAATTACTGTACCAACAACACAATTATCACAATAAACATGATCACAATTACATACATGATGCATTAGGTGCACAAGACGTCACAGTTCCATCCTTGAGAATAAAAAAATCAGAAAATGATATTGAATGAGAAGTTTTTCCTTGTTTGAGAAAAAAAATCATTTCTTATCAAGCTTTTTTACCAATTTCGTATATTGTATTGATCGTTGCTCAACATTTGCAAAGACGAACCTTTTACGGATCAAAATGCTAGTCAATCTTTGTACACACAAATTCACATAGATTTTATCTGTACTACCAATTGATATATCCATTAATAAGAAATGAGAAGAAAATATCAAATCGTAAATGTGAAGAAGAAGAAAAATCCCTAAGCTTGTACCACCGACGACGAGAGGATGCGGCCAATTCAAGTTTCAATTTTGTCATGTCATGGCAATTACTTCACCCATCCAATAATCACAAATTACCCATGCCATGTGAGATTCATATCTTACCAAAAAAAAAAATTTAAGAAATCATGATTCGAGGCTATATCTGATGGCGAAAGTGGTGGTGGTAACGGCGGCTGCAGTTCCGATAGTGGTGGTGGCGATAATGGTGGTTGTGATGGCAGACGGTGATGGTGGTGATGGTGAAGAAGAGATGAGAAGAATGGAGATAAGAAGATCTAACGTGAGGGAGAAATATGCTGAAGGATTTTATTTCCCAAAATAGAGAATTTCGTTCCTGGGCTGATTTGAAAGCTAAGAATTCATATTTCCTTCCAGCCTGCACGGACCAGCGTTGACCTGGTTCCACAAGATCCCATCGAAGACGGGCGTTGGGTGTTAGCCAGGGGATTCACTCCAATCAAACTCTTGTACATATGGCGATATGGTAGTCTTCGACGTTGTCTGTTAACCTCTGCTGTCTTAGGGCGCTACCAGCAAGCTCTCCTTTCTTTTCTTTTTCTTTCTGTTAGGCCTTCATTTTCATTCTATTTTTGGGCTCTCATCTCCTTGTTTATAAATTCATGTCTAATTTTGAGATTTAATCCTAGCCACACATTCTTTGCAAATGAGTGGTCAGGATTAGTTCCTATTTCTCATATAAGGGTTGGTTTTCACCAGATCCACACCCTATATATATATATATATAGTATGAATCTGGTGAAAACTCCTAGAAATAGAAACTAATTCTAACAATTCATTTACAAAAATTGTGTGACTATAATTGAATCTAGAAATTTGACATGGATCTAAAAAAAAAGAGTGGAGGTCTAAATTTGGCAATAAAAAAAATCAGAAACTCATCTTTTTCACTCATCCCTATTGTTCGATCTCTCTCCTCCCTCCCTCTTCTCTTTCTCTCTTTACCGCCACCACCATCAGCGTTGTCGGTCGCCACCATCGACGAAAACCACCACCACCCCTGCTGCACACTATCACAACAAAAATTATGGCAAGTTTCTAAAAATTTCATCTCATCTCCCAATTTCTTGAATTCTTCCTGTATCCAAATCTCTCTTTCTCTTACTACTTTCTGTATGTGTGTGTTTGAAAGATTGCATTTCGTTGGGATATGATTGATTGTTTTAGGATGGGCTTTCAATTTTCTAATGCATAGGGTGGCCTATTGCATTAGTTCTGGGCAATTATTTGGGAATTTTTGTTTAGAATTTGTATTTCAAGTTTTTGAATAAATGCCACCATAGGGAGGTCGATTGATGACATTTACCCATTTTTGTATGTCTTCTACTAGAAGATTATTAATTTGAGTTGGTATACTATCAATGCACGTCCTTTTTTTTTTACTAAATTTACAGTTTCAATTATCATACACGCATAAATTTAAAGAATGTAATGCACAAATACCATATTCGTAATGTATTAATTAATTGTGGTAATTAGGTCTTTCGCTATTATGTGCATTTACAGTTTCATATTGATGCATCACATAAATCGTATTAATGCATCATAAAATTGTGCCCAAAACATCGCGTTTTTTGTTGTTTGATTGGCATTGTAGGTATATTCTTAAATGCATTATTAAAAAAAGTACACAGTACGTGTAATCCATAAATTTAATAAATGCAATGCACAAATATTATATACATAATGCATTAAATTGTGATATTGTGTTTAGCATACTATAACAACATTATTTATCAACATAAAATTGTGTCAGTGTTATAACGAATGATGTTACATGACAAAAAAAATAAATACACAATACAACTCATAAATCTCAACAATATAATGCAATAACGTCAAATATGATGAATGATAATGCATTTAAAAAAAAATACACAATGTAATGCATAAATCTAAATAATGTAATGCACAAATATCATTTACGTAATGCATGCATAACTTGTGGTATTGAGACTATTCCCTATTATGTGCATTTACAGTTTCATATTAATGCATCACGTAAATCGTATTAATGCATCATAAAATTGTACCCGAAACATCAAGTAACAAACATAATGCATTGATTATAATATCATATACCATTACAAATATGATATACGTAATACATTAATTGTAGTATACACTTTATAAATCTTTTTGTTCTTTATAAACCATATATGAGGTATAAAAAATATTATTTGTTCCAGATTATAAAAAAAAATTATGCATCAGAAATGTGATATTAATGCATTACTTTATATTAATTAATGCATCACTTTACACTATTTTATGCATCTCATTTTTCACTGAATAAAACAACGAAAATTATCATACTAACCTTACTTAAATAAAAAAAAAGCGGGATTGACCAATAATTAAAGCGGGATTGACCAATTGGTTATGACTTATGAGATTAAATTATATCCTTAAATCTTAGATGATGGGTGACTTGAATTGATTTCTAGTTATCATATATATGTATTATATATACTTGAAAACTTATTCTTTTTTAGTCGAATTAAACAATGTTATTCAATCATTTGTTTGTTGCGGGTTTACGGGTGGTGGAATTGTCACCTCTCCTGAATTACAGATTATTAGTCAAATAAAATTATCGTCTGGAAATCACTCGAATTTTCAGTAGAAAAAATAACTATTAAATTATAGTATAAAATTGCAGTAAAAAAAGAGCTAAGGCATACCCGGTTCTGGATCGGATTAGGTCACACTGTTTAGACGGGCCTACACTCGCATCAAGCAGTGCGAGTGACTCTCGATCAGTGGCGTAGGCAAAAAAAATAAAATTGGTGGGAGATAATTTTTTAAATTTCAGAATTTTCATGCGATTCGATTTGGTAGTGAAAATTTTACACAACGATTCACATAAAATGTCGATAACTTTGACGACTTTATAGAGTAAAAACACAAAAAGAAATTGTTTAATAGGAGCTTAGGCCCCTCCCTCCTCCTCAGTGGCTTTGCCACTGCTCTCGGTCGAGCCAGTAATTTGACGTTTCTATCCCAATGATGAAAAACCACAAAACCTGCACCGGGTAAATTTGTTATTGTATAATAGCCCAATATAAGAGATAAATTGTACAACAAAAAAACTTAAAATGATTTTTTTTTTTAATTTACAATGTGAAGTGCTCATTTTTTTAATAATCAATTTTTTAAATGAATTTTGAGGTTCCATTTAAAAAATTGATTGTTAAAAAATTGAGCACTTCACATATATGTCGATCATGAAAGATATGGATGCACACAATAAGGCCAATATTTCCAAATCCTTTTTCACACTTAAATCATTTTATCCAAACAAAATAAAAGTGTGAATATTAGGAAAAATGGCTGAGAAAAAGCCAACAGAAAAAATAATTAAAGCTTAGGATTACAAGAATTTGCGTGTGGGTGAGGAGAAAGAGACATGTTACGTGTGAATTTTTGTTGGAAGTCAATGGGAAGTATGAACACATATATATATTTTTCCTTCCTGGTCTTCATGTCTCATTTTCTAGTCAAGATTACAGAAAATAAAGGACAAGAAATCATCCAAATGCACTACTTAATATTGTCAATTATATGTAGACAAATTCTTTGGGAGCTTTTTCGACGAGAACTAGAAGTGTTGATCCGTCATGTAAGTTGTGAAGAACATATGGCTAAACATATTCTAAACTATAAATGAACCAAGACACCAAGTTACGCGTGAGTTATTCGTAGCTCGGCTCGATAAAATTTTGTTTGAGTTGGTTTAGTTGTAATTAGCTAAATGAGCCAAACTTGTGCTTAGGAGCATGGGCGGATCTATGTTATGGTTGAACTGGGCTCCAGCCCAGTGCAAGCCCAAAATTTTCTCCCATATATATAGCTATGCTCGTGTTAAAATAAGCTCAAAACCTAACCATTCAAGCCCTAAACCCAAAATTTCTCCTATATATATTTATGCTGATCATATATTAAAAAATTTAATAAAGTTATTCGGCCACACTGAGGCCGGTCACATGCGTAAGAAAAAGGTAAGTTAACTGTAAAAATGAAAATAATCACATTTCCCCTTAGGGTTTATGATTTCCCAATTAGGGTATATTTCCTTTATCAAAACCTGTATTACCTTTTTTAGCTTGTGTGGCTGGCCACAGTGTATCCAAATAGCACTACCCAAATCTATTAAATTAAGACCAAAACCTATATTTATGCCCATATATTAAAATAAGCCCAAAACTCATCCTTCAAATAAAATTGCTTTCAATTAAATATTTAAATTTTTTACCATTAAGCCAATAAATAAGATAACTTTTTTTCCTAAAAAAAATAAGATAACTTTTTCTCAAGAAATGTTATTAAAAATTCTACAAATATTTCAATTAAAGACAAGAAAAGGGAAGAGAAGATGGTATACTTATGCGGAAAAGTTTTGATTAGGTGCTATAAATCAGAAACATTGCTAAATTGAATCTGAATATTTTTTTTTAAGTGACACGTTTTTTTTTCCATATAATGATAAATTGAATAGTCAATCCCTCATATGCATAAAACATTTAATTTTTTAATTAATAATTTGAATAAAATATTAAGTAAAACATCATTTCCTTTTGTATTCCGTCTATTAGCAGTTTACTGTATTTAAATAGAAAAAAGTGGCACTTTAATTTTACACTATTTATTTTATTTACCATAAATAATTAACTGTAATTGGGATATGAAAATTGTTATAATAAGCTTCTTAATTTATTATCCCAAAAATCTTCGAATCATCCTAAAGAGATATGATATTAGGATTAAAGAAAAATGATTAGTATACTAGATTGAAATGGGTTCGCTCGCACAAGTCATCCAAAAAAAAAAAAAAACTCGTCCGAAGTGTGTACTTTTTCATCCCACCCAATCATCAAATTCTAGATCCGCCCTTTTTTGGGAGTATTCGACTCCTAAGCTCGAGAGTAAGCTCGTTAAGTAATTTAATTAGCTTAAAATATAAAATTATTAACTAGATACAATTTATATTTCTATACTACGATTAATAATAATTATATTAAATTTCTAACTAACTTTATTTGTTATAAAAATAATGAATTTTAGAGATAGTTTTATGTTATTGTGAATAAAATAGTATATTTATAAATAATAATTAATATTTAAACATAAATGTAAATTTAAAAAACTCATTTGACCTTGATTAAACTCGTGAGCTTTGATACATTCGGTAAATAAAATTCGAAAATGAACTTGATAATAAACAAATCAAGATTAAACACAATAATATTTAGTTTGGCACAATTCAATCATAGCCCTACATGCTACATTGAGATTTGAGATAGAATACAAGCTTCGTATATGCATGTTACATTGAGTTTAGCCCAAAAACGAGATTTTAATTCATGCCCAACTTCACTTTTTCTACTCTTTTGTTTTTCTTTATTTTTTTATTAAAGTTCAATAGAACAGCTGGGTGCATTGCACGATTATTGATAAAATGATAAATTTATATCGGCAAAGTATAATTATGTCAATATATATTTTGCTTTGCCGATATAAATTCGTACTTTTACCGATAATCGTGTAATGCACTTAGTACCAGTATAACTTACCTTTCTTTTTTTTTTGATAATATTCTACAATTCAATCCAATTACTTGACTTTTGATGGACTGTAAGACTTACGTACTTGTAATTATAAGTTGGCCTTTTTGTTAGTTATACCATTCCATTGGGCATATGTAATTTCTTTTTCTACGGCGAAAGACAAATTAAAACAATTATCAGATTGTCCAACGACAACGCTAACTTTAAACATCTATTACTAATACGAAAATAAAGCTGCCCCATCCACGGTGCTCAAAATAAAGCTGCCCCATCCAAGGTGCTCCGTTCAGATTTTCATTTATTCTGGTAATTTGTCTAATTTTAATTCATATATATTCTAATTTTTATTTTTATTAATTTCATATTCTTGAAATATCACATGTTTATCTATTAATCACATCTTATATTTATCTTTCCCTCTATTTAATTAATTTCTTCTATTATACATATTAAAATAATAATTTCGAAATGTATTCTTATGAATCCTTATTAATTTATACATTCTTAATTCATATATAATAATCTATAGAAAATTTGTAAATGAAAATCACTATGAAGACTAAATAAATATATTTAGTCAACATGTCTACATTGAATCCTTTTCATTTTTCATTCATGTTTTTCTAAAAACTTCGATTAGTGCTTTCTAGAAAATATATACATTGAATCAAATGTGGGACATGTAGCTAAGGAAAATAACAAAGAAACTTGAAGATGTAACATATTTTTTTTCCGTATTTTGGCAAATATTAGAGATATCGATTTAACATGAACTAACGAGACGGTTCAAATATACTTAAAAGAAGGATTTTTACTAATTTTAATTAATATTAACTTTGTTTAGATTTTTATCGAGTAATTTAGCATAAACCAACGAGACAGTTCAAATAATATGGAAAGAATGATTTTTACTAATTTTAATTAATATTACTTTGAAGATGTAAACATTTTTTTCAGCATTTTGGCAAAGATTAGAGATATCGATTTAGCATGAACCAACGATACGGATCAAATATACTTAAAAAGAAGATTTTTTACAAATTTTAATTAATATTAACTTTTTTAGATTTTTATCGAGTAATTTAGCATAAACCAACGAGACGGTTCAAATAACATAGAAAGAAGGAGTTTTACTAATTTTAATTAATTTTACTTGGAGTGTTTATATTTTTATCGAGTTTACTCAACGGATTTGAGACGAGTATCTACAGTAAAGTCACTATTTTAACCGAAATTAGGACGAACATGTAGAAAAATTCTAAATAAATTTAGATTTAAAAAAATATATAATGAATGAGTATACCCGATCCATTATCATTCCTAATTATAAATTTAGATACGTGAAATAATTAATTTTCTAAGTTTGATTAATAATTAACGTGAATAATATCACAACTTTTAAATAAGATATAAAATTATTTTTAAAATATATACATATAAATTAAAACATAAAATTATTTCCCGTTGAAAGGGCTACTTACTAGTTAAAAATTAAACTCAAAACCAACCTTCATATTTTCCAAGTTTTAAAACTTTAAATTTTGTGTGTCGATCTAATCACACACGCAAGTCAAATGAGTTTTATAACTACTCGCGTCTCGATTATTTTAGCTTTGATTATAAATTATAGTAATATAATAAAGCTTACACACACCCTGCGTCAGCACCTATTTCAATTTCAACACTTATAAAAATTAATTTATTCTCAAAATCTATGTACATATTATAAAAGAATTTTGTTTAGTAAAACTTAGTTTGCCTATACTATCACAAATAGATGTATTTTTAAAAAAACTAGTAAGTAGCCCGTCGAAATTCGACGGAAAATAATTTTATGTTTAATTTGTATATATATATATATATTTTTTTAAATAATTTTATATCTTATTTAAAAGTTGTGATATTGTTCGCGTTAAATATTAATCAAACTTATAAAATTAATTTATTTCACGTATCTAAATTTATAATTAAGAATGATAATGGATCGGGTATACTCAATCATTATGTATTTTCTAAATCTAAATTTGTTATTAATTTTTCTACATGTTCGTCCTAATCTCGGTTAAAATAGTGACTTTACTGTACATACTGGTTTCAAATCTGTTGAGTAATACTCGGTAAAAATATGAACATCCCAAGTAAAATTAATTAAAATTAGTAAAAATTCTTCTTTCTATATTATTTGAACCGTCTTGTTGGTTTATGCTAAATTACTCGATAAAAATCTAAACAATGTTAATATTAATTAAAAATTTGTAAAAAATATTCTTTTTAAGTTTATTTGAATTGTCTCGTTGGTTTATGCTAAATCGATATATCTAATTTTTGTCAAAATGCGGAAAAAAAAATATTTACATCTTCAAAATAATATTAATTAAAATTAGTAAAAATCATTCTTTCTATGTTATTTGAACCGTCTCGTTGGTTTATGCTAAATTACTCGATAAAAATATAAACAAAGTTAATTTTAGTTAAAATTTGTAAAAATCCTTCTTTTTAAGTATTTTTGAATCGTCTCGTTAGTTCATGTTAAATCGATATCTCTAATCTTTGCCAAAATGCGGAAAAAAATATGTTTACATCTTCAAGTTTTTTTGTTCTTTTCTTTAGCTACCTATCCCATATTTGATTCAATGTATATATTTTATAGTCGAATTTTTAGAAAAACATGAATGAAAAATAAAAAAGATTCCATATAGACATGTTGATTAAATATATTTAGTCTTCATAGGGATTTTCATTTACAAATTTTCTATAGATTGTTATATATGAATTAAGAATGTATAAAATAAGGGTTTATAAGAATGCATTCCGAAATTGTTATTATTTTTAAATGGATAATAGTAAAATTAGTAAAAATCATTCTTTCTATGTTATTTGAACCGTCTCGTTGGTTTATGCTAAATTACTCGATAAAAATATAAATAAAGTTAATATTAATTAAAATTAGTAAAAATCCTTCTTTTTAAGTATATTTGAACCGTCTCGTTAGTTCATGTTAAATCGATATTTCTAATCTTTGTCAAAATACGGAAAAAAATATGTTTACATCTTCTAGTTTTTTTGTTCTTTTCTTTACATACCTATCCCACATTAGATTCAATGTATATATTTTATAGAAAGCACTAATCGATTTTATAGAAAAACATGAATGAAAAATAAAAAGCATTCCATATAGACACGTTGATTAAATATATTTATTTAGTCTTCATAGGGATTTTCATTTACAAATTTTCTATAGATTATTATATATGAATTAAGAATGTATAAAATAAGGGTTTATAAGAATGCATTTCGAAATTGTTAT
Source organism: Agastache rugosa (assembly GCA_031470985.1). Taxonomy (NCBI): domain Eukaryota; kingdom Viridiplantae; phylum Streptophyta; class Magnoliopsida; order Lamiales; family Lamiaceae; genus Agastache; species Agastache rugosa. The sequence goes on along the minus strand of CM062602.1, from coordinate 17,214,890 downwards.
TATTTTAATATGGATAATAGAAGAATTTAATTAAATAGAGGGAAAGATAAATATGAGATGTGATTAATAGATAAACATGTGATATTTCAAGAATATGAAATTAATAAAAATAAAAATTAGGATATATATGAATTATTAAATTTGATAAATTGCCAGAATAAAGAAAAATCAGAACTGAGCACCGTGGATGGGGCAGCTTTATTTTCCTATTAGTAATAGATTAATATACTCGTAAAATTCTTGCTTATTTTTTAATTTTAAAAGACAATACTCATAATAAAAATACTTTTGTATCTAAAATTCTTCAAAATTGTGATAAAATAATTTCAATTCATCATATAACTAGTTTCTTTTGAACACCTGAGGAACCAAAATCATGAGATGATCATCTAAACTATGCTCGCACATAATACCAGAAAACTTCACTTTTGCTGTCCAAAATCTTCAAACTAATTACGAGAGAGAGAGAGAGAGAGAGTTGTTCAGAAAGCAGCCAAAAGATAAAAATTAGAATATTTCCAAAAGGCATATATATACAGCTGACCCCAAGTTCATCACATATGTGATGTCAAAATATTCGAACGACCAAACTAAAACAAGGAAAGCTCACATTCTTGCAACTTTTTCAGTCTATAATAATTTACAATTAACAAAGAAAGAGAAGTAGAAGAAGCATGCTTACTAGAAAGGTACCATGAGCTCGGAAACAGAGGCCAATCCCTTCATCAGTCGTACGATTTCAGCCGTGTCGTCGAGATAGTATTTCGCCTTGCTGGGTTTGCGCCCCACCGTGCAAGCAAACACTTCTGCATGAGGAGCTATGGATGGACCAGTGATGGCGCTGCTTATAACCTCAAACATATCTTCATCGGATCGGTCATCTCCGATGCACACCACAAAATCAGGCGACATTCCTCTCTCTTGCATCGAGGACAGCAGCCGTTTCGCCACAAGACCCTTGCTCACTCCCTGTGTAATTCAAACTCGTTACACGAGCAATATCCGCAGTGTATAGGCTCTCATGCAATAAAACAACCACAACACAAATGACTAGTTTTCCAAACGTCGTATTTCCACTATATGTAAATCTTGTTCTGGTATCCCACCTAAATAGTTAAATCACTAAATTGTAACAACTATTAGTAATATGTTATACCAAATTTCACCAAACAAATTATATATACAGAGGAATCAATACAATATTTTGGTTCCCCTATTTCCTGCAGCAAAGGAAGAGAGCACACACTTATATAAACCCAAATTTCGAGCAAGCCCAACGGAATTCAGATTTAGCACTACATGCTTCTCATAAATACAGGTATTAGTGAACTATTGCACCAAACACTTGAATGCTCTACGCAAAATCACGACAGCCTAATGGAACTCAATTCTAGTATCATTTTTCTAGCTCATTATGTTATCAAATCATTTACTAAAGTTATATTTAAGGTTTTCTACTGTTACACAGTATTATGAGTATATATTATGAATAAATAACCAGAAAAATAAATATGAAATGATAGAAGCTTGAAACTTGAAAATATATGCATTGCACATTTCCACTACATGCATGAAGGTGGAAAAGGGAAAAAAAATAATTAGAAAGCAAAGAAAACTGAGAGGCGAGTTGAAGTTCTACGGAATTAATAGCTAGATGGATTTCTAATAATTTAAACTATAACACGTCATAAAAAATGTGAATACTGAGAATGTTAATATCATTAAAAGCTTATCTTCCCTTTATTAACAACTGCCAAAGATTTAGTATGAAGTGATTACTCAACTAACACAAGCAACTAAGCAAGAGTCGGATCAAGGCTCGACACAACCTACTTAAGTAACAGTTCACATTAAGTCATAACTTGTTTCAACACAAAAATCAGTGGTGTGGGAGACTATTATGTAGAAAATGTATTTTCCTCCAGCAAGTAAATAGTGTTCCCTCCGTCCCAGGTTAGTGTGGTTCAACTAATATTTTATACCTCACAACAAATTAAATATGCACCACATTTTTGGGGGACCGAGGGAGTAATATTCAGCAACAGTTAGCAGTATTTCATAACAACTTTCTGGAACAAGGAACATAATAATCGATATCAAAGTACAAAGAAAGATAGTATATGCCTAGATTACGCGCCTCCAAACATTATCAGAAAGGGCCAAAGAGACAGACTGCAGTCTGACATGTGGGCAAGTTATCATGTAAGTTTATAGAATCGCCTAAAAAAGAGACATGTAACCTTATTTCTTGCTAGCAACTTACCAAACCTACTACAGATATTAGCCGTTTATCAGATGAGTTCGGTTAAATAGAAGCAGTTTTTCTACCATCAACAAGAAAATGTGCAACTCATTTTGAAAGAAAATATAGAATACCTGCGGCTTAACTTCTACACAATTTGAATCGCTCTTGACTGTAACGGGTTCGTTAGCAAGCACACTCTCGAGGTGATCAAGAAGTTCTTTAGCTTGGCAGGATCCAAAATCAGGATCAGCATCCTCATAACACCAACCCATTGATGTTTCCTTAAGTTCAATCATCGAACCGTCAGTTGTCTCTGTATACAGTTGCATTACTGGCTCTGCAATTTGCTTCCAGTTGCACTCTACTTCTGGAATACTGGTTTCCCATTCGTCATCTCGCTTCATCCTGGAAAAACCGATTACCAGTTTAAGTCATTTAAAGTATAGTACAGAACGCTAAATAAAGTGAACTTATATACCTCATAAAATATCCATGCTCAGCTGCAATTCCCAGCTTTTCACATGATGAAAACCAAGCATCCAACTTGTCTCGCGGTCTAGAGCTTACGATAAAAACCACATTGTTCTTGTCTCTGCATAAACTAATTAAGATATCAAGTGTTTTCGAGCTTGGTTTCTTGTCGATTGAATTTTGAGGCATCAAAGTTCCATCATAGTCAAGAAGAATAGCTCTAGTTGTAGTCCTCTTGTAAGCCGAAACTATGTGCTCCATGGCCAGTTTCCTGAAATTAGGATCGAGCGCAACGACCCTGAAGCTCAAGCCAAATCCAATACCCCAGCATCTGCGCCGCACATGATCCTTACAAGTCCTTTCCAGATCTTGCAAGAAGCTTTTACCCCAATACGACACGTCATGTGTGCTCACATACTTATAATGTTTTTCATGCCTCAGTTGTTTTTCTGGCTCCGCCATTACAATGGCGGATTCCATTGCCTCTGCCACCACATCTATATTCCACGGGTTGACTCGAATTGCTCCACTTAGAGATGGAGAACATCCGATAAACTCTGATACAACTAGCATACTCTTTTTTGGGGTGGATGCTTCAGGTCCCAATATCTTATCCAATCTCTCATTGCCTTGCCGACTGATAACATATTCATACGGTATAAGATTCATTCCGTCCCGAACTGCAGTGACCAAACAACATTCAGCAGCAACGTAATAAGCAACCCGTTCGTTAAATTTCAGAGGCTGATCAATTAATATGACTGGATCATATCCAGGTTCTCCAAATGTCTCGTTTATTCGCTTTACTGTTGCATATGTCTCATCCTGCACTTCTTTGACATCTTTTCCCCTGCCCCGAGCAGGAAGAGCTATCTGAACTAAAACAACCTTTCCTTTCTTCTCCGGGTGCTGCAGTAGGAGCTGTTCCATTGCTAATAACTTTAAGCTGATGCCCTTAAAAATATCCATGTCGTCAACCCCAAGTAACATTGTCCGCCCCTGCCCCGAAAACTGCTTAACGAGCTCAGAAACCTTTGCCTCGGTCTCTGGAAGGCTCAAAACTGATTGAAGCTGACCCATATGAATGCCAACAGGAAGAATCTTGATACTAACAGTGCGGCCATAATAATCGAGGCCTATGTAACCCCTTTTCGACTCATATGATATTCCCAACATTCGACCACAGCAGGAGAGGAAATGCCTGGCATAATCAAATGTATGAAAGCCAATCAAATCGGAATTAAGCAGACCTCGCAGAATCTCCTCTCTTATTGGTAGAGTCTTATAAATTTCCGAAGATGGGAAAGGACTGTGCAGGAAAAATCCGAGCTTCACCCGATTAAACCTCTTCCTCAAGAAAGTAGGCAGCACCATCAAATGATAATCATGAACCCATACATAATCATCTTCCGGATTAATCACTTCCATGATCCTATCAGCAAAAATCTTGTTCACTGATACATACGCCTGCCACAAGGAGCGGTTAAACCTACCACCGAGATCGGGCGACAAAGGCAGCATATAGTGGAACAAGGGCCATAGCTGCTGTTTGCAAAACCCATGGTAGTACCTGCTATATAGATCAGGTGGCAAAAAGGTCGGAACGCACTTGAACGTTTCGAGGAGTATCTGGGAGACCTCATCTTGATCGTTGGGGTGAATTTCTTCCTTGAGACAACCCACATAAATGAACTCAGTATCTTCATCCCCTAAACAATCTTTGAGTTGGAGATAAAGTGAATTTTCATCCCAGCTAAAAGTCCAACCTTTACTATTATCCGTTTTCTTGTGTACCTTTATAGGCAACTGATTGGCCACAATAATTATCCTATCCTTTTGAGAGGATGAAGATGATGGATCCGAGGACACACTGTCCGAACCATCATCATCGATATCCGACATTATCCCAGCTACTGTCATAATTCGAGGGATACGCCGACTCATTCGGCTGAAAGATGGTGATGGAGCTTCCCCAGAAGCAAGCTCTAACAAGTTTGAGTATGATCTAGACACCATTTCTCTCTCTCTCTAGAGCACAATCCCAACAACCTCAAACCTTAAATTCTCAAAACCAGTTTCCAATAACATAAAATTTCTCTCCCTCGCTCTCTCTCTAGAGCACAATCCCAACAACCTCAAACCTTAATTTCTCAAAACCAGTTTCCAATAACATAAAATCTCTCTCCCTCGCTCTCTCTCTAGCTAGAGCACAACCCCAACAACATCAAACCTTAATTTCTCAAAACCAGTGTCCAAGAACATAAAATCTCTCTCTCTCTCTCTCTCTCTCTCTCTCTCTCTCTCTCTCTCTCTCTAGCTAGAGCACAACCCCAACAACCTCAAACCTTATTTTCACAGAACCAGTATCCAAGAACATAAAAAAAAGACCCTTTCTGAGAATGAATTTTTGCTTCAAACTGAACAATCCGTTAACATCCAATATAATAATAACACTTTCTCTTTTAACATAGAGCAAGAAATAAGGTTCGATTTTTGGCCTACCAAGATAAAATCAGAAAGGGTGCAGGAAAATACTTTCAAGATTTGACTTTGTGAGGATCCAATCAAGCTACAGGCTGCTGCATCACACAAATAAAAATCTCATGTCAGACGAATAGAAACTAGAATTCAAGAAAGAGGAAAAAATCTCAGATCACGAAACAAATATTTGCTCTTGATAACCATAAAAAATGCAAGTAGAAGATAATAACCTCATCTGTTAGGAGTAAACAGAAAGAGCCCACATGAAGATGTGACACAAAGAATAGCAAGAGACAAACAAACAACTCATGATATTTCAAGAGCCAGTTCATCCAAATGTACTTGAAATAAAATCAGAGGAAAAAGAAACCCTAATCTATGAATAGAAAAGGAAAATTGTGAAAAAGGGAAGAGCTGAGTGCTGAAAACTGTTCTTTTTTTGTGATCTTTTTTTGTAGTGGAGCTGTATCAGAAACTTGTTATATACACTGAGATATAGTACAGTGTATGTGTATGGCAACTGATGAGAGCAAAACAAATAAAATATTATTATAATTATTTTTTATGAGCTTGGACTTTGGAGTTTTGTCTACCTATCTCATGGCACTAATGGATAACTGCAAGGATAACTTAAAATAATTACAGTAAATAGCTGGCAAAGTGGTCCATTGTTGCATACTTACTTAGACAGCTTAGATTCCTCCTTTTATTAGTCAAATGGGGGGAGAAAATCAAGAAAAGCTTATACTAACAATTTAAATTCTTCTTGAATTTCCCAATGTTTTTCATTTTTTCCCGTTTGAGTATATTATACTTCTTTGAGATAAGAAGTAATTTGTGATTGTTATTTTTAGGATTAATCGCAAATTAATACTCAATATCCGCCGTCTCTCATAATTTAGATCCAACTTTCGAAATGCTATAGATAAATATTCAATCATTCTAATATTTGCAAATTCGATATATCATGTTTCCTTGGCCATCGACAAACTAATTTGGCGCGTTCATTAACTACGTGGGCTAGAGTTTTTGTTCTGTATATATATCATGTCGTGATGTTTTGTATCTAAATATTAAAATTTCGAGGACTGAATAATCTTAATTTGTCAATCATTTCCCCAAAAATGGCACCATCATCTAAAATGAAGCTATGTGCTACAAGCTCGATTTTTAGTATATGTTAGAATTATTGACTTAAAATTTTTACTGAGTAGATCGTCTAAAATGATAAATATTAATTTATTTATTTTTTATGGTGAGAGAAATATGTAACAACTACATGAGTTGTGTTTTGAAAGTCTCTCCTTAATTAGTCACATCAAAATGTGGATTCTATACTGGTTAAATACTATGAGTAGTTGATTTGTACAATATATATTGTTTAAAAAAACAAAAAGGTGTGCTTTGGATAATCTTTGCTCCTATGTAATACTAATATATATTAATTTCTTATTCTTGATCTCTGGTGTGAATGCTCATAAAATATTTCAAGACATTTTCTTGAAATATACTCATAACTGAAGATGGTTCGATACAGGTATAGATATTTGGTACTTGGTCAATTCATTTAATTTATAACTATCAATTTGCGGTTAAAATATTTTCTGTTAAAAGGATTATTTTGGTGGAAGACTTTTTCGTGTATGAGTTCGATATTCTTAATCTGAATTTCTTTTTCACTAAACTACATAATGTGGTTTGCATTAAGTAATTCATTCCAAAAATATATAAATTTCCTAAATGTTGATTTCTTAATCTACAAGAATATATATTAGAATGCAATATTTTTCTTTGGAAAGAAAAGGGAAAGAAGTATATTTATAGTCTCTCTTCCAGCTGATTCAGCTGGTTCCTCTTGCTCAGCTGATTCTCATGCTCCGATACCAATTGTTGGTCCCAAGACGGATACCTTGGTGTAGAGGGGGGGGTGAATACACCAAGGTTTAAAATTTTTCCAAGTTAAAACTCTTTTCGGAGAGTCTGATGTGTTCGATCCAGCTGGATGGCAGCTTGATTGACACAGCTGGCTGAGTGAGTGTGTGTGCGGAAGTTGGTGGGTTTGGAAAGTCCGTCTGTTGCTTCAAATCATATTGCAAAGCTCTGTTTCACTTTTCAATTAGTCAGTTTATGCAGCTTGAAATGTATGCTTGAGAGGTTAGCTAAAATGCATAAAACAAAACGATAAAGAACAGAGCAATTTTAACGTGGTTCGGGTAACACCTCCTACGTCCACGACCAGGTTCACTGGTAATTCACTACCACTTGGTTTCCAAGTACCAAGCAACTTCACAACTCTAACCCGAGCTGTGTTCCGACAGTTTGCGGGCACTGTCAAGCCTACACCTTCAGTTTCCGGGTAATGAAGAACCTAACCACTCGAATTACACGCTTCGAGCAAGCGTACCTTTACCTAACCTTTCTGGGTTTGGGTTTGGGTATGGGTTTTCCAACTATGAACGAGTTCTTACAATGAAGAACAAAGGATATGTGAACTCGTTCAAACTAGGCTTAAGATGTTTCTTTTCTGATCTATTCTGCCTATGACTGAACATGTGAACAACTAAGAACACAGATGACTGGCTGAGTGTTCTTGAAAGATTTGGCTATGAAGATCGTTGTTCATTTTTCTGTTTGCTCTTTTTATTTCATCAGTCGTCTCATCGGTTCCTCTCACTTTCTTCAATGGTGAGGAGATATATATAGGTGGAGATTCAAACTAGCCGTTGGAAGGGAGCCGTTCGAATCTTACCTATTCTTATTGACTTCTGGCCTTTAACCTACGAAGTAGGTTTGCATCTGCAGAAGCTATTTCTTCTCTGATTTGACCGCGTCAGACAAGATCTTCTGACATCGGGATCTTGTCTTAAGAAGGTCTTCATCTTCGAGCTGCTAAGCGTCTTTGCTGTGTCTTCAGCGTCTTGGACTCTGCTGTGTTTTGACTCTGAGCTGTGTCTTAGACCTGAGCTGTATCATTATCCTGAGCTGTGGCTTCAACCTGAGCTGTGTCATTAACCTGAGCTGTCTTAGACCTGAGCTGTGTCATTGACACTAAGCTGGGTCCTTTACACTGAGCTGGGTTTCCGTCACTGAGTTGGGTCTTGATACTGCTGGGTCTTTGACTCTGCTTGGTCTTGCTATGCTAAGTCTGTTCTGCTGAATACCTAGGCTGGGTCCAACTTAGCTGTCTTCAGCTGCTCTACCTGTAAACTAAGAAACTCTATAAGCTCAAACAGGTGAGCTGAAAAACGCTTTAGGCTTTGTGCAATCATCTACTCGGTTGGGGTCAGCTGGGTTTTGATATCAAATCAAAACTCTATTAATTTTCCCAACAGTTCAATATTGAGCGCAAATATCATATATTTTCACAACGTTTGGCGACTTTTGTAACAATGTCGTAACATTTAAAATTTGAATAAATTTATTCACAATGTTTTAATATTTTTGCATTAATAATTGCGCAAAAAGGTTGTCTAATGATGATCCATGCCGTGTGACCGTGTCGGTCTCAAGAAAATGATATCCATGCCATTCTTATTGCCAATTGAAGATGATGGGAATGTACTTTCGAATTCCATGAACATTGTAAGAAACTGAAATATTATGTATAAATTTATCAAGTTTTAAACCTTATAATATTATTGCAAAATCAATCAAACATTGTGACAATATATGATATTTTCCCTTGACCGAATCCTTAATACCACAATCTAAGCATTAATAAATTTCTTAATTGGATTATTTCTCCACATACTTCTGTCTCAATAATTTAGATTGTTGTGGTTCATTATTATGTCATAGAACTATATACAGAAGTTAGGAGATGGAACTATTAATAAATAATGAATTCGACAATTAGTTTTCCACGTGTTATGTATGTGCAAGAATATTTTCACTCCAACCATTTTGCTAGGGTGGAGTAGCTTTAAATATGGAGTTTGGCACATTGCAATTTTGAAACTTAAAAATTTTGCCTGCGTGGCCAAAAACATTGGCTATTTGCATAAATGTTTGGATAAAGCAAACGGATTTATTTCACATCAATTATTCAAACGCTCAACCTATACTAGTTTAGTTTATTCACCTTTTTTTATGTAAAATAGCTCATAGTAATCACAAGTCTATTAGACCGAGGGGCTTAAGCGTAATTACAGAGAGTAAAATTGACACTGAGACATCTTAATCACACACAGACAACACTTAATAAAAATATATAGTTGTATCTTGTGGGCGTATATTTCTAAATATGGTTCATTATCAATTAATGTACGAATTCTGATCCAAAAATGGTATGACGACGGAGAAAATAACGTGACACAAAAATTCAGAACCTACTAACAAATTTAAATTTCTTCATTTGATATTAATACTTGTATAAAGAGTTATTCTAACAAAATTAATTTTTGAATTTCTTTTGTGATAAAAATATCTAGCTATTCGAGTGTGTTTCAGATAATCTTATTTTAATGCAATAATTCACAAACATAAGAGAAATTTTAGAGGTACAAACATAAGAAATAAGCCACATTGGGTAAAACAGATTTAAATTAAAAATGTTAAGTAAAATTCAACAATTAAGTCGGGATTGGAGTTATGTTTGTGTTGAAATTGAAAAAAAGAAAAAGTAAAATTCAATGTTAGGATAATAACCAGAATAATCGAAGCATATCTTATCATACCTAACCGATGGGGGGTGGGGGGGTCAACGGTGCAGGAGAGAGAGAGAGAGAGAGTTTTGGATAAATGTTGAGGGAGGGGAGGGGAGGAGATTTTATCCAGTGCACCTCGAAATTGTCGCCAAAGCTCTACATATTGGTGGGCCCGCTTAAAATGGTTGTACTCCAAGTCTCCAACACCAAACCCCAACCCCAAGTGCTTCTTCTGTTTGGACCAAATAACCACGTGGCCAAATGCCTTATTTGCTGTGGACTCGGTTCGCTATGTGGCCTGCCCTAGTCTTAGGCAATCCTCACATTTCTTTTGCTCTCTTCTTTAATAATAATAATAATATATTATTATTAATAACTAGTAAGTAGTCCGTCGAGATTCGACGGGAAATAATTTTATGTTTTAATTTACGTGTATATATTTTAAAAATAATTTTATATTTTATTTAAAAGTTATGATATTGTTCGGGTTAATTATTAATCAAACTTAGAAAATTAATTTTATTTCACGTATCTAAATTTATTATTAGGAATGACAATGGATCGGATATATTCATTCATTATGTATTTTCTAAATCTAAATTTGTTTAGAATTTTTCTACATGTTCGTCCTAATCTCGGTTAGAATAGTGACTTTACTGTACACACGCGTCTCAAATCCGTTGAGTAATACTCGATAAAAATATGAACACTCCAAGTAAAATTAATTAAAATTAGTAAAAATCCTTCTTTTTATATTATTTGAACCACCTCGTTGGTTTATGCTAAATTACTCGATAAAAATATAAACAAAGTTAATATTAATTAAAATTTGTAAAATTCTTCTTTTTAAGTATATTTGAACCGTTTCGTTGGTTCATGCTAAATCGATATCTAATCTTTGCCAAAATGCGAAAAAAAATATTTACATCTTCAAAGTAATATTAATTAAAATTAGTAAAAATAATTTTTTCTATGTTATTTGAACCGTCTCGTTGGTTTATGCTAAATTACTCGATAAAAATCTAAACAATTTAATATTAATTAAAATTAGTAAAAATCCTTCTTTTTAAGTATATTTGAACCGTCTCGTTAGTTCATGTTAAATCGATATCTCTAATCTTTGCCAAAATGCGGAAAAAAATAATTTACATCTTCAAGTTTTTATTTTCTTTAGCTACCTATCCCACATTTGATTCAATGTATATATTTTCTAGAAAGCACTAATCGAAGTTTTTAGAAAAACATGAATGAAAAATGAAAAGGATTCTATATAGACATATTGATTAAATATATTTATTTAGTCTTCATAGGGATTTTCATTTACAAATTTTCTATGGATTATTATATGAATTAATAATGTATAAAATAAGGATTTATAAGAATGCATTCCGATAATAAACAAATCAAGATTAAACACAATAATATTTAGTTTGGCACAATTCAATCATAGCCCTACATGCTACATTGAGATTTGAGATAGAATACAAGCTTCGTATATGCATGTTACATTGAGTTTTAGCCCAAAAACGAGATTTTAATTCATGCCCAACTTCACTTTTTCTACTCTTCTGTTTTTCTTTATTTTTTTTTATTAAAGTTCAAAAGAACAGCTGGGTGCATTGCACGATTATTGATAAAATGATAAATTTATATCGGCAAAGTATAATTATGTCAATATATATTTCGCTTTGCCGATATAAATTCGTACTTTTACCGATAATCGTGTAATGCACTTAGTACCAGTATAACTTACCTTTCTTTTTTTTTTTTTGATAATATTCTACAATTCAATCCAATTACTTGACTTTTGATGGACTGTAAGACTTACGTACTTGTAATTATAAGTTGGCCTTTTTGTTAGTTATACCATTCCATTGGGCATATGTAATTTCTTTTTCTACGGCGAAAGACAAATTAAAACAATTATCAGATTGTCCAACGACAACGCTAACTTTAAACATCTATTACTAATACGAAAATAAAGCTGCCCCATCCACGGTGCTCAAAATAAAGCTGCCCCATTCAAGGTGCTCCGTTCAGATTTTCATTTATTCTGGTAATTTGTCTAATTTTAATTCATATATATTCTAATTTTTATTTTTATTAATTTCATATTCTTGAAATATCACATGTTTATCTATTAATCACATCTTATATTTATCTTTCCCTCTATTTAATTAATTTCTTCTATTATACATATTAAAATAATAACAATTTCGTAATGCATTCTTATAAACTCTTATTTTATACATTCTTAATTCATATATAATAATCTATAGAAAATTTGTATATGAAAATCCCTATGAAGACTAAATAAATATAGAGGTCCAAATAATTTGGTACCAAAATTTAAAGAGGATAAGTTTTTTAACCCTAAACTTAAAACTACAAGTTTTCTATACCAAAATTGATTAAAAGACTAAAATACCCTTTACTATTTTAAATTTTGTCTCTCTCTCCACCTATCGGTCCCCCACCACAAACCCACATTCTCTCTCTTATCTCTCTCGACCGAAACCACGAAGAAGAAGAAGCACGCTCTCGACGGAAGACTTGCGGGCACGATGAGTTCGTCCGAGACACAATCTAACCACGATGGAGAGGCGTCGTCGTCGCCGGCGCATCACGAAGAGGAAGAGTTCCTAAACGAGCCGCCGGTTAGTGCGCCCTAATTTTCGAAATAAATTGAAATTTTTTGGCAAATTTCGATGTTTAATTCATGGGTATTCATGCTAAAGTTAAGTTGCGAAGAAATGTACATGTTCTATGCGTTTAAATGTTGATTTTTGGTGTGAATTTGGGCTGAATTTATATGGGCACGATGGGGGCACGATGGGATTGGGGGCGATGGTGTTGGGGTCGATGGGGTGGGCACGATGGGCACGATGGGGTTGGGGGCGATGGGGTTGGGGTCGATGGGCGGGGGCGATGGGTGGCACGAAGGGGGTTTGGGGGCGATGGGGGGTTGGGGTCGATGGGCGGGGGCGATGTCTGGGGGCGATGGGGCTGGACACGATGGGGCTGGACACGATGGCTGGGGGCGATGGCAGTCCATCGTGACTTTGCCATCGTGCCCAGACAGGCCGGTATTTTTTTTTGTGTTTTGTCTTGTTTTTTTGAATTTGCTCGTGAATTTATTGCTTATGGTTGCCCGTTTTGTTATTGTAGGAGGGTTGTGTATGGAAAAGGCCCGCGTTACGGGCTGTGACACGTGGAATCAATTTGTATATGCGTTGTGATGTGTTTAAAGAGATACTTTCCACGCTGCGTCGCATTGGCGGGCCTAGACACGGAGAGCGTGAGATAGAGCACTTTACCACCGGGGTCGTGGGCGATCGATTAGAGTTAGGCGGACGGGCGGTCTTCCGGTGCCCTTCACCACCTTATAGCCCGACAGCTGCAGGGCGACCACATACCCCCGCATGAGTCCTGGTTTCAGCTCGGGGGTCGGACCGTCCGTTTTACACCCCGTGATTATGCCCTAATCACGGGACTTCACTTTGGAAACACGGAGTTCGACACTACTGAGACTCACCTGATCCGTCCTGACAGTTTATATCACCGGCATTTTCATGCCAAAGAAACAAAGGTGAGCGAGCTGCGCAACAAGTTCAAGGAACGCAAGTTAGGAGATGAAATGGAAGATTATTTGAAGGCCGCGAACTTGTTGGTTTACTACTACTTTCTCTTGTGCCGGGACAAGATGTCGGTCGAGTCGGGCATGGGCACCGGTAGAGGACTTTGAGCGATGGGGACGGTGCTCGGGGTGCTTACACGTACCAGGTGTTGACTCACTACATCGACACCGTGGCTCTTACTCCCAGACAGGAAGAGATTGACTACCACTTCTACGGTCCAGTCTGGGTCCTGCAGCTTTGGATGTACGAGGCATTTATCGTTTGGGACCTTCTTGCGGAATGAGAGATGAAGTGATCGCCGCCCGATGCTTGATGTGGGAGACGGGCACTGTGAAGGCGGACTTCACTACCTTTTTTGACCAACCGGTACGTAAATCACTTTATTTTTTATGAATTTTTTAAAATTTCAAAATTTTATCGATATATAATTGTTATTTTATACGTATTTCATTACAGCTCGAAATGAATGATGTCCCGTTGGTCCCGATGGAGGAAGAGGAAGCCGAGTACTACTTCCTTAGCTTTGAGAACGGGGATCCGTTTGATGTGGTGTACCCGAAGCCGGTCCGAATTACTGGTCGGGGTAGGGCAGAGGTTGTGTTTGCGGGGCCCATCAAGAATAAGGGCAAGATCAAAGTTACGACAATGGAGAAGATGAAGGCGACCTTTGGAAAGGTGTCGAAGCGTCACCGAGAGAGTAGTCCTCTCACCCGTCCTCGGACGACAGAGCGAGTGTACCGGGGAGAGGCGGAGGACAGGGTGTGTTGTTTGCGCGGACGGCCTTGTCCGGAACACGAAGTCGATCGACGACGTCGTCGATCGCCGGTTGAAGGCGATCTTGCACGACGACTCAAGCACGTGCTCCTTGCTCGAGTAGCTGATGGGGTCTTCATTAAGATCGTGGACTACTTCGGTCCTAGACGGAGGTGGAGTTATCGGCAAAGACTCTGCGACTAGCAACAGGTCGCGGCGTGACCGCCCCCGCCACTCCGCCGCCGCAGCCCTAGTCACCACTGCGGCTAGCCACGGTCTCGGCGTGACCGGCCCCGCCACTCCGCCGCCGCAGCCCTAGTCACCACTCTGCGGCTAGCCACGGGTCTCGGCGTGACCGGCCCCGCCACTCCGCCGCCGCAGCCCTAGTCACCACTGCGCGGCTAGCCGCGTGTCTCGCCGTGACCAGCCACGCCACTCCGCTGCTGCTACTACTAGCTACCACGACTTCGAGGTGGATCGTGATCGAGCAGGAGATCTGCTACACCACCAGCCCTTCCAGCAGCCTCTGCTTCCTACAGACCTCACCCAGCAGTTTGCAGCAGCGCTTTCAGAGTTGGCCAGCTTCGAGAGAGAAGAGGAGGAGCAGGGTGAGTTTGGTGAGAGTAGTCCTCCTCCGAGACACCCTAGGCCGTCTGCTGCACTACGTACGCCATATGTTGGTGAGACGCCCAGCTCTCGTGCACGGATCGGTCCGGCCAGCACGGCCTTCAGACATATGGGCGACAACACTGTCTGCGTGATAAAAGAGATTGACCACACGGTGACGCAGGCATTTTTCGACCTTGTGGAGAATGTGGACGAGTGCTTCACTGCAGAGGTAACATTTCTTGCAATTTAACGTCTTCACATATTTAAATTATTTACATTGATTTATATATCGTCATGTAATGTAAATTTTTTGAATACAGGTCATGGATTTGTACGTGCTTTCTTCACTAGGTGTAAGCGGCGAAGGGGGTTGCGGGGAGTTGGTGCGGTTGACCACTATTGTTCAAGGGTCTACGTTTTTTGTAAGTTTTTGTTTGACTTTTATTTGTTGTATTAGTTGGTTTACAAAAAAATATTTTTAACTTGTTTTACTTTTTTAGGCAATCGATGCTTAAAGAGTTCCACGAGCTAAGTCCAAAGGGCAACCAAGTGAAGGGAAACAAATGGATATTGCCACAACCTATACTGGATCTCTTTCATGGCATGGACACACCGAACGGGATCCCGTGGTTAAACTGCAACACAGTAAGTGATGTTAAATTGATTATAAGTTGCTTTTTCTTTCAAATTGTCAGTATTCTTGATTTGCAGTTGTACTAATATTTGTTATTTGAATAGATTATTGCCTTTTGTTGTCTTGATGAGCATTGGGTCACTGCGAAGATCAAAATAGATGATTGGTGCATCGAATTGTATGACTCATTGTCACACCAACATGATGCCAATAAATCTCCTCGGATAAAGCGAGATGAGGCCCTCACTTGTCTCGTTCCTAGGCTACTAACTCGGGGAATTCTTGGATGAATAACCCCGCAAGACAAGAAGAGAAGACTTCATGCCATTGATCATAATGCCACCTAGTGAGCAGTTCGCCCAGACCGATGGGGTCAGTTGCGGTCCTTTTTGTTGCATGTATCTAGATCGTATGGTGTCCAAACATCCAACAAAAAGGCATACAAGGAATATTGATGTGAGATACATTAGGAGCTATCGTAAAGAGATAGGTGCTAGGATATTTAGCTTGTCTTTTGATTTGTGATTTTTTGTACGATTGACCATGCCACTCTTATTTATAATATGTGGTTCATTTGTCCTAATTTTATTTATTTGTTGAGCTTCTGTTGTGTTTAGAAATTGGAAAATGTAAAAAACAGGGCCGAAGCCCATCGCCCCCATCGTGCCCATCGCCCCCATCATGCCCATCGTGCCCATCGCCCCCATCGTGCCCATCGCCTCCATCGCCCCCATCGTGCCCATCGCCCCCATCGTGCCCATCGCCCCATCGTGCTCACGATGAAGTCCCCATCGTCCCCAGAAGAACAGGCATCGATAAGTATTTTTAATACCTTAATGTTATTCCATAGTATTTTTTATATCATATAAATACTTTTTTATACCTTACATACATACTTATGATCAATCTGAATGTTTTTTGCAACATCGATCATATACAACATATAATTTGAGAATTTGAAGTAAATATTCATTGAGATCCTTTTCATTCTTAAGATATGATATGATTCATAATCATATTAAAGACTACATTTAAATTATTTCAAATGTTCGTTTTTACTTATGAAATTCTTAAATAAGCAATTACAAATCAATATATCAGCACCACATCAACATAAAGTCCAAAAATGTCTATAAAATCAAAATTTCTTGAGGGGCGATGGGACATGCATCGTGAGGGCGATGGGCACGATGGGCACGATGGGGGTGATGGGCACGATGGGGGCGATGGGCACGATGGGGGCGATGGGCACGATGGGGGCGATGGGGGCGATGGGCACGATGGGGGCGATGGGGGTGATGGGGGCGATGGGGGCGATGGGCACGACGGGGGCGATGGGCACGATGGGGGCGATGGGGGCGATGGGCACGATGGGGGTGATGGGGGCGATGGGGTCTCCCAATCGTGGGCGATGGGCGCGATGGGCAGGCTCGTGTACCCCGCCGAGGCGGGTGAGCCGCCGAATCTAAACACAATAGAAGCTCAACAAATAAATAAAATTAGTATAAATGAACCACATATTATAAATAAGAGTGGCATTGTCAATCGTGCAAAAAATCATAAATCACAAGTGCATCGGACATTTTCTGATTGTGTGTTCTTCACTACCACAATTGCTGCATTTTTTCTTTCGTCGCCGTCTCGACTCGATGGTTCTCACTCCGGGGAATATTTATATCGACATCTAAAGCGAGTGGTTCGGTGCAATTCTTTCTATTGTGGCCGGTCCCCTTACACTTAGAGCATTTTTGGCTACGGCGTGTTGTGGGCGCACCTTCAACTGCTGAACGAACACGCTGTGTCCTCGGACGGCCGGCTTGACGAACTCCCACCGGTGGCAAGCAAACGATTCTTGCAATATCAGGCGGGACATTCCACTCCTCGGGATGTGGTACCGGCCTAATGGATTCTCTGTAAGTCTCGCGCAAGTCGTGTTGCTTGTAATACCGACTTACGAAATCAAACAAATTGACAGTGTTTCCTTGGGTCCTGTAACGAACAAAAGTTAGAAATATTGAGCCATGAAAATACAAAGGTAATACCGACTTACGAAATCAAACAAATTTACGCTTGTACATACCTGAGGGCGGCAGCTGCATGACGACATGGCATCTTATCCTGATCGAACTCACGACACTCACATGTCCAATTCCCAAGGTCCACCTCGAAGACCATCTTCTTGTCTTTCACTTTATAAACATTGTCAGTGGTAGGTTGAGCAACGAGCTGATGACTTGCTTCCACTGTCACAGCAAGCTTGTTGAAGGCCTCGAGTGTAATCTCATGCTCTCTCTCCCTAGCTAATGCCCTCTTCTCGTCGAACCATTTCTCGACAATGCAACGATACACCTCAAGTAACGAGCAAATAGGTAAACGTCTAGCCCACAGTAGCCTAGAGTTCAAGCTTTCGGCGGCATTGGAGGTCATGAAACTGTACCGTCGAACTGGGCAATGCGACCTAGACCACCTATGAACACCAATTTCGGAAAGTCGTGTGTGAGCACCCTCACATGAAGCTTTCAAGGCAGAAAAATTCTTCTCGAACTCTTCAACACGATAAGCATACGCTGCATTTTGGAAGATGGCAAGAGCTCGACGGCCGTATCGCGTCAGATTCTTCTGCATGTGGTGAAAGCACAATCCGTGCGCTGCAGTCGGATAGATGGCTTTCACGGCATTTGCAATGCTCTTATGTTGGTCAGAGACGATCAACAACTCATCCGGAGGGTCGAAACACCGCGCGATTTGAAAGAAACCAAGTCCACGACTCATCGTTCTCTATCGGACCAATTCCAATAGCTATAGGAAAGAGCTGTTCATTCCCATCTTTGCTAACAGCGACAAAAAGAACTCCCTTGTTCCTTCCCTTAAGATGGGTCCCGTCCAACACAATCACTGGCCTCAGATAGCGCTCGAAGGCACGAATACACTGTCCTAAGGCGAGAAACATGTGACAAAATACTCCCTCACTACCGATCCGCATGTTGTACTCGCACAGGGATTACGCCGCCTCAAAAATGTAGATACGACGGGACCATATGATACGACTTGTCAAAGTCTCCGTATGTCTTCTCTATCGCTATATTCCTCGTTTCTAGAGCGAGGCCGTACAACATGTGAACACCAAACTCTCTCGCGCATCTCTTCCATCATCTCTCTCGCTTCAAATACACACCCTCGCAAACCAACCTACGAGCAAAGTACACGGCCGCAACTTTAGCGCCACCGTCCGCTCGGGCGAAGACGGATCACGTTCAAGTGGTGTGTGATCCAAAGTCAACTTCGTAATGTACCAAATCGAGTCGCCCTCATCTTTTGGCCCCCGAGCACACAACCTAAACGTGCAATTATTCCTACCGTGCGAGAGAAAGACTATACGATTTACGGCGGAACGATCAATGACGTACTCTAGCATGTGCTCCAGGTGATACATTCCCACGCCCATCTTCAATTCATACTTGACCGAAACGTAGCCCCCACTACAAGTTGACTAGTGAACGGTCCGGGCTGCTCAACCCACCCAAGTGGCGGTCGTTGTCACACTCGACCGATGGAATGCTCCAGTGCCTAGGCCAGTCTGCGTAGTTCATCATCATCACGACCCGTCCGATGCTCGGATGTGAAATTACGGTGCCCGAAGATCCTGTTTACTTGTTCGCCGTCCCAATCCAAGCAAGAAACTCGCAGTCACAGATTCAATTATATTCTTACGGCGTTCATCTTCTTCGTCGTCGGAGATGTGAGCACCCTCTGCTTCTAGTGGCATTCTATCATCATCATCCTTAAATAGATCACGTCGTCCACTGCCTTCCACGTACACCTCGTGGCAAAAATACCGTCTCTTTCAAAGACATAAACCATCGGATCCGACCTTTTCTCTTGCACTAGCAATCGAAGTAAATCTGTATCACTATTTAATAAAACTCTACATCTCGCTCCCATCCTCAAAACAATTAAATAGGATAGCACATACTCGGAATCTCTTCGACCACACAAAGCATCTTTAATCGTATTCATGAGATGATCTCGATCATCATTCGTATCGTCCATGCGCACAACAACAAGACTCCCGCCTAAGTAAGCCAATCCCTCCCACTCGACCTCCAAAATGTACAATAACACGCCGCCGCCCCATCTAAAAATCAAAGAAAGAAGAGAGATTAGGGTTACAATACGAAAAACGTAAATTTACATCACAAGCGCCGGGGCACGATGGTCATCGAGTTGGCCATCGTGCCCATCGTGCCCATCGTGTCCATCGTGGGCACGATCGTGGGCACGATCGTGGCACGATCGTGCCTTCTACATCGTGCCATCGTGGGGAGAAACCCTTCGCCCCCGACAGAAAAAAAATTCATAGTTTCCAACCCCTTACAAATCACACAAGGCGAGTTATTTCAACTATTTTTTCTCCTAAACATATTACTAAACTTCAAGTTATATTCGAATTTAAACAAATATCACTTAACATCTACATATTCCATGCAAATCGAAGACAATTTTGGGACACGATGGTCAAGGCACGATCGTGTTTACTTGGTCACGATCGTGCCTTGCCATCGTGAGTTAAATAACACGCACTAGTATATGCTTTTCGGACGGAGATTTCGGGTGTATACCTTCTTTTATGAAGCCAGAAACGCGATGCCGGCTTTTCTTGATATCTTTTTCTTCTTTGAATTCACGTTTCGATAGATTGGAGTAGCTTTTTTCTCTTCTTTTTCTTCTTCTTTCTTTTTAGGGTTTTGTGGTTTTTGGTGTTTTCAATTGTAGTGTTGTGATGAATTCGAACCTAACTAGGAGTTCTAAACCTTGTCAACAACCTCTCTTACGCAAACTTTAATGAACTACCTTCATTAAATCCTAGTTTCATCCGAAAATCTTCAGAGAATCGGATTTGGTAGGGTTCAATAAATGAAACCCTAGTTTCATCCGAAAATCTTCAGAGAATCGGATTTGGTAGGGTTCAATAAATGAAACGCGACAGAATCTGTATTAAATATTACTTTCCATCGTGTCCAATAGCACCATCGTGTCCATCCATCGTGTCCACCCATCGTGCCCAGCCATCGTGTCCAGTGGCCCCATCGTGTCCTCCCATCGTGTCCTCCCATCGTGTCCAGAAGAAATCTGGCCGACGACGGGAGAGAATTCAGAGAGATTGAGGTTGTTTTTTCAGATTTTTTTTTTTAATTCATAGGTGTATTATTTATTTATTACTTTTTGTAAAAGGGAGGGCACTTTAGTCTTTTAAATGATTTTGGTATAGAAAACTTATACTTTTATGAATGAGGTTAAAAAACTTATGCTTATTAAGTTTTGGTATTTTTTCGTCCAATTTCTCATAAATATATTTAGTCAACATGTCTACATTGAATCCTTTTCATTTTTCATTCATGTTTTTCTAAAAACTTCGATTAGTGCTTTATAGAAAATATATACATTGAATCAAATGTGGGACATGTAGCTAAGGAAAATAACAAAGAAACTTAAAGATGTAACATATTTTTTTTTCCGTATTTTGGCAACTATTAGAGATATCGATTTAACATGAACTAACGAGACGGTTCAAATATACTTAAAAGAAGGATTTTTACTAATTTTAATTAATATTAACTTTGTTTAGATTTTTATCGAGTAATTTAGCATAAACCAACGAGACAGTTCAAATAATATGGAAAGAATGATTTTTACTAATTTTAATTAATATTACTTTGAAGATGTAAACATTTTTTTCAGCATTTTGGCAAAGATTAGAGATATCGATTTAGCATGAACCAACGATACGGATCAAATATACTTAAAAAGAAGATTTTTTACAAATTTTAATTAATATTAACTTTTTTAGATTTTTATCGAGTAATTTAGCATAAACCAACGAGACGGTTCAAATAACATAGAAAGAAGGAGTTTTACTAATTTTAATTAATTTTACTTGGAGTGTTTATATTTTTATCGAGTTTACTCAACGGATTTGAGACGAGTATGTACAGTAAAGTCACTATTTTAACCGAAATTAGGACGAACATGTAGAAAAATTCTAAATAAATTTAGATTTAAAAAAAAATATAATGAATGAGTATACCCGATCCATTATCATTCCTAATTATAAATTTAGATACGTGAAATAATTAATTTTCTAAGTTTGATTAATAATTAACGTGAATAATATCACAACTTTTAAATAAGATATAAAATTATTTTTAAAATATATACATATAAATTAAAACATAAAATTATTTCCCGTCGAAATTTCGACGGGCTACTTACTAGTTAAAAATTAAACTCAAAACCAACCTTCATATTTTCCAAGTTTTAAAACTTTAAATTTTGTGTGTCGATCTCATCACACACGCAAGTCAAATGAGTTTTATAACTACTCGCGTCTCGATTATTTTAGCTTTGATTATAAATTATAGTAATATAATAAAGCTTACACACACCCTGCGTCAGCACCTATTTCAATTTCAACACTTATAAAAATTAATTTATTCTCAAAATCTATGTACATATTATAAAAGAATTTTGTTTAGTAAAACTTAGTTTGCCTATACTATCACAAATAGATGTATTTTTAAAAAAACTAGTAAGTAGCCCGTCGAAATTCGACGGAAAATAATTTTATGTTTAATTTGTATATATATATATATATTTTTTTAAATAATTTTATATCTTATTTAAAAGTTGTTATATTGTTCGCGTTAAATATTAATCAAACTTATAAAATTAATTTATTTCACGTATCTAAATTTATAATTAAGAATGATAATGGATCGGGTATACTCAATCATTATGTATTTTCTAAATCTAAATTTGTTATTAATTTTTCTACATGTTCGTCCTAATCTCGGTTAAAATAGTGACTTTACTGTACATACTGGTTTCAAATCTGTTGAGTAATACTCGGTAAAAATATGAACATCCCAAGTAAAATTAATTAAAATTAGTAAAAATTCTTCTTTCTATATTATTTGAACCGTCTTGTTGGTTTATGCTAAATTACTCGATAAAAATCTAAACAATGTTAATATTAATTAAAAATTTGTAAAAAATATTCTTTTTAAGTTTATTTGAATTGTCTCGTTGGTTTATGCTAAATCGATATATCTAATTTTTGCCAAAATGCGGAAAAAAAAATATTTACATCTTCAAAATAATATTAATTAAAATTAGTAAAAATCATTCTTTCTATGTTATTTGAACCGTCTCGTTGGTTTATGCTAAATTACTCGATAAAAATATAAACAAAGTTAATTTTAGTTAAAATTTGTAAAAATCCTTCCTTTTAAGTATTTTTGAATCGTCTCGTTAGTTCATGTTAAATCGATATCTCTAATCTTTGCCAAAATGCGGAAAAAAATATGTTTACATCTTCAAGTTTTTTTGTTCTTTTCTTTAGCTACCTATCCCATATTTGATTCAATGTATATATTTTATAGTCGAATTTTTAGAAAAACATGAATGAAAAATAAAAAGGATTCCATATAGACATGTTGATTAAATATATTTAGTCTTCATAGGGATTTTCATTTACAAATTTTCTATAGATTGTTATATATGAATTAAGAATGTATAAAATAAGGGTTTATAAGAATGCATTCCGAAATTGTTATTATTTTAAAAATGGATAATAGTAAAATTAGTAAAAATCATTCTTTCTATGTTATTTGAACCGTATCGTTGGTTTATGCTAAATTACTCGATAAAAATATAAATAAAGTTAATATTAATTAAAATTAGTAAAAATCCTTCTTTTTAAGTATATTTGAACCGTCTCGTTAGTTCATGTTAAATCGATATTTCTAATCTTTGTCAAAATACGGAAAAAAATATGTTTACATCTTCTAGTTTTTTTGTTCTTTTCTTTACATACCTATCCCACATTAGATTCAATGTATATATTTTATAGAAAGCACTAATCGATTTTATAGAAAAACATGAATGAAAAATAAAAAGCATTCCATATAGACACATTGATTAAATATATTTATTTAGTCTTCATAGGGATTTTCATATACAAATTTTCTATAGATTATTATATATGAATTAAGAATGTATAAAATAAGAGTTTATAAGAATGCATTCCGAAATTGTTATTATTTTAATATGGATAATAGAAGAAATTAATTAAATAGAGGGAAAGATAAATATGAGATGTGATTAATAGATAAACATGTGATATTTCAAGAATATGAAATTAATAAAATTTTAATTAATAAAAATAAAAATAAAAATTAGAATATATATGAATTAAAATTAGACAAATTAGCAGAATAAAGGAAAATCTGAACGGAGCACCGTGGATGAAGCACCTTTATTTTCGTATTAGTAATAGATATTATTATTATTATTATTAAATATTATCTTTTTCTCATTTTAATAGAACGGAGAAGCATATGCTATCTGATATCAAAGCAATTACTTTTTGCATTTACGGCTATGTTGGATATGTGTAAAGAAGTTTGTGTAAGTTCAAGTGTAATTTATATTAGTTGCAAGCGAGCGAAATTTTATCTCGTAAGAATTGAAAGTAGCGGCTGCGGACTCTCATTTTATAAAAGAAAAACATATGTTAATGAAATAAGTTAAGATTTTCAAATGAGGGCTAAAATGTGTTATTAATGAATGAACTTTACAATCTAATTTATGCTGCCCAGTTATATTCTGAAAACAAATAATTTTTTTTCATAATAAATTAAAACATATCAAAGATCAAACAATTTTTTTTTTGTCACGCAATTGGAAACGTTTTATGAACTTTTGAAATTTTTACTATATATATCTAATAATTAGCAAATTAACTCTACGTTTTATCACATTCAAAATCAATCAATTCTCACTTAATCCAGTCGTCATGGTAGAAAAAGTTGTCGTGGCAAATGCACTGCCATAGACTCGTAGTACATTATTTAGATATAAAATAAATAAATATTAAATGAAAAACAATTCTAATTATGTGGCAACTAATTAGAATAAGATCATTTATGGTGATATATTTTATAGTTCAGGTTTGTTTAGATTAAAAAAAAAAGGCCATTATTTTACTCTCCCACGATAGATAATCCAATAAAATACAATTAATTAACATGCAACTGCTATATTTTGATCTATAATGCACTCCCTAATCGCTACTAATTACGTGGAAATGCTCATTTTAAATCTACTTTTTTTCATTTTCGATGTTTTGACTTTGACTATCAACGGAGCCACGACGTTTTTCTCTTTAAGTTTGAAAAAAAAAAAAAATAACAACAACAACGAAAGAAAGAAATTTTAGTTTTCACGTTCAGCCAGACAAAAACTTCATCGTCCAATATTAGAAGAAAAATTAAACTTTAAATACTCCCTAAATCGATTTCACCCCTTTTGCTTATTGAGGGATTATAAATTTCATTTGTCAATTTTTTTTTTGTCAACTTGGAGAGTAGTGACAACGTCATTCCATTAAAATATATTTTTCATGTAATTTTCATTATTACTATGTAAACTCACGTCACCTTCCAGCGTGATACGTCGATTTTCAAATACAACAAAATGTGATTTGGGATAGTCTTGTGACACCGTCTATCACAAATGAGATATTTTTGGAATGTCTTAAACGTTCGGACAATAATTACATATTTTCTTTTTTAATTACTATACGTGTGAATTTACGCCAATTATGAAGATTGTGACTCAAAACATGTTAGATACAATGTCCAAAAATTGAATACCAAAAATATTACGCTTTAGATGCCAGGACATTAGTTTTAGTAAAATTCGTAAACATTGAGACAATATTGCATATTATATTCTTTTTTTAGCAACAATATGTTTACCTTGTTAATATGACTCTCAATAGTATTTTTTTTAACTTATCGTATTGTAGTTGTCTTTTAATTCATGCAGACAAAACGACTCTAAAAAAAAACGGAACGAAGTACATTCAATCCTCAATTTATTGAGAATTAAAATTAGGTATGACGAAATGTTCCATCAAATCAAATTCCTTTACAAGTTGTTGGATATTTGTAACATCCATCCATATATATATTATTAAAACGATTGCGGATTCGAGGCATCCCCTTAATTCGGGGTCCTACGTGGCGCTCTCTCCATTTAGTATTCTTATTTATCTTAAATCCTCAATTTAAGCTTTTTTTATTCATTTTATTATTATATTTAACATTTAATAGATGGAAAATTTATTTATATGGATTCTCAATAGAAAATACATCTTTGGCACAATATGTATTAGATGCAATTATGGTAATAAATATAGCATGAAAATCTTTTTCAACAAGTAAATAAATTTATAAAAAAATTTACGCAAGGTATGAGTAGGTATTTATATTTCTTTCAATATATATATATATATATATATATATATATATATATATGTAGGTATGTATGTTATGTTCACTTATTATATATATGTGTGTGTGTGTGTGTCGTATGCATAAATGGAAGAAAATAAATAATATAATATATATGATTTACTGTTATTCATTTATTTATTCTATGTATATTTAATATAAATTTTCTCATCCACATTGATTCTTATAAAAATTTCACTCTTAGAGAACATATATAAATACTCACAATCCATGTGTATTTTCTCATTTCACAATTATTCTGCACAACCAATATAATTTGGCAAATTAATTTTTTGGCCAAATAAATAGTTTTATTTTTATTGACAATTTTAATTTATTCAATTATTAAGTTGTCAATATTAATTTGTTTAATTTAACAAATTTTTAAATTGACGTAAATAAAAGAAAATTCTCAAAAATATGTATTCTCAATTATAATTCTTAGATTTGTATATATATACAAGTATGGATAATTATCGAAATTTGACTTTGTGACGAGATGATCAAACGTACACAACAATTAACATCGTATATAATGAAATTTTTAACAGATTGTGAGGTAAAAAAATAAACGTATACAACAATTAACATCGTATATAATGAAATCTTTAATAGATTGTGAGGTAAAAAAATAAACGTACACAACAATTAACATCGTATATAATGAAATCTTTAACAGATTGTGAGGTAAAAACATAGTTTAATTTCTATTGATTTCTTGCAACTAAATAAAGTGAAATAAAATCATAGCAACATTCTTTTTTATCAATTATCGAAATATTATCACTCCAAGTATTAAATTAATTATTTTCAATGTTCATGATTATATATTGCAAAATAATAATAAAAATAAAAATATTTGTTACAGGAAGTACAATAAAATCGATGGAACAACCTTATTGATATATTTTATTTTAATAATGTAGCTTGTTGTCGATTTTCGACGGGATACACACTAATTCAATAAATTCCATTTATAATCATGTCCAAAAAATTGCTACCACGCAAATATTATCCTACATTATTTATTAACTTTGGAAAAAAAAAACACGCAAATGTTGGAGAAGCTTTATTAATTAATTAATTTTTTATTAGTATTTTCTAGTGAGAGGAGTTAGATAAGTAGAGGAGAGGATAAAATATTGGATAATTCGATGATGTTTTTATCGAATATATTCTTTGCGGAGGCAGCCGCAGATTATTAGTGCAGTTATCTTCCACAACCTCACATTACTGCGTGTGGGGTGCCGCTCTAGACGATGATTGTGCGCCTGCAGGTCAAGCCAATAATATTTTGACACGTGTCCACCCCCTTTGGATATTTTCTTTACGACGCGAGCCGGCTAGGCACAACCACCTCAAATTGTTTATATATTCAGAATTAAAAATTCGAAAAATATAACCTATGTTATAAACTATAGAGAAGAGGGAATAAAGTAAAGAGAATAAGAATTTTGTGTATTGAATATGAGGACAAAAGATCTCTATTTATAGTGGTACAGAGAGCTAGGGTTTTAGGGTTTACTTGGTCAACACTCACATCATATATATCTAAAAGATATATTTACAACACTCCCCCTAGATTGACCAATCCCTAAAACAAATGTTGCATCATTAAAACCTTGCTAGAAAAACTCAATGGGACAAAATCTAGTCGAAGGAAAAAGAGTACAACTGCTCCCCCTGAACTTGAGATCATTGTAGATCTTTGAGTCGGCGCATACCGATCTTGTGAACCAACTTTCTGAATGTTGATGTTGGTAATGCCTTCGTGAATAAGTCCGCCAAATTGTCACTTGAGCGAATCTGTTGAATGTTGATATCGCCATTCTTTTGGAGATCGTGTGCGTAGAAAAATATGGGAGAGATATGCTTCGTCCTATCACCTTTGATGTATCATTCCTTGAGTTGCACGATGCAAGCAGCATTGTCATCATACAAAACAGTTGGATTGACCTTTGATGAAGCTAATCCGCATGACTCTTGGATATGACTCGTCATATTTCTCAACCACACACACTTTCGACTTGCTTCATGGATTGCAATAATTTCAGAATGATTTGAAAATGTTGCAGTCAAGGTTTGCTTCACAGACTTCCAAGATATAGCAGTTCCACCACATGTGAAAACGTAGCCAGTTTATGACTTGGCTTTATATGGATCGGATAAATATCCTGCATCTGCATATCCCACTAGAGAATTATTAGAATTCTCTGAATAATATAATCCAAGGTCAACAGTACCTTTTAGATAACGTAGAATGTGTTTAACACCATTCCAATGTCTCAAAGTGGGAGCAGAGCTATATCTTGCAAGAAGATTTACAGAAAAAACTATATCTGGTCTAGTATAATTAGCCAAATAAGTCAATGCTCCAATTGCACTTAGATATGATACTTCAGGACCAAGTATCGTTTCACCATCTTCAATAGGTCGAAATGGATCTTTAGTTGTATCAAGAGATCTAACGACCGTTGGTGATGCTAATGGATGTGCATTATCCATGTAAAAGCATTTTAACACTTTTTCTGTATATGTAGATTGATGAATAAACGTTCCTTTCCGAATACGTTCAATTTGCAAACCAAGACAAAATTTTGTCTTTCCCAAATCTTTCATCTCAAATTCTTTCTTCAAATATTCAGTAGTTTTATTGAGCTCTTCAGGAGTCCCAATTAAATTCAAATCATCAACATAAACTGCTATAATTGCAAATCTATTTTCAGTTTTCTTTATGAAAACACACTGGCAGATATCATCATTCTTGTATCTACAAAAGCATCAGAAAGTTGATTTGTAATTTTTTGCAAGTGAATTATCTTTTCAACTTCTTGTTCACATTGATTAGTTCAGGATTCAAAATATGACAAACTTTTTTCATTCCAAAAAATTTCCCTGTGCTTTTCTGGATGTAGATTTGTTCCACCTAATGTTGGAAATGTCATTACATCAAAATGACAATATGCAAGACGTGCAGTAAATAAATCACTCGTTAAAGGTTCAAGATACCTTATAATCGACGGTGAATCAAATCCAACATATATCCCAAGCCTTCGTTGGGGACCCATTTTTGTTCGTTGTGGGGGTGCAATTGGAACTTGAACCGCGCAACCAAAAGTTTGTAAGTGAAAAACATCAGGTTCTCGACCAAAATAATTTGCATTGGGGAGTATTGATGGTTGACTGTTGGCCTAATACGAACTAATGTTGTTGTAT
Source organism: Agastache rugosa (assembly GCA_031470985.1). Lineage (NCBI taxonomy): Eukaryota > Viridiplantae > Streptophyta > Magnoliopsida > Lamiales > Lamiaceae > Agastache > Agastache rugosa. Next base: position 17,185,842 of record CM062602.1, on the reverse strand, counting down.
GTAATATGGCATGACCGCAAGCAGTAGTTGGGAGTTTTGACTTCATAAGTAATGGTTTAGCAATAAGTTGAAGACGTTTAATAAACGATTCTGCTAAATCATTTTGAGTATGGACATGAGCAACTGAATGTTCAATCTCAATTCCAATAGCCATACAATAATTTTCAAATGCTTGAGATATAAACTCACTAGCATTATCAAGACGAATTTTTTTTATTGAATTGTCTAGGAATTGAGCTCTTAATTTTATAATTTGAGCAAGCAGTCTAGCAAATGCTGCATTTCTAGTAGAAAACAAGCATACATGTGACCATCTAGAAGAAGCATCAATCAATACCATAAAGTATCGAAAAGGTCCACATGGTGGATGTATAGGTCCACATATATCTCCTTGAATTAATCTTTCTAAAAAAGATGGAGATTCAACATCAACCTTTGTATATGATGGTCCCTGAGCTGGGTCTTTGGTGTAGAGGAGGGGGGGTGAATACACCAAATTAAGATAGATTTTTAAAAACTTTTTCAAGTTTAAAACAGAGTTTGTGAGCTCAGTTATGAATCCAGCTGGGCTAATAACTCAGCTGGTGGTGCGGAAAGTGGTGGTTTGAAAACTTAGCTCGATTGCTTAGAAAAACTCAGCTTGAAAATATTCTTTACGTTTTCGACTTAGTCAAACTGTGCAAGTTTATAGACAAAACACAGCTGTCTTTGGGGAGCAGCTGAGTATGCAGATTTGATAAAGATGCAATATGCAAATGGCATTAGTACAATATCTGAAAATAACGAGAAAGTAAATAACACGAGATTTTACGTGGTTCGGAGTAACACCTCCTACGTCCACGACCAGATTCACTGGTAATTCACTACCACTTGGTTTCCAAGTACCAAGCAACTTCACAACTCTAACCTGAGTTGCGTTCCAACAGTTTACGGGCACTGTCAAGCCTAACCTTTCAATTTACGGGTACTGAAAAACCTTACAACCACTTGAATTTCGCGCTTCAAGCAAGCGTAACCTTGACCTAACCTTTCTGGGTGAAGAGGGGTTTGGTTTGGGGTTCCAACTATGAACGAGTTCTTACAATGAAAAACTTAGAGTTAGATGAACTCGTTCGAAATCTAGGCTTAAGATATACAATAATTTCTGCCTAGGAATCAAACGAAAAACTGGATAGTTTCTGGACTAGAAACACTTTAAGATAAAGTGTTATTTGAACTATTTAGAACTGCTTGTAAGCTTTTGAAGGCTTGAAGAATTTAGAGATTGAAAGCTTGTAGAAGGTTTTTCGTATCTGATCCTGAGGTTGAAGACGGGTTTATATAGGTAGAGATTCAAGACTAGCCGTTGGAGGAGCCGTTTGAATCTTACCTACTCTTCTTAAATTCGAAATCTGTCGTTGGCCGTTTCTGCATCTGTCTTCATTAGTGTTACATCCTAGGTTCTGAAGTCTAGGATGCTGATTTGGCAATCCTTTATTGGTCGAAGTATATTGACTTCCTCTGACACCGGGATCTCTGCCTTTGGAGCTGGTTTTTGAATTTAGAGCTAGATTAGGTAAATTGACTTGAAGTGACGTCTTCAGAGTTAGTTTCCTTTGTTCTGTACAGCTGGACCAGCTGTGTTTTGAACTCTGCTCGATTTATCTTCAGCTTAATCCTGCTCTGTTTTGAACTCAGCTCAGCTGGAAAACTCAGCTGATAGTTGACTCCTGCTGTAAACACAGCTGGATCTTCTGCTGTCTTGAGCTTCTGCTGTCTTCCGCTTCCTGAACCTGTAAACTTAGAAAATCTAGAGCTCAAACAGGCGAGCTGGAAAACACTACTTAGGTTGATGCGATCATCTACTCGGTTGGAGAACAGTTGGGTTTTGGTATTAAATGAAAACTTTATAATTTTCCCAACAATTTCCCCCTTTTTGATGATGCCAAAACCTAACTGAGACAACTTATGAAGCTTCCCCCTACAATTTATGAGGGTAAAAAAAAATCAGCAGAAAAGAGTCCAGAGTTCAGAGCCTGGACAAAAAGTAATTGTCATCAGGGTGAGCTTTGAGCAGCAAAGAAAATTGTGTTTTATTAATGTAAGAAATTACAGCATAAAAAGAGAAAAAGAAAGAAAGGAAAAAAAATTCTTCAATTCTTCAATCTTCAATCCCAGCTGGCTGGGTCTTCTCTTCTGCATCCACTGCTTCTTTCTTTTGACTCGTTTCTCCTTCAGCTGATTCCTCTAGCTCAGCAGTTCACCTCTTCTTTGTCTCATTATCTTCTTCCTTTTTTGCATGATCAACAAGGCGGGAGAGACACACCATTGTCTTATTGAGCTGTGCAATTTCCTGAATTGCGTCAGCGATCTTCGTTGTATTATCAGCTATTGCGATGTTTAGTTTGGCTATGCTGCAGTTGTCAGCTCTGAGCAGCAAGGTCTGGAGTCTTGGTGGCTCAGCTGTTGCATTGGCTGGCTCTTCTTCAATAGCATTAGCCTCAGCTGTGATTGCAGACACAACTTCCTTGGCCTGTTTCAGCTGGGGCTGTCCAGCTGAATGCTTGGAGGTATGAGTTGGCACTGGAGATGACATCTTCTGAGTAGGGCACAACTTCATTCCTTGCAATTTGGCTTCTTCAGACTTCATTAGATTGAATGAGAAAGTCTGATTCAGCACTTCAGTTGTGCTTGTGACTCCTTTAAGCATGAGGTCTTCAAACCTTGAGATGGAGGTGTCACGTGCAACTCTTGAGGGACTTAAGTATTCCCCTTTCACTTCTGAAGTGGTTGGTATGGGGTTCAGCTCATATTTTCATCATCCAGCTGCAAGTGATCATCGGCTGGATGATGCTTTCTACTTGAGCTTGGTGCAGGGGCTTGAGCTCCAACTTCCATAAGTTGATTTTGAAGCTGGTGTCCCTGTTGAGCTGAAGGAAATTGAGGAGAAGGCGGTTGAAGTATTCCATCTGCTGTGAGGTTTAAGCTTAGTTGATTGGGGTCTAAGCTTAGTTGATCAGCTGGAATATGTCATTGTGGTGGTGGCGATGATGATGTTCACGCTGGCACATGAACTTCTTCTCCACCGTAAGAAACCACCGCTTGTGGACCTTCTGCTCCTCGGAGAGTAGTTACGAATTCTCTCTCAATGTCAGCTGGCTTCTCGGTTGACTGACTGAGCACCTTTAACTTGAGTCTTCTCTTTGAAGACGGTGCTTCAGCTTGTTTTGTCTCCTCAAGTTGTTTCTTCTTCCCAGCTGGGAAGGAAGTAGATGCATGCTGCTTTGTCTCCTGCATCTTTTTCTGTGCCTCCTGTGGCGGAGCAAGAGCTTTGACATGTCTGCTCTTAAAGACTCCGGCTTTATCAACATCTCGTCCAGTTCTAACTGGGCTTCCTCTCAGGTTGAATTCCTTTGTCAGAATCTTGTTGACGTTGATTTCCGCATCCCAGGGAGTTGTGTGTCCCGTTCTCTCTTTTATTTTGAGAGAAACAGTGGCGCGGAGGAGGTATTTTTCCTTTGACATTCCTAGGAAGAATTCTGCAACTTCTTGGTGAATGATGTTCTTGAGCTTTGTTTATTCATTGTTTAGGATATGACATTTGGATCCGAAGACCTTGAAATATCCAATGTATGGTTTTCTGTTATTCCATAGCTCATATGGCGTCTTTCTTTGCCTTGTTGTGAGTAGAGAGCGATTATGAGTGAAGCATGTTGTGTTGATTTCCTCGGCCCAGAACTTTTTTGGAATGGCAGAGCTGGCTAGAATTGAGGTAGCTGCTTCTTTGAGTGTTCTGTTTCTTCTCTCTGCTACACCATTCTGCTGAGGTGTGCGTGCTGCTGAGGTTTGATGTTGAACTCCGTTCTTCTCGCAGTATTCATAAATAGTTTTATTCAGAAACTCCGTTCCTCGATCTGATCTGATTGACATTATCTTGCACTCCTTCTGAGTTGACAATCTTTCCAGCAGGATTGGCAGCTTAGTCCTTGTTTCGCTCTTCTGGTATAGGAATGACACCCATGTGAATCTTGAGAAGTCATCCACTACGACCAGAGTATATTTTCTGCCATTTAAGCTTGCTGGAGTAACTGGACCAAAAAGATCCATGTGTAGGAGTTGAAGAACTCGATCAGTTGAGGGCGTCGGCTTGAGAGAAAATGAAATCTTTGTCTGTTTTCCTTGTTGACAAGCGCTGCAAATATGACTCTTGTCATAAACTTGATCTGGAATTCCATTAGCGAGCTGATTTCTAGTCAGTTTGTTGATTGTCTTGAAGTTGAGATGATTCAACCGTCAGTGCTACAGCCAGCTGACTTCATTGCTGCTTTTCGATACAAGACAAGTCTCAGGAGGGCTGTTGTTCCAGTCAGCGAAATACATATTTTCCTTCTCTTTTCCCTCTTAGTAGTATCTGCTTGGTTTCCCTGTGCTTCACTGTGCATCCATGTGCATCAAACTTGACAGAAAAACCATTGTCGCAGAATTGGCTAATGGAAAACAAGTTATATTGCAGTCCTTGTACATAAGAAACATTGGGGATTATAACATTTTTAGTTTTAAATGTACCATAACCTTTGGTTAGACCTTTGGAGTTGTCACCAAATGTTACTTGTGGGCCTGGACGCTTGATATACTTCTGGAGTAGATGCTTTAAGTGCGTCATGTGCTTGGAACATCCACTGTCCAGGTACCATAGCGTTCTCATCGACTCCTCAATGATGCGTCGTTCCCTTGCAACCTATAAAAAAGATCAAAATTTAGGTACCCAGTTTTAATTGGGTCCTTGTGGGTTAGACAGAGATCCTTTTACGACCCAGATCTGCTTGATGACTCGAATTAAGTCATTTGACTGATGATCCTTCCAGCTGAGTCGATATACACATTCTTTGTTTTCTTCGGTTGTTGCTGGTGGGGTCTTGATCTCAGTATCTTCCCAGCTTGATGTCTTTGTTGATATCCTGGTCTTTTTCGGTATCCAGCTGAGTACCCAGCTGAGACGTTCCTTTGTCTCTGTTGTCTCTTGTGATACCTCGGCTGGAATTGGTGCTCCAGCTGGTGATCATATGAGTGATATCCAACTGGGTATGTCCTTTGATATCTCGGTTGATATCTTTCGACGTGTTGTTGATGTTCTTTGGTATACGGCCGTCATCCGTCTTGTCTTTGTTGAGTTTGAGCACGTTGCTGTCTGATCTGTGCTTGAGGTTGTCTCACATCTGGCCTTTTTTATGCCTGCTGTGTCCTCAACGGTCGTTGTTGAGTTGCTGGAATTGGGTTTTCTTTAGCTCTTACAAACATTACCTTTGTTCCACTAGTGGAAGCAATGTTTGTGGCATCCTTCGATTCATTGTAACCCAGTCCTGCTTTGAGTGCTGCTGGACGTTGTGCACTTATGATTTCGTCCATTGCTGTTGTAGCTTTGATGAGAGCTACCATCTTCTTAGATAGTACATCTTCGAAACTTTTCAGCTCTATAATCTCAGCTGACTTCTTTTTTGATTCAGCTGTGGCATTTTCCAATTCTTCCATCAGCTGTTTCTTTTCGTAGTAGAAGTCTTTCATCAGTTGATCTTGTTTCACTATTTTGTCTTTTAGTGAAATAACTTCCTCTTGGAGCTGTGTTGTATCAGCTGCTTCTGATACCTTTTTCTTCTCCAGTTCTACCTTCAGCTCGGCATTCTCACACATTATGATGTCAATGATCTCTTGAAGCTCCTTGGAATCGTTCATAACCTTCTCTACTAAACTCCAATCAGGTAGCCCTGATTCTGAAACCTGTGTAGAGTGTTCGTGTAAAGGTGAGATGTTAGATAGATTTTGAGTTCTTGACATTACCTCATCTTCATCAATTCCGTCTGTCTGTCCCATTAAGCATGTATCCCATTCAGGTTCATCATGAGCCATCAGTGCTTCTTCTTCTGAGTCTGAAAATGGCATGTTATCCTCCATTTTGTTGCACTCCGACTCCTCGTCGGTGATGTAGGCTCTCCTTCTGTCAGCTGCCTTAGCTTTCAGTTGGTCTTTATCTTTCTTGGATAGCTTAGGGCAGTCTAGCCTGTAGTGTCCCGGTTTCTTGCAGTTGAAGCATTCTTCGTCTGTTCGTTTGTCAGCTGACTTCTCATCAGCTGCTGCGTACTTGTCTCTGTAAGTTCTTGCGAACTTCTTGTACTTGCCCTTGCTGGTGTTGAGTCTGTTGTAGTTTTTGACCAGCATGACTATCTCTTCAAGTAGCTCTTCCTTGCTCATGTCCTTCTTGTCCTTCTTTGATGACTCAGCTGACTGCATGTATGTGGATTTTTCAGAGTTAGCTCTGAACGCAATCTCCTTTGGCGCAGGTGTCAGCTCTTCATCATTCTGATTGCTTGAAGATTCTTTCATGGTAATCTTCAAGTTGTATTCGTTGGCTTTGAGCAGGGAGAATAATCTTTCAGTTGAAAGATCACCCAAGTCACTTCGACTTTGGTGTACCACCTTGTATGTGTTTCATTCAGCTGTGAGCGCTGAAAGGACTTTTAGGTTCTTTTCACGCTGGGTGTATTTCCTAGTTCTGATGGTTTCAATTTCTACCACGATATTTGAGAATCTGAGTTCCATCCCTTCGATGGACTCGTTGACAAGCTGCTTGAAGTTATCAAACTTCTGGCAGACGATTGTGAATTTATTTTCTTTAATCTCCTCCGATCCTTTGCATAGCTTGGCTAGGGTTTCCCACATCTCATTTGCGGTGTTGCAGTTGATGATCTTGCTGAGGTAGGCGTTGGAGACTGTTGACGAGATGGTGTTCCTCGCGAAGCTGTCTAATCCAGCTTGCTTCCTTTCTTCTGAGGTATGTTCATTCTTTGGCTTGGGAATGAGCTGATACGTTGGCTGTCCACCATCTTGAGCTGGAACAAGCTCGTTTCCTTCTTTGTAAATGATGATGGATCCGTCTGTGATGACGTCCCACATCATGTCATGATGCGCACAAAGAAAGCTTTTTAATCTGAACTTCCAGATTACATAATCGTCGACCGAAAAGGTATAAAGGTTCCTGTTAAGATAAGAATACATGAAGATATGCACAGTATGAAATAATATGAGTTTTTTTCAGAAGAGGATCTGTTCAGTTGACCACTGACAGATTGTCAAGACAAATCTCTTGATTCAGAAACAGCGGTCTTTTGAACCACTGCTCTCATACCAATTGATGGTCCCTGAGCTGGGTCTTTGGTGTAGAAGGGGGGTGATTACACCAAAGATAGATTTTTAAAAACTTTTTCAAGTTTAAAACAGAGTTTGTGAGCTCAGTTGTGAATCCAGCTGGGCTAATAACTCAGCTGGCGGTGCGGAAAGTGGTGGTTTGAAAACTTAGCTCGATTGCTTAGAAAAACTCAGCTTGAAAATATTCTTTACGTTTTCGACTTAGTCAAGTTGTGCAAGTTTATAGACAAAACACAGCTGTCTTTGGGGAGCAGCTGAGTATGCAGATTTGATAAAGATGCAATATGCAAATGGCATTAGTACAATATCTGAAAATAACGAGAAAGTAAATAACACGAGATTTTACGTGGTTCGGAGTAACACCTCCTACGTCCACGACCAGATTCACTGGTAATTCACTACCACTTGGTTTTCAAGTACCAAGCAACTTCACAACTCTAACCTGAGTTGCGTTCCAACAGTTTACGGGCACTGTCAAGCCTAACCTTTCAGTTTACGGGTACTAAAAAACCTTACAACCACTTGAATTTCGCGCTTCAAGCAAGTGTAACCTTGACCTAACCTTTCTGGGTAAAGAGGGGTTTGGTTTGGGGTTCCAACTATGAACGAGTTCTTACAATGAAGAACTTAGAGTTAGATGAACTCGTTCGAAATCTAGGCTTAAGATATACAATGATTTCTGCCTAGGAATCAAACGAAAAACTGGGCAGTTTCTGGACTAGAAACACTTTAAGATAAAGTGTTCTTTGAACTATTTAGAACTGCTTGTAAGCTTTTGAAGGCTTGAAGAATTTAGAGATTGAAAGCTTGTAGAAGGTTTTTCGTATCTGATCCTGAGGTTGAAGACGGGTTTATATAGGTAAAGATTCAAGACTAGCCGTTGGAGGAGCCGTCTGAATCTTACCTACTCTTCTTAAATTCGAAATCTGCCGTTGGGCGTTTCTGCACCTGTCTTCATTAGTGTTACATCCTAGGTTCTGAAGTCTAGGATGTTGATTTGGCAATCCCTCATTGGTCGAGGTATATTGACTTCCTCTGACACCGGGATCTCTGTCTTTGGAGCTGGTTTTTGAATTTAGAGCTGGATTGGGTAAACTGACTTGAAGTGACGTCTTAAGAGTTAGTTCCATTTGTTCTGTACAGCTGGACCAACTGTGTTTTGAACTCAGCTCTATTTATCTTCAGCTTGATCCTGCTCTGTTTTGAACTCAGCTCAGGTGGAAAACTCAGCTGATAGTTGACTCCTGCTGTAAACACAGCTGGATCTTCTGCTGTCTTGAGCTTCTGCTGTCTTCCGCTTCCTGAACCTATAAACTTAGAAAATCTAGAGCTCAAACAGGCGAGGTGGAAAATACTACTTAGGTTGATGCGATCATCTACTCGGTTGGAGAACAGTTGGGTTTTGGTATTAAATCAAAACTTTATAATTTTCACAACAGTATATGAAGGTCTAATGACTAACTTGCCTTGCGCACAAGCATCACATGGGAATTCATTTGTTAAAAGAATCTTCTGGTTCTTTATATTGTGCCCATATGAATTATTAATTATTCGGCGCATCATAGTTACTCCAGGATGTCCAATCTATCATGCCAAAGCATAAAGCTTTGTATGTCATTGAACTTCGGGTATATAGTTTGTCTCAATTGCCTTTATGAATGTGTAATACATTTCAGAAGGTAGTGTTGATAATTTTTCTTTTGTTCGCTTATGGCCAGTTACAAAAGAATTTATGCAAAGATATTCATTAGTACCTTCTGCTATTGTCACGTTGGTTCCCACGACCACGTACATTTTCATGGTTGAAAGTTGCATTGGCTTCAGGCAATGCAGTGGAACCGGTGGGTCGGAGTTCGTGATTTTTTATGAGCAATTCATTGTTTTGTTCGGCAACCAATAAACAAGATATTAGTTCAGAGTACTTTGTGAAACCACGCTCCCTATATTGTTGCTATAAGAGCACATTTGAAGCATGAAAAGTGGAGAATGTTTTCTCAAGCATATCAGCATCAGTGATGTTCTCTCCACAAAGTTTCAATTTAGAAATAATTCTAAATAATTCAGAATTATAAGCACTCACAGACTTAAAGTCTTGCAGTCTAAGATGCATCCACTCGTAACGAGTTTTAGGAAGGACAACGGTCCTTTGATGATCAAACCTTTCTTTCAGGTTTGTCCACAATTCACTTGGATATTTGACAGTCAGATATTCAATCTTTAGATCATCATGAAGATGATGACGAAGGAAAATTAATGCCTTAGCGCGATCCTGTTCGGATGCTGTATTTCCTTATTTTATTATCTCTCCTAGATCCCTTGAGATCAGGTGAACATCAACATCAAGAGTCCATGACATATAGTTCTTCCAGAGATGTCAAGAGCAATGAACTCAAGTTTGGCTATATTTGTCATTTGTGCAATTCTGCACAAAAAGAAATAAAGGATAAATCTATTATCCAAATATTTAATTTATTTGCTCTTCGGAACATGTAATATTCTTCAGGAATATTACTTATGCTATTTTAATTAGCATCAATACACTACTAGAAAAACGCACATACATAACGCAGATTATCCGTTATCTATGTGCTCAAAAAACCGTTAAGTAAAATGGTGTTATCTATAATGCGCACATACATAATGGACTGTTGGTCCCAAGACGGATACCTTGGTATAGAGAAGGGGTGAATACACCAAGGTTTAAAAACTTTTCCAAATTAAAAACTATTTTGAGTGAGCTGGCTGTGTTCGATCCAGCTGGAAGACAGCTTGATCGACACAGCTGGCTGTGTGTGTGCGGAAGTTGGTGGGTTTAGAAAATACGTCTGTTGCTTCAAATATATTGCAAAGCTCTGTTTCACTTTTCAGTTAGTCAGTTTATGCAACTTAAAATAATGCTCATGAGGAGTTAGCAGAATGCATAAAACAAAGCAGTAAAGAACAAAGCAATTTTAACGTGGTTCGGAGTAACACCTCCTACGTCCACGACCAGATTCACTGGTAATTCACTACCACTTGGTTTCCAAGTACCAAGCAACTTCACAACTCTAACCTGAGTTGTGTTCCAACAATTTACGGGCACTGTCAAGCCTACACCTTTCAGTTTGCGGGTACTAAAAAAACCTGACTTACAGTTTCCGGGTACTGTAAAACCTGACCACTCGAATTACACGCTTCGACCAGGCGTACCTTGACCTAACCTTTCTGGGTTTGGGTTTGGGTAAGGGTTTTCCAACTATTAACGAGTTCTTACAATGAAGAAAGGAGTATGATGAACTCGTGCAAACTAGGCTTAAGATATTTCTATTCTAATCTATTCTGCCTATGACTGACTATGTGAACAACTAAGAACACAGCTGACTGGCTGGGTGTTCTTGAAAGATTTGGCTTTGAAGATCGTTGTTCATTTTTCTTGTTTTCTCTTTTATTTCTTCAGTCGTCTCGCCAGGCTCACCAGTCTTCAATGGTGAGGAGATATATATAGGTGGAGATTCAAACTAGCCGTTGGAAGAGAGCCGTTTAAATCTTACCTACTCTTATTGACTTCTGGCCTTTAACCTACGAAGTAGGTCTGCATCTGCAGAAGCTATTTCTTCTCTGATTTGACTGCGCCAGACAAGATCTTTTGACATCGGGATCTTGTCTTGGAGAAGGTCTTCGTCTTCGAGCTGCTAAGCATTTCTGCTGTGTCTTCAGCGTCTTGGACTCTGCTGCGTCTCGACTCTGAGCTGTGTCTTAGATCTGTGCTGTATCATTAACCTGAGCTGTGTCTTCAACCTGAGCTGTGTCATTAACCTGAGCTGTCTTAGACCTGAGCTGTGTCATTGACACTAAGCTGGGTCTTTTACACTGAGTTGGGTCTTCGACACTGAGCTGGGTTTCCGTCACTGAGCTGGGTCTTGATACTGCTGGGTCTTTGACTCTGCTTGGTTTGCTCTTCTGAGTCTGCTTTGCTGAATACCTCAGCTGGGTCAGCTTAGCTGTGTTTTCTGCTGTCTTCAGCGACTCTACCTGTAAACTTAGAAACTCTATAAGCTCAAACAGGTGAGCTGAAAAACGCTTAGGCTTGTGCAATCATCTACTCGGTTGGGGTCAGCTGGGTTTTGGTATCAAATCAAAACTCTATTAATTTTCCCAATAATTTCTCCCTTTTTGATGATGCCAAAACCTAACTGAGAAAAACAATTACTTCCCCCTTAACAGGAAACGGGGCTTCAAAAAGAAATAAGCATTCATAGCAGATAATCATTTTCAGAGCCTGGACAAAGAGAGATTGTCTTCAGGTTGATTTTGAAAAAACGAACTTTTCATTAAAACAAAATTTTACAAGTTTAAAATTACAAAAGTTCAAAAGAAAATATTCCCAGTTGGCTTGGTCTTCAGCTGTGCTACTTCATCTATTCGTCCATTTGATGGTCAGTCTTGAGACCATATCTGTTGAAGATGAATTCTTCCAAGTTCCTCCATTCATCTTGATTTTTAGACTTGGAGATTCCTCTTTCGCCAGCCCAGTGATGAACTTTTTTGATAATCTGGGCCTTGTCGGGAAGGTTCGTTCCAGCTATTGTGGGAGGCTTCAATTGCTTGACTTTTGGAGCTTTTAGCTGGATGTTATTTCTCTTGGCATATAGGGCAATAGATCTTGCCATCATTGGATCCATCTCATGGAGTTCGAGAAGATAATCCTGGAAAGCAGTTTCTGAATCCATGCCTTTGTACTGATTCAAGTAGTAGAATTCTTTGATGAATTCTGATTTGCATCGTTCCCAGTTTTCATTGAAATCATCTGGGTTCTTCTTGTCAGTTGAGGCTGCTTGGATTTGTTTCTTCTTAGCTTGCCTGTAGCTCTGCATTTTCTTCTTCTGCTTTTTCTCAGCAAGCTTGAGCGATTCGGCTTTCTTCTTGACAATTTTGTCCAGCTCCTCTATTTCTTTTCTTTGCTCATTGTGGAAGTTACACAGCCAGTGACAGTCTTTGTATTCATCTGGCTTATATCCACAAGCTTTGGCAAGAGCGACCATTTTCTCTCTTCACGTCTCTTTGACTGCTGTAGTTGGCTCTTCCTCATCCAGCTCTTTGGCAAAGTCGTCGATTTCCGACTTATTTGGCTGCATCGGTTCCCCCTGAGCTGCAGCTTTCATCTCCATTGTTTTTCCAGCTTCATTCTTTTCTTCCCCCTTTTTGGCATTATCAATAAGGGAGACAGAGATGTGAGCGACTGTTGCGTTGAGCTTGGCGAGAGCAGCTTCAACATCAGCGATCTTGGTTGTGTTGTCAGCTGTGGCGATGTTCAGCTGAGCAATCTTCTTCTTCGGCTACGGGCGAGCATCCAGATCTTTATATAGGTTGAAAAGTTGGCGGATGTCAGAGCTGTTGGAGAGAGTGGACTTCTTGATGCCTTCCAGCTGGCTTGAAATATTTGCTATGTCGTCGACCAGTGGAGCTTGAAGTCTCGTTACTATCTCAGGAACTCTCTTCTCTAGATGAATTGACTGATCAATGCTTTGAGAGACGAGAGATTGCTTGAGATCTAGACTTGTACTTTCTTGTACATTTTGGGCGAATTTATGAACTTCATCAATTGCCCGTTGTTGTTCTCTAACTTGACAGTCTAGAGCTGTGAATCGCAAGATGACATCAACTTGAGACTTCAGTCTGTCCTGAAAAAGAATTTCTTCAACTTCTTTAGAGATAGCTTCCTTCATTGCGGTTGATAGCTCGACAACTGAGTCCGTTTTGGATTCGTCATGACTGGGTTTGTCTACCTCGAACTCGACAGTGCGCGAGTGTCATCGGCAATTGGACTTGGTGGGGCTGTTGTCTCTGGTTCAGCTGTTGCATCAGCTGATTCTTCAATGATCATTACCTCAGCTGTGTTATCTGGTACAACTTCCTTGGTAATCTCAGCTGAGACTTCTTTGGAGTTGTCAGCTCCAGAAGGCGTTTCCCATCCAGCTACTGTTAGAAGCTTGTTGGCTGATTCCCAGACGTCTGCTGGGTGCGGCTTGGGATACTGCTGAGATACTTCGATGATACCTCTGATGAGATCATCTTGATGCAAGTATGCATCCTCCAGACTTCCAAAGCCAAAAGTGTGCTGGAGGCATGCTTCATCTGTCTTCAACTTTTCGTATGAGAAGGTCTCTATCAGCTGCTCATTCTGGTACCAAGTTGCCATCTTGGTGGCCAGATAGAATTTGAGATCTCCAACTTTGCCGAGGGCGATGGGCAGATAGGCCAGAATTGGATATTGAGTCAGAACACTCTTGATCCCTGCAATGCGCAAGTCCTCGTACATGGCTTCAATGAAGGCTGAGCCAGTAGAGTTGAGTGATGGAGAGGCAGTAGAATCACTCTCCTCTGATTCTGTGGAGATTTGAGGAATTAGAGCAATTGGGTTCACAGTAGGCTGTGAAGAAGCATCAGCCAACTGCGTGAGAGACTGAACTTTGGGTGATGGCTGTTTTGGGGGTGAGCTGGGATTAGTGGAAGAGGGTTCAGCTTGGGTGCCAGCTGGCTGTGAAGGAGCTTCAGCCAGTTGAATATCTGCCTGCTCTCTTACAGGAGATAGCTCTTTGGTTGGAGAGTTGGGTGGAGGGAAAGGCTGTTTGGTCGGTGAGCTGTGAGGCGGTGAGGGCTGAGGTGAGCTGGGAAGAGGTGTCTGACTCCTTGGATTATCCAGCTCGTCCTCTGAGCTGGATGACGATCCATCATTCAATCCCATATCAGCCAGGATGTTTGATCCGTATTGATTGAAGGCTGATACTGACTGTGGGGAGAGAATCACCATTGCTTGACTTGGATTTGCTTCAGAAGAGCTTGCCTCAGATGGTGGAATGACAGTTGTTTTCTTTTTCAGCTGGGCCTCCAGCTGGTTTGGGGTCAGTTGTCTTCCTTTTTCTCTGTTTCTTCTCAGCTGAAACTTCTGCCTTTGTTCCTTCCAGCTGCTTCTTGCCTTTGCTCACAGCAGACTGTTTCTTTAGGAGATCATTGATTTGACTAATTCTCTGGAAGAGAATCTTCGTTTCTCGAAACGGTTCTGAATCAGCCAACTTTACTGTGTGCCCTTTCACAGCTTGTTCTATTAAGAACGAAATCTTAGAGCATAGATACAGGGGCTCTGAGCTTGAATATGTCGTCCTGGTGGAGTCGAACTTGATCTTCTTTGACTCTTTGACCAGTCGGTTGAGTAAGAAATCAAACCAGTTGACATTTGCGCCTTTGATCATGGCAATCATTGGCTTGAGCTTTGGAATACTGATCTCTCCTTGAGATCCAGCTATCCCAAGAATACACTTCTGCGTGATATCCAGAAGCCGCCTGTACTTTGACTTGAGAAGGAGCTTTGACATGCTCGCTCTGTACGGCTCTGGGGAGATCAGCATCTCTTGACTGAGAAATTCATCTACTTCATCACGGCTATAATCGTCTGGTATGAAATCTCCTTTGCTGGGCAAATTGAACACTTTTCGCAGCATTCTGTTGAGCTTGATGTTGACGGTTGCTGAATCATACTTTCCATCATCTCTCTTGATGCTCATATAGAATGAAGATGAGTAGAAGCCGTCTTTATCAATGATGTTGAGGTAGAAGATGGCAGTATCTTTCTTCAGCATAAGCTTGGGCATGGAGGTTGCCCACAGCAAGAGACCGGAGTCTGCGACGAGATCTACCATCTCTTTGAGTTCTGAAACATGGAGGTTGGAGGTGGACAGAACACTCTCAAATGACAACTTTGTCATTAAAGCTTCAAACTGGTTCATCCATGCGGTTGATTTCTTGGGTGCCATTTCTGCAAACTGTTGATTTTGATCGTGCGAAGAACTTGCAGAAAATAGATAGAGGTTTTGAAGATTTGAATTTCGTAGAGATAAAGATGAAAGATGAAAGAATCCGCGTATCTTTTACATATATATCAACTGCCATAATGGATCAACGGTTGAGATTGAAACAGCTGATATTCTGATCAACGACTGGGAGAGATTCACTCATCACGTTTTGCTGACGTGCTTACGTCGAGTGTACCGCGCGTGAGGCAGTTCAAACGTTTGATGTTCTGCCTCAATCCTACCGTGCTACAGTACTCTGCACTTTATAATTAATGCGATGGGAAAGGAAACTTATCAAGCAATTTAACTAAGGAATATATGTCCGCTTAAAATAAGAATTCAAAATAATTGGACTTAAATAGCATATTCCTCAGAGCAATATATGCATGTGACGCGAATCGGTCAGCTTGGACATAGGAGTCAGCTGATACCACGGCGGTCTTTTCCTTTGCTTGACTGGGTTTTCTCCTCAGCTGAGTATCTGGAGATTAGCTTGATTTTCCTTCAGCTGAGTTCCCTTGAGCTCTGTGATTGTCTAGATGAGCTTGATTCCTCTTCAGCTGGGTAATCCTTCTGCTTTGGGATCCAGCTGAGTTTGTTCCCCCTCAGCTGGATGAACTTTCTTCATCCGGTTTGAGCTGATACCAATTGTTGGTGAATCTGCTACACTGAGTTTCCTTCATCTAGATTCCTCTTCTGAATTCTGCGATTTACGCTTGATCCAGCTTTGTTTGATATCCAGAGGATGACCTTTGATAGATCAGCTGGATTTCTCTCTTGATTCTCCACTTGAATATTCTGCTGGATTGAATTTGCCCTCAGCTGATATCACAGCTGTGTCTATTTCCAGCTTGGTGGAGTTCCCCCTGAATTTGATAGTAGGTGGCTGTCCTTTCTCAGCTGCTTCCTACTTGAGCTAGTGATTTTCTCAACAATTACGTTCATCTGTCAACTTGATCTCTGATCTTGAGAAGACAGTCAGCTGTTCCATGATCAGCTGAGTTCACTGCTGCTTTGCGGGGTAGAATCTTCGATTTCCTGTTCTTTGCAATGCATTCCTGGGCATTGAACTCACCAGGAATACCGTAATCACAACAATTGGCTGGGACCAGTACGCTTGACATATTCTTTGAAGAGCTTTGAGGTGAGTCATGAGCTTTGATTACCAGCTGTCTTTCTTTCACAGCATGCTTGATGACTCCTCAAAACGCGCATGTCCCTCTTTGACCTGTTATCACTCCTTTGGCACCCAGTTGTGATTGGGTCCGGCTTTGTTGTTGAGGGTTCCATTGATAACCCATATTTGTCCTTATCTTTTGTGAGTGATACTTCTGGTTGGTCCTTGAAAGGGTCATTTCTTCTTTGGACCTTGTTGACTCCATTTTGATGAGGTCCATTTCATAGCTGGAGTCTGTCAGCTTGATATCTAGCAGAGATCCTTCTCAGCTGTCTTTTTAGTTGACCTTGATGTCTGTGCTGGATGACATTCTGTCTTTGATTTTGATTCCAGTCAGCTGGATTTATCTGCTGCCTTTGAGCTCTGTGATCAGCTGGGAGTTGTTGCTTTTCTTGGGCTTGGAGTTGCCGAGCAGTTTTCTTCTTTGATAGGACTGAGCTTGGAGAGCTGGCTTAATTATGTACGACCTCTTTGGTACATCCTTGGCTTGGTTCCAGCTGAGTTTGCATTGGCTGGAGCCATTCTTTGATCTGATTCAGCTTTGGCCATCTCCAGCTTCTTGATCAGCTGTGTTTTCTCATCTTCAAGCTCCTGATCATTCATTCTTCTGCTCTTCTTTCTGATTTTATGATGATGATGGGTCCGTCAGTGATAACATCCCACATCATGTCGTGTTTTGCGCACAGAAAGCTTTTGAGTCGGAACTTCCAGATCAGATAATCATCGACAGAGAATGTCGGAAGATTCCTGCACAAGGAAGATTCCATGACAGTATGCAATATAATGATTTTAAAAAGATTTTGAAACTTTGAAGGATCTGTTCAGGTGACCACTATCAGCAAAGAAGCTGACTTGACACAGATACAGTGATCTTTTGAACCACTGCTCTGATACCAATTGTTGGTCCCAAGACGGATACCTTGGTGTAGAGGAGGGGTGAATACACCAAGGTTTAAAAACTTTTCCAAATTAAAAACTATTGTGAGTGAGCTGGATGTGTTCGATCCAGCTGGAAGACAGCTTGATCGACACAGCTGGCTGTGTGTGTGCGGAAGTTGGTGGGTTTAGAAAATACGTCTGTTGCTTCAAATATATTGCAAAGCTCTGTTTCACTTTTCAGTTAGTCAGTTTATGCAACTTAAAATAATGCTCATGAGGAGTTAGCAGAATGCATAAAACAAAGCAGCAAAGAACAAAGCAATTTTAACGTGGTTCGGAGTAACACCTCCTACGTCCACGACCAGATTCACTGGTAATTCACTACCACTTGGTTTCCAAGTACCAAGCAACTTCACAACTCTAACCTGAGTTGTGTTCCAATAGTTTACGGGCACTGTCAAGCCTACACCTTTCAGTTTGCGGGTACTAAAAAAACCTGACTTACAGTTTCCGGGTACTGTAAAACCTGGCCACTCGAATTACACGCTTCGAGCAGGCGTACCTTGACCTAACCTTTCTGGGTTTGGGTTTGGGTAAGGGTTTTCCAACTATGAACGAGTTCTTACAATGAAGAAAGGAGTATGATGAACTCGTTCAAACTAGGCTTAAGATATTTCTATTCTAATCTATTCTGCCTATGACTGACTATGTGAACAACTAAGAACACAGCTGACTGGCTGGGTGTTCTTGAAAGATTTGGCTTTGAAGATCGTTGTTCATTTTTCTTGTTTGCTCTTTTATTTCTTCAGTCGTCTCGCCAGCCTCACCAGTCTTCAATGGTGAGGAGATATGTATAGTTGGAGATTCAAACTAGCCGTTGGAAGAGAGCCGTTTGAATCTTACCTACTCTTATTGACTTCTGGCCTTTAACCTACGAAGTAGGTCTGCATCTGCAGAAGCTATTTCTTCTCTGATTTGACTGCGTCAGACAAGATCTTTTGACATCGGGATCTTGTCTTGGAGATGGTCTTCGTCTTCGAGCTGCTAAGCATTTCTGCTGTGTCTTCAGCGTCTTGGACTCTGCTGCTCGACTCTGAGCTGTGTCTTAGATCTGTGCTGTATCATTAACCTGAGATGTGTCTTCAACCTGAGCTGTGTCATTAACCTGAGCTGTGTCATTGACACTAAGCTGGGTCTTTTACACTGAGCTGGGTCTTCGACACTGAGCTGGGTTTCCGTCACTGAGCTGGGTCTTGATACTGCTGGGTCTTTGACTCTGCTTGGTTTGCTCTGCTGAGTCTGCTTTGCTGAATACCTCAGCTGGGTCAGCTTAGCTGTGTATTCTGCCATGTCTTCTGCTGTCTTCATTGACTCTACCTGTAAACTTAGAAACTCTATAAGCTCAACATGGACAAATGTCCGTTATGTATAATATTATACATAACGGTTGATGTTTTATAGATAACGTATTTTTCTCCGTTATCGTTATAATTTTACATAGCGTTTCTTACCGTTATTAAAAATTAATTTTTTCCGTTATGAAATGCACCTCATCTGTGTTATGTATCATTATAGATAACGGTTTTTTTCAATTTTTATAACGTTGTTTTAGCGTTATGTGTTTTCATTTTTTATAACGTTGATTTTTACTTTTAGATGACGGTACCTGTACTATTATAGATAACGGTTTTTTTCAATTTTTTATAACGTTGTTTTTGCGTTATGTTTTTTCATTTTTTATAACGCTTGTTTTTGCTTTTAGATGAACAGTATATATATAATTTTTTTTCCCAATTTCCCTATATATATCATAGCATAACAAAATTTCATTAATATTCACAAAAATCCATACATTGTTATCCCAAACATCCATACATTGTCATCCGAATGTCACACATGTTCTATCTAGCTATATGTCATAGAAGAAGAGATCATATAAGTTCCATCACAAAATACAAAATGATCACTAGGATTTCTGGTGAATATTTCTTGCAATCATAGGCTCCTTCAACTCAACACTATCAATACCTTGTGTTTCAATCGAAGACATGCGATATCACACAACTTGCCCATTCCGCACGAACCTCATCAATCTCCGCTTGAGAATATGTACGAGCATCCTTAAACTACGAATACAAACAAGTTGATAAATGAATTAATAGCTATTAATATGATACTAGAAAATAATCGAATGAAGTATATGTAAATACCAATGATGGCAGAGGAGTGTCATTTTTTAACCTGTGGGGTTGTGTACTCCCAATTTATAGTTGGGACTTTCACATAATCCATGTTTTTGAAATTATCTGCAAACCGCTCTGCATTAGCAGCTTCCATAGTGTAGTCAATCTCCTGAAAATTGTTGCATTATTAATATTTAAGAACAAATTCTATTAATATATAGAGAAAATCACTACAGACTACAGAATGTTGGGTCCAATATCTACCTTATAGAAATATTTCGTGTTTGCATATATATTGTAGTACCCCGCTTTTTCATAATCAATCTTAGTAATTAATTAAGAGCTTGTTTAAAATAATTAAGCTGCAAGATTTTTAAAATGAAATTAAGTTTCGGCAAATAAAAAAAATGTAGTATCCCGTTTTCTCGCATAATTAATCCTAAAATTCTTTAATTAATTAAAGAGGATTAAGAAGAAGAAAAATTCCCTTTTTAATAATTTTTCTTCGGCAACTCTAATTTTTGCCGAAAAAGTAGAATTTAATTATTTTTGTTTCGTCTCGGGTTATCCGAAACGAAGTAGAATTTATGTTTATCAATATGCGCAATTATGCTTGATTTTAATTGAGAAAATTATGAATTAAATTTTTTAATTTATTTTATTAGTGATTATTATTAAAAATAATAATCTCAATTAATTCATAATTTATTCGTTTCTTAGCATTTTCTCGCAAGAATTTGCATTAGGGTTTGAGACGCCCTAATTGATTTTTCTAGAGCGAAAAATTAGAGATTAAAGTTTCGATTAGCATGTTTAATAATTAATTGATTAATTAAACAATTAATTAATTAATTTATTAATACCTAATTATGACATAAGCATCGACATCATCGATGACCTAGGTGATGACTCACTAGTGTTGACTAATTGCAAGAGATTAAGTGTATAATTAGCTTTCTTCATACCATTTCTTCTCCATTTCGGTCGAGAGAAACAGAGCAGCACACACACATATATTAACCTCCATTGTTGTTAAATTTTGAGCTCAATTTCAAGATCAAATCATCTCCAAATTATTTATTAAGGTAAGATATATGTTTATTTCAATTATAGCTCAAAAATATAAGCTTAAATGTTTCAATTATTTTTTTTAAAATTTTCGAAAAAAATGAAGAATATTAGTAGATGATCTTGAATTTAATTTATGATGTTTAATTCATGCTTAGGATGCATGATATGTTATTAATTCATGATTTATTCAAGCTTTATTCTTATTCTCATAAATGCCGATAAAATGAGAAAAATTTGAGATGTTGATTGTGATGTTGTATGATCAATTTGATTGATTATTTGAGCTTAGATAATTATTCTAAGCATGTTTAATGTTTGAAGTAATCAAAGAATCAAAGCCCTTCTATTTTTTCTTATTTTGGCCGAAAATAATGCTTAAAAATAAGGGTTTATGATTTTGATATTCTTTGAATAAATTGATGTTCAAATTGATCTTATATGATGATGTTAATGATGTTTATGCATTGAGTTAATTGATTAAAGCATCATTATTCCAATTATTGGAATCTTCGAACAATTAGGGTTTCAAAATTAGAGTTTTTAGATTTTGATGTTGAATGATGAAATTGATGATAGAATTGAGCTTATGTTATTTATTTAAGCATGTGAGAATTTTTCTAGAATTTTTGGAGCACAATTTCTCAATTTTCGAATATTTTTAGATTTTTAATAAATTAAAAATAATTATTTATAGCTTAAATTGATTAATTGAGATTATAATTAATCTCTAAAATATTAATGAAGCATGTTGTAATTTGAAAAAGTATAGAAATAATTAAAAGTGCTATATTTGTTAAAAAAATTCGATATATATATATATATATTAGAAATTGGATTTCTATTCAATTTATTAAAGTAATTAAGCTATAAATATAGCTTATAAATTAAATTAAGATGTTTAGAATTGTTTAGAATAAAATTGGATATTTAATTTCCAATTTACAAAAATGCCGAAATTTATTAAGAAAAATAAAAGTATTATTTGATTTTTAATCAAGAAAATAATGGCATATTTGAATTCTACACAAAAAATTAAATATTGTAGAATTTTTCAGAAATTAATTGCCAAGTATTAAGAATTTTCTATTTTTCGGTTATTTTTCTAGGTTGAAGGTTTATACGTGTACGTGATATGAATTGATAATCTGATTGCGTAATTATGCTTATTATGTTAAATGATGTAAGTAGAATTAATTTTGTAATTTTCGGAGCTCGTTTATCGAGTCAAAAATATTTTAAGTTAATGCTATGAATAGTAAATAATAAGTTAATTATATGTTAATTACATGCTTATATGTTAATGATATGTTGATGATGAGCTTATGTGATAATAATAAGCTTAAATGTTTGATGATGTGATTAGTAGAAGTATTAAAAGTTATTAAAATGCTTATATGATTAATGATGTTATTATATGTTTAAGTGTTTATAATGTTAATGTTTATAAGTTAGATTGTTAAATAGAAATTAAGTTAAGGTTTAGAAGTGTTTAGAATTTATAAGGGTTGGTATTGAGTTAAGTTTTAGAAAATCGAAGCGAAGTAGAAGTTAAGTTGATTAAGATGTCATATCTCTTCGCCTGTCGTTTATTTCTCGTTCTGATGGTTGATAAACCTAATCTCAAATGAAGGAATGAGCGAGAGCATAAAGTCGGAAAATCAAGAATGAGAAGTGTAAGATAAAGCAGCATTCGACAGGTGGGCTTTCTAACCAAAGAAATGATGAATGAGAATATATGATATATATGATGTTTTTAAATTGATTAACTTGTCAAATGTTTTAAGTTTTGTATGTTACCATCTACTGAAGGAAGACAAATTCAGTCTTACGCAATGTAGGATTTGTGTACACTAGTTTGTAATCGTGTGCCTTCCGAAAGGTGGGCCGATTACAAGTGTTTGAGAAGGAGGCCTACTTCTCAGCACTAATATATGATTGTAGATCTGGTACATACATGATAAAAGTATATAACTTGCGAGTTGCTTATTCAGAAAGAAAATATTTGAGCATGCACATGTTTGTTTTATAAAATTTACTTGTGTTATGCTTTGGGCAAGTTAAATCTATAGCTCTAAGTAGCAAGTTTTCAAGTATTTTGGCATGGGTCAACTGAGTACAAAGTACTCAACCCTGCATGTTGTTTTCTAAAATGTGCAGGTTATTTCGGATGGAGATGTGAGTGTGCTTGGACGGACTTTCGTTGGTTGAATTCTTGAAAGTTGTTTAAACTAAAGAATTTGGTTATATGTCTTCATACATGTAGCCTAGTCATGTTTTCCGCTGCATTACTTTGAAATATGTTTCTGAAGTATGAAGTTCGTTTTTAAACTCTGAAGTTTATAACTTCTGAAGTCTTTTGATGTTGTTTGTTAAGGTTTTGATATTAGCTTGCCTTAACTCGAGATCAGTTGTTGGTTCTCTGTTAAGATCTTCTAAGTCATAAGACCCTTTTTATCGTGCTTTCTTGATCTGATAAACTTCTTGTTGATATTGATCTCTTGGCACCGTTGGTCGTATGGTATTAATTGTTGATATCAGGTTAAACCTGAATTCTTAATAATGTTTATACTTGGCATATCTCGGTCATTTGACCCAATTTATTGATACCAAGTCATGTTTGTTTTTGACAACAAATTATTGGTTGAAATTGTCGAGCATGTTATTGATATTGATTTCTTGTTAAGCATGTTCATTGGAAGTGTTTTGTAGTATGTTTGGTTTTGTTTGATAACTGGATCGTTATCTATTTCTTGGTTAATCATAAATTGTGTACATCGCGGGATCCACCGGCTTAGTTATTTTAATTCTAAGTAGGGCTGCGACATATATGCTTATAAGTATTTGTGTGTGTGTGTGTGTGTTGCCATATATAAGTTACCCACCAAAACATTCTAATGTTTGAACATCATAACTCTAGCATTGAAGGAAACTTCTTACCTGGTATAATACACTTGCACATTCATCACATATAGCAACCCAGTCCCTTTTTGCACCGTCTGATTTTGGACCTATTTTTTTGGAGATATTCGGCTATCACCTGAAGTTTATGGCAAAAGAGTCGTAATTCCAACTTATTTGTTCTTATTATAGAAGAATGATAATTCTTGTGTTCAGCAACTCATGCAAAGCTGACTTAAAGAAAGAACTATGGAAATGATCGCATGGAACAATCAAAATCGAACTAACGCTCAAATTCTTAAGGTCTATGTCAAAAAGATCCTTCAACCCTGGCCTTTGTACTTTAACAACAACTTCATGTCCCTTCAATTTTGCACGGTGGACCTGACCTACAAATTGGAATTATTAGTCTGATAAATAAAATCTCCTTAGATAATAGTAGAATATAAATTAATCTATCACATTCTGTCAAGGTGAATAAAAAATACCAAGACTTGCTGCATCAATTGGTTCTCGATCAAATCTGTCAAATATGTTACCCACATGAGATCCAAGTTCTTCCTCAACTATTGATACAACAGTTTCTGATGGAAAATGAGGAACTTGATCCTGCATGAAGAAGCGGCAAAGTAGATTACTTTCATGAAGCTCATATGATAATAGGTTAACTACTTCTCAAAAATATTAATCTCTTGGTAATAAAAATGCGGAGGCAGTCGTAAAGGAAGAAGGGAGATAGAGTAAAAAAGAGTATGAAAATACTGGCCAATGCAACTAACATTAATGATGCTATAGTTGTATTTGCTTTCACTATATTCGCATAGTGAAATGCAGTATTTTAACTAAGAAAGAATTATGAGGAGATATAAATTGGCGAGTATAAAGTTACATAAACGTTCTTTCTGTAGCTCCAACTATCATCCTACAATCGGGCATATTCTCATGATAATTAGGATAGGAATGTAGAAGTTCTCAATTTAATTTCTGAGATAAGAAAGGACATGAACCTATAATTTGTTAATTATTTGAGGCATAGAAAACCAAGAAGCTGGGGATGTCATTTTTCAGATAAATGAGTTTTACCTGGAGCTCTGACAATTGATCAACATATTCTTGAGCAAGTATGTCTACTCTTGTCGAGAACTACTGATCGATTTTGATGAAAGTAGGACCCAGTCTCAAAATATTTTCCTTTAACTAAAATGCACAACATCAAGCATAGCCCAAATAAGAAAACATTAATTAAACACGAGCAATGATTCAAATCACTGTTCTATTAAAGATTAATTCTTCAAGAAAGAGCGCAAGGAAATTGGCGACTGAAATTTTATCAACACATAATGTCAAACCTGAACTTCCAGCCTGAACATGCTTTCATAGAGAGAGGATCACAATAGTATGAAGACTCTGATAGCCATTGGGCTTCGGAGTGGCAATATAATCCTTCATCTGTTACCAAACGAGAGATTAAGGACATATCCATCAGCCTAGACAGGAATATAACTAAAACTATGTTCTTCAATAGCAGTTTGACAATACATACAGCTCGAGGGATCCAAATTCCATGGACGAGTCCAAGCACATGGTAGCATATCTGTAGCAAAAATTCAGGTTAGTACAAGTATTAATTCAACATAAATAGAAGACTATAGAAAACCTCACCTGTTGTGCATTACACAATGGCCTTACACCAACGCACGACTTTGGTTTTATAATAATTCGAAGCTGGAGTTCAAGAAACTTACATGTGTTAGAAACTGTAGTGCATTGGCACATAAACAAGGTGATAAAATTCCATAAGCAAATACCTGACCGATCTGATTAACTTCATTTATCGAGCTTTTAGATTTAAGAACGGCTTTATAAATGTTGCATATCACAGAAAGACAATTTAAATGAGGCTTAAACATATAATAAGCATTACAAACTTAAGAATAATTCACCTAAACAGTGCAACATTAAATTGTTAGTTACACAAACAGTGCAATAATTCCTCCAATACTAGCTTTAAAACCAAAATATAATTCTGCTGTCACTGTCACTCGCATTATTGCTCGCTCGAAAAACTATATCTCGTTCTCTAATTTATATTTGTTGTCAACATCATCATCTCATGCAAGGAAGATCATCAATGATAATTGTATGAGGAGCAGAAGAACAATGTGGATATAAACCACTCCAGAGAAACAAAATATGGTTATGTACAAGTACCTTGAACAATTTCCAAAGATTTCGAGTTCCTAATAAAAATATGAAAAAAACTTAATCAAATAAGAACAGTAATTTCCTAGAATAAAAAGCGGCAAAAAACAAAGAAATTTTTGAAATATTACCTTGACAAGGAAAGGAAGACTAAGTCGACTCCACTTCTACAACACCTTATCCCCAATCACACTTGGATTCCTCTCAATCTAATCCTTCAAACTCACCTGACTTCTCTAGTAGAAAAACCAGCATAGAAGAAGGCCGACGAACGAACAGACTAGGGTGCCGGCATGTGGCGTTAGGCGGTGCCACGTATGCCGGCGTGTGGCGCGGTGGACTGTACCGTTAGGCGGTGCCGACGTGTGGCGCGGTGGTGAGCGAGGGAAGAACGGCGGCAGCAAGAGACGAGGGCGATTTTGGGGGGAGGGAGAGAATTAGGATTTGGAACAAAAGAGGGTAGCTAGGGCCGGCTGAGATTTTGAGAGTTAAAAAAAATTAATTTTTTATAACGACCTCGTTAACGGTTTAACAAACCGTTATTAGAAATTATCTCATACATAACTTACTTCGTAACGGTTCACTAATACCGTTACATCTATTAATATAGATAACACTAAAACATAAAGTATAAGAAGATACTGTTACATAGAACATAGATAACACCGCATTTGTAACGGATATATGTAGTTCTGTTATCTTTAAAAAAAGTGCGCACATACATAACGCATTTTTGAAAACTCCGTTATAAATGTTGTGTTATGTATGTGCGTTTTTCTAGTAGTGATAGATAATCTTTCCAGATTATTCAAAATTCGTGTTTCTTCATAAACAACGATTATTGTAACATAATGATAAACATAATATACACAATATATCTATGTAGTAAACACATCTCAAATATATAAACCAATTCGAGTTCTAAATATTGCAGCATGAATATATCTCATATAATCATGAAATATAATTTATTATAAATTCTAATGACATGCGTGTAATTCAAAAACAAATTAAAAAAATATGGTTCTATAAGTATCAAGCATCTGGATCTTACTTTTAAGAATATAAAAAAAAGGTTATTTGATTAATAAAAAGTTCTTTGAATCATTAAACCATGGTTGGAATATCCGATGCAATTTTAAGGAATTAAAAAAAAAAAGCTTTCGACAATATAGAATGAATGATACATATATCCAATGTTTTTAAAACCGAACCGGAGGTCAAATCGGCGAGACCTCCGGGTCATGGTTCAATTGGTTCAACAGGTTCAACCATGGTCGAACCGTTTAATAATTAAATAAAAAAAATAATGATTAAATATATGATAAATATAAACATATTCATAATTTTATTACTTATAATTTTATAACATGTTCAAATTCCTAAAAATTTATATATTGTATTACTATTAAATTTTGGATATGTTTATTCTAAGTAAATTATACTACTACGTAGAATTATTGTAAAAGATTATATATTATAAATAAATAAAATAAAAGTAATTGATATGGAGTATATCGAATAAAGAACAAAGAATTGAATTTGGGTATGTTTTGTAGTCCTAAACGCTTACTATTAATAATATAGAAGTTAAAATATGCACAATGAAGCTTGATGGTGTAGTGGTTAAGAGCTTGGGTTTTATCCAAGAGGTCCTAGGATCAAATCCTAATGCATATATCTGAATCTATCCTTGCACATATATTTCAGATATTGACGGCAATACGACAATATGATCTGGACAAATGAAAAGAAAATTAAAAGATGTACCTTCTAGGATCAAAAGAAAGGATCGAAGAAGCAGTAGAACAATCGTGCTGATAATGAATTCAAACCCGACGGTTTCTCAAAACCGTCACCGGTTTCCGGTTATGTCCGGTTTTCACGGTTCAATCCCGGTTCATTATGACCTTCGGTTTTATAGTGTCACCCGAACCGGAACCATCTCCGGTTCCCGATCGAACCGGCCGGTCCGATTCGGGTTTTAAAACATTGCATATATCTGAATCTATCCTTGCACATATATTTCAGATATTGACGGCAATACGACAATATGATCTGGACAAATGAAAAGAAAATTAAAAGATGTACCTTCTAGGATCAAAAGAGAGGATCGAAGAAGCAATAGAACAATCGTGCTGATAACGTGTTATAAACTATAGAGAAGAGATAATAAAGTAAAGAGAATAGGAATTCTGTGTATTGAATATGAGGATATTATTTTGGCCATGAATTCAAACCCGCCGGTTTCTCAAAACCGTCGCCGGTTTCCGGTTCAATCCGGTTTCAACCGGTTATGTCCGGTTTTCACGGTTCAATCCCGATTCCTTATGACCTCCGGTTTTATAGTGTCACCCGAACCGGAACCATCTCCGGTTCCCGGTCGAACCGCCGGTCCGGTTCGGGTTTTAAAACATTGCATATATCTGAATCTATCCTTGCACATATATTTCAGATATTGACGGCAATACGACAATATGATCTGGACG
Organism: Agastache rugosa; assembly: GCA_031470985.1. Classification (NCBI taxonomy): domain Eukaryota; kingdom Viridiplantae; phylum Streptophyta; class Magnoliopsida; order Lamiales; family Lamiaceae; genus Agastache; species Agastache rugosa. Next base: position 17,157,935 of record CM062602.1, on the reverse strand, counting down.
AATGAAAAGAAAATTAAAAGATGTAACTTCTAGGATCAAAAGAGAGGATCGAAGGAGCAGTAGAACAATCGTGCTGATAACGTGTTATAAACTATAGAGAAGAGGGAATAAAGTAAAGAAAATAAGAATTTTGTGTATTGAATATGAGGACCAAATGCCTCTATTTATTGGTACAGAGAGCTAGGATTTTAGGGTTTACTTGGTCAACACTCACATCATATATATCTAAAAGATATATTTACAACAACCTATGTTTTGTATAGATTTTGTTTTTCTTTTTTCTTTGAATACGTCTGCCTGTGAATAAGTGTGTTTGACCGTCAAAATTTGTATAAAAAAAATAAATTTATTCTTTTCATTTTTTAGTTAATTATTGAGTGGAAAATCGATTAATCGAAGAATTTATATTGATAATGAGTGCAAAATAAGATATTTGACACTATCTTTTTTATAAAATTTAAAAAATGACATTTATTCAAAAAGAGAGGATAATATACTAATTACTAAGAGGTCAAACTTACGAGATATACTAGGTTTGGACAGAGTAGGAACAAAAGATTGAGGATTGAGGTGATATTTCCTAGAAATTTATACGTACGTGTGTGTCCATATATTATCATTAAACATATGTTTCGAGTTTAGATTTTAATTTGACAGAATACATTCATAAGTCCCCATACTTTATATTTTATTTTGATTGATCCTTAGAGCACCTACAATGGCGGTCGAAGGGCCCGGTCACTGGCCCAACGACCTGGTCGGTCGCACCCCAGGTCGAGCTTGCGCCCGAGGTTGCGACCTAGGGGACGTGTTATTTTATTATTATTTTTTTCTGTTGCAATTAAAAAAATTATATATATATATCAACGGCTATTTCATGTATTTTTTTATTTTATTTTTCACATTTTTTACCTATAAATACCACATCTCACTTCAATTTATTTCACTCATTTTCTATTCTATTTCACTCATCTTCTATTTCATTCACTCATAAATCTACATTCATTATATCTCTCAATTTATCTACAAGCATGTCTTGGCCCGGAGCTTTATTCAATCGTGAAGAGGAGAATGAGCGTGTGGAGAGGGCGTTGGAGCTGGCTGAGCAAGCAGTTGAAATAGTACGCAAACGGCGTCAAGAGCATGCAGCTGGAACGAGTAGCATTCCAATGAGGGTGTACGTTGATCGAGATCGTGAGGGGGCTGCCGGCCGCCTCATTCAAGATTATTTTGCAGAAAATTCAAGGTGGGGCGAAGCCGTATTTCGCCGCCGGTTTCACATGAGCAAGAATTTGTTCATACGCATAGCGGAGACATTGCAGGCTCGAGAACCTTTTTTTCAACAACGCCCAGATGCAATGGGTAGATTGGGGTACCATCTATATGTTAAATGCACTGTCGCTTTGAGACAGCTTGCAAACGATGGATCAACAGATCAGTATGACGAGTATCTGCACGTGGGCGAGTCAACGGGCATATTGATTCTCAAGAATTTCTGTGCGGCCATCAGATCCACTTTCAGTGATGAATACTTAAGGATGCCAACGAGCAGTGACGTGGCCAGACTCGTATCGATGCACGAAACGAAGCATGGGTTCCCCGGTATGCTTGGTAGCATCGACTGTATGCACTGGGCATGGAAAAATTGTCCAACCCAGTGGAGAGGTGCGTACACAACCTAACGAAAGGGATATCCTACACTCATCCTTGAAGCGGTGGCCTCTCAAGATTTATGGATTTGGCATGCTTTTTTCGATGTCGCCGGCTCCAACAATGACATCAACGTGCTTAATCAGTCCGACGTTTTCAACGACGTCCTGCATGGAAGGGCGCCGACGGTCAATTTTGTTGCAAATGGCAACGAGTACAGAATGGGCTACTATCTCGCTAACGGCATCTATCCACGTTGGGCAACATTCGTGAAGACACTCCCACAGCCAACGGAGCCGAAAAGACAGCGGTTAGTTCGGATGCAAGAAGCTGCACGCAAGGACGTTGAAAGGGCTTTTGGCGTTCTCCAATCTCGTTGGGCAATTATAAAAGAGTCTGCACGCTTGTGGTTTCGAGAACATTTATGCGACATCATGTATGCGTGCATCATTATGCATAACATGATCATTGAAGATGAAGGAGTTCAATCGACTCACTTTGAAGCCGAACAGAGCACGGAAGGCGATCGAAATATTAATAGGGCACCGGCAATCCAAGGTGGACCCCCTGCTTATAGAGCATATGCCCAGAGAGAAGCGCAACTTCACGATGCGAGAGCCCATGAACATCTTGAAAACGATTTGATTGAGGGAATTTGGACACGTTTCGGTCCACTTAACTAGTTCTACATTAATTTTAAATTTAATGTATTTTTCTTTATTGTATTGTAATTTTCCAATATTTCAATACAATATGGTATTTTAATTATAATTATTTTTATTATTAAAAAAATATAAACTTAAAATTAAAAAAATAATTAAAATAATGAGAGACCTAGGTCAGAGACCGGGGTGAGAGACCTACCCCATTGTGGCCGATTTAGAGACCGGTCTCTCAATTATTGAGGTCCCACAAAAAGTGCATATCCCATTGTGGGTGCTCTTATACAATTTTTCGTTTTAATAGAACCTTGTACTTCTATTTTTTGTTTTATTAGTCTTCTTTAACGGTCTTGAAAATCCGTTATCTATTTGACATATCACCATTTATTATTTAATAATATTCCACATCATTAATTCATTTGTTGTATATATTATACAAAATGAAAAATAACTTACAGTCTCTTCATTAAAACTCATTGCTCGTAATTTGGGAAAAGAAAAAAAATGCAACAATAGAAAAATCAAGGTTGATGAATTGAAGAAACAGAGGTAACATGTGTTGAAGGCTGTCAAGATTCAATTTCTTTTTAGTTTTCTGAACTGAAAATATTGCTAAGAATGATGCTTTGGTATAACAATCGTAATATTGATCTTCGATCTCAACCACAAGTTGGTGAAGCACTATCTTTATTTGATGAGTCTTGAGAAGTGGGTAATTCACAGGACTGCGGATCTTGAACAAGGCCAACACACTAACGTGCTCCAACCGTTCGATGAAATGTCCAAACGAAATTGCGCCGACTTGTGCCTCCAAATGTTTTATGTCTTTGGCGTATACAATGAACGGGCTGTAAGTCCTTTCCTCATCAAATTTACAGCGAGGATATAACCTGAAATATTATTAATAAATAAATGATGAGGTGTTAACGGAAAAGTTCATGTGTTTATTAAATCCGTTAAATAAGGATCTAATAAAATTAAAAATAAAAGTAAAAGGATCTATTTAAACGAAAAAAATTGTACAAGGACTCGATAAATAAAAAATAAAGGTACAAGTGTTGGGTTATGGAGTCTGATAAGCTCAATCATAATAAGAGTCTTTGGGCCTGGTGGAATTCTAATCAGATTAGGATTAGGGTTTTTCCTTGTTTTAAATAGCTCATCTCATTGTAATGGTAAGGTGTGCAGAGATTCAAGATCAGGATAGATCAGAGTGGATCGGGATGACACTCATGCTAGATCTAGATCGGTAGTATCATTGTGTGTTAGATCAGGATAGCACGACAGTGTGCTAGGTCAGAGTAGATCAGATAGCCTGTTTGAAGATACAACCTCATCAGAAATTCTCTAGTGAAGAATACCTGACTTGGCATCGCCCCCAGACGTAGATACACAACGTATCGAACTGGGTAAATAATTCTTGTATATTTTAATTTTGTGATTGTGCGTTTATTTCCTAACAACTGGTATCAGAGCTCCGGGTTCGATGGGAGCGGTTACGATAGCAGATGAAAAGCCACAGATCGAGAAATTCGATGGAGCAGATTATGGGTTCTGGAAGATGCAGATAGAAGATTAACTTTATGGCAAAGATCTGTATCGGTCCCGTGGCACCAAACTAGAAGAGATAAAGGAGGGTGACTGGAAGTTGTTGGACATGAAGGCGATGAGCGTGGTACGTATATCGTTGTCCAAAAACGTCAATCTCCACACAGCCAAAGCCAGACGCCAGGAGATGCTAGAGACTCCCAAGTTATTAAATTCAATATTTCTAATTTGGGTGGGAGCAATGAAGTTCAGGAGAAATTGAAGCTTTGTATAGATTCGATTTGCCTTGGAACTTGAGATGAAGGTTTGGTGTTGCCGAGCAGCTGAAGGTAGAAGATTGAAGATTATAGGTTGAAGATCGAAGATTACATATGAGATCAGTCTCCAGGTGGGAGATTGTTGGGTTATGGAGTCTGACAAGCTCAATCATAATAAGAGTCTTTGGGCCTGGTGGAATTCTAAACAGATTAGAATTAGGGTTTTTCCTTGTTATAAATAGCTCATCTCATTGTAATGGTAAGGTGTGCAGAGATTTAAGATCAGGATAGATCAGAGTGGATCGGGATGACACCCATGCTAGATCTAGATCGGTAGCATCATTGTGTGTTAGATCAGGATAGCACGACAGTGTGCTAGGTCAGAGTAGATCAGATAGCATGTTTGAAGATACAACCTCATCAGAAATTCTCTAGTGAAGAATACCTAGCTTGGCGTCGCCCCTAGATGTAGATACACATCGTATCGAACTGGGTAAATAATTCTTGTGTATTTTAATTTCGTGATTGTGCGTTTATTTCCTAACACAAGGACCTATATATGTATTTTGCCTTTTAATTTAAAACCCTTCTAGATTGTGGTATAGCACATGAATTATCTCTCATGTCGTTTGCTATTATTTTTTATGTAAAATGTTATCCAACTTGTGTATTGGATAACAAATTTCATTTGAGAAAAAAAGTATTAAGTGTTTGATTTATTTATGCTCACTAATCTTGTATACTAGACGAGCTCCTAGGAACTTTAATTTGAAAATAGCAAATTTTAGTTTGCTTGAGTTATTTAACTCATTAACAACCGGCACAATACTATACTAAAAAATATATATGCATTGAATATTATCAAAAGTTATAGTAGTAAATTACATAGTAAATTTTGTTCTGCTTGTACTGAAGTTTGGGGAGAGTAGGAGGGAGAAAAGGGTCCTTAATAGAATATTAGTATTACGTATAATACTAAGTAGTAAGTATATACTCCATTTTAATATTCATTCAACAAAATATTTAAGTTATTAAGAGGATCATCGTTCTTACTTTTCAAATTTGACTTATGTAGAAGTGAGTTGACTTCCACAGCAAAAGGCCTTCTGAAATATTTATAATTGGTAAACGTAGTGTAATTGAAACGACTCTTCCCTAATCGCACAATTCAAAAGCGCCCTACCGTCAGATTCGAGTTTACTTTTGGTTTATGATGATGATGATGTGAGCTTCCAATTGGTTTAAAAATGGAAACTATCAACGGGAATATTTATTAGTCAACCTTGTAGTTTTAGATCTTTTATGATTAAAACTCATATTATTATTATTATTATTATTATTATTATTATTATTATTATTATTATTATGATTATGAAACCATTAATAGGAGGAAAGTACGTACTAAGTCGACCAATGGTAGGCCACAAAATAAATCAAAATAAATCGAAAAGTTTCGGAGAAGCTTTCTAATACACATTAAAGTAAATGTTAATATATTTTCAGTAATAACAGAAAAATAATATATATATATATATATATATTATATATATAAGTTCAATATTTGGCCGATACTGATTTTTTTAGTATTTTCAGAGGGTGAAATTTCAAAATGATTCTAATATTAAGTATAGAATTATTCAAAATATTTTTATGATTTTTTTGCTTTATTGAATTTATTATCAATGATCGATCTAGCTAGCACGTGAACTTTTCAAAAATAGGGATGTTACTTCTTGGATAGTCAAAACGGTTTACAAGAAATACGTCGCCCCAAACTAATGTCTCCGTCTGAGAATAATGAAACTGCAATTTTTTGCATTCAAATTTGGGAAAAATACCTTTCAGAAAAGAAAATTTGGGAAATATAAACGTTTAAGATGTTTATATGGCAAATTGGATATGAACAATATTATTCTTTACATGTACTCGCATTTACTCATTATCAAAATGAAGCTTTAACTACTTATTGTACAATATTTTTTACGAAAAATAAATGCTTAATGACAAATTTGCAAATTAAGAATTTAATTAATGAACTAGTAAAAATAAGTTACACTCTCATAAAATTCAAAATAAAGCGAAAAATAATTTAACATTGTTACTTCATCTGTTAAGAGTTTAGCCGTAAATAAAGATACAAGAATAATATAAAATGGACTAAATTTAGACTATAGAGTAGCATAGAATATAAAAAGGAGTAAAACGTACATGTGTTGGATTTAGGGTATCTTAGCTTTTATTGTGTAAATTAAACTTATATTTGTATTAATATATGGAATGATATATGTATATTTTTGAGTTGGTTCAATTTTGTTCAACGTTTGTGGTTAGTTTGTTTCAATGACCAGGGTGCTAAGGATGATTGATGAAATGGAGTTTCAGGTCTCTCACATGTATAGGGAAGACAACAGACCAGCTAATTCTATGGTGGGGAGTAATATTGAGGAGGGGTTTCGTCCTTCGGCTGTGCCGAATGATTTGCTCGTTTTAACTAAGCATTATATGTCTTCTATTTCTTTCATTAGACGAGTACTCTTTTTTTTTCTATGAAATTTTACCCGTAAAGATTTTAATGAGGCCCGACTCTGGGTTTATGTTTGTTTCACAACCGGGAGTTATTTGGTTTTTCTACTTCTCTGTACTTTTTTCATTTCTTTTTATATTGAGAACCTTTATTTGAGGTTGGTTCAGTTTTGTACTGTCATGTTCTTTCTTTCTTTTAAAATCTATACAGCTATACTGACATTTTTGGTATACATCTTCGGTATATCATGATTTTAACGAAGACTTGGGTTTTATTTATATATTTTTAAATAGAAACCAACAAACCATAAATATCAACTGTACCTTTTGGTTTGGACAATCGAATTAGTTTGATTTAATCAGATCAGAAATTTTGTGTAACCCTAAGTACTAAGTAATGGGGCACATTACTAATGATCTGATACAACCATATAAACTAACATCTACTTATGTCCAATTATTTCAATTTAATTTTTTTTATATACTACATCACTATAGAACGGCTTAATTAACCTTCAACGGAAGGATAATAATCTCACTGGATTTGATTTCAGCATTCTTCTCCTCAAGAGTCATCATCAAATATTTCATATGTAAGCAGATCAAGATCAAGATCCAGATCCTCTTTTTCACTCTTTTTTTCTTCTTAAATTACTGACTCTGAATTCTTGAATCAAATTTCATGTTGAATCCCTCTCTCTGTTTTTTTTTTTCTTTTTCAGTTGGATTAGATGTTTTCATCATGTGTTCGTTACCCAATTTGGCCTGAATTGTCATAAAGGTTTTCGATGAACATGAATGCGAGTATTACTCTTGAAGAATCAGCATTTCCTTTTGAAGAAAATGACGGATCTTCATTTTTCTCAAATTATTAGCTCAATTCTAGAATCCGTTAGGTCAATATGTTCGGCAATTGTAAATAGAATTTTCTTTAAATATGTATTCATCTCCGAAATTTATTTAATATATATGTATATGGGAATGTAATCGAGCTACGTTAATGTGCAGAATTGATGGATTATACTGAGACAGCAGCAAAAGGAGAATTGCAGCCAACTTCTCCGAGCTGGGCGATCGATGTTTCAGATGTGAGGTTTATGTCTTCAAACAAACTTTTTTTTAGCTTAATTTTCTTTTAGCTGCTTCAATAAAGATCAACTCTTGTACAAAATCAAACACTTGCATCATTATCCAATTAATATTGACAGATTAGGACAATTAAGGTCAGCAATGTTTCACTAAAGGTGTCCGAACGAGATATATTTGAGTTCTTCACTTTTTCTGGAAGTATTGATTATATTGAGATGCAGAGGTCAGTGTTTTTTCTTTAAATCTTGTAATGCAGATTGCAGAGGGTCTCGTCGTTTCTGCACTTGGTTAAATGGGTGTTTTTTTGATGTTACCTTGTTCAGGGAAAGTGAAACAACTCAGGTTGTTTATATCACCTTCAGTGATTCTCAGGGAGCAGACAGAGCTGCACTTTTGACAGTAAGCATAACTATTTATTTATAGATCGATGAAACTAGCTATGATAGCTCTGTTGTTAGTAGAATGAGATAAGTTGATCCAATCACAAAGACTTGGAAATGCAGATGGATATATGAGATTTCTGCTACCAACATTGTATCATATTAAGTAATCTTCGTGTTGAGATTGAGATGCATCTCATTTCCCTTTTTTGGCTGATGAGACAATTGAAACATCTTGTTTATAAAAAAACTCAGAAAATGAAAAAAACTAGAAGTGAAGAGGACAAGCACAATCCAAGATTTCAAACCAAATGAGGAACATATATATGCTTGTGGCAACAACAATCTACATTGTCCTTTTGTCTTTCATTGTTCTGGCTAGCGTTTTAGGACAAGATTTATAGATATTTAAGATGGTACCTGGGTATTTTCAGATAAATCGAAATTTCAGGGATCCAAGATAGCTGATCTTTATGTGTGGATAACTCTGATCAAGAAGTATCAACTGCCTCCAGAGGCTGCTTACTTGACATCAGTAAGTTACTCTTACGTAGCTCGACTTACATTACATGTAGTTTATAAATGGAGTTTACTCGAAACAAAATCTGCAATGCCTAAGCCCTTTTCTCGCTTCCTTTCATTGAGCTTTTGCATCTAGATATCTCGTCCATGAATTGAGCAGAATTTGGTAAAAAACGATGTTTTCCTTCCACTGTAGTCGCCTAAGTCGAGTGCTGTGAAGAAGGCAGAGGATGTGGTGAGCAGCATGCTAGCTAGGGGTTTTGTGTTGGGAAAGGATGCCCTCAATGGGGCCAAGTCATTGGATGAGAAGCACCAATGGACAGTAAATGCCTCGGCTACAGTTGCTTCGATTGATCGCAGAATGGGGCTGAGCGAGAAGCTAAGCATGGGGACAGCTGCGGTGAATGAGAAGGTGAGAGAAATGGATGAGCTGTTGCAAGTATCGGACATGACAAAGTCCGCCTACGCAGCTGCTGAGGAGAAGGCCAGCAGTGCAGGATCCGCCATCATGACCAATCGTTATGTCTTGACTGGAGCTTCGTGGGTCACGAATGCATACATAGCTGTCTCGAAGGCAGCCGAGGATGTAGGGGCGATGACAATGGAAAAGGTGGACAAGGCCGAGGAGGAGAAGAGGGAGAGTTTAGGAAGGAAAGGGGAGGCAATATTTTCCCAATTCATCAATGCCAGTCGTCGCGACTCGTCTCCGGCCCTTCCTGTTAGTTCATCTGATGTGAGTAACAAACATATGTGATTGGTTTTGATTTCTGCAGATGCTCTTGTCTATCAATTTGACTTATAAATGTCTACCAATTTGTGGTTGATATCATGATATATAGAAACTCAGATTTTCTTTGCTATTTAAACCTCTTTCGCTGCCTTCCAGCTATACTCTTTTTGATGGTTGGGCTTGTTAATGATGAAACATGGGAAGATGGAAGTCATCACATGATACCTTAAAAATCGTCGAAAAATAAAATATAACAGTGCATTTTTTCCTTCATGAAAGTATCTAAAATACAAAATGTGAACTGAAGGAAAAAGAAGAACAAGCATCGATTTCAATACGACAATATTATATGCCGGGACAGGTAAAATTAATTCCACCACGCACGAGGGGTGCAACCTAAAATGAGCTACAGAGTTCAAGATACATAAAAAAAAAGAGTGAAAATTTTTTATACACACTTTCAAACTTAAAAAACTAGATATGCACACACCAATTGAAAAAAATTAGTTATACTCAATGTTACAAAAATACTCTTGGTTGGTACTTGTTTATTACTAAAATCTTGGTGATTTATGTCCCAATGGGGATGTCTTAGTGGTGGAGTGGTTGTCTGTTGACCAATAGGTCAGAGGTTCGAGTACTCTCGGCCACAAAAAAACCCTAGGTGGGGTGTGTGAGTATTAATATTTGTAATGATATTAAAAAAAAAAATCTTGGTGATTTAGACATTATTTCCTTGGAAATTGTGTGTGTTTTTGTCGCTGCAATTCACGAGAGGGATTCACGAGGCGCTGACATGTTTGACTTAATTGGATTGGGTAGTGGGTAGTGGGTAGGTGGGTGGGAATGTGGGTATTAAATAGGGTTGTTTTCAGTGTGCGTGTGTTAGCCTAGTGGTAGAGTGGTTAATGCCCGGGCTAAAGGTCACGGGTTCGAGTCCACCGTCATGTGGCCTTTAAATTTCTTGTAATGATTGTTCAAAAAAAAAAAAAATAGGGTTGTTTTCTCGCTGCTAAATCCCGCCCCACCCTTTTCTCTAAATCCCGCCCCACCTTAAACTCCCCATTCCCCGACCAAATATAAAACACGGCGATGGTCCTAAATATTAAAAAAATCAGCGGTGGTCCAGATTTCGCACGAGCGGATTATTGCAGCGATATCTTCATTCCTTCTCTTCCACATCATGTTGAATTATGGAGAGGTTAGTAATATTGTAATTATTTAATTACGTTTGTTGATTTTTTTGTTTTATTATGTTGAATATCATGGATAAGCATTATAGGGTTTGTTAATTATGCCAGTAGCTTCGTGATTGAAATCCCTCTCGGTTTAACCAAGATCCCTCTCGACATACATGAAATCCCGCTCGAGCGGGATCCAGACACGTTGTAGATGTCCGAGAGAGATCTTAGTTTTTTATGTCTAGATTTAAATATAAAAATTAACTATGTAATTTTTCTGTGAATTAGTGCAAAATATATTAATATTTGTAATTTTTGTGTGATTTATTCATGATTTCGTATTTTTGGACGAATAATCATAATTTGATTAAATATATGATTTTTTTGAATTATAAATGCATTGAGAGACTCCTAAATCAAATTTCTCTCGGTTTAACCAAGATCCCTCTCGACATACATGGAATCTCACTCGAGCGGGATCTAGACACGTTGTAGATGTTCGAGAGGGATCTTGGTTTTTTATGTCTAGATTTAAATATAAAATTAACTATGTAATTTTTCTGTGAATTAGTGCAAAATATATTAATATTTGTAATTTTTGTGTGATTTATTCATGATTTCGTATTTTTTGACGAATAATCATAATTTGATTAGATATATTATTTTTTTGAATTATAAATACATTGAGAGGTTCCTAAATCAAATCCCTCTCGGTTTAACCAAGATCCCTCTCGACATACATGAAATCCCGCTCGAGCGGGATCTAGACACGTTGTAGATGTCCGAGAGGGATCTTAGTTTTTTATGTTTGTGATTTATCGGATTGTATTTTATTTGCACTAATTTATGCACGTTCGAATTATATATAAATTTGCGTAATTTATGCTGTAATTTATGTTGGTTTGTTATTTTTTTTGAATTATTTCGGAATTAATTTTTTGCTTTGATTTTGTCATTAGATTGTATACAAGAGGCCCGACACAATTAACCGTTTGTCGACGGTTAGCACGTCCTACAAAACGAGTGTATTTGAAGATGTTAGAAGGGTATTACGTGGCATTGGAGGACATGAATTGCTTGATAGATTTATGATGGGATGCTTCGGACAGTTTACTCATTGGAATCCAGGACAGAAGTGTGCGATGGCAGTACATCACGTGCTGTCACGTGAGATCTAGTATCCCGGTGTTGAGGAGCACGAGATGTGGTTTCATATCAACGAGATGAACCTCCGTTTTTCATATCCGGAGAGTATGCCTTGGTGACTGGTTTGAACTTTGGCTCGTCCGACTTTAGACCATCGGAGGATCACGATATTCGAAACGTGGAGGTTTATCGACGGTTCTGTGGCGGAATGCAGATCAGTGTGGCTGACTTACTGGATCGATTTACCAACACATGTGACACGATCCCCGATCCAAATGGTGATCTGTACCTCCGCGTCGCCCACATGTTAGTGTTGTACTTGTTTCTGCTTGATTACGAGCCGAAGAAGTTTGTTCATTCGTGGGTGTGGAAATTGGTGGATGACTTAGATGTGTTTAGCCGTTTTCCGTGGGGAACATACACATTCTTGAATTTGAGGCACTACGTGAAGAATGTGCAGAGTAAACAGAAGTACCACTTCTACGGACCTGTTTGGGCTTTTCACGTCTGGTCCCTGAAAGTCCTTCCTGATTTAGCTGCTTCAGTTGGTAGAGTTGTTGACCAGACAGGACGTCCTCGCTGCCTTAAATGGAAATTTAAAAGCAGGCCTGGAATGGAGCTTCAGCCTCTTTTTGAACTACATGTAATAAATAACTCAACTAATTAAATAATTAATTTAATTAATTTTTATACTTAATTTTTTATATTTAAATATTTTATTCATTGCAGTATGGGAATTTTGAGCCATTTGCCCCGTTCGAAGATGAGGTATAGACTTTTTACTGGCAGTCGTCTCAGTACCCAAATGCCCTCAATATAGAGTATGTAGCCCCGCAAAATCCACTAAGAGTATGTGAACAGTTTCCTCGTCGTACCCATGTGGAAGCACTGTCCCCGGTACATGAGGCTCGAGGGCAGAGACGAGCACAGATGGAGGCTCCTAGCTATGTCGAAGTTAGAATTTCGGACAAAGAGCCTGAGCAACCAGTCCGATCGGTCCGAGATAAGGGAAAGCGTACTCGAGTCCCTGCATCATCATCATCGAGCAGTGGCGGAGATCATCACCGACGATACAGTGATCATCGCATGATAAGAGAATAGCTTGAAAAATCAGAAGATCGGCTATTAGAGAAGATAGATAAGAGATGGTTGCCTCGCTTTACAAAGTGGTTCAAGGATTTGATGGAGAAGGCTCGATGTGGATCTTCACGTCGTAGTCCTGCATATCAACCCACCCATCATCGTCGCCCAGAGCCCGATTATCGGACCCTTACAGCCACCGTGCATGAGCCAGAGCATGATGGTAGTGAGCGGCAGGACACTACTGCCACCGCTAGTGAGCTACCGTACATTTCTTTCACGCACAATGTATCCGAGCACGACACTAGTCAGCAAGAAGTTCCACCTCGCCGTTCTATGCCGGAGTTTGGTACATCGTCGTATATGTTTGGCGAGTCTGGTTCTTTTCTACAAGATCTGCATCGTCATTCCATGTTCGCTCTCTTTGATCGTTCAGATCTATTTTTTGCACAGTTGGGACAGGTAAATTTCTTTTTATGTTACAATTTGTTGCTTTTTTTTTAAATTTTAATTTACTATATTCGTTGTCAATATAGACGATTGGAAATGCTTTTAGTCAGGTGGCTGCTCAAGAAAGTGGAGAAATTCCTCTCCAAGTGATTCCGATTACCCAAGTGTCTCAAGTTGAGGCTAATGTTCAAAAGAGACGAGATAAACGTCCCATGAGGAACAAAAGACCTAGCAAAGCAGTTTCTACGCCTTTTGAGGCCGAAGTGGCGCCGATACCACTGTCGAGGGAGCTTGTCGAGTAAATTTTAATTTACTCTATTCGTTGTCAATATAGACAACTGGAATGATTCAACATACCCTCTTTATATCATTTGTATCGCTGCACGTATGTACAATGGTGTCATTGTCCGCCGTATTTGACAGTGAAGTACTTTCATTCATCCATATTCTGAAATATTGAACAAGGTTCATCAATAATTAATATTACAAAAATATTCGATTAATTAATTAAAGCAAAAATAATAAAGCTAAATACATATTCGATCAATTAATTAAAGCAAAATAAAAAAAATTACAAAACCAATATTTATATGAGAATAAAAATATAAATATTCAACAATTCACTATTAACCGAATGCATTTATAATTGGAAAGCATCCTATATTTGAACCACTTAATTGATAAAATTCATTTTTATAATTAAATCCAGACATTATAAATTAATTTCCCTCTTGGACATCTATATTTTTTATGAAGATCCCACCAGAGAGGGATTTACGTTTTGTCGAGAGGGATCTTCTTAACACCGAGAGGGATTTAATTTATCAATGGTTCAATGCTTTTATAATTCAACATAATCACATATTTAATCAAATTATGATTATTCGTCCAAAAATGCGAAATTATGGATAAATCAAAGAAAAATTACAAATATTAATATATTTTACACTAATTCACAAAAAAATTTCATAAATAATTTTTATTATTAAATCCAGACATTATAAATTAATTTTCCTCTGGAACATTTATATTTTTTAAGAAGATCCCGCCCGAGAGGGATTTACATTTTGTCAAAGGGATCTTCTTAAAACCGAGTGAGATTTAATTTAACAATGGTTCAATGCTTTTATAATTCAACATAATCATATATTTAATCAAATTATGATTATTCGTCCAAAAATGCGAAATTATGAATAAATCAAAGAAAAATTACAAATATTAATATATTTTGCACTAATTTACAAACAAATTTCATAAATAATTTTTATAATTAAATCCAGACATTAAAAAGTAATTTCCCTCTCGGACATCTATATTTTTTAAGAAGATCCCGCCCGAGAGGGATTTATATTTTGTCGAGAGGGATCTTCTTAACATCGAGAGGGATTTTATTTATGAAGGCCTAGGCATAATTAAAAAACTCTAAAATGCATATTCATAATATTCTACTTAATAAAACGAAACAATTATGAAATAATTAAGAAATTATTCAAGCCCTAAAATAAATCATTAATTACAAATTATTCCACAAAAAATTCAATAAAATTAATTAACTAATTAGAAGATTACTAACCTCTCTTCCTTATTTTTTTCACGTTGGCTTCACTAGTGAAGGAACGAAACTACCAATTTTTAAAGTGATAATGGTTATGGTGTGTTCTCAATCTTCACTGCGAAAAATTATATAGAGGAGAAGGTAAAATTGGTACAAGTTCACATGAAAGTTAAAAGATGAATTTTCACATCCACAGTAGAAATGTGTAAGATGTCGTGTTTCATAGTCTGCATTGTGTAAGAAATTAACTTCATGCATATTTGACCAAAATTTATTATTTCACGTGCAAAAATTAAATTTCCCGCTCGACAATTCTTAAATCCCTCTCGAGTGGGATCTTCAAAAATCTCGAGAGGGATCTTCATGTTTTTGGTTCTTCATGATATTATTGTTCTTTTGGTATAGTTTACATATTTTTCGGCCTTCAACATATCTTCATCAGTACGTACTCGTTATACTAAATAAATATGTAAAATAATATTTACTAACTAAATAATCTGCAAAATCTACAATTTAAACAATAATGGAATTATTATGTCACAATGATTGTGCAAGATAAGGACACAAGCACAAAAGTTATGACACAATGTAAGAGATTCTCAATCATTGACAACTTTTCCAATAAAATATGTCACAATCTAAGGGTATTTTTATAAACTTGAGTATAACTAATTTGTTTCAAAATAGGGGTGTATAACAAATTTTTTAAATGCCAAAATGAGTATATTAGGGTATTGAGACTAAAAAAAGTCAACTGCAAAAAGATAGACCAACATATTAATTGTTTAGAAGCAATTCAATAATATCCCAATACTAATGAAATGAAAAGGTGGCGAAAAACAGAGATATGGGAACAAAATACAGCTAAAGAGACGAAATAGAATTTCTTCCAATGATTATTTCATTAACTGTAGAACCAATTTACAAGCATGTGTATGACTAATTGATAGTCCTTGGTAAGTAGTAGTTCCACTGCATTTAAGAAAACCATGCAACACAAAAATGGAAAGAATTAATTATCGAGCATATATAGTGTAGTAGTCATAACAAAAGTCGATAAATGGGGGGATGGTAGGATTATGAGTCGAGTTTCAACCAAGTAATAACAGAGCAACTGAGGCAAACACAGTCAAGATCATGGCAAGCCGAGGTAGGAGGTAATCAAGTTGGCCTAACCCAGTTCTGTTTCTAGGTAAACCCAGTTCTGCTAGTAGTATTTGTGATTGTGTTCATTCCTGTGTATCCATAAATTGGGCAAAAAACAATACAATGCAAAGATACAGCCTTAAAAAAAGCATAATATCATGTTTTAGAAGATAAACAATGGTCAGTCACATGTGACTTGGTTATAAAAGTTTCACCTGCAAAACCTGTGTAGCTGCAAGTATCCTACAATAACTGATTCTCTCTCATTTAATTCAAGACCTATAATGGAGCCTGTTATATTGCAGGAATGAACCACCTGCAAAACCAGAATGTCAACGGAGTATTGCTAATATTATATCACATACTCAATTCTTACAAAGTTGCCATTCAATCATTTTCTCAAAAGTTATTGCTTGTCCCAGTTGCCAAATTATAAAACATGGGAGCAGAAGTGAGAAGACCAGCGGTGAAATATGAGTTGCAAATAATTCCATTCACCAACAGCTAGGTCTAAACAAGATACTACTTTCTTAGCTGTGAAATTGTGAAGAAATAAAAGATTTAAGAGCTTTCTGCCATTAGAAGATAAAATATTACCATACTTGGAGGCCATGAGAGAGCACATGGGAAAACATAACACTTACAAAAAAGTTAAAGACATTCTTTGTCGTAACAATGGCAATGGAGGTAACAAAAATATATCCTTCGGGCATATACTGCAATTACATGAGTGGTAACTAGTTTATGATCAGTTGAAAAGAATAAGACCACCCTCCAGTTTATAAGGGGCTGCTTACATGAAGAATGTCTAAGTGCCTGTTGCTTACAAATTCTATACTTGATTTACAAATCCTGCTTATATTCTCTTTCTTATGACAATTTGGTATACATGAAAAGAATGACACTACTGCACAAAAGTGATTTCCCTTCAAAATTTGTTCATGAATGCTACAGATACTAGAGGTACTTCACCAACCATTCCATGCTCTGTCACAGGACAAACAAAGGGTCAATAACTGCACAAATGATAAAATCACAAATATCAAAAATGAAATTGCAGCAAGCAGAATATAAGAACTTTATATAACAATTACCTTAATGCATTCTGGTAAATCTTTATCATTATTTCTTGCATGAATCTGCACAGTCAAAGTATGAGATTCATCAACATAAGCTCAAATCATCATACTGCCAAATTTTAATTCTATTTTTTTTAAACCTCAGTTCACTATAACATCAAAACTAAACTACACTATTATGATTAAGTTAGAAACAAGACTGTAAATGGCTACCTCGGTGACCAGGTGGCAGGAAGGATCTTGATTTGTTGCTATAGAAGCAATAATAACAAGTCCAGCTGCCACAGTAGATGGCCAGTAGCAAAGCTGCTGGTGACCCATCAGTGTGAGTACTGCAAGGTATTTGGCTGTCTTCTCCATGTTCTCGTTAGCTCTTGCAGCTTTGAGGTAGAACCTGTGCACATTCAAAGTTAAAACTTGCTGAGAATATACTCGTTGACAGGTAAATATGATCTGCATCGAAGTTAAATACGCTCAGAGCAATGAGAGAAGTCTAGTCAGTACCACAAGAAGTTGTACAAGGTGGGAAGGAAGCATTTGAAGTTGAGGACTTCCTGCACTAGCCACTCCATAGCCACCACTTCACACCGAGCATATATGTTGCTTTCCACATAAAATGACTTCTTCCTGACACTGATAAAAAATTTATGCAAGTTAGAGTTCCATACATTGTTGAATCAAATTTCTGCCACAAATTTACATAAATAACAACCAATATAATTTGCAAGGAAACATTAAATCTTTACCAGTTGTAGGGTTGATTTTCTTCAATCCTGGTGGCTAAAGTGAGGCACGCAATGCCAGCAATCTGAAGGTTTCTCACGTTTTTGAAGTATCCCTTAGTCAGAAATCGGTCGAGAAGATTAACTCCTAGAAACATGGTTTCCTGCTGAAGCTCTGTCTTGGTAGCTTGCTGCATGATTAAGTCCAAGATTAAATAATTAACCACCATTGCCACCATCAAATCCCATTATGACAACTTACAGAACAGAACAGAAAGCAGCAAACTCCAAATGCCAACATAAGTACTTATAATGCCAGCAAACTAAAAACTAAAAACTGCACATTCCCTTAGTATGATCATACTGCCAAAATATTCTATAGAACGGAATCGCCCCCTTTCAAGTTACGACCTACCTACCTTAATACTGATTTCTTTTATAGTTCACTACAAATTTTAGTTCAAGTTGAAATAGTAATTTAAATTTAAAAATGAAAGAAGAACCTACCAAAAGTCAACCATTGCCCGATCAAAATCGACAACACTCTATTTTCCTTAATACCAATATTCGTCATTTTTACTAATTATGGTAATATAAATTATAGAGGACGGATTGAATATCAAAGTAAGAAATAACTGCACAGACCTCGACAATCCAGTGGACCATTTGCAAGCGTTGCTGAATGACTAGGTCTCCATAGGCGGTATAATTACAGTATTCCTCTGCATAATCATGCACATATTCTTGCCTCCTCTCTCTCCTCCTCAGCATCCTGAAGCTCTCTTCATCTTCTTCATCTTGTAGCCCCAATCCCTAATCCACAAACAATTGCTATATGAGTTATTAACTTACCATTATTCGAACAGAATAATTTATATTAATTTAACGAAAACTAATTGTTGGCTTTTAATTTGCTCGTACAACCCTCTGGCCTCTGTATAAAGTAGAATGTCTCTAGTAATTAGTAATTATTAATTAGTAGTATTTGATATGAATATTATTTTACCTTTAATTAGCACTAATCATGAATTAAAATAAATAAAGACGATTTGAGAAGCGCATTTGCTCGGATAAGTAATGATTGCACATTCTAGAAATTAATGCACATTGGCATCGCATATGAAAAATACGAAAAAACAACATACATTATAAATTAAATAACAAATTTATGAGAATGAGACAAAAAAATTATCAAAACGCAACATGTCGTTTAAAGATACTCGCCATAATCCTTGTTCTAATAATCTACTTTCATAGTAAGAGAAATTTATTTGGAACTCACATTGATTTCAGCCGAATTATGGTCATCACAGTCTTTAAAGGAATAGGTCGATCTGCAGAACTGCTGTTTAAACTTCCCGATCAGCTCAAAAGTGGGCGAAGAACTCTCATCTCCGAACGACCTCTCGGAAAATTGACTTCCGGAAGCGTAACTCCAGATTGACGGCGTATAGTCGGAACTTTCGAAATCCGAATCCGAAACCATATGGAAAATTCCCGATGACGAGGAGTTATGCTCCTCCTCATCATCATCTACTTCCTCACCATAATTAGTAACGCCGCCGTTGGAGAATTGCTCCGAGCAAGCTAAATCGAAGTCGAAGACGAGGTTTGGATGTCGGATTTCTCCAGATGCAGCTTCGATTTCACTGATTTTCGTGGCTCTGTCCGCGGAATTCAGTGGTAAATCACCGTTTTTAGCTGAATTATCTTTTTCAACTTCGGAATCAGTAATTTCTTCGAATGAAATCTCATTAACACCAGGAATCTCCAAACCGACCTCGCTCTGAGTAGTTCCGACAGAGCTCTGATTTTCCTTCACCTTCGCCGCGTTCGCGGGAAACGAGAACCGCGAAGCGCTAGAAACTTCAGATTTGGTGACGTCGCCTTCAACTTCTAGTTCCTCCACATTCGAACTCGTCAAATTCAAGTCTCCGTTCGTTCCCGAGCACGATTCCACGCACGAAACATCAGATAATTCCACCGCCTCATCGTGATTTTTGCTCGCATTCTTAAAATTCTTTCTATAATATGATCTAGTAACAATTCTCTGAAACTTATCTCGATTTTCCGGCGGATTAAGGTTGCTCACCGATGCGATGCTAGAGTCATACGAGACCTCACTTACTGTTGGAAAATGTGAATCGCCGCCGCAAAATAACACAACGGGTGAAATGTGAAGTCGCCGCCGGCGATAGAGCTGCGACCGTAGCTGCTTCCGCCTGAAGGAGAGCGGTTGCTCTTCGATTTCTGAAACAGGTTTAACAGTGAGCTTACGCTTCATCGTTAAAGGAAGATTTCCGTCTCAACAGCGATGTGATTGAATTAGAAGAATTTCTGAAGATAATTTTTTCGCGTGCGTTCGTGTGTACTGTGTGTGGGAAGAGGGAACTGTGTGAGACGGTTAAGGAACGTTGAGAAGCAGAAAGGTATTTATACGAAATGGTTATACGATGGGGCCCACGGTTTTTTTTTTCCGCGTTTCACGTGTTCCGCTCCGCTCAGTACTTTTTCATGTAATATGGAGTAGTGTATTTTTCTGATAATATATTTGTAATTTTTATCTTAATTTTGTCATTGAACAATTTTATCAAAATACATTAATTGTTATGAATACATTGGGCATCCTAAATTCCTAATTTTATTGATGCTATACTGAGTGCATTGTACCAAATATCCAATCTAAATTTCGCAAGCCATTTAATGTTGAATCTTGTTATTTATTCCATACATTAATCAGTAATCAGTAAAAAAAAAAGAAGCTAAATGTGTAAATATTTTATGGATGATAAATTATACACTATGATGCTAAAAAAATTAGACCTCGTTGCTTAAATTGATTTTAATTTATCCATTGGAATCTAATTCATCGTTCATCTCCCCTTCTTCTAATTTAGTAGCATAAAAGATATACGCCCCCCTTCTTCTAATTTTAGCGTTATAACAAGGAAATAATATATTTGATTTTATAATAATATAGAAACAAACATTAATTTCATTCATTTTCGGTTAGCATTTGGTTCTTTCACCCATCGCGACTAATTTATTATACTATATAATTAAGCATTGAAGACTTGAAGTCCACCAAACTACTAATAAAACAATAGATCATAACTTGGAAACTAAACCCTTTACTCTCGATTAGAGGCTTTAGAGCCATGAGTGACAGGATCTGCCAATGCCTTAATGAAAGCGACATAATTAATTAGTGCGTAGTTGGTAGAGAGCTCGAAATGCATAGGTAGATCCAATGGAGTACTTGAAATGGGTTGTAAATGAACCCTTATGCACATTATTTTTTCAATGTGGATAGCAATTCGCAGTTGCTATACGACATGCGTTTATGTAAAATTTATATTCTTGTGCAATAACACGTAAATTATACTAAAAATTAATGTAATAAGTTCGACTTATAAAGAGTTGATTGAATTCGAATTTGAAATATTTAATCACAAACCTTACTCATATTGTTGAAAATTGTTGAACTGTCAATATGAACTGCTCAATTTTGAAATTAATATGTCTACGTTTGTCATTTGGATAAAGTGTAACAAATGCAGTCACACGACTATCCATCTTGAATCTTGGATATTGTAGCTCAAATTGATTTAGAATGAATTTTTTTCCTCTGAAGGAAGAAAAAGGATAAAAACAATTTGAAATTCTTCGATCAAAATATTTTCCCACATTTACTTTCCTATGGTTTAATACTACCAAAATCAATCCCCGTCAAAATATAGCTTAAATTATTTAATAATGGAGTGAATATTCTTGAGGTTAAATATTTCAAGTTCGAATGTCAACAACGAGCGTATAGGTCGAGGTTGTAGTAAAGAAAAGAACTCCCAAAAGCAAACCCATAAAAACATGGACAAAAAGTTATATTAGGGAATTATGATACTCCATCCGCGTGTCCTGGATTAGTGTGGCGTACGTGTATTTGATTTGTTGTAAGGTTTAAAATATTAGAAATATCATACTAATTCAGAACGAATGAAGTACTTTTTAGACTACAACCTATTTGTTTTTATTTTGTATTACAATTTCCTTATTTAATTTCTAGAAAGGTATACTTGTCAAAATACATGTCAAACTATCTATAGTAAATAAACATATTTTCATTGTTTGAAAAGTAATTGTAGATTTGCAGTTCATATTAATTCTAAGCTAATACGGAGTGCACAATGAAATGTATTTGAATATTTTAGTGTATATTTTACTGGCACAATTTCTTTTATAGTAGGGAATGAGATAACTGAAATTCGTAAAATGATCTCCTACCTTTATTGATTTAGGGTGTATTTGGTTAAGCTTATTTTAAAGAGCTTATAAGTTCCTAGAGCTTATAAGTTGTTTCAAGAGCTTATAAGTTGTTATTCTTAAAGAGCTTATAAGTTGTTAAAGTGTTTCAATAATTGAGCTTATAAGCTCTTTAAAATCTTATGAGATGATTGTGAATTTATTTAACATTTTATATATTTTTTAGGAGTATTTATTTAGCATAAGCTTATTTTATTATGTAATAAAAAATTATATTATTCTCACTCTCTCTCACACTCTCTCTCTTCCCTCTCTACTTTCTGCTCGATCTCTCTCTCTCTTCACTGTCTCTTTCTCTACTCTATCTCTCCACACTGTTTTATTTTTATTTTATTTTTGTGTATTATTTTTATATGTATAATTCAGAAAAAAATGACTTGTTTATTTATTTATTTCAAATTATAAATTTAAAAAATAAAATAAAATGAAAAAGGGTGAAAATAAGTAAATTGAGTGTTGCTTATAACATCTTGACAAAAAAAAAGTTGGGGTAGAGGTACTTTTTTTTTAAGGAGCTTATAAGCTCTTGGAATTTTTTTTTGGAACTTATAAGCTCTTGGAGAGCTTAATTTGTCAAACACTTTGTAAGAGCTTATAAGATATTTTAAGGAGCTTATAAGCTCAGCCAAACACTCTCTTAATCACATGCATACTTTTATTTAACAAAATGTATTTCATGCTAGTAGAAATCTATTACATCCCCTGAAAGCATAACTTCAGGCCAATTTTTTATTGAAAACATAAATTTAAATTATAAATGTAGATTTTCTAAAATTCAAGTTGCAACTTATAATTTAAAAAAAGGATAATTGTCTCTAATATAAAAACTTTCACTCAATTCCGATTTTTAACCCAATCTATTTTTTTGCGAGAAAATACACAAACTTAGCTAGGATTTTATTTTTAGGTCGTTCGGTGAAATTATATTCTATGCGGCGTCGATTTTTATATGTGTGGCACTAAGTCAATGTGTTGGATCTGACGCGGCTTCTAATTAACCACATGGCGTGTGACATGGCAATGATACGTCGCAACGATGCCATTTCAAATGGTGTTTCAATGTCTCGATAAAACGTCGTTGCAATGTATTATTGCCATGCCATACGCCATGTGGTTAATTAGATGTCGCGTCAAATCCAACCAATTGTCTAAGTGCCACGCAAATAAAAATCGGTGCCACGTAGGACATAGTTTCCCCAGAAAATAAATTCGAGCTAAAAATAAACCCTAGCAACATTCGTATATTTTATCGCCAAAAAATTAGATTGGATTAAAGACCGGAATTGAGTGAAAGTTTGTGTATTTATATGTAATTAATCCTTGGATAGAATTTTGTACTCAAAACTTATGTACACCGAGGGCAGGTCTAGGAGGGAGGGCATTATAACATCTCAACTCCTAGTAGGTATTTTTGTTAAGTGATTATCTCACAGGCCCAAACCTGTCGGCCCAAACCGATATCAAATTCTGATCTAGGGTTTTGATATCGTACACTATATAATTCCTAACCTCCTCCTCCATCTCTCATCGCACATTCTCGCTCGCAACATGAATTCCGATTTTCTAACCTTTTCCCGATCGTATGTTTCTCTCTCTCCATTCCTCAATTGATTTTGTATTTCTCTCTCTTCTTTTTTTTACTCTGATGATGATTTATCATAAACGACCTTTTATCTCCTGAGATAAATTAATGTGCTGAATCTATATTGCTGAAGAGATTCATTTTTTATTATCTCAATTTTTTCATTTTGAGTTTTTTCTCTTTGCTTGCTATTTTTTTTTGTTGGCCTCTGATGATGATTAAATTCATAACTTTCGTTCTTCTGAGAATTTATTCGTGCGGAAGAAATATGGAGACCTGAACTGAAAGAGGCTTTCAATTTTTAATGTTTAATTTGTATTTTATATGGAAATTTTGTCTCTTATGATAATTAGAATTCATGATTTTCGTTTTATGAGTTTCAGCTGAAATTGTTTCAGATCCATAGATCGAATGAAAATTGATGTTTTTTCTTTGTTTCATTATGAGATTGATGCTTAATTTGCTAGAAAACAATTTTATGCATTTGTGATTAATGAGTATTATATACTCTAGAAATTTTTTGCTTCTTTTTTAGTAATAGCTGTTCTATAATCTCCGTGATGATTCTACAGATGACGAGTCTGATTGAAATCCATTCAATAAAATATTGATGACTTATCGAGGCATTTGTCTGAGAGGTTGTATATTACCGAATTTTTCTGTTAAATAGTTTTAGATTTTTTTATGTTTTTTAATAGAACTAATATATGAATTACTATGATTTAGTGGTGTGCATTTAAATTTTTTATAATTGTAATATGTCAAGTTGAGTGAAAATTGGAACTCTAATGATGATCAAAACTTTCGCCTTTACTGAGTTTTTAGTGTGCGGAAAAATCTTTGGAGACCTGAACTGAAGAGTTCTATTTGTTAGTGATTGGACTTGAGTTTTATGCTAACTTACACTAGTCCTATTAAAATGTTTAAATTTCAGTCTCATAAATATGCAATAAAATGCATTCTCTACTTTATTTTCATATTTTTGTGATTTATTAAATTGTCTTCGATTAATTAATTTTGGTGTTTTTATTTTTATTTTGAGGGGTTTTATTTTTCTCAGTGATGATGAACAAAAGATGACGAGTCTGATTGAAATCCATTCATTTAAAAATTGATGACCAATCGAGGCATTTGTCTGAGAGGTTCAATAACATCCCCTTGTTGCTACATCATCTTTTTCTATGTTTTATATATCTATCTTTTAATTTTTTTATGAAATTGTTGTGTAAATTTGGTTTATGTTTACAATTTCTACATCACGTAAAATATTTTGAATTATGCTTTCTTAACAATTTAGGCTCGAGTTTAACATAAAGAAACCAATTTATTTGATGCCGGTCTAAAAATAATAATCGTCTACCTTAATTGTAATTTTTTCATTCCTCGTTGCTAATTTGATAAATCTAGGAAAATAAAAGCTAAACATTTTCTAATAATTTCCTTCTACAAGTTATATTTTAATTTTCATAAAACATATTCTCCTCTTTGTTGCCTAATATGTCATAAGTTCATTTCACTCTACCAATGCCTATGATATTTCACTTGGGGAATATAACCTAACGAAGAAGAAATACAAATTAATACCGCTAATGTTTTACGCATTGGTTATAGCTATTTAATCAGATCTTGGACTTAATAACATAAAAAATCTACTTTGAAAAGCTATGAAGGGATTACGTGATCTCAAATATGTAATAAATATAAATCAATTCATTAATGTAGTCGATATTTGTGCTTTCCACTAACCTAAATTATAAATTATAGCATAACTAAACAACAAATTCTGAGAAGAAAACAAATTGTAATGACTGTTCTAGGTTAACGATTTCTTATATAGCAAATCAAAGATATGTATATTTCCCGGAGTAATGTATGTATATTCCAACTTTTGTATTTAAGTATGAATTTTATACCTACTTGATAAAATGTCTAAAACGCCTATGTGCACATCGGTCAAATGAGGATGATTTCAATATTTTGATGAATATTTTAACACTATAGAGTGATGTTTATCTTTGTGATAAAATTTAGGCACCAAAATTCTGTGGTTAATCTTTCTATTTTATATAGGTGTGTTTCTAGTTTATACTAGATTGTTTAGTATTGCATTAGGGTGTGTTTGGTAGTGCAGATCAGGCCAAGATTGAGTAACACATATCTTCTTGTACTAGTGTTTGGTAGACAAGATTATCAATCTCTCAAGCCCTTTATAATCTCTTCAGCTAATGCATCTCACCCTCACCTTTGAGAAATTCTATTTTTCATGTACATGTATTACATCCATCTCTCACATAATAATATTTTAATAATATTTATATTATTAAAATATTATCATGTAATAGAATTTCCCCTCACCCTCATTTGCCTATGTCTTACTCAACAGTGCAACCTATTAATGTATGGAAAGACAAAATTACCCTTTCCCATTCTTCATATGCTCTCTCTTTTCTCTGTCTCTCTCGTCCCTCTCTTCTCCAGTTTTTATTTTTGCTCCAATTAGTGAGAGGCCTTCAAAATGTCAGAAGGTGAAAAACTTTTTGTGGAAGCTTCATATCGGTGATCATCACCACCAGGGGGGGATCTCCTGCGCTGGATTCCCTCTCAAACGGCTTCGTCGAAGCAATTGATATCTACTTTATGGTCACAACAATTAACAACGATAATTCGAGCAATAGCAATGGAGATGAAGAAGAAGAAGAAAGAAGAGTTGCAGAGGGAATACAGCGCAGAAGAAGATGAATGATATTAAAGCTAGGAATTCTGACTTTTAATTAGTGTAGGTTTTTAATTACTGGACTTGTAATTGGGCCTTTTAATTAGTGTAAGGCTTTTTGTCTTTTCTCATTGTATTGGACTATTCAATTTTTTTTAATTGTTTTTAAGATTCAAATTATTTATGTTATTTTTCATTTTATTACAATTTTTAATTTTTAAATTATTTATACTAGGGTAATAAAAATAAGCAAATGAACAAAATAATTTAATTAGATATTTCTATTGGAGATGCCCTTTAAGAGTAATTGCTTTATGAATTAATTGCTATAGGGTTAGAATTGTAATTTCAAACTTAATCTTGACTTTAAATTAGGATACCAAACATGATATTTACATTTCTTATCTTATCTATCAAACAAAGATATGATATTAATCATCCCTTATATACAATATATCTAGACTTAAACTATTTTATCATATCTTGACATTCCTACCAAACGAGCCATATACTAGTTGTTTAATATTGTTGTATTGTACAAGTTATTTAATATTGTGATTTATATAAAATTATTTATAATATCGTAAAATTATGATATAATAATGTATCTTCTATCTCAAAAGAATTTCCCCATAGAGAAAAGGATAAAAGTGGGGTTAGATGAATCTGGTAAGGTAGGTGTAGTAGGTTCGTTCTTCAAAAGTTTATGCAAACACAGAAAATTTTGTTAGTTTTTTACTTATTGTGGGTTCCTTAATTCTTTGACCATATATATATGATAAAGTGAGTATAAAATTCCTACTTTCATCAAAATTGGGTAATTTAAACATTGTCACTAGCATCTTTTGTTCGTCTGTTCTTTCTTTTTTTTTTCCCCTCGTACTTGGATTATATCAAGAATATAATTCATTTTAAATAGGATCTCGGAGTAATAAATTTAATCATTCCTTCAAAAATAAAAAAAATTGAACAGGTTTACATATTTATGATTTTATTATCAAATTAGCAAATCAATTGAACTTACACCTTTGGTTAATCTAAATTGATTTTTTTTTTTAAGAATTAGCTGAAATAAATATCTCCAGACATCTTTCACAAGTAAATCTATTCTTTTTTTTAAGCCATTCAAAATTTATTCTTTCTCGCAAGGTATTCAAAATAGAGTTGAAATGTTAAAAAGTTCATTATTTCCCGCACCACGCCACTATAAAACAATTTAGCCTCATATTGAAACGGACCACCCAGCTCCCCATTCTCTCTCTTTTAGCCACCATCTTCATTTTGTGTCGCATCGTCTAATGGATTCTTATATCTAAATTCATTGAAATTATGGATATTTACAATATATGAATTTGGATCAAGATAGGTATCTATATCGTCTGATAGTCCTTGATCCGTCAAATAATTATATACAAATTTATTTGTATCTCCAATACATCTTCTACATCAAATATAGTATAATTTTTTTATGACGACTATAATATCCCTCCCTTTACGCAATTCAGCAAAGGAAATGCCCATAGCCATGTTCGATGTAGCCGCTATTCGAATTGCAAACAAGATAAATTTTATTTGTATATTAGGTTCGACTTGCTCAAGCCCCACCTAAACATTTTTTTATTTCTTTTTTACCCTATAAAACTGTCAAATTATCAATATTTTGTGTGAATCGTTGTGAAAAAGACTCTATCACCAACTTGAATCGCATGAAAAGTTCAAAATTTAGAATTTTTTTTTAAAAATTACCTTACGTCAAAAATATTATTTGGATCTGCCACTGGATATACTTCAATAATTTGAAGTATGATTCATGATTTGCGGAACACCAAAATGCAAGGAAGCAAAAAAAGGGAAGAAAATGCAAAATCTATGTGGAAGGAATAATTGTCAGAATAGGAAAATTCCAAGAGAAAGATTTCAGTATTAAAAGAGACACCACTCGTAGCACACTTAGTACACGTTTTTCACTTTACACATCATTTCCAAGTAAATAAATAAATAAAATCTCAACGTAAATCAAATCCAAATAAATTAGTGTTTTTCGTCAATCTTTATGTGTGAAGTAGACCTTTTTGCCTACTTAGATGGTAACAAATCTAGAATACTCTTATTTTTAATCTAAATTTCTGATTAATCGAATGAATCACACTAAAATAAATAGGGTAGTTAGACCGTGCGAACACATAGCAATTTCGCGGTGCGTCAACTTAATATTCTCTACAATAAGAGTACTAAGTATTATGCTCCTATCTTGCCTGCATATTATTACGTCAAATTTCTTTTTACATCATTTTGTTGCCTACATGTGTGTAGACATGTGTCTTCGAGACATAAAAATATCTGGATAAGATAATGACACGATATTTGACACGTCTAAGAAGTGCTACGTGTCAAAATTGGAAAATGGGAGTATGGTACGGGTCGAATTTTCCACAAATAATACTCCTACCCGAATGTGTCAAGATATCTACTTCATTCGTCACAAGAATTTAGTCTCAAAGGTCTTGGTACAAATGTTAAGAAATGAGTTGTTTATAACAAAATATAAAAAAGAAAACAATTTGTTGGTGTTTATATGTATTGTGATGTAATATTATAATTTATGTTTTAGGTATGAAACTAATTTGTTGGAACGGCTAAATTAATAAATTGAGACTAATTTTTTGGGGACTGAGAGAGTATTATTCAAATGTATTTTTTATTATTCTATATTTTTGTAACCGACTGCAAATATAACATAAATATATAGCTCCTTTTATAGCCGACCTAGTAGAAATCGTGTGTCCCATTTTTCTAATGTCGTTTATCACAATAAAGAGTGTTTTGATAATGGCTGTCATTGAAATACAAATTAATTAAGGAACGATAAATCATAATTAACACTTACTAACTGAAATTCGGAACTATTTTTTTTAAATCCCTATTAGTGAAATAATGGACCATATTGACCAATTATTAACTAAAAATTTGAATACAGAAAATAATTATAAATCCTTATTAATAATTATTAAATGAAACCAAAAATCTAAGATTTACAATGAGAAAAATATATTACAATAAAAAGGAAAATAAATTAATAATGGGATCCAAAAATTTGAATAGAGAATCTCACGTAGACAAAATAGCGCACTTACATATACTGATATACACACACCGCTCTTTATTTCTCGTCCATACAGGAATCGAAGGAGAGAGAGAGAGAGAGAGAGAGAGAGGAGAATGGCAGGAGAAGCGAATGCCTTTCTGCTAAATCAGCACAAAGAGAAGCATTTCACCGCCGGCGAAATCGTGCGAGACGTAATAATCGGTGTTTCTGATGGTCTGACAGTTCCCTTCGCCCTAGCGGCGGGTCTCTCCGGCGCAAATGCCTCCTCCGCCGTCATTCTCACAGCCGGAGTGGCTGAGATCGCCGCCGGGGCCATCTCCATGGGCCTTGGAGGGTATGATTACTTCTCTTATCTTATCGCTCGTCATACTAATATTTTAAAGTGATGGAATCACGCCTGCATACATGACTTAAGATCGGTGTTTGCAAGCAAACAACTATGCGTATATATGCGTGTGATTATATTAATTTATAGCGCGCGTATCATAAAATCGAATTTATATTGGCATTTAAAATTTGGTGCGATCGATCGATGATTTGTAGTTACTTGGCTGCAAAAAGCGAGGCGGATCATTACATGAGGGAACTGAAAAGAGAGCAGGAGGAGATCATTGCTGTTCCTGATACAGGTTCGATCGATCTGCGTGTTCTCTCTGTGTGTGTGTGTGTGTTCATATTCTATAATTATATATGGTGGAAGAAGGTTTAATTAAATACTTTAGTAATTGAATTTCGTACGTGTTTATGTACATGATTATTAATTAGGCACGGGGAAGGGGATGATCGATGATTTTAGTATTATATATGTGTGTATAAGATTTTGCATTGAGGTTGAGTGTATTTGGATTGCAGAAGCAGCAGAGGTAGCAGAAATACTATCAGAATATGGAATTCAGCCACATGAATATACACCGGTCGTTAATGCACTCAGAAAAAATCCCAAAGCCTGGCTTGATTTCATGATGAAGTAACTTCTTCTTTCTGTGCTGTCCCTACTCTCTCTCTCTCTCTCTATATATATATATATATCTTTTCTCTTTTTGGTTGAAAATCAGTCTATGATTGCACTATCTGGGTTTAAGTCTCATATATTATACTAATTGGTGAAAATCAGAGAGAGAGAGAGAGAGATTGCAACAGAATTCAATATGAAACAAACAAAAGAACATAAGAGGAAACTGACATGTATATACTACATTTACATATATATGCGCATGTATGTATGTATATGTACATTTATGAGGTGTCCAAAGAACTGGAAAGCTTAATTGCAGCATCACTCTTTCCAACAAAAAGGGTATCAGAAAAGAAAAGTTGTTAGTAATCTCGTGCTGCTACTGAGACCACAAAAACATGACAAATTAGCATCCATCCATAAGTCAAGTCAAATTCCTGAGACCAAGATAGATACGCATCAATATTACTCCTTATTTGCCAATTAAGGTCTAAATAGTGTGTGTGTGTGTGATGGTAATTAGGCAGATAAGAGAGGTTAAATCCGGAAATTGTGATTCTGTTGCAGGTTTGAACTGGGATTGGAGAAGCCAGATCCAAAGAGAGCACTGCAGAGTGCATTCACAATTGCAATAGCTTACATTGTGGGAGGAGTGGTGCCACTTTCCCCTTACATGTTGATTGACAATGCAGATAGAGCTGTCGTCGCTTCCATCACTGTAACTCTCATTGCATTGCTCGTCTTCGGCTACGCCAAAGGCCACTTCACCGGAAGCAAGCCCTTTCGGAGTGCTCTCCAGACCGCCTTCATCGGAGCCATCGCGTCTGCCGCTGCTTTTGGCATGGCCAAGCTTGTTCAAGGATGAACTACCATTTATTTACCTCTTTTTTTTTTTTTGACTCTAGATCTTGCCTCTCTCTCTCTCTCTAGCAGTTTGATTGAACTAAGCTATTCAGTATGTTCTAGTGTTAAAATTGTCAATCACAGCCTCCCCAAATCATTTCGCCTTCAAAACTACTTTACATCGGTAACATAATTTCCTCAACTTGCAAAAGGACAAGTTTATACATGACTCAAAACATAATTCAATAAATCCACCCCTAAATTATGTCTGCATTTTCCAATCCCCCAACACAAGCGTTGCATCATAATCAAATAATTCGAGGACTGATCGGGCAAACTATAAAGAAATATTTATAATACTCTTGTTTGTGACTATCAGGCACAATTCAAAAAATTAAAAAAAGAATATATATTTTGTTTCCTTCTTCCCTTTTTGAAGTACTTACGATACGATACCTGTCGGTCCTGATTGCAGTGCAATAAAGCATCATTCAGTTTGAGTGAAGAAAAGGGAAATTCTTAATTCCCTCCTTAGGCAAAACCAAAAAGCCTAAGCACCAGAATTAATGCAGCAATTGCCAAAAAAGAAGAGGAACAAGTTGAAGCTATTGTGCTTTCAGCTCATTTCAGAAGTTAGGGATCCTATTTGTCTAGTTAAAACTTCAACTTTTTTGGAGGTCTTTGTAGCTTCACTCATCTCATTCTCATCTTCATCCACATCATCAGCTGAACCGTCGGATCCTTCTGGCTGGAATGCCAATCCAAAGGGCACCCCAGAGTCCGTACGAGCTTCACCTTCAAGCCCGACAGGATTTTCGTTTTCTGATGACGGGTAGGGCAAAAGCAGCTGCTCCAGAACTGCATCATTTTCAGGTGTGCGTTCTGGAAGAACAAATTGGCCATGATTCTCAAAGGGAAGTAGCTTTTCATCAACTGGATCCGGACCTAACAATAAGTCGACATCCATCAGAAGATCTCTCATTTCATCAGAAGAAAAATCAAATTCCATAAAATCTTCGTAAGTAGAGGCTTCTGTTGGGCATGCAGGCTTCGCGAGTCCATCTTTTGGCGGCTGGTACCTGACAATCATTCCATCAGAAGGAGTTGGTTCACAATCATCAATAACTTCGCTCAGTTTACTATTCCCTGTTTCTGCCATACGCCAACTTTTCTCTTTCGGTTGGAAGAACTGAGCCAAAAATTCAGGGCTTTGCATTGCCATGACAATGAAGGAAAGCATCTGCTGCTGATTCTTCTCCATACCTTTTAATTGTTCGCCTAGAAGAAGTAATTTGCTCCGTGTAGTCTGCTGGTGCTGTCTTACATTTGTCAGCTCTTGTGTTAAAGCATTTCTATCAGTTTTAAGACTCTCAACTTCTTTCCAAAGGGCCGTTTTCTTATCTTCCTCGGAATGTAGAGCAGGCTCGGCATCTTTCTGTTGCGAAGATTTCTTCTGCACCAGATTATGACTATGCTTTCTTCGGATAATGTTCTTCAGCAAATGCTTCTGCCCTTTGATGAAGGCCTCATTAGCAAATTGCCAGTTGTCTGTATCAATTTTTTTGAAACCCTGGTTCAATTTTAGACATAAAGGTCAATGCAGAGAATGGATTTTACATCCAATTACAGGAAGAATGCCAAGATTACAGCACTCGGAAAATCTTAAAAAAGAAGATCAAAATAAAACTTATTTCAAGGATATCCAGACCAATTCCCAAAAACATAATATTGCTGAGCTGAAAGTATTTTTAAACTAAGCTACCTTTACTTTGTGATATGGGTAACAGCCCTATCATATATGCCCCCAGTACTTTTACAGAAGACGATACGAAAGAGGAGATTATGAAACCAAAGTTTTAGATGGCCATAGAAATTGGCCGAGAGAATTGCTTCCTAACTGTGACAGTCAAGAAACATCATCTTTGCACCTCTCCAATTATTCTTCTAAAATAACAAGAAAAAACATACAAAGGAACTATTTTAGATTTGGGGCTGCTGAGGAGAATTCAAGTAAGATGGCCCAAGACGCAAGTCTTCATTCTATGATCTCTGACAACAGACCACAACAAGGAGTAAGTGACCTAAGTAACCACATACCCTTAGAATAAACCACCACATCACATCACAACATTGACACTAACCAGTTACAAGTTCTGCCAAAACCATCCATTGTATTATTTTATTTCCACTTCTCAAAGACCTTTTGGGAATATTAGAAACACAGAGCAAGGAAATTGCCAAGACAGTACAATGCTGGAATTACACTGAGAAGTGAACTAGAATGTGTTATATGACCCCCTACACCTCAGAATGAAAGCATCTCCAACTTCTAACAAGGAGGGACTTAGGTCTTGTTTGGTGTCATTTTCAGTTCCGACTTCTGACTTCCAACTTTTAATATTTTCAGTGCAATGTACGAACTGTATTGGTTTTTTGTACGAAAGTATTGATCTTTGTGTACAAATAATTTAACGTTTTAGAGATATAGGTTTGACAAATGAACATATGTTTGATTCATTGTTTTTTTATATATATGGCTGTACCGACTTTCACTTTGAAGTCAATATAAAGGATAAATATTACGTGGTTAGTATGAAGATAGAAATATTTGAGGAGTGGTTCGACTGTATGGTATTGTATATGATAAATTAATACTACAATTGTTTTTGGTAGAAATTAAAATTGAATTAAACAAAGGTGTTGTGAGTATTTAACAAAGTAGAAATATTTGAAGAGTGGTTTGAAGATTAAAACAAACAACTCCTTAGATTCTGAATTTGGAAATACAAATAACATATTAAGATACTCAGACAACTTGGAAACAATACATGCTTCAAGACTCCTTTCTGTAGATATTCTCATCTCCAAAAGATAAAGATAATAAGCCACTAGAGTCATATCCCTATGATCATTCAATTAATCTAAAGACTACATTATTCCTGCAGTAAATGCAGGGTTATAAACTATTTTCCTAACTAAAACAAATGAATGGAATTAGACACAAAACTGGAAAATCAATGCACACTCCCCATTTGGCTGGAAGACAACTAAAATCTTTGCAATTGATGAAAACAGAAGATTTATTCCTGGTGCTTCTACTGCTTTATGACCATTTTATATTTATCCAGTTAGTTACAATA
The DNA here is from genome assembly GCA_031470985.1 of Agastache rugosa. NCBI lineage: Eukaryota > Viridiplantae > Streptophyta > Magnoliopsida > Lamiales > Lamiaceae > Agastache > Agastache rugosa. Next base: position 17,123,556 of record CM062602.1, on the reverse strand, counting down.
AAGAACATTTGACTATATAGCTTCACTTTAAACGAAGTAAGAGAAAGAGAAACACAAAACAAAACTACTCTAGCACTAAATCTTTCAGCAAATTATCAGATTGACTAACAGTTTGATCATGAATTTGAGAAGCTGGAAAGAATCTAGCATATATGATTGCTCCAATGGATGTTAACCTTCTGAGCTACAACGCAGAGCAGGCCACATCCTAACTAATAATTGAGTGGGATGTCTATAATTAAGCTACTCATTTCTCAGCTAGGGACATTCTACGATGGATGCTCTCACCAAATAAAGTGTGGAGCAAACAACTTGCCTCCAGAATATAAAAGAAATATAATCCTACTTCAAACACTCAGACCTCCTCATATGTAGTGCAGGAGTCGAAGGATAAACCAGAATTGAATTCAAGATAACTTCAATAATACCTTATCAGTGTCAGAAGAAAGCAGCAATAATTCTAATCCTTAATTCGGTTAATGATACTTCATTTGAAGTCCCTACCCATTGCTGTCATGAACAAATGACTTACAATTCCACATTACACCTCGAATTCTAGAGATTTTCAAACAGTTGGACATATCTCTACTCTTACTACTAATTAGTAGCAGGGATTTCCTCTATAAATCCATTTCCACAATCCAAGTTCATACATACTTAAATTCAACAAACAGATTTCTCACTATCGCATTCAATCCGATATGGAAAATAAAATTTCCCATTGCAATTTTCCAGATCAATTCAATAGAGTTGGGAACAAGCAAAAAACGCAGAAATAAAGTAATTGGCATTGCCCACTAAACAAAACATAATAGTCACAATTTTCATCAAGATGTTATAACCACAAAACACCGCACACACACGCACACACACACACACACACACAAAGAGAGAGAATAGAAAATCAGAAGGACGCTGGCATAGAAGAGAATCTCACATAGATATTGAGCTGGCGGACGAAGCTGGAGAAATTGCTGTGCTTGAAGTACTTCGGCAGCAGGTGGGAAGAAAATTTGGACTCATCCCATATGATAAAGCTGTCATTCGACTCGCTCCAAGAAATCAACTCGTTCGTTGACTCGTCATTCACCATCTCATAGCATTTAACCAAGAAAGGCGGCAGCGACGTCCCATTCTCCACTGATTTCACCATGATTCAATCGAATCTACCAATTGAAGCAAAAATTAACAAAAAAAAAAAAAACCAGAAAAAAAATCTAGATATCTAGTTTTGAATCCGTAATTTTCAATCACAACAGGAACCTGCCTCCAATCCAAAGTTTCCGATTTCAATTTGAATTTCAAATTCTTGTATCGAAATTTAAAAGAAAGTGTGCGACGTGGATGTGTATATATATAGTGACTCTGTCTCTCTCTCTCTCTAAGAATATATAGTAGTATGTGAAGAATACGGTTTGCTTGGAAAGGAAGGCGAAGAATATGCTGAAAGAGGAGGAGGTAGGAATTTTGAAGGAAAAATCTTTGTTTGTTTACTGTGGAAAATTGGGAAGGGAAACCGACCTGTAGTCTGCAGATAATAAGAGGAAAGCGCTACGCCGTCCGATTCAGATACGTAAATATTTATAGAGTAATTTACTTAAATTAAAAAATAATATGACATCATTAAAATTATAATTATTGATCTTCTTCCTTTTTTCTTATTTGCAATATATGTTATTAATCACGATTATACATCGTATGGGACCTTATTCCAAATTTTAAATGAACAAATTCTATATCTAAAAAAAAAAAGAATGAACAAATTCTGCCGCCGTGGATTTTAAGGTCGTCGTCACCGACTTACATGGCCTAGTCGTCGTCGTCGTCTTCCTTTCCGCGACCTCATTTCTTATGCGTGAAAATACATATTAAAATTCGTGAATTCACATATTAGAATTCGTAAATTCACAAATTAAAACTCGTGAATTCACAAATTAGAATTTGTGAATTTGTCAATTCTCGAATTAATATTTTAAATTTGAAGAAGATGTAGCGTAAAATCACAAATTTTAATTCATGAATTCTCAAATTCTAATTCGTGAATTCACGTATACTGATGGAAAGATGGTGGGATTGAGAGGTAAATATGTCCAGAAGTGCTATTATTTGTATTTTTTTTAAAACATTTGCTATTATTAGGATTTCTAATCTTAAAAGTGCTATTATAACATTTATCCCTAAATAAAAAGTATCAACATAAAAGTCTATTATTGGTTGTGCGTAATTTAATGGACTGGGTGGAGACCCTAATGCAAAGCCGCCTGATCTGACCTATAAATTAAAGAGTAAGACAATAATAAATTAATAAATAGAGTGTTCTTCAACAAAAAAATAAAATAAAATAATAATAATCTATTATTAATACGAAAATAAAGTTGCCCTCTCTACGATGCTCCGTTCAGATTTTTCTTTATTCTGGTAATTTGTCTAATTTTAATTCTATATATTCTAATTTTTTATATATAATTAATATTGCAATATTAATACATATTTATCTACTCTAATATTGCAATATTAATACATATGTATCTATTCTAATTCCAATGTCATGTTTATCTTTTCTTGATAATTTATTTGTTCTAATTCTACGGTTTCTGAGATTGCCGATATGCCAACATGTAAATTATGTAATAGTTATATAAAATTATTGTGGACGTAAATCGTAACATCATATTTTTTAAATCAAATTTGACATTAAATACATATATATATATATATCTTAGATTTTCTACCAAAAGAGTATATATATTAGATTTAATAAGACACATTCTATTATAATTGCGCACACCCAATCTATCTATCTATTACTATGGGTTACTAATAGGAAAATAAACGGTGCCCCTCCTCGGTGTTTCATTCCGATTTTCCTTTATTCTGGTATTTTGTGCAATATTAATTTATATATACTATTTTATATTATTTAATATTCATATAAATATATTTGTATTTATCTTAAATCCTTATTCTATGCATCATGAATTCATATAGTATAATTTGATCTTATATATATATATATTTAATCAATAAATTGGTAAGCTCGATAATTACAAATATAAAACAAACATATATCTAATAAAAAATATAAGACTATGAATATCTTTAAGCAACAAATTTCGAGTGCTCAATTCTTACTCAGATAATTATCATGGGAGTAAAATTAATTAATCAATAACTTTTTGCATGCCACTATATTTATAGAATACGAATTAAATTAATTATAATATTATTTTTAGGGTAATTCATAGTTTGTGGCCACAACTTTGGGCGCTTTTTGATTTATGACCCCAACTTCAATATATTTGAAAAAATACTTCAACTTTGAAAAATGTTTAAAATATGACCCGTGTATTATTTTCTGACGATCGGCCGTTATAATCTTTCTTTTTAAGTCTATTTGAATTTTAATTCATATATTCTAATCTAATAATAATTTTTATTTTATTATAATTTTGCATTGAATATATTAACATCTATCCCAATTCCTATTTTATATATATTTTATTTTATAATCAATCTAATAAACTCTTAATAAACGTACATCGAAAGGCCCAATTCCTATTTATGTATATATATTCTCTATTTTATAATTAATCTAATAAACTCTTTCCCCATTCATAGGAATCCCATATTCTATTCTCTTGGTTTATCTCTAAGTTAGAATTGTCATAGGAGGAGTAGGAATATTCTGTATTTTTGTGCAATATTAAATAAAATCAAGGATGAGTACATCATCATATTTCAGAGAAATATCCGATAAATTATGAACGGATTTGAGTTTCAAAAATTCATAATGAATTGATATTAAACCCATTGTAATTCTCAATTATATATTTAGATTTGAGAAATAGAATTACTTTTTAAGTTAGTGTATAAGTAAAGCTAATAATTAAATTTAAAAGCAACAAACAAGTTTTGAAAAAACACATTAGCATTTTAAGAGGCCAATAAAAAATTTGTAAACAAAAATCCCTGCGAAAACTAAATAAATATATTTAATCAATATGTCTATATAGAATTCTCTTCATTTTTCATTCCTATTTTTCTAAAATCTTCGATTAGTGTCTGCTAGAATATATATATATATATATATATATATATATCACATTGAATCAAATGTATGGATAGATAGCTAAAAAAAGAAGCAAAAAAAAAAAATTTGAAGATGTAAATATATATTTCTCAGCTTTTTGGCTAAGATTAGGGATATCAATTTAGCATAAACCAACGAGACGATTCAAACAGACATGAAAAGAAGGATTTTTGTTAATTTTAGTCTATAAGTAGCGCTAATAATTAAATTTAAAGCAACAAATTTTGAAAAGACAAATTAGCATTTTAAGAGGCCAATAGAAAATTTGTAAATGAAAATCCCTATGAAGACTAAATAAATATATTTAATCAACATGTCTACATGGAATTGTCTTCATTTTTCATTCATGTTTTTTTAAAAACTTCGATTAATGCTTGCTAGAAAATATATACATTGAATCAAATGTGAGATAGATAGCTAAAAAGGAACAAAAAATTTGAAAATGTAAAAACATACCTTTTTCGGCGTTTTGGCAAAGATTAGGAATATCGATTTAGCATAAACCAATGAGATGGTTAAAATAGACTTAAAAATAATGATTTTTACTAATTTTAATTAATATTCACTTTGTTCATATTTTTATCGAGTAATTTAGAATAAACCAACGAGACGGTTGAAACAACTACTAATTTTAATTAACATTACTTGTAGTGTTCATATTTTTATCGAGTATTACCCAACAGATTTGAGACGAATATGTACAGTAAAATTACTATTTTAACTGAAATTAGAACGAGAACATGTAGAAAAATTCTAAACAAATTTAGATTTAGAAAATACTTAATAAATGAGTACCCGATCTATTGTCACAAATAAAATATAAAATTATTTTTAAAATGTATACATATAAATTAAAACATAAAATTATTTCCCGTCGAATTTCGACGGGCTACTTACTAATAATAATAATAATAATAATAATAATAATAATAATAATAATAATAAATAGAGTGATGTTAAAATAGATGTTTGGAGTCTTTCTCTGAAAAAAAAAAAAGGATGTTTGGAGTGTTCTAAAATGGAGGAGACCCATAATGGTTGGGTATATTCGTCCAGTCCAGCCTCAACTGTCGCCTGATATGTATGCTTTCACGATATAACGAGGTAATATCTAAATTCAATTCATATTTAAATCACAACTGACTTTCACTTGATCTTTGAAAATATTAAAATTAAATTGTGTGTTCAATAATACAGCGTATCAATTATTGATCGTTCTCTCTCGGTTGACTTGACATGGCATAGACTAAAACTCCACCATTGCAATATCATCGTCATCAATAGCAATAGCAACGCGCTTTCCATAAAACAAATTACACTTGTTATTCTTCTTCTTCCTGGTAAACTCCAGTCTCCATCTCTCTATTAGTAATATACATCTCGTTTTCCTCTACTTACTTTCAGTCTGTGAATCATACTTTTATTTTTGGATTTCTGATTTTCATACCAATTTATCGGCCTGAAAATCAGAAATCATCCATTTCTCTTGTATTGATTCTCGGCCATCTTATTCAATATTGTATTCAAGAATTAATCATGAAAAAGTAGTAGCTTGCGCGTGCAGATATGGCGGATGCAGTGGTGGAATTTCTGTTGACAAACTTGAAGGAGCTGCTGCTTTACCATACAGATCTGCTTCATGGCCTCAAGGACCAAGTTGAGTCTCTTCACAAAGATCTGAGCTTGATGAAGGCGTTCCTCAAGGACTCCAGAGAGAAGCGCGACGACTCCGAATACGTCCGAGAAGTAGTCAGACAGATCACTGACGTCGCCTACGAGGCCGAGGACATCATCGATGAATTTGTTGTCAATGCAGCAATGCACAAGTCCAGAAAACCCCTCAACAGAATCATCAATGCCTTTGATAATGCTTCAGTCCTCCGCAATGTTGCAAAAGAGATTGAATCAATCCGGCTCAAAGTGAAGGAGATTTATGACAACAAGATGTTTGGGATAGTGAGCATGCCCACCCGAGGCGGGGGAGAGCCCTCTCGTAGAGGTAGACGGGAGAGGAGGAGGCCGCCTCTCGTGGAGGAAGCAAACGTCGTTGGCTTTGATGAAGAGGCTCAAACCATCATCACTCGTCTTACTCAAGCCCCGGATCACCTGGAGGCTGTCTCGGTGGTCGGGATGGGCGGCCTTGGTAAGACCACCTTGGCTAGGAAAGTTTATGTTCATCCTTCAATAGAGTATCATTTCTATCTCCGTGCGTGGATATACGTATCGCAAGAGTACACGAGGAGGGAAGTGTTTCTTGGTGTTTTGGAATCTCTAGGAGTGGTGAATGATCAAATGTTCAAAATGAGTGATCATTGGTTGGCTGAGGAACTTTGCAGGCAATTGAAGAACAATCGGTACCTTATTGTTATCGATGATGTGTGGAGTGGAGAGGCTTGGGACGACATCAGAGTGGCGTTTCCAAACACCAACATGGGGAGTAAGATATTGTTGACCAGTCGTAACAGAGAGGTGGCTCTGCAGGCGAACCCTGACGCCCCGCCTCACAACTTGCGTTTTCTAAGTGACGACGAGAGCTGGGAGCTTCTCTCTCAGAAGACATTTAGGAGAGAGAAGTGCCCACCAGAGCTGGAGGAGGTTGGGAAGCAGATTGCAAGGAAATGTTACGGGCTGCCGTTGGCAATTGTGGTGATTGCCGGGCTGCTTTTGAAGAGAGAGAAAACTCATGACTGGTGGAGGAGAGTGGCTCAAAGTGTTAGTACATATGTTGCTAGAAATCCAGAGCAATGCATGGAAGTACTAGCACTGAGCTACAGGTATTTACCGGATCACTTGAAAGTTTGTTTCATCTACTTTGGGATCTTTCCAGAAGATTCTGAGATCCCAGTTTGGAAGTTGCTGAGGTTATGGGTGGCAGAGGGATTCGTCCAAGAAAACGGGCAGGAATGCTTGGAGGATTTAGCCGAGGAGTATTTGGAGGATCTTGTCGACAGAAACCTAGTCTTGGTGGCGAAGAAAAGTAGTGATGGCCGAATCAAGACTTGCCGGATTCATGATATGCTGCGCGATCTGTGTGTCAAAGAAGGCTCCGAGCAGAAGTTCTTGGAGGTAATCAAGGGCCCTTTCTCAACCTCATCTCAACCTTACCATCGTCGTCTTTGTATCCATTCCAACGTGTTGGACTTCATTTCATCAAAGCCGGCCAGCAAACGTGTCCGCTCGTTGTTGTGCTTCGTCTCCGAAGAGAAGAGCGTGCCTCGAGAGCACACTTCGTTCATAGATAAAGCCTTCAGATTGGTGAGGCTGTTGGATCTGATGTCCATCAGTTTCCTCCGCTTCCCAAACGATATCGTGCACCTCTTTCACCTGAGATTCATAGCCCTCTATGGCGATTTCAAGATTCTTCCTGCATCCATCTCTAACCTCTGGAATCTCCAAACCATCATAATACGAACAACGCGACGCGAGCTCAACATCCAAGCAGACATATGGAAGATGCTGCAGTTGAGACATCTTCACACAAACGGCATATGTTTCTTACAAGGGCCTCTCGCCCAGACACGCAAGAACTACGAGGATCCATTTGTCCGAAGAAACATCCTCACGATCTCTACAATCTCGCCCGACAGCTGCACTGAGAACATGCTGGCAAGAACTCCCAATCTGAGGAAGCTAGCGATACGAGGGAAGTTGATCACGCTCGTGCAAGAAAAGGGAGAGAATAGCAATAGCATGTTCGACGTTCTTGCTAAACTAGACCGTCTCGAGAGTTTGAAGCTGTTGAACGATGCATTCCCATTGGATCCTTCGAAATGCACCGTCCCCTACCTTCCACAGTCGTATAAATTCCCACCAAACTTGAAGAAGCTGACACTCTCCGACACATTTCTCGACTGGAAACACATGTCTACACTAGGCATGCTGCCAAACCTGGAGGTGCTGAAGCTGAAAGACTATGCTTTCAAGGGAAGTCTTTGGGAGCCGCTCGACGGAGGGTTTCGTCTGCTGAGAGTGCTGCATATTGGGAGGACTGATCTTGTACGCTGGGATGCATTAGGCCATCACTTCCCAAGGCTGCAACATGTGGTTTTTAGAATGTGTTCGTCCCTCGACATGATACCTCCTGCTCTGGCGGAGGTATCTGCACTCCAGAATATGGAACTCTACTGGCCTAAGCCCACCGCTGCGCGTTCTGCCGCCTTCATTCAGCTGCAGAAACTCAAAATGCAGCTAGAGCTTGGCATAGTGAATGCTGCATTTAAGCTCACTATTTTTCCTCCAGATGTTGGTCAATTATCAAATTAGAAGTATCACTACCTGCATCAAACATTTGCAGTTATTTCTTTGTAACTTATTTTTCGAAGTTGTGTGTAAATATTCACGGTGATATATAAAGCTTTCTTGATATGAAAAGTAAATTGTCTTCCATATATGTAGAAGAGAAGCTATGATTTTTGAATACTCAAATTGTAAGCATATATATTGATCAGAGATTTCAAAATAACAAGGAGAGAGAAGAAGAGATAAAAATTTGAAGTAAATACATAATTAAATTCTTTATTTCCTTGACCCAATTCCTAAAGCTTGACGAGGCAATGAAATCACGTCAATCACCACATATATTAGAACTCCATTATACAATGTCTTTTTCGTTTTAATTGACTATAACTATCATAGAGCATCAAATAGTGATAAAGTACTCAACACCCTAGAATAGTCATCAAGAAGATAATCGGGAAATAAATAAATACCTTGAACCAAATGAATAAAAATGAATAATTCGATCTCACAATTATATAATCAAGGTCTTAATAATCCTTCGACTAGAAAATTAAACTAGTTCCTGAACATAATTAAAAGAAAACTAAAAGAAAGAACATAAACATAAGTAATACTGAAAGACATAAAGTTAAGCAGCCGCCCAAGTCATTTATTGCCATGGCTCCCCTCTTTCAAATAAGAGTAATCTTCTTTTCTGATTGCTTAGTAAGTGGCGGCTATCCCATAGATAATATATCTCCCATATGTATAATATATAATAATATATATTTATTTTAACATTAATCTTCAAATCTCTTTCCTTCTAGAAAATTAATCCTAATATAATTAGGATTCTTCAACTTTATATTATCTCTCTACTTGAACTTTCACGAGTTGGGCTATCTTCATATGCTCCAAATTAATCCACTTTAAATCCAAAATTGCAGTGATTTCTTTGTAACTTATTTTTCGAAGTTGTTTGTGTGTAAATGTACGTCCACTGTCATGTACGTCCACTGTCATATGTAGAGCTTTCTTGATATTAAAAGTAAACAACATCTTCCATATATGTAAAAGAGGAGGAGCTATGATTTTTGAATAATCTAATTGAAAGCATATATATTGATCAGAGAGTTCTGTTGTAAGTAAATACATAATGTACCTAGAAAAAGAATTATCCACAGCTAGAGAGCTATAAACTTGAGAGCTTTTGCAAAAGATGGCATGCATGGCTCGAGCAAACTTCAAACCTATAAACAATACACATAAAGACGTTCAGCATAAATTGATGAATCAAACAACAGCACAGCTGAATTCAATTGAACATAATTGCAGCAATTTATTGAAGATGATGACCAAGTATGATTACATCCATCAGTGAATAAGCATGAGAAAAAAGAAAGGAGAAATAATTCTGAATACCAAAAGACTCACCAAGTTTATACGAACTTCAAGGTCATCGTTGCCCATTTCTCGTTGTTCTTCCAGGATTCTTTTAGCAGAGGAAACAGCAGAACGGCCACAAGAGTAAAGCTCGATCATTTCTAGTGTATCAATGTCCCCAATGCCACAAGGGATCTCGTCTAAGGCATCACAAAGCCTCAAAACTAGGTGTCGGAGATTAGGGAAGTGAGTGCTCGTTAGATTCCAAATTTCAAGCTCGTTATTCTCCAGTAACAAGAATTTGAGTTTGACGAACCCCCCTGCAACTGTTTCCCATACTTGGCCTACGAAAGCATAGTCTTTCAATTTGAGCACCTCAAGATTGGGCATGTTGCCAATTATGACCATATCTTGCCATGGTAGATGGCTTCCAGATAGTGTAAATGATCTAAGGTTCGGAGGAAAGGCATTCCACCGAGAAATTGTCGAAGATCTTCCATATGGTAAACTGATGTACACTTTTAATGCTTCAAGACAATGTAATGAGGAAAGGTGGTTCAGAAAGTTAGTTGGGTGCTCATCATTTTCTTCAGACACTCGAATTCCTAACTTCTTTATGTTTGGTATGAGAGAAGCAATATTCTTGCTGAAAATGGCGGAGCTCACCGTTAGAAGAGTTTGTAGGTTAGACAACACCAATGAATTTTTGCCAGTAGCTTCTGCTAGGAAAAGATCATCAAAATAAACGACTGCTCCCTTCAACCGGATGTGTCTTAACTGTGCCATCGTCTGGATATCACCGGGCAGATGGTGTCTTTCCTGCCTCCCCCAGTTAATAATTAAGACCTGTAGATTCACAAGATTCGAAATGGATACAGGAGGTTTGTTTCTTTTCGAGAATGGAAGCCACCGCTTTCCTGCACCTTTTCTGTGTTCAGATGCTGCTGAAGGAAGCTCGCCACTAGTTGAGAGCGCAAGAAACCTTAGATGTACTAACTCAATAAATATAACCGGAAAAAGACTGAAATAGTAGCTAATTATATCCAGTACCCTCAGCAGTTTGAAACCCATTCGAGAGAAAGTAGAATCCGACAGAAAAGATAATCCAGTTGAGAAATTTGAGGATATAAAGGTCCGGACATGAGAATTTGAATATTCAGAGTCTGCGTAAGTAAATATGTCCGAGTGCACGCATAGGCGCCTATGGTTTGGTTGGTCTTCTTCAAGGTCAGTTCTCTTCATAACATGCCAAAAATTCTCTTTATGAGCTTCTTTCAAGCAAAAGTCACGGAGCATATCATGGATGCGACAGGTTGTGACTCTGTCATTAGTCGTCTTTCCAGCCAATATTAGATTTCTGTCAATAAGATCCTCCAAACACTCTTCTGCCACATTTTCTAAGCTTTTTGTAGGTTCCCGCTTCAGAAATCCTTCGGCTATCCACAAAGCTATAAGTTTCCACACAGGGATATCAACATTCTCAGAGAAAGCTCCTATGTAGAGGAAACAAGCTTTTAAGTGGTGAGGTAAATGGTTATAACTCATAGCGACAATGTTAAGAAACTGTTTCTGGTTTCTAGCTACGAGCGAGCCTACATTATCAGCAATATTCAACCAAATTTCTTCGCTCTTGCTCATTTTGGACAGATGGCCTGCAACCACAACGATTGCTAGTGGAAGCCCTTGACACTTCTCTGCAATTTGCTTACCGATTCTCTCCAACTCAGGAGGACAATCTTGTTTCACGAAGACCTTCAGCTTCAGTAGCTCCCATCCTTCGTCTAAACTCAGAAATCGCATATGATGGGGGGGGCAATCAGGGTTAACAGAAAGAGCCACTTCCGTGAGGCGGCTGGTCAAGATTATCCAGCTTCCATTCTTGTCATCAGGAAATGATCGTTTGATATCTTCCCATGCAGTATCGCACCATATATCATCCATGATGATCAAATATCTTTTACGCTTTAAACTCCTATAGAGTTGTTCAGCTAACATGTGATCATTGAGCTGGTTGATACCATCTTTTAGAGTTGTACGATATTCCTGAGAATCATCATACTCAGTTATCTGAGTAACGGAGCGTAGAAGGTCTATCAGTATATCTCTCACCTGATAATCCTGAGAGACTGTAATCCATGCTCGGACATAGAAGTGATATACAATAAACGGATCGTCATACACTTTCTTAGCCAGAGTGGATTTACCTATGCCCCCCATCCCCACAATTGTAAGGATTTCAAGACTACGTGGCGGCCCAGTGAGTTGTTCTTTGATTTTCTCCAAGTCCTTGTCCAGGCCAACAACCGTGCTCTCAAAATTTGGCAAATGCCCTGATGAACTCCCAAGAAAATACTTCCCCGAATGTAGAGTATTTGGATCACGACCTTCATCACTAATTGTCGCTGCCTCTTTCTTGATAGACTTGATTTCTTCCAGCACTTGCATCAGATCAAGTTGGAAGATCTTGTAATCCTTCTCTCGACTCATTTTCTTGAGTTTTACCCTACTTCTCACATTATACAAGTGTGCTTCAATAATGTCCTCAGCTTGTTGAGCTGCATCTTGAATCTTACTCTCTAACATCTTCACCTTTTCATAGTTACCACGCTTCTCCTCAAGAAAGCCCTTCAGATACAAAAGCATTTCACCTAAAGATGCCAACTGCTCGTTGACCTGAATCGTCAGCCGCGCATCAGGACTTATGATCAGGTCGAGGGTTAGCAGTAAAGACGTTACAGCAGCATACGCCATCATCTTCACACCTCAATATGACTGCTGCATTCACAGAATCACGCCCAAAACTCTACAGACACTATTATATTGAATTAATGATAACAAAGGATCCATATTTCGCCTTCAAGAGTGACATTAAAAGCTTCATCACAACCATAAATGGTTTGCATCCTAAGCCCTAAAGGCTAAATTACTCCAACTAGTACTATAAAATGATCAATTACACAAGTAATTTGAGAAGACAAGAAAATGGCAGACCTCAGCTATCATATGAGCCCTATAAATTTCCTCATTTCATATCCCCCACCCCAAAACCCCACAAAAAAATTCAATAACAAAATCAAGAACCAATAGCAATCCAACTGTAAGCAGCCATACACATAATAAAGAAGAATAATGTGATTGTAAATATTGTGGAGATTGCGCTAATTATCTAATGAAATGAAAAGAGAAGTTGAAAGCCTAAAATCAAATCCTTGCTTCAACAAAATCACCAAAAAAAAAAAAGAAAGAAAGCTCGGCGAGTTAAAGAACTTACTGAAAATAGATACTTTAAGAGGATATCTGGGTGTTGAATTATTAGAATGAAGAATTGTGGAATTAGAGCAAAAACTGGAGCTCCATTTGAGCTGAGGGTAGAGTTGCGGGAGTTAGTGAAATAATAGTCAACAGTCCGACGCGATGACTTTGCCTCCAACTTAGAAATTTCCCATCAATTTCTGGGCCAAACGGGTCGGATCCATCCATCACATACAGTTGGCAGTCGGATCATAGTCTTGTCCTATTTCTTACCCAATAAAATAAAAGGGTCAATTGCTAAGATATATGATAAATTAAAAAACACACACACACACACGAAATCATGAAATCATATAAGAAAGACGTATATTTTAGATTTGTGTTTTGGCTTCTAAGTTTCCCTTTTGCATTCCCCTCCCGAGCTTATGGGACAAAAATACCTGAGTATTTTTGTAATTTCTTTCTTTCTGTTTTATGTTATTCTTTGTGAAAATCAATTTTTTAATACCAAACCATAAAGTTAAGAAGTTATATATCCCCAACCATAAAAGTAGAAGTTTTTGATACCAAAAGTATTAAAAAGACTAAACTACCCTCTTTATTTGACTTTAGTTTCTTTTTGTTTTTTTTTAATTTCTGTCATCTTCTCCACATAAACCGAAAAAAAAATCAATATTCTTTGAAAATAAGAACAAAATCTCATGCATTCAATTTCTGATGAAAATTCAAACCACTGCATTGAAGTTTTTGTAAGAGAGGTTGTTTGGTCTCATTAATATCCTTCAACAACTAAATTTAACTCTATCATATACCAACTAAAAGGAAGCAGAATCACAAAATAATTACAGTAGAAACAGTAGCGCCATTTTTGACAAATGGGTCTCCTAAAATCCTTCTAAAAATCACACGATATTTCGAAATAGAGGAGTTTACGTTCAAGTAGGACCACCGGCTCGTGTTTCTGGGTTCATAAAGAAGGTATGCACCTATATTTTATCCCTGCAAAACCTTCTTTTACGACGAGTTCTTCAAGACACGACCGCAGCACACGATAGCAGTCCACCGTGTGCAGCGATCGTGTCCAAGGAAAAAACTAGGGTATTTATTTTTGTACACGATCACTGCACACGATCGCATCCACCGTGTGCAACGATCGTGTCCAAGGAAAAACCTAGGGGTTTTTTTTGTGCACACGATCGCATCCCACCGTGTGCAGCGATCGTGTCCAAGGCAAACTAGGGTATTTTTTGTGCACACGATCACTGCACACGATCGCATCCCACCGTGTGCAGCAATCGTGTCCAAGGCAGATGCTGCCCAGAACAGTGTTCGATCGTTTTTCTCATAATTTCTTTGTCCTTTTGTCAATCTCAGATGTCGTGGCAGCGTATTTTGATACATCACGGCGGTCATTGGGTACGATCAACTTATGTAGATGGGGATTTATTTTTTGTCTACATCGATGCAAGCAAAGTTAGTCGTGCTAACCTCGTGGGAGTTATTATGGAGGGTTTGGGCGGTCAGCATGAGACAGATTACGTATTATGGTACTTGACACACATGAGCAACGACAATAAAGTAAAAGTTTTACTGCGGGGCGATACCGAGTTACTTCGGTTGCTAGTGGAATACAAAGAGAATCCGGAGGTCTATGTTGAGAACGGCAGCTCTTTCGCCCCTAAGGTTAATGTGGGATGCAGCAGCTCGGGAGATTATGGCATGCCCCCTCATAGCATGCCGTCTCAAGATGATCAATACAATGAATATGAGGAAGATGAAGAAGATGAGGAAGATGAGGAATACGGGGAAGATGAGGATGTGCATACGTCAGAAGACGAAGAGGAAGATCGCTGTAAAGAATTACTTGAGTCACTATTTACAGAGTTTCTTGCTTGGGTTTGCCAGCCGGCCCAAATGGATAGGATTATGAGTCGTCGGAACTACTCATTGGACCATCAGTCTTGGAGTGAGCCTGAGCATCAAGATTCAATGCGCAATTGGATCATTCCATTTCCCAACCCTGAGAGTGCCGGCACTTTAGGCTGGGTCGAGCATCCTCCACCAGTCACTGGTGAACTCGTATTGGGATCCACATTTCGATCTAAAGAAGAGTTGAGAATAACTGTGGGAATGTATCACTTGGAGAACATGTTGGAGTGTACCACTAAGCGTTCTGCTGCGAAACGTATGGTATTCCTCTGCAAGAGTGGTAGAAATAATTGCACGTTTAGGTTGTGTGCTGTTGAGGGTGCAAGCATTTGGAGAATTACTAAGTTGACCATGGAGCACACCTGTCAGACGGACTTGATCCATCGTGCTGCTTCACGATCATTGACTTCTGAGGTTGCTGCATTTTATTTTGCTAAACGATTGGTGGGCGAGGGAGTCACTTTGAGGCCAAAGGAGATGATTGTAGAGATGCGTAGAGAGTACGGCGTTGACATGCTATACAGTTTCGCTCTTCGAACGCGGAACATAGCGATAGAGAAGACGTACGGTGACTTTGAAAAGTCATATCAGAGGCTCCCGTCGTATCTGTATTTGTTGAAGCAGCATAATCCGGGAACAATTTATGACTTGCAGATGACTCGTGATGGAGTGCTCTGTCACATGTTCGTTGTCCTTGGACAGAGTATTCGAGCATTTGAGACGTGTCTTCGGCCTGTGATTGTCGTGGACGGGACCCATCTTAAGGGAAGGAACAAAGGAGTTTTATTCGTGGCCGTCACTTTGGACAAAAATGGGCAAGTCTTCCCTCTTGCAGTTGGCCTCGGTCCAATAGAGAACGATGAGTCATGGACTTACTTTCTCTATAACATGCGCACATGCTACAATCCTGCAGAAGATTTACTGATTGTGAGTGACCAACATAAGAGCATTCAGAATGCTGTTCGAGCCGTCTATCCGAATGCTATGCATGGGTTGTGTTATCACCACTTGCAGAAAAATCTAACGCCCTATGGTGCTCATGCTATAGCACTCTTCAAACAAGCAGCATACACTCATCGTCATGAAGAGTTTGAAAACTACTTTTCAAAACTGCAAGTTGAAAGCCCTAATGGGGCTCACAGACGGCTCTCTGAAATTGGACCAGAAAGGTGGGCTAGGTCGAAGTGTCCAGTACGACGCTATGGCTTCATGACATCAAATGTTGTCGAATGCTTTAACTCTCGTATGCTTTGGGCGAGACGTTTACCTGTGTGCTCATTACTTGAGATGTTTCGCTTAATTCTGGAGAATTGGTTCGATGAGAAGCGGGAAGAAGCTGCATCAAGGGATCATGAGTTGACTGAAAATACTTTTGCAAAGCTTTCCAACTCCGTACAAGACAGTCTCACTCTTACTGTTCGAGGTACCACCGGATATGTTTATAAAGTCGAAGAAAAAAAAATTTCTTATCAGGTCGACCTTCAGAGCTGGACATGTGACTGTCGGGAGTTTGATTTGGATCTGATTCCATGTCGTCATGCTGTTGCCACTATAAGGTATTTGTTTACGTATTCTATCTTTGAAATATCATTAAATAATTTTATCTATGTGTGTGACACATTGCTCATTAAAACTTTCTTAACAGGCGCGCTGGTTTGTCTGTGTATGATTTCGTCAGTCGTTATTTCAAGCAACATGGCTTTAGAGAGACTTATAGGGAGCACATTAATCCAATACCACATCCCGATGAGTGGAATGTGCCACCGGAGATCTTATCGATTGTTTGTCTGCCTACAGAGGAGGTACGACAGGCCGGCCGGCCAAGGACAAGGCGTGTACGGTCTGCAGTGGAAAATGTGACCACAAGTAGACGTTCCCAGGTGTGCGGCAGATGTAAGGGAGCTGGCCACAACAGATACTGCTGAAATTGCTGCTCGATCGGCAGATACTGCTGCTCTAACTGCTGAAACGGCTGCTCTAACTGCTGAGAGAGCTGAGCAGGAGGAGAGTAGTGACTCTGAGCAGGACGAGTAGCAGAGCGGTGACTGTGGTGACTCTGAGAGGGCTGGGCAGGAGGAGAGTGGTGACTCTGAGCAGGACGAGTAGCAGAGCGGTGACTGTGGTGACTCTGAGAGGGCTGGGCAGGAGGAGAGTGGTGACTCTGAGCAGGACGAGTAGCAGAGCGGTGACTGTGGTGACTCTGAGAGGGCTGGGCAGGAGGAGAGTGATGACTCTGAGCAGGACGAGTAGCAGAGCGGTGACTGTGGTGACTCTGAGAGGGCTGGGCAGAAGGAGAGTGATGACTCTGAGCAGGACGAGTAGCAGAGCGGTGACTGTGGTGACTCTGAGAGGGCTGGGCAGAAGGAGAATGGTGACTCTGAGCAGGACGAGCAGCAGAGCGATGGATCGTGGTAACTGCGGGAAGCGACGGCGCAGAGTGACGAGGTGGGTCTGGGATCCTCCTATGGCCGCTACTAACTGAGGCAGAGTGGCGGTGTGGCTCGGGAATCCTCTCGTAGCCCGCAACTGAGTAATGTGGACTCCTAGGCCTAGACCTAGGACCAAAGAAATCCACAATCTGCGAAAAGACCCTGCGAGAAACTCGAGCAAGGAAGCCTGTGTCAGACTCGTCGTGCAAGATCGCCTTCAATCGGCGATCGTAGTAGTCATCCCTACTCGTGTCCTCCCTGTGGTCCGAACAAGAAAGTCCGTGCACACAACACACTCTCTCCGACTGTCTTTCCTGGTAGACCCGGTCTGCTGTCTCTATTCCAACTACTAGTGGGGTACTTTGCCGGCGTCGCTTCGGCACTTTTTGTGCCGACTCAGGTATAAAAACTTCCCCACAACACTCTTCAGCTTCTCTATCGCCTTCTTTCTAGGCTTCTTTTTAACCTCATCCTTAGTGTTCTTCTGTGCTATTCGTACAGGCTTTTGAAACTGCACATCATACGGCGATCCATTCTCAAACGAGTGGTAATACCATTCAGTTTCATCACCCACCAGATGCTCTAACTCAGGAAGTACTTTGTGCTGCAAAACAAGTCATGAAAGTTCACTATTAGAAATTTAATAGGTAATAATATTAGCAAATGAGAAAAATTCATAACTTTACGAACCCTTTCATCGAAGAAATGGCTGAAATCAATCTTGAGGGTTCTTGTAGTCCACATCAAACATCGGGGCACTTGGACGGTTTTATCTCGGGTTCCACACAAGCGTCCCAACGAAGGAATCATCTCGTACGACCAAATCTGTAAAGTCCAAATCGGACCGTAAAAGTGGTAGTCCTTATATTCCTGTTCCTTCTTCGTGGCGACATTGTCTATATAGTAACACAATGCCCCATAACTGTAAGAACCCCAAGGAAACATATCCCACTTCTCAAAATCCTCAACTAATGCCCATGCCCATCTCTCGACCATCATGTCATCACGGCATAGGAGAAAGTAATAGTAAATCAATAAATTGGCCACCTTCAAATAATCTTCAATGTTTCTACCCAACTCTCGTTCTTTGAACTTCTTTCGCAGTACACTAACCTTAACATTCTCGGCATTGAATATTCTGTGGAAAAGACTGTCAGGCCGAATGAGATGGTTGTCCTCCGGATGAAAATCAGAGTTTCCAAAGTGTAGTCCAGTGATCATAGCAAAATCACGTGCCGTAAAACGAAGGGTCCTCCCACAAACCTGGAACCACGACTCGTCCGTGGGTATGTCATCACCCTCTAACTGACGGGCCATCAAGTGATGTAGCGCATGTTGTACTACCATTTCTCCTTACTCTAATCAAACGACCAACGACCCCACTGGTCAAAGTGTCGATTGCTCGCTCACTGACTACAGGATTGCGACCAATACGCCGTAGTGTCGAAGTTATCTCTTTAAATATCGCCTCCCGTACGTAAAGATTCACTTGACGTGTAACAAAGCGCAATGTAGGTCTCTTCCATACACAACCAGGCTGTAATATAAACATATAATGCATAAGAACAATGATCGAGTGCATAAACGAACAAGAACAAAAAAAATTGAAAGTCCTCTGACTGCACACGATGGGAAACACACGATAGAGCCCATCGTGTGCAGCCTCTTGGGCACCACAGAAGACATCACACGATGGGAAGCACACGATAGAGCCCATCGTGTGCAGCCTCTTGGGCAACAGATTGCACACGATGGATTATACCATCGTGCTCACGATGGTACATCTTCTTCACCACCATCGTGGGCAGAAGAACACCAGTCGTGGGCGCGACTGTGTGCACCCCTCCAACACCAAATTTCAACATACAAATTTCTAAATAATACTATCCTAATGCATACAAGCATGTACATTCATCCCCACTCCAATTAAAGCATATATAAACACAGATTTTAGAAGCATAAATTCTTAAAAAAAAATTAAATTTGTATGGAGACTTAGGGCACTAACCGGCGGTTCGTTAACGAAGGGTTCTTCGTCCTCGGAGCCCGCCGACGACGTCGATGCCGTCGCCTCTCTATCGTGGTCGGAGTCGGTGCCGCTTGGATCCATTGATAGCCACCGTTTTTTTTTTACTATCGTGTGTGTGAAGGGAGGGGGAGTACACGACAGAGAAGAGAGAGAGATTGTGTGAGGACCGAGATTTTTGTGTTGGTCTTTTTCAAAAAGTGATCTTTTTGACCTATATTGTCTTATTTTAAATAAAGTGGTTGACCATAAGGATATAAATGTCTTTTAACACATTTTGGTATAAAAAATATCTAGTATTATAGATGAGGATATATAACTTGTTACTTTTATTCTTTGGTATTAAAAAAGTTAGCCACCAAAAAAAAAGACATGTATTTTAGAATTAGTAAAAATCGTGTGCATTCGCACTTAAATATATGACTCTTAAGTAATAAATATTGATGAGAACGTTTTTGCATTTCATTTTGGTTTCATAGTAATACTAGTATGTTATCCGTCGAACATCGACGGAATTGTCATATTGTATCTATTATTTGTACAAAACTTAGTTATACGATTATTCAATTTGTTTTAAAACCCGTAAAGTAATAGATACCTGCTAATTAACCGAACATGTTAATTTCTATACACAAACCCGTTCGTATCCAAAAAAAAAATTAACTTGTCCACATCTTAAGCTCGTATAGTAATATATGCTATAAACCTTAATATTAATAATACATTGTATAAATACTCATTTATTTATATACATGTTACCCGTCTCCTGTCTCAAATCGGATTAAAAAATAATTTTACATCTTGTTATCGTCCCAAACTTACACAGTAATATACAATAAAGTCTTGTATATTACAAAGGAAACATTAACAAAATATTAAAAAATAAATTTCAAGTATAATTTTGAAAATTATACTCCTTCCGTCTCGCATTAGTGTGGTGCAAGGAGTGTGGCACGGGTTTTAATAAAAGGTAAATAAATGTTTGGTAAGAGTATTTTAGTGGAGAAAGGGACCCACAATTGTTAGTGTTAGTGAGGTTTTTCAGTGGTCCTATTATAAATATTAAAAGCTTTTAAGGGTATAAGGGTAAAAATCATGTAACACCCTAATTTTAATAAGGTGTTAAAAACTTAAATTAAAGTAAATATTTGATGCGGAATAAGAATTTTTTTTTTCTTTAACAAAACTAAATGAAAATAAACTTTTGACATAAATATCTGTTGGGAAAATTATGAAGTTTTGATTTAATACCAAAACCCAACTGATTCTCCAACCGAATAGATGATCGCATCAACCTAAGTAGTGTTTTCCAGCTCGCCTGTTTGAGCTCTAGATTTTCTAGGTTTACAGGTTCAGGAAGCAGAAGACAGCGGAAGCAGAAGAGACGACAGACAACCTACCGTGTTTACAGCAGAAGTTAGCTATCAACTGAGTTTTCCAGCTGAGCTAAGTTCAAAACGGAGCAGGATCCAGCTGAAGATAAATCGAGCTGAGTTCAAGACAGCTGGTCCAGCTGTACAGAACAAAGGGAACTAACTCTGAAGACATCACTTCAAGTCAGTGTGTCCAATCCAGCTCTGATTCTAAAGTTTAAAGAACACTTTATCTTAAAGTGTTTCTAGTCCAGAAATTGCTTAGTTTTTCGTCTGATCCCTAGGCAGAATTTATTGTATATCTTACGCCTAGATCTTGAACGAGTTCATCTAACTCTATAAGTTCTTAATTGTAAGAACTCGTTCATAGTTGGAACCCCAAACCAAACCCCTCTTTACCCAGAAAGGTTAGGTCAAGGTTACGCTTGCTTGAAGCGCGAAATTCAAGTGGTTGTAAGGTTTTTTCAGTACCCGTAAACTGTTGGAACACAGCTCGGGTTAGAGTTGTGAAGTTGCTTGGTACTTGGAAACCAAGTGGTAGTGAATTACCAGCGAACCTGGTCGTGGACGTAGGAGGTGTTACTCCGAACCACGTAAAAATCTCGTGTTCTTTCTTTCTCTTTATCTTCAGTTTTAAATTTTTAATACTAACTTTATCATCTCATTGCATATTTTATTAAAACTGCATACACAGCTGGTCTCAAAAGACAGCTGTGTCTTTCTGAAAGTTGCACAACTTGACTAAGCCGAAAACGTAAAGATAATCTTTTCAAGCTGAGTTTTTCTAACCAACCGAGCTAAGTTTTCAAACCACCACATTCCGCACCGACAACTGAGTTATTTGCCCAGCTGACTCTCCCCAGCTGGATTCATAACTGAGCTCACCAACTCTGTTTTTGAACTTGAAAAAGTTTTCAAAAATTTATCTTTGGTGTATTCACCCCCCCTCTACACCAAAGACCCAACTCAGGGACCATCAATATCTAAAAATAAAATAAATGTTAGAACTTAGAGAAACAAACATCTTTTAACTCAAACCATGAAAATACATAATTCCTAATGATTTTAAACCAACTAAGTTCAAACCATCTAAGTTCAACAAAGTTAAACATAAACTAGAATTTATAGTCTTAACATCTTAAGGAACTTATAAAGCAAGTGCAGAAAATGGAAATCCTAAGATAACTTGACACGTCATTCGACCCTCCACGCACCTCTGAACTCAATTACCTGAAAATGTTAAAGATTTGGGATGAGCATACGTGAATATACTCAGTATGGGCAATTATGCTGAACTTGTCCAATTTAATATAATAGAGAGCCACGTATGAATATTAAAGTCAACATGATAGTGCGTCAATGAGTGAGAGCAAAGTCAAATGGACAACTTGAAATTAACGGTCCTGCTCATCACATGATATCCAATGAATTGTACGCAAAATAAGTGAGAGCAAAGTCAAATGGGCAACTTGAAATTAACGGTCCTGCTCAATCACATAATGTCAAATAAACATACGGCAAGTCACATGATATTAAATAGGACAAACTCAAATCAAAGCATAAAGTTAAATAGGATCCTACACCTTAATTTCGCTTGATAAATTAATGGAATCAAACAACTCAAAGGAAGTCTAAGGGTTAATTTCTTTAAAGGTTACCGAACTATGCCACTTGTATCAAATTGGTAACTAAACTTTAATTTGTTTCAAAAAGGATACTCAACTTGCATTTTGTATCATTCAAGGGTTTTTATTAATTTTTAGACTAATTTTATCCTATGTGGCAGTAAAAAATTCCACATAGGCTTCTCCATTTAATTGACTCATTAAAAAAATTTCCACATCACTAAATACAAATTAAAAACCTAATCCTAGCCGCATTAACCCGTCAGTTTCTTCTCCTAAATACCAGAATCACAATTCTTTTCTTTGCTCCAATTTTCTCATTTCTGGTTCATAATATAAGGTTTCTTTCCCTCTCTTCTTTTGCTTTGATTTTACTTCAGTATTGTACTTGAAAATATATTCTTTCTCTCACATACATGCAAGAATCTTGTTTTCTTCAATATGAAATTTGTTTTCTATTGTACCTTGTTCATCGTAATGAATTTATGTCAATATATTATTCAATTAATATTACTTTAAGTGTATGTGATCATCAATATAATGAATAACATATGATGAATGTCATCAGATCATCAGATTCTTGTAGGAGAATTCAACTTTTTTCAATTCTTGACTTTGATGAATTATTACTTGAGAATATATGTAAGGTTATGTTTTACGGGTTAGATGAATGTTGATATTTTTAATTTTATATAGAATCATGACAATCGATTGGAGATTAAGGCTTCCAGGAGAAAGCACGCCTGATTACGGTAATTTTATTTGTGAAATAAGGCATCATTTATTTAATCAAATTCGTTCTTTGTTATGAACACATCATTTGAAATTTAGCTCTGTATATTTCAGGTACTGAATATAAATACTTCAGTATATATATGCACCAATTTGAAAAAATTGCTTCTAAAGAGTTGAAACAATGTACGATTGGATATGTTGATTATTGTAGTAGTGACAAAATATCAATGCTTGAGGTTAAAAGCATGGCCGCAGAGGTAGGAATCCAAGTTGTAGATCATAAGTCGTTCTTTTGATTGCATCCTGGAAAAATGATAGTGGATGGGTTAAGATCTTTGGAAAGTGATACTGATACCTTTGAGATGTCTCTATTGGTTGATGACTCTAGGATTATGCATGTCTACATCAGAGATAAAGTTTGTGAATATACAGAAATAGAAGTTGAAAATATGACAGATGTTGGAGTAATTACACATGACACCAAAAGAAGTGACGATGATGATGATCTTATTGACTCAAACTACGACTTACAAGATAACGAGGACGGCAATTATGATCATTTTTCTACAAATGAGATAGAAAGGTTCACAAATGAAGGGAACACAAATGAGATAGACTTTGATGACACTGAAAATGGTGATTCAGATGTCTTATTATCTTGTTCTGAGACTGATGAAGAGGATATGGTAGCATCTAGAAAGTCCAAGTATGTTGAATTCAATGAAGAAACAAATCTGGTGATAACTCAATTAGAGATCGAGATGAAGTTTCAGAGCTTTGAACAGTTTAAGAGAGCTGCAAAGCAAATTGCAATTAGACAGAGAGTGGAGATTATGTTTCGTCCTAATACCAAGAAGAGATGCAAAGCTTATTGCAAGAGAACTGGTTGCCCTTTTTATATATGGACTTCTTTGATGTCCAATGATAAGAAAACCGTAAAAATCAAATCAGGAATCTTAGAGCATGATTGTCCACGGACACATCATATTAGACATGTAAATGCAATTTGGATTGCAAATAATTACATGGATAATTTCAAGGCTGATCCAGCATGGTCAATTAATGGAATAGTTCAAGCAGTTAAGAAAAGTGAAAAAGTTGATATTTCTAGGTTGGTTGCATGGAGGGCTAAGAACTACGCCATGAAGATAATAAATGGCCATGAAAGGCAGCAGATTGCATCATTACATGATTATAGGTTAGAGATTTTACGGAGTAATCCTAGATCGACTGTGAAATTTAAATTAGACAATGGAGTTTATCAAGGAGTTTATATTTGCTTGGGTGCATTAAAACTTGGATTCAAAGAAGGATGTAGGCGTATTATCTCGGTGGATGGATGTTTTCTCAAAGGCATATATGGTGGCCAATTGTTGACAGCAGTTTGGATAGATGCTAATGATTGTATTTATCCAATAGCTTATGCTGCCACTGAAAAGGAGAACAAAGAAAATTGGATGTGGTTCTTTGAATTGATGGCAGAGGAGATAGATGAAAGGAATCCTTGTTCTTTTATGAGTGATCGACAAAAGGTAAATATTATATTCACTTATACTTATTTAACTTTCATTAAAGAAAATTATTGTTGATGAATCATTGTTCTTTGTTATTATTTATTTATTTATTATCTTTTATTTTTTAAGTTCGCAATGTTTTAATATAGGGTTTGTTACCTGCAATCGAGCTACTATTTCCTTATTGTGAGCATAGATTTTGTGTGCGACACATACTGGCCAATTTTAAGTTAAGGTTCCAAGGAAAAGAAATGAAAGACCTACTATGGAGTTCGGCAAGAGCTAGTCATCCTGATGCTTTCAAGAAACAAATGGATAAGTTAGCTGGGTTTAACAAGGAAGCATATTTGTATTTGAAGAACATATCTCCCAATCATTGGACAAGATCACATTTTCTGACTCATATAAGATGTGATATGTTATTAAATAATTTGTGTGAGTCATTTAATAGTCTGATTTTGGATGCAAGAACTAAGGGGTTGATTACTATGTGTGAGATGATAAGGACACAACTTATGAAGAGAATTCACACAAAAAGGGATACGATGAAGAAATGTTGAGCTGTTTATTGTCCTAAGATTTTGAAGAAATTAGAGAAGAATAAACAGTTCAGTTGGCTTTATCGAACTGAATGGTCAGGAGGAGATAAATATCAACTGTCTGGACTTGATGGGCAGTTTGTTGTTGATAAACGGTGTAAGACTTGTAGCTGTCGGAGGTGGAATTTGACAGGAATACCTTGTTGTCATGCAATTTCAGCTTTGTATTACAACAATGATAATCCCGTCGACTACATTCATGATTGCTATAAGGTGTCTACATACTTGAAGACTTACAGTCATTTGATAAATCCTACTAATGGAAAAGATATGTGGCCTAAAAGCAACATGCCTCCTATCATACCAAACGAGCTACAAAAGCCCAAAAAAGGTAGAAGACAGATTATGCGAAGGAAGGAACCTGATGAGGGTCCAAATACAACTAAAAATGGAATTGTTAATGGAAAGGTCTCCAAGAAGGGTATTCCTATGCATTGTTCAGTTTGAGGGTCAACGGAGCATAATAAACGATTTCATGGGAAACAAGAAAATGATGCTACTCAATCAAGACCCAAAAAATTACCAGTAAGCTTAATCTAATTTTTTTTATATTATTTAGGAATTAAATTTGGAATATATATGTATTTCTGCTCTATTGATTCATATGTAGGTGAAGAGGAACAAAAATGTTAGACAAAGTGGTGGATTACACTCTATTTCCATGCCACAGACACTACAATGGATGTCTGATGTAAGTACGAAATCTAAAAACTCACAACTTGTCTTTTAATTTATTGTTTCCTCAATATTGACGTGAATTTCTTTTTTTCTTTCGTTCTTAGGGAACAACTAGGTACCCTAACAATTTTAGTGAAAATGTGGATCGTTTCATTCCATCAAAGGAAGCATTTCCTCAGGTTAATTGAATTTATTTTTGTGTTTTGTTTTGTTTCGTATTATGGAATTATGACTAAAATATTTGATATTATATATAATCTTATTCATATATAGCAGATGCCTAATTCAAGCTTGGAAGATGCTACAACTTCAATGAATCTGAAAAGTAGTAGTATATCCTTATCTGAAACTCGAAGAACTGAGCAAAATGTAGCAAAATCTGTGAAACATTGAGGATTCTAGTGCTAGAAAGAGAAAGATATGGATTCCACCTCGCCATAATTATACAGATGCTAGCTGCACAGAAGAGAGTTGGTAGTACATGTTCAATGTCATTTTGGATTTAATAACTTAGTACTGGGCTGAATCTTTTGTATTCAGAAGAGATATTGAAGTTGATTTCTTTTCTAGATGACTTTTATTGATGTTTACATTCAATCCATCAAGATTATGGTACATTATCGTTCTACAAGATTATGACACATTTTTGTCTACAAATGATTCGTATATCGATTGCATGCATTCATAAGCACATGTATTATTTAAGTAATTGATTGACTATTATCTTGGTCCCGTCAAATCTCTTTATCATATCATTCGATATAATTTTTTATACTAATTTATGTATTATGAAGGAACTCATTGTTCTGTTAATTTGGTTACAATGTGATGATAAAATTAATGGAAATATGTATGGTGAAGGAACTCGCTCATGGTATTTAGGGAGAAGAAGCTCCTCTGATGTTATGCAGTATTTTTCTTTTCTTTTATTTTTTGTATTTCTCTTAATTTGAAAAGGAAGTGACGTGGCAAAAAATTTTAATGAGTCAACTTAAATGAGAAGCCTATGTGGATTTTTGACTGCCACATAGGATAAAATTAGACTAAAAATTAATAAAAAACCTTAAATGATACAAAATGTAAGTTGAGTATCCTTTTTTAAACAAATTAAAGTTTAGTTACCAATTTGATACAAGTGGCATAGTTCGGTAACCTTTAAAGAAATTAACCCGAAGTCTAATGTCATAGTTGCGCCGCACCTAAAGATTTAATAAAATTATATTTTATAAATAAAAGTCATATATCTAAACACACATGAACATGATGAATTTGATATTCTAATATAAATGATATGAATGTGCTGACATAATCAGTACCCAGGTTCCTGATTAAACTTTAGATTACTAATTTCTTAGAAATTCATTACTCATTTGATCATCAATACAGTATAGAAAAGAAACTGAGAACACAAATAATTAAAAATGAAATAAAATAAATAAAGTGAACATAAAAAAAGAGATATATATAAAAGTTTAACTTTTAATTAAAATAACTCTTTCTCTTGTAAATCTCTCTCTCTCTCGATAATTCTCTAGTATCAACAATAATAATACATCAGAATTCAGTTTCCAAACAATTTGAATCTAAACTAAATCTAAATTCAAGTAAATTCCAGATTGTGGCTTTACTAAATTTTTAGTACCCAAAAATTACACGCGTGGAATTTATATACATAAATATATGAATAAGAAACTCATACAGGAATATCTATTTACACCAAGTTAAAGTAAATCTAAAAAAAAATCAAATCTTTGTTTTCATAAATATTAA
The DNA here is from genome assembly GCA_031470985.1 of Agastache rugosa. Classification (NCBI taxonomy): domain Eukaryota; kingdom Viridiplantae; phylum Streptophyta; class Magnoliopsida; order Lamiales; family Lamiaceae; genus Agastache; species Agastache rugosa. The sequence continues at coordinate 17,095,935 of CM062602.1, read as the reverse complement.
GAATGATTTTCTATCAAAACATCAAAGTAATATATAGAAAATTTACCTTCAATCATGAACAAACTGAAATTCTTTTTGCAACTAGTGATGCCTAAAACATAAATTAAAGATTTAAATTATAATTTGCAGATTCTTTTTTAAAAACTAAAAGAAATGAAACTTGAGTATGAAAAAGAAGAAAATACCTTTAGGGCTCGTTTGGTTGGCAGGAAAGTAAAGTTGTCTAGGAATGTGATTCCGTGGAATATGATTCTGGGTAAAATGATTTAGGAAAGTAAAGTTTCCGAGGAATATGAATTTGTGGAATATGATTACGAGGAAAGTAAATTACTTATCTGTGTTTGGAATATATCAAAAAAAACTGTCATGGATTCTGAATTTTTTTTAAAACAAAAAATTTGCAAATCAAATTTGTACAGAAATCACAAATAACGAATCATCATCCAAATCCCACAATAATAAATTGACTGATCATTTCTTTCAAGTTCCAACAAAAATCACAAATAATTGAATCAATCATCTTTTGATTGGGGAAGAAAGAGAAATACTATCTTTTTTTTTATAATTAAAGAGTGAAGAATTAAAAATAAAATAAAAAATTGTTGATTCATTAACAGAGATTGTTGCCGTAAGTTGACAGACTTGATAGTCAATAGAAAATAATAGCAGTTGATTAAGACTTTAGAGATTGAATTCAATCTGCGCACTTTCTCCGAATTAGTTAGCGTCGATCTGAAATCCGGCGCCGATCTGCACCTCTCCATTAACCATTAACCATGTCGCCGATCTGTACCCTCTCAGACGCTCTAAACTCAAACCTGTAAGGGTTTGTTACTGTTTTCGCCGGCAATGAGAGGAGGGGAAAAACGGACGATTCTCTCCGGCAAGTTATGTAGTATACCGTGAAAGAGAGAATGCAGAGAAATAGTCGACTTGTAAGTTGTAAGAGACAAAGCGGATAGAGCGATTTTTTTAGCGCACACATTAAAATCCTTGTTTCAGGAAAAAAAATACCTAAGTTTTATTAAGGAATAAGAATCCTGGAATATTAGTCTACTTTCCTTGATTTGAGGATTCAGATTACTTTCCTTACTTTTTAAAAAATTAAACCAAACATAGGATTTTAAAGTTTTGTAATCAAATTATTTTCCTTCTCCTACCTAACATAGGAATTTAACAATTGGGAATCAGATTACTTTCCTGGAGCAGAATCCTTACCAACCAAACGGGCCCTTAGATCTTTGTTTGAGAAACCGCAGAGAGAACAAGTTTGAAAAACTTGAAAATATGTTTATACTAAAAGATTGAGGGATTTTTTTTAAATAAATAAATAAACTTGTTATTCTATTTTTTCTCAAACTCCCAAAACGTGGGGTGAAACATGGGAGGTTACTTACTCATATATATATATATATGGAGCGGATCTGGTAAGAACACATCTTATATGAGAACGTAAGAACAATACATTTTTATTACATTTGAGATGCATAAAATGCAGAAACTAAATGCATAAACTACTATAACTTAATGCATTAGCATTAAAATGCATAAATTAGAGTAATTAAATGCACGGTTAAATCTGGACCATAGATCAACAAGGATCAAGGGTCCAGATTTGTTCTTATTTCTCACCTAAGAAAGTGTTCTTATTTGATCCGCGCTCTATATATATATATATAATATATATTTATGCATTTAGTTTCTGCATTTTATGCATCTCCGATGTAATAAAAATGCATTGTTCTTACGTTCTCATATAAGATGTGTTCTTACCAGATCCGCTCCCTATATATATATATATATATATATATATATATATATATATATATATATTTAAATTGTAACAAAGGGATAAAGTTTGAAGTGTAAGTATTAATTAAATAAATTAAAATGATAGTTTCGTATTATTAAACATAATAAATGCTTCATGCATAATTATACATATATTCATATTTTTAATTTAAGAAATTCTTAATATAAATATATATATATATATACACACACATACGTATTTAACTATATAACTTTTCAAATAAATTTCTAAATAAAATTATTTCATTATTATTATTTTACTAAATAAATATAACATCATATCTAGAGGTGCAACATAGACTATATCAAAGTTCGATTAAATTTGATTTCATACATTTGTAAAATAAGAAACACATTTAAAATGATTTAACAAGTATATTTAAAAATCGGGTTGTTACAAATCATGTACTAAAATAGATGAACCATACTTATGAGAGACGGCCCAAAATGGCAAACTAACTACACTTTTAAGGGACGGGGGAATATAATTTATGAAACTTGTCTCAAGCCCAATTAAGAAGTAATTTTAATACTCGTTTCCACCACAACACATATAGTAATGTCCGTTGATAACTCAAACCCGTTTATTTATATACACATACCCATTTTTTCTAATTAAAAAAAATTACAACTTGTTCACGTGTTAAATCTGCATAATAATACTTGCTATAAACTTAAATATTACAAAGTAAATATTATTAATATATATAGTATAAATGTGCCAAATACTTAGAAGTTAATATTTCAAGTATAAATTCAAAAATTATACTCCCATCCTAAACTTATAAGTTACAAAATCAATTGAAAATCAAAGTCGATCAAAAAATAATTTTACTATATGTTCCCATCCTAAACTACTCATTCATTTCTCAAACTCATATAGCAATACCAACTAATCACATGAACTCATTTATTTATATTCAAGAAATAATTTTATAGCTTGTTTTTATCTCAAACTCATATTGTAATACTCGTTAAAAGCTTGAATATTACGAAATAAAAAATTCACAAAAGATTTGAATATATATGTTTTAAGTATAAATTTGAAAATTGTACAATTTAAGAAACTCGTCCCAAGTCGGATTAAAAAATTATTTTACTACATGTGCCCGCCGCAACCCGTATAGCAATATCCGTTAATAAACCCAAACCCGTTTAAATTTAAAAAATATCTATAATCAAATATAAGATGTTATAATAATTGAGTACTCATCTCAATAAAAACTTGAATGTCACATAGTAAACATTAATGACAAATCTATAATAAGTTTTTTTTTAAATGAAAAAAAAATCTTTGTAGCCATTTAATTATTAGCCAAATTAATAGTCAAATTAAATTTTATTATTAGCCAAATTAATAGTCAAATTAAATTTTGTAATTAAAAAATATAGTACTTGATAAATTAATAACTTCTATAAAATAATACTTTTTGTCGGTCCCTATTGTATTAATTTATATAGGTTCTACTATAATTATTTATTTGGCAAGCTAATTAATTTGCCAAATCAACTTGGTGGTGAAAAATAATTGTGGGATGAGAAAATACACATTATTTTAAGTATTTACATAATTAAATTTTTCAATGGGTGGACTCTCATTGAATAACGATGTAAGATATAAGATTTAATATATATATATATATAGATGAAATATAGGGTAATGTAATATAAGAAATGTGCACGGGATAAGTTAAATTTTAATATTTTTGTAAAATATTATAGGTATGAGTAACAAAATATAAGAAATGAAAGTATCAATCAATATAAATTAAAATTTTGTTCAAAATTCATATATCTATAAATTCTGAATTTTTTTCTATAAACAATGTTCGTTGTATATGCATTACTATTATTATCTTTGTCGTATATCAGGATCTGCACATCACTTTGACTTGTACTCTCGATACAACGACATATAGCTGACGCTGGGAGAATACTGGTTTCTTAAGAAAAAGTCACACATGTGATAGACACCATCCTTCACTTTTGTGGGAATTGTCTTTGTTCAAACTTGAATGAAAGACGTTGATATAATGTTGTTAGTAACATTATCAAAATCAATACCTTATGACCGAAATTACTTTCTATCATTATTTTGGTCTCCAAAACATGACTTCCAAGTCTCATGACAGCCAAACGCATGCATGTCATTGAACAATCCATGAGAATGATCAATTTTCCTTAACAACATAGCTAGTGTGGTGACCTTCAGAATCAGCTTGTGGTTAGGCATTTCTGAACACTTCAGATCATTTAGAAATTCAAGCATGTGGACATCGGTCATTACATCAATAATTGCATCTGAGCTGCATGTCTCACTTATCTAATGTCGTGGATTTCATGATTGCAATCAATTATATATGGTGTTGTGATTTTTAAAAATTACACATTTTGTGGGAATTTATTGCTCATAGTTATGATGGGATATATATTTATTTGCTATATGAAATGATGCTACAGTACGGACGTCTTCTAAGATATCATAAATTAAAGTTGGTGACTACATCTCTAGAGAAGAAAAAAGTGGTTTTAAAGGTTAAGAAAGATAAGGAATCAGCTAAAAGCCTAAAAAATGAAGCAAATGCAGCCACTGAGGGTGTTGAGGATGTTGATAGGAATGAAACCACAGAAGCAGAAGGCATTGAGGAGGCAGAGGCTAAAGGAAATCGTGTTTCTTCTGCTGCCTATGAGATTGCTGCTTCTTATTTTCATTCTCATACGAAATTCATGTTCTCTGTGTTTGCCACAAATTATCATTATTGATTGTATTTTATTAATTATTTTAATGTTTTAGCAGCAAGGTTTAACTAAAATTCTTGTTGGGTTATGTTCATTACGTTATTTATTATTTGTGGTGGAGTTGAGAGAGAGCTTTCTGAATATATATGGAGAAGAATCGAGAGATTTGAAATTATTGTTTGAAAGCCTATCTTATACGCCCACTATTTTGAATTAATTAAGTATTGATTTATTCCTAAAATTAATTTATTTTTTATATTAATTTGAAGTCTTCAATTATGAGTGTGATCATCTCAAAGGAGCACGAAAATTTAAGACCTGGAGATGATGATACGTAAGTGATGACCAGTTTATTTATCGAAATTTGCTAACCTTATTTATTTATTTTATTGACAACACTCAATAGTCAATACTCATTAAGGAATAAAAAAAGTCAAAATGATACCAAAAATATATAAATATCTATATATATATATAATTAACATCTAATAATAATTTTGATGCCACATTATTTTCAGTAGTATGCATCCGATTTATATAGTATTAGTAGCACCAAATCAGAATATTGCATTCAGGCTCCATATCATCGGGAAATTATATAATTGCATAATTTATGTCTTTAATTAGCCGGCTATGCCATAATTTGGCAGTTTAATGATTTTGTTGGAAAATTATGAGAACTTGTATTCAAAATTATTTAATTATTATATCTATTAAAATCCCTATCTTGTAGCACTTTATATCTATAATTTTAATTTTGATCGGATTAATCAAGTAGAAAACTATGATATATCCAATTTATTGGATATTACACACACACACATATGAATAAAATTGGATATATATATACACACACATAAATAAATAGATATATATACATAAAATCTCATTAATGTGTAATCTGCATATCATATATAACTGTATTTTACAAATTTATTTTTTTCCTTAAAATACAAATCTTTTTATTTTATTCAAATTATATGGTCAAACACGCATTTCATAATCAAAATTATTACTACAATTTGTTGGAGTATGAGAATGCAAAAAATGTCAATTATAATCAAAGAACATCCCTTTATATAAAATGTAATATTATTGATGCATCTAAATAGATAGATATATGTGAAAAGAAAAATAGTCAATTATAAGATCAAAATATATATAACCAAATATTTAAACCGATAACCTTAAAACATAAGGTAAAGAAATTTATCAACATCAACGTGAACAAAAAATAAAAATAAAACTATTGAAAGGCAATAAAAAAAATATATTGGCCAATCTAAACATGGATCAATTACATGATTATTTTTGTAAATAGAAAATTATGACGGCAAATCAGGCTTCCTATTATAGTGTTAAAGATTGCAAAGCGGATTCGAGAGCTTCATGCCACGAAATTCTCCATTTGTTATGGTATTATACTTCTTTGACGTTTACTTCAACATCGTTCATCACCGGTGTAATTACTTTTCTCTCTAATCCGGATAACCTTGATGGCAATGGTCTTGTTATGAAAACATCTTTCATATCAAAATCATATTTTCTTTGATCGGAAAATGTGAAATGAAGGAGTACAAAGTAGGTGAATTGTGAGTACTCCTTGCTACATAATTCTAGTTTATATTTGAAAATAAATTAATTTTTGCCATGAATTATGCTTTTGTGACCCCTACTAATAATTGTTGATTGAAAATTATTAATGAATAGTTACAATTAATTACTATTTGTATTGTTAAGGATATATATATAAGTTGAGATTTTAGATAATTAAAAAAGAAAAATTCTAAAAATACCACGTCATCATGAAAATTAATATGGTGGCTCTAATTTTTGCTATTAGGAATTGATTTGTCGTTTTCAATTATATTATCGTTCTTAAGTTGAGAGGTATATAGTAAAGGCAGGCTTCAAAGTTTTTCTGGGCCTCTATCTTAGGACGGTTTGCAATATTGGGCCACATTTCTTCAGGTCGATCAAATTAGGCCATTACTCTAAAAGTTTGGCAATATTAGGCCATTTTTCGGCCCGATTGGTGATCTAAGGCCACTTTTCAGCCCGATGAGTGCAAAACAGCATACCCACAAAGCTTATAAAGATTACACATCAAAGTTAAGACAAAATTTACTCAAGTTTACCATTTTCTTCAAATATCGATCCATTTTTCAATTTGGAGATAAATCATGTAATACTATCAGGCCCATCACACTTCCGTATAAAAATTCTAAACATACCAACTTCATACCTTTTTTACCGTAATGCTGCCGGGTATTTCCACCGGAAGTTTTAGGGACCTCGTCCAACCACACGATCGCAACCGATGGTTTCCAGACGCAGACTCCTTCAGCAACACTCAGCACAGCCCTCGTTCGTTTCCTACTCGGGGCGTAGGGTATTTAGTCGGTATTTAGAGAATAATTAGACACTGGAAGGGATGAGCAAAAGCCCGAACTTTATTTAGGAATTATATAAAATTTATTACAACATAAGTATATCTCCTTTAGGGAGGAGACAGACTTGTTTAGCTACCTATGGTAGCGGAATTGAAATACATAAACTATACTATACTAAGCTAGGAACTATTACAAATTTTATTTTGAGAGAGCAGAGGAGATGGTGTAGAGGATTTCTGGTGGATTTTCGATGCCCTTCTGCTCTCCAGCCTCTTGGTTTATATAGAGGTTTCAATTTCTCAACCTCCTCCCTTCATTATTGCCTTGGATACTTTTGTTCCGCGGCCAGCCTGTATCTGACTCAGCGTAGGACCACTGCTGTCGTCCATTATTGAATAAGGACGCCAAACTTTCGGTGCTACTTTTATCAAATCGCATTATCTTCAGTTGATAATGCTCCTTCTGTGCTTTTACCCATTTGTCGTTTAGTGGGTAATCACTTTTCCCTCCCACCCACTACTGTCGTTTTCTCTTTAGTGGGTGCTCCAGCTCAGAGTCACATGACTCCACCAACCTGTGTCGGGAATCTACTTTTTTCCCGGGGCCCTGGGCGTCCTTGCTTTTGGCAGCGCCTTCTGCTCGAGATGCTCGTTGGACCGAGCCTTCTCTTTTCCTCTTCTGGGCATGAACCCCTTCCCGAACTCTGGTTCTTTCTGGTTCTGACAATCTGAACAAACACGCTCAGACCAGTTTCCAAAATGAGCCATGTTGCAGTATTTGCGATGAGTTTCTTTACTCGTCGCAATCTTGTTTTCCCAGAGCAAGGTTCTCTTTCTTTCGAAAGCTTCCTCTGCGAATCTTGTAGATTTTCCTGTCATAGTGTTTAACAGGAATGATCCGTTCACTGAATTCTGAAAGAATTTGAACGGGAACTTGACTTTGTCCATCTCAGTGAGACAGACCCATAATCCCCATGCTCTTCTGGTAGAGATGAGGTCTTCTGGTAATGTAGAGACTAAAGTAGTCTCTTTTTCTGTAGGCGCCTTGATCTTCTCGATGGCGCGTGCATCTGGTCTTCGAAGCCTAATATAATGGAAGACTTCATGGTTTCCTTTCCCTGCAGGTTCTGGGGCTGCACTGATGAAATACAGCTCCAAAATGTCACCTCGGCTGAGCTGTGGATTGTTAGCCCAGGTATCATACACCGCTTCTTGAATCCACTTGGGTAGATTCTTGATTTCGGCGAATGATGGAGATGTAGTATAAACTGAAGCAAGTGCTCCAAATTCATACCATCTTTTGACTTCATGTGGATCTGAATTTGGCATCATCCACACCCGAGGATATTTCCCCGAGACATCAACCCTTATTTTTTCTGGATTGATTCCAGTCCTTGTGTTGAGCTTCTCCCAATTGGCTTGATAAACCTGCCACGAAGAAGAAACTTCAATCTTATCAGTATTAATCTTAGATGTGCCAGTCATTGGCCTAAGATTAATCTCTCCCTCTTTTTCCCCAGAGGTGCTGGGTTGACATAATGGTTCAGAGTGTGATCCCTGAATATCATCTTTTTCTTGGGGCAATGTTTCCGAAGATACCACCACCTTAGAACTTGGGCAAGAGGTATTTGAATCATCTGCTACAGGTTTAGAGCCCTGTACTCGAAACTCTTCTTTTACCAAAGGATCTTTGGCCACCCGAAGGATTGGTGTTTGACATGCAGCCCAGAGTTGACCCTGAGACCGTATGCAAGCTCGTATTCTCTCGGTGACTTTCGTCTTATCGAGAGTCTGCAATCTTCCTGCTTGCTCAGCATTCAGAATGCACTCGTCCCACTCTCCCGTTAACATCTCCAGATTTTCTCTAAGATGTCTATGGGCCAGTAGAATGGAGTTCACATCAGTTTGCTCCATCTCTTGTTAGGAAATCTGCAAGAACATTTTCGTGAGATTTCAAAACGACAATATCATAAATATAATATTGGCATTCAGCTTGCCATCTAATTAATCTAGCCTTTTCAGGCTTAGATTCAATCTTGTTTTTTAAGAAAGCCTTAACCTGTGTGTTATCGACTTTCAAAGTGAATTTCTTTGCTAATAAAAATAATGGCCATTTTTTTAAAAGCCTTTCGGACTGCAAAGAATTCTTTTTCGTTGATGTGCCATCTTACGGACTCATCATCTGAGAATAAATCACTACAGTATCTGCAGGGTTCTTCTCCATTAGGAGTGATCTTGGTTAAGACTGCTGCCCACCAATAGTCACTTGCATCAGTGTACAGAACCAAGTCATCTTCGTCCTGTGGTATCGAGAGTTTTGGGAGATTTCTGCAAACCTCTTTTAACTCCCTCATACCCTTTCGATGTTCTTCTGTCCAGATGAACGGAACATCCTTCTTCAGTAATGTACTGAAAACTTTTCTATGTTTCGCGAGATCTTTGATAAATGGTCCCGCGAAATTAACAACTCCCAAAAAACTCTGAAGTTGTTTCTTTTCCTTTAGATCTTCAGGAAAATTCTGGACCTTCTGAACAATATGGTCCTGTAGAATAATTCCTGCTTCATCAATCTCGATACCCAGAAATTCCATTTTCCGAGTTGCCACGACTGCCTTCTTTTCAGACAGTACTAGACCTTCTTTATAACAAACATCTGCAAAGATCTCAAGATGTTTGATATGTTCTTCCATATTTTTTGATGCTATTAAAATATCATCAATATAAACGAAAAATAATCTTTAAACAGATTATCCATCTTTCTCTGAAATATTTGAGGCGCATTAGCTAACCCCATTGGCATTACTTTCCAAACATAATGCCCTTGTGGAGTAGAGAAAGCTGTAAACTTCTTACTCCCTTCCTCCATGCGAATATGGTAGAAACCTGACTTGCAATCAAACTTAGAGAATACCTTAGCATTTCTAATGCAGTTAATAAGGTGTTCCCTACTAGGGATAAAATATCCATCAAACTCCATAATATCATTAATTCCTTTGTAATTAATAACTAATCTGGGTTTACCTCGTTTGATCTCACCATGATTCCTTACCAGAAATCCAGGACTGCTGTAAGGCGAGTTCCCTGGTTCGATCAACTTTAAATCAAGGTGTTCCTTGATTATTTCCTTCATATCCTGTTGATCTTTGAGGTTCATCAGGATTGGTCTGTAACTAACAAACTCATACTCCTTTTCTGGTTTCACCTTCAAGATAGCTTTGAGCTTGTTTCTGTCCCAACATGCCAAAGGATTCTCATTGTAATTCCTTTTAATCTTTCTTTTGACATCTTCTAGGGACACATGCATCTCTTCTTTAATATCTTGATGAGATATTAAAGCTGCTTTGAGGATCTGGACCTCTTCATCATTGAGATCCTCTTCCCTAATACAGCTTAGCACTGCTTCGCTGAATCTTCTTTGATCCTTCATTTTTGGGTGTCGAAGTTTTCCTTCATCACCACGCTTGCTGCGAAAACTCAATGGTATCTGGCGATTAAGAGCCTCTGGACAATGATCTTGTGATCGCAAATAGTTGTGAATACCAATTGCCTTCTTTCATTATCCTGCATATATCTTTTGAACATCTGTAGGAAATTGTTTCCTAGTAGAATGTCTGCACCTGTATCATGGAAATAAATTGGTGGAGTTTTAACCTTATACCAAGGTGTACCTCTGGCTCCGCCAATTAGAATTTTCGTCTCTTTTACTCCTTTAGCCAGGAGCAAAATTTTCTTTGAGAAATCTCTTCCTGCAATTCGGGGTAGATCATCTTCTACCTCTGCCGGGAAGACTCCTCGTTTTGCAGTACAAATCCCTGCACCTGAGTCAATATAAGCGGCAAAATATTTTGCCTTATATTTTTCATATAACATCCCTATTGAGATGTATATGGAGAATGGACTTGTCATTCGATCAATAGTTTTCTCTCATTAATCGTGATTTCCATTCCGTCTTCTTTATTTCCCCAAGGTTTGTGGTCCTCGAGAAAATCCAGACCCAAAAGCAAAACTGCTTCTCTTTCAGCTCTACCCTTGATCTCCATCACTTGTCCCCCAATTTCCAGGGTACCTTTGTAATGATTGATCTCCGGCTGCTGCAGATAGTAAAGAACATTACAAGGGAAGTTGATTTCCCACCTTGTAGTGTCAAATTTTACTATCACTTCTCTCCATCCCTCGGGACATTTCAGATTCACTGGAACTTTGTTACTCTGAGATGTTTGAGGGTGTGCTTCTCGAATGAGACTCCGACTCCTCCCATAGGGCAAAGACATGATTCTGTCTCCTTGGAACGATAATCTCCCTGAAGTTATCCTGAGACTTTGGTCGTGTCTCATGACTTCTCTATCTCGGATTTGAATATCTACATTCCTTAACCGAGAAATTTCCACTCTATCGGGACAAACCGTTGTTGTCACCTTGTTGAATATATCTGGTATCTCAATGAACTTCTTTCCCAGAAATAACTCAGTGTGATGTGAGCTGGAAAGAGTATATGATACCTGATAAGTAATGGAGTAAGGCCTATTTCCTTCCTCTAATAAATCCTTGCGTTTAAAATCCTGATAAAGCGTCAGGGCTTTGCTGAAATGGGTATCATTAAGATTGTAAGCAATCTTTGGATAGATGATTCCCACTACTTGTCCTGCACAAAGATCTCCCGCAATTGTTCCCAATACGGAATCTTTCAGATTTCTAACTCTTTTATCGCATTTAGCGATATCGATCGGCGTGTGAACTCCGGTAAAGAGAGCCGATTTTAACATCAACTGGATTGCTCCAATATGGATCCAGTTCATCTTTTCAGCGACTTCAGGCTTCATCTTTGATAAATCTTCCCTGATGTCACTAGCTGGAATCAGCTGCATCTCCACTTGATTCCATGTAAGCTCTATAGGAAGCGACATTTCTCGTCTAGAAATTCCATAGACGATTTGTTGTTTCCTGCTCCTTAGATTAAAGTTCCTTAGAACTTGATCTATGTTGTTTGCTGAAAAGCCTTGATACTTTTGTATATTCAGACTCTTCTTCATGATTTTGTCAATCAGACTTTGAGAGAGAGTTGTGTGACTGGAGAATCCCGTCCTGTCCTCTTTCTCCTGATGAACAATCTCTGGATCAGTCTGACTCCGATCTAGTTCCATCAGACCATTCTGAATCTTCTTCGCTGAAGACTTCTTCTTGTTCATATATACTCTCATCCGAGGGTATATCTTCGAACTGATATACTTGTACCAGTTCCTGGTAGTAGACGGCATCTTCGATATCCGGAGTGGATTCGAATTTGTTGATACCTCTTCTCTCGTTGTCAGGGCAATTTGTGGAAATATGCCCTTTTGCACCGCACGTCCAGCAGTTGCAATCTTTGAAACTTTCATTAACTCTAGTGTGAGTTCTTCTGAAAGTCTTCTTGGCAGGTGTCCTTCCTTGTGATTTATCATCTCCTCGAAAGGGATACCTATTCCTTGATGGTCCACTTCTTTGGCCGGATTTGTAAGATCTGGCTTTCTGTCTTGACCATCTGGTTCTTGGTTTCCAAGAATTTCTTTTTGGATCTCCACCTTTATAATAGGGCTGAAACCTATTTTTCTTGTATTTCTTCAGCCTCGGTGGTTCTCCTCCAATGATCGTTGGCAGATCATTGTCATCACAGTTTAGAGGAGCGAATTTGTTAATTCTCCTCAGTTTCTTCATGTTCCTCAGAGCTGTCGCTTGTTGACACCACTCTGAGAGCTTCCGATGTACATATGACATCCTTCTTGCGACGTTCTCAGGATCACCTGGTTCGTAATCCCGAATCAGCATCTCTTTCCATGGGCTTGGAAATTTTAGAAAGAAAATTTCCAGCGCTACTCTATCATCAACTTTTGATTGATGTTGATAAAGAGCAAAGAGTTGTAGAAACTTGTTAAGCGATTGTTGATCCAAGACAGCCAGTCTTAGATTATACAATGCCATCAAGTATTTCTTCCTTTTCTCTTGATCAAATCCCTCGAAATATCCTTCTTCCAGAAAATGGTTTTTAAATAGTACTGCCATATTCTGGACATGTTCTGTATAGTTTTCACTCTCAAAACATGAATTCTTGATATCCACAGGAAAGAATTCCCATGCAATTTTGACGATTCCTGCAAGACTCATTTCGAGAATTCTTACGAAACCTTCCTTGTTCAAATCGAGAGTTGCTGCTGCAATTCTCAGGGCTGACGTCCACTCGTCAATAACGGATTCTCGATCTCTGAAATTTACTTCATCGAGGTCGAGCATCACTCCGTAGGGATGGATAGGATCCAGGGTTGCTTTTCCATAAGGTGTGTCTTGTACCTTTGGATGCGGCCTTCTTGCCCTTGTCCTTCTTACTGCCATGTATGCATCATTCGGGGTATGTTGATCATACCTTGCTCCAGTCTGAAAATCCTGGACTGCATTAATGGCTCCTGGTGCATTTTGAAAATCTTGTTGATTTCCAATAATGGCCCCTGGTAGAAGTTGATTCACCGGCTGTGGATTTTGGACCACATTCTGGTTCATTTTTAAATCAACCATCGTCATGTTGGCAAAAGATTCTGCTAACTCCTGGAGGTCGTCAAGCTTGATTCGGTCAAGATTACTCATTTTTTTCTTTCACGAATCATTCTTTTCAAGGTCTCCATGTTGGGATCCTTTTTGGTTTCTCCCACTGGCAATGGATAAGTGGGTTCATTACCAAAATGATTTCTCCTTTGACTGGAACGAGGTTGTTGCTCCAGTTTTTCGATCCTTGATTGGATCTCCTTCAGGATATTATAAATTTCATCCTGTTTCATAGCAATCTTGTAAAGATCGCGTGGTACACCATACAAGCTATCGCCATAATGTTGTACTGTCTTCTGTATTTCTCTTAGATCCGCCGATATCTTGGAGGAATCTGGAGAAATCTCTTGATACAAAAGAGTAGATGATACTCCTTTATCTTTCTTTTGTTCCATCAGAGCGGAGTAGTATATGAATTCCAATTTACTCATAGATGGATCCAATGATCTCTTCTCATAGCATGTTCTATCTCCCATTCAAGGAGTATACAACTATGTAGAAGATCTTCTTTTCTTTTGATTCATTGGATGCAGGAATCAATTAGTTCTTTCTCCTCGTTATGCTGTATTAAAAGGTTCAGCATATTTCGCCAGCGTGTTAGAACACTCTGGTATCTGGTCCTTCTTTTCTCCAAAATTTGGAGACGTTCCTGGAAATGTCCACACCTTGGACATTCTTCTGGATCCATCATATATGATTATTATGATGGTTCCTCCTCATGGTGTTTATCACTTCGAACAGGAGATCGCTCAGATCTGAATCATATCTCCTTCTTGCCTCAATTTCTTGAGTGAAAGGCTCAATGTATTCAAGCCTTCTTTCTCGTACGACTATAGAGTCGAACAATTCTCTCCAGATTGTCCGTAATATCTGGTTTCTTTCTCTTTTTATCTCCAGATCTTGGAGATAATTCCTGTAACACTCTCATCTCGGACAATTGTCCGGATCCATGTTTTCTTGATGTCTCCTCCGTTAGGATAATACTTAAAGCAATAAATAAAATATAATTCCCAGATAAACCTAAGGCTCTGATACCATTTATGAAAGCGTGGATCACTTGTAACCTTGAGCAATTCTTATCTTGATGTGTACTTATGATTTGTTTCAAAGCAAGTGGGTATTGACGATTTTGGCCCAAAGTTGCAACTTTTATAAAACATAGTGGCCTAATTTTGCAAATTCAAAATTCAAATTTTCATATCTTTCAAGCCCGAAGGCCCATTTCTTGCAAGCCCGCTGAATTATGGCCTAAATTTGCAAACTACCCTAAGATAAGGGCCCAAACGAACTTAAAACTCAGTAAAGGCACATCGGATAATTCGAAGTTGATGTAAATAATTGAAACAAATTAGTAAAAGTTTTTGAATTTATTAATAAATAACTAATTTAATGTAGATTTTGACACGACACACATTAAAGAGTCGAAGATCAACCGAAATGCTTGTTAGTAAATTGAACATGAAAAGATAAATTCCTTGAATTAAATTGATTGCGAGTTCTTTAACATTGCAGTAATATTTTATCAATTGTACAGCACGATAAAGATTGTTTTTTTTTTTGAGGTAAAAAATAAATTTATAAATTAAGAACAAGAACAAGGAAAGTTGGGAAGGCCAACCACAGATGCTGGGGGCTCGACCCAAACATGAGGGATAGGAAAGTCCCTAGAAATTTTAGCAAGGTGATGAGCCACATAATTGGCCTCACGACGAACATGATTAACTTTACACGAACCAATAGCATCTAGAATGCGACAACAACTACTAATAATAATTCCAAACTCGGATTGGTCAATTTTCCGAGAAGAGATAGCATCACACACAATTTTGCTATCGGTTATGAATTCAACTTGAGTAATACCTTGTTCTTTTATCTATGATAACGCCTCATGCATGCCTATGGCTTCTCCTTCATCCACACGAAGACAACCTGACACTCGATGTGCAAGCAAGATAAAGATTGTTAAGACATCAATTAATATTTCTTAGAGCATCAGTACCCCGTGCACCTCTTAGAGGCAAGATACTGACTTGAACCACCATTGTACTGTGTGTTGCATTGGTGAGGCAGAATAGAAGGCATGATAGTATTGATTTTGAAAAAAAAATTAATTTTTCATTAATTTTAAAATATGAAAATTACATTACTTGAAAATAAGAAAATTAGATAATTTAAATACAATAAAATTACATTAACTATTAATGTAGAACATGAAGAGAAATGATGTAGAATGATATAGAAATTATGAAGTGAATAGGTGTATTTATAGTTGAAATTATAGTTAAAAAAATAGTTGTTGCTGTTTCCCGGCGATCCATTGCGGCAGAATCCGGGGACTAGCTGTTGATGATGCAATTCAATTTTTTTAATAATGGGGCATGCATTGCACACGCCTTAAATAAACCCACAATGTGACGGCTCGTTGGAAAATGTCGCAACCCAATATTGTCGGCACGTTATCGCAACGGCATGATATCGGATCGACTCAAGTCGCCTTATCGTGCCAGCATGCGGATGCTCTTAGTAGAATATATACGTCGCACATCACATAACCATATTTCATTAAAATCGTGTTCGAATTATTATATTATTGTTCATTTTATGATAACAAGAATAATAAATGCGTGTGACAATTTTTATAAAACACAATAGAGAGCGCTTTAAATAAAAGGGTTAATTGCATTTAAAGGCACAATGTATGACATCAATTGCAATTATAACATTACTTCCAATCAATGTTATATTGGTACTCAATCTTTTGATTGGTTGCAATTGAACTCATTCTCATAATTTACAGCTAATAGAAATCATACGTGAATTTCTTTTTTAAGAACACGGTCATGAAAATTCATTTTCAACAAGTTCCTTTCCGGTTATTGGAAATCCACGTAGGAATTTTCAATAATTGGAAATCCTAGAGATTATCTCAATTGCAACCAATCGAAATGTTGGATACTGAGATATCAATGATTGAAAGTTATGTTATAATTACAATAAAGGTCCACGTCGTGCCTTCAAATGCAATTAATCCTAAATAAAATGATGGATAATTATAAGTGGTTTCTTATTTTTAATGCTTCGGAAAAAAATAGAAGAAAATTAGGCATAAAACTAATCTAGAATGGTAATAGTAAGGAGAGACATACATGCAAATAATTTCGACTTTAAGAACACAGTTATACCTAAAAATACTTTAGGAAGATCCTACTTAATCCATAAAGGAAACATTAAGATTGGTCTTTTCCCCATAAAATTATCAGTTTACTATCACCATCTATTTTTTTATTTTATTTTATTTTTATTAGAGGGACTCTAGCAAATAATATCAAACTCCATTACATATTATTAATCGAAATAAGCTATCATCTCAGTTCCCCAATTTAATTAACTGTAATTACTAGTTGGGTTTCTTCTGCTATTTCCCCATCTAATTAATTTTTATCTAAAATATGTGGCTGGTGAAATGATGACGAAAGGAGTCGTAATTACCTTATGGTCCAAAACTCCTACATCTAACTGAAACCTTCGTTAACATGATTTATGAATAAAGGAGGTCACTTTTCAAAAAAAAAAAATGAATAAAGGAGGTCAAGAAAGTAATTCTGACGACGGATCCACGTTGATTAAAGTGTTAACGTTCAAACCGCAGGAACTCGCTGCATAACCAACTGTAGAGAATAAGGTTAGTTCACCCAGCGTGATCCCTGAAACAGTCACATCACATTAGTTACCACTGACGCACGAAATGACCGAAATGCCCCCTCACAATCGCAAGAACCCCTCGCGTCTTTCCCGCCCTCGTGTGGCCATTTGCGTAAATTCATACCTTCAGAATTCAAGCGCCACTGCCTTCTTCCTTGAGAATCAAATTTTCGAGATACAAACGCAACACGCAGTTTCTTCTTCCCTTCTTCACAGCTTTCATCAATGGCGTCAATAATTCTAAGAAAACCTAGCAACAAGAGGAAAAACAGGATCAATCCGGAGAAACTCTTCTTGTACGACAATTTCTCGCTCCCAGATTTCGTGAACAAGGCGCTGCCGGGAGCCTTCAGAGACAACATTCGAGTTTTTCTTCATGATTTCGCGGAGATTCAAGATTACTGCGTCAACGGAATGCCGGTTTGGTGCACTTCGTTGTTCTCCGAGACCGACGGCGTCTGCCCGCTCTACACTGTGGAAGAAACCGTTCACGACTCTCTCGACCCTTTCTGCAATTACTGCGAATTATCAGGTTTTTCAATTTGGTTCGAGTGTTTCCGTTTCGATCTTCGATTTTTTGAGAAATCATTTCGCCTAGTTGCTTCGAATTCACTTTTTTCTTGTAACTGCAACATTATTCATTTAGTTCGAATGATTGCCACTTTTTCTTCGGAACAAGTTTTCTTCGATAAGAGTTTTGGTGAACTTGAGATATTTTTTCATTTATTTTCAATTTCCTGCCCTTAGAAATTTTTTCTTCTTGTTCTGGGGGTTCATTTGATTTATTTATGCAGGTTGGGGTCACCATTTTGTTTCCAAGCGAAAGTATCATTTGATAATTCCGGCCAAAGAGAATTGGAATGAGCCGTTGGATGAAGATTTTGCTGAATTCGAGAGCCTGAAATTGTACGCATTGATTCACTGCAACGGATTCGGTCATCTCATCTGCATCAATGGTTTGAAATACAACTCGAAATTCTTTGGAGCAGAGGATAGTATGGAATTCTGGGACTGTCTCTGCACGGTTCTTAGAGCCAGGTTCATATTTCTTCCACAATCTCTCTTTATCTAATTCATGTTCTTATCGACCTTAAATTCGCGTTGGAAAAATTGCAGGAGCATTTCGGCTGATCACGTTTCGAGGAAGGGTTCGATCGATCTCAGTTTGATCCACGGCATAGCATACGGGAAACCATGGTTAGCTCAATGGGGCTACAGATTCAATGGTGAAATCACAGCGGAGAAATATAACGCGGCTATCCGATCTCTGAGCAGATCAAGCCTCGATGTAATTATTAGTGATTCCAAGAGCAATAGGAATGCAAAGAGGATCAAATCAATTGTAGACATGTACAGAAAATGCAGTGCTAATCCACTCTCCACAATCGGTGATCTGCTGAAATTTATGCTGGTTTTCGAGTCAAGAATTCACATGGATATTTATGGTGACTGCAAGTTTGATTCCAGAACAGGGGAAAGTCCGATTGGATTCGAGAAACTGGTGGATTCGATGAGGAAGAACTGCAGGTGGCCTGCAAGAAGGCTGGAGCATGTGCTCCTTGTGATCGTTGATCTGTTGAAGGATCATAGGGATGAAAATGTCGGGTCTGAATGTGGTATGTCGCGGCAAGAACTGCGAGACAGGGCAAGGAGATCCATTGGGGACACTGGTTTGATCGATTTTGTGCTCAAATCGATCAGATGCTTCAAGGTGGAGAATCAAGTTATTCGTCGTGCTACGAATCCCTTGTCAAGATTAGTCGAGTTCAGCATTCAAGAATGCTCGCCGCAGGTGTTGAGCTATAATTTATCTCAAGATTTATGGATTCTTTATGATAATATGGTGGCGATGTGCCCTCAGGCTAAGCTTATTCTGGACTGTGATCACTTTGTCAAAGACTGGCCTACTAGAGGCAAGAAGATTCTGCACCAGCCGATGGCGCTGACGTGTAAGGTTCTGCCAAGTTTTGATGAGCTGGAGAGGCAGTTGCCGCGGCGGCTGACACCCGGTGAGGTGGTGGTGGTGGAGCCATGGATGAGTGTTGCTGATCTTAAAGTGGCGGCGCAGGGAGCCTTGAGGGATACTTATTGTGTTATGGATGAGTTTGAGGTTAGCCAGATTGGAGGGTTGAGGAAGATAGAGGAGACAAAGTTGGTTGGCAGCGTGTTCGAAGCCGGTGCGCAGGTTTGGGTGAGGGGCCGCGGCTTGGACTTGAGCACGCGGCTGAGGTATGAAGACGGTGGCCGGAAAAGGAAGGGGTGAGAGGAGGAGGCGGGCGCGGCCGTGCCACGGTGTCTGTTGTGTTGTGTGGATGGCTGTGGAATTGGTTGAAGTTATAGGATTGTGAGAATGTAGATAGATATGTAAGAAGAAATTTTGTAGGTAAAATATGTTAGGGTTGGAGACACGTGCGGATAATCTACGATATCTTGTAACGTTTTGATACTCTGTTATCATGTTCTATTTTATTAATGTTAGATGGATATAAAATGCAATACAAACATAATAAATTAAATATAATTAAAAATCTTCTGAAATATTAGGATGATTTTACAGTTTTATTGTTTTGGAAATTTTCTTTTGTTTGAAAATGTTTTAAGACAAATCATGATCGAGTTAAAGATGTTCTGGTTCACAAAACATTCAAAATTGTAGCCGAAAGATATGAGCCGGTTAGTTGAGGCCTTTTTAATTGCTTAACAAGCTAGGCCAGTGGGATAGTAAATTGTCCCGTTATATAAATATTGTAAGGGCGAGAGATCGAAGTATGAGTTCCAATAATTATATTCCCAACCCAAGTATTATCACGAGGTGTAAAACAAATTTCAATTTTTTGTTATAAAGTTTATATAATAAATAGTACTCCCCCGTCTCATTTATATAGGTTTATTTTCTTTTTTTGGATGTTTCAAATATATATATAGGCTTGTTTTCATAAAAAGTAATGTTTTTTAACCATAACTAATATATTCTTATTTAATTCTTTTATTTGCTCGTAAAAATTGCATAGTCAAAGAATAAATAGGGCATGTTAAAAAGTATATTATATAATTTACTTTTTCAATAATATTTTTTAATCTTTGTAAAAATTCTAATTCGCCTATATAAATCGGACTGAGGGAGTATATTTTTCTGTTGTAGCTAGTGTTTAGTTTCATATTAAATTTAATTTTGACATTAATTGTTCAATAATGAGAAACTAACACAATCATTATGAATAATATGTACTCCCTCCATCCCATTTATATAGGCGGATTGAAATTTTCACAAGGATTAAGAAAAATTATTGAAAAAGTAAATTATATAGTAAATTTCTTAATATGCCCCTATTTATTATTTGACTATGTATTTTTTATGAGTTAATCAAAGAATTAAATAAGGATATATTAATAAATGAGCTAAAAATATTATTTTTTATGGAAACAAGCCTATATATTTGGGACATTCGAAAAAAGAAAACAAGCCTATATAAATGGAACGGAGGGAGTATAAATTGGATGAGTTTATTATTTATAGGCCATAGTAATAATATTGTCAATGCAATGCTCACGCAGCATAAAATTATAAAATTAATTAAACTCCAGATAGTACATTGATTTTAATGATGTAACACTGAATAAAGTCAGTCATCGTAACTGTGCATAATTGTGGAAAAATCATTACTCCAAAGATCCGCTTAGCTGGAATTTATAATCATTATTCTGCTTCCTTTTCAATTTTCAGCATCCTTTTATCAACTGCACTACTATATGTTATAACCCTACCAGCACTATTTAATTTATACCCCTCCGTCGCATAAAATAATGCTACACAAATTTTAAAAAAATCTAGTGTTATTTGTATTGGTGGAGAAAGGATCTCATATTGATAATAATTAGAATAAGAAGAATGGGATTAGTTTTTAAATGCTGGTCAAAGATTGGCATGTTACTTTTATATCATATCATATAGAAGTTAGGGTGGAAAACTAATTCATAATGCTTTTTTTTTTTTTAGAAAATAACTAATTCATGATGCTATTATTATGTTTTTGTGAGAAAGCCAAAGTCAAATAATGAGCAGTTTCAGTTTACGCATTAACGAAACAATTTCATAATTCCTATTCACTTATTTTTTTTTATCAACATCTGAAACTTCTGCTTCAAATAAGAATAATTGATATGAAGTTTCAAATTTGAATACTTCACATTTATTGCTTATCAAACTCAATTTTAAACTAAATATTTAAAGTTTCAACTTCATGCTTAGTTTGTTTATTATGGTGTCATAACTACTTTAAATAATAATTAACCAGAATAAATACATTTAATTTGAGTTAGAATTGAGATTCGAGAATTTTGGATTTTCAAATATAGTTTCCAGGACAACTGTATAATAGTTGAAGCCAATATGAGGTTTAAACTTGTGAGATAGAACTCATCCTAGATGTCAAATGTTGGGGAAAATCTGAGTTAAAATTAACATTTACTTTTGATTTTGAATAAAATCTTTACCGTAGATACCAAATCATGTATTCAATCATTATAATTTTTTCCAAACAAGCATATCTTGAACTATGAATTGAAAATTACTAATTTTTTAGTCGGAATTCGTGAATGAAAGATTGAGATATATTCATATCTTAATCCATCGGTCCTAACAAACGAAAGCATAGAATTAAACTACACCTATAACAAAAACACAAAAAAGTTTGTTGGCCTTAGAAAAAAGTCATATATGCAATCACCATTTCTGACTTGAAACTTTATTTGGGTAGTACTACAATGCGTCTCTAGTTATTAAATTCACTAATTTTGCGTTACAAATTCGAGACGAAGACTTCTACGATTAATAATATTTTTTAGATGCTTTATATCTCAATTATGTTATCAATTAATTTATTATAATAATATGCAACAACAAAAGTTAGAAAGGAGGAGTGAATTTAGCAATAAAGGTTTTAGCGAAAGGCGGGCGGCGCCTCCACAGGCCCCGAAGGCAACGGCCGAGATTGGCGGGACGAGCATCGGCGGCACGCCCGTGCGCCACGTGTCAACCATTGATGCCTGGAAAAGTCTTGATCACGTGGGACCCGCAAGAATCCAACGGACACCGTGGCCTCCCCTCCCGCCAATAGCAGGTCGCGAATCCAAATATTGGTGTGTGAGTGTGTGTGTGTACAAATATAATCATTAATGTGAACATAGCCCTGAATTCAGCCAACGCCTTTACAGTAATATACTAGTAGTATATTTTTAGAGATTTTTTATACTTAATTTAAGCTCATTTTGCTTCTTATTCTTCTTTTTTTCTAATTTCATCTGATTTATTTTTTCTCGCCTTTAAATATCTCACTGAGTCTATCATTCATCCGTTTGATTCTTCACTCTTTCCTCCTTTTTTTTTTCTTTCTGCAAAAAAGATAAAATCGATAGGTCTAATTTTGCCAACTCCAGACTAGAGAAAGAAGCTTAGTTCAATCTATATTCCAGAAAATGGTAATTATCGTCATCGAATTTGATAATTCAGTGTGATTTATTAATTTGAGTCTTTTTAGCAGTTGTTCGTTTCTCACTCTAAAACGTTTCGGATGCCTTCCGGAACTTCTAGAGAGATGTTTGAAGTGACTGTATGAAAAACGTGAATTTGATCGAGATTATCATTTTAGCTTTAGAATTCGATCAGTTGCATTTGATGAATTATAAGTGAGCGATTGGTTGAATAATCGTACGTGTTTTTGCTGATTAGGTCGGATGCAGAATCCGGTCGAGGAAGAGAAAACCGGAGGCGACGGCGGCGGAGGAATGGATCGGCGGTCTGCTGAGGAGCAAATTCTTCGGTACGTGCGTGGATCACGGAGAGTTCAGAAAGAATGAGAAGAATTTGTTTTGTATAGATTGCAATCTCTGCTTATGTAAGCATTGCGTCACTTCGTCGTCGCCGCCGCCGCCGCCTCACCACCGCTGCTTCCATCGCCTCCTGCAAATCTGTAAATACGTCTACCGCGACGTCGTTCGCCTCCACGATATTCAGCCGTATCTCGACTGCTCTCTCATACAAGTTAGTGTTTTTTTTGTTAATTAAAAATAAAGATTTGATTAGGTTTTTTTTCTCTTTATTTATTTTGAAAGGAAAAATCATTAATCAAGAACAATCAAACGAAACAATCTCATCCAACCAAGTTGGAAAATCAGTATGAATTTTTGGATGTGGATATGCATTGGATTCTTAATTGAAATTGCCTTTTCATTTCTCGTGGTTATCCAATTTGGTAATTCATCATTATCTGAATTGACAATCTCGACCTGTATTTGACTTCTCTGGAGGTACAAAATTAATTCAAAATCTTTGGCCTGGTTTAGAGCAATCTTTTTCTCCTCTTTATGAGGGATATATATATTGATTTTGCACTTACATTATTCTCTTTCCATATACGTTTGAATGGAAGACTGAACCACCAAATTATTACGTAGTTAAGTTTCCTTACATACACGCACACACCCATATATATATATACATATATATATATATATATATATTCAGATAATTTTACAATGATATTCATTTTCATACCATGGAAGAAATTCGAGTGATGAGATGCATAATGACGTAATTTTATGAATGATTTTCTTTTTCCAAACCAAGAATGAATAATTTTAAGATGCATGTAAGATGTAACCATTAAAATTTTGATAGACTAAGGGATAGTAGGTGAGAAACATCGAAGGTGGTAAAATTAATTAATTAATTAATTAGGGTGGTTGTGTGATTAAATTAGGACTTGCTTTTGCAGGCATACAAAATAAATGGAGAAAAAGCAGTACATTTGAATCCAAGGCCTCAGCAAAAAGATGCAAAAAGTTCAAAGACAAAAGGTGGTGGCACTTGCTGTGAAGCTTGTGGCAGGCACATTCAAGACTTGCCTAATCGCTTCTGTTCCATTGCCTGCAAAGTCTCTCTCTCTCTCTCTCTCTCTCTCTCTCTCTCTCTCTCTCTCTCTCTCTCTCTCTCTCTCTCTCTCATACATAATATATAATCATGTTACGGTACTGATGGGTGGTGATTGATGCAGGTTTCAGTGGGTGCAGAGATGATGAGCCCGTGGAGCGAAGGGCGAAGTCCGGATTTGGAAAGGGAAGAAAATTCATACGAAAACGGGTACGGATCATTAACGGAGTCGTCATCGGAAGTAATTCAGGTGTGGTGGAGCTCAGCTTTGAAGCCAAAGAGGATGATGCACAAGAGAAAGGGTTTGCCAAGAAGGGCACCATTGTCTTGATCTTCAAACCCACACTTTTTCATTTTATTATTTATTTATTTCATTTACACTAATTTATATATATGCCATGAAAAAAAAAAAGTATAAAATGAATTATATATATAGCTAGATTGTAGTGTGATATGATGGTATTGAGTTGTGCTTTCTGTTGTATAGCATAAACATGCATGGTGCCTTTATTAATACTATTCATCTACAGATCTATTCATTCTTGAACCTTAATAATAATTCAAACTGCTTTAATTTGCTTATTCTCTCTCTCTCTCTCTCTCTCACTCTCTCTCTGTTTTTTCTTTTTTTTTTTTTTTTTTTGAGTTGAGGAGGGGAATGGAGATTGAACCCTGGTCTTTCATCCTTAAATGAAATATTTCATAAGTGATAAATTAAAATTAGTATAAATTTCATATTTTATGGTCATTAATTCTTCAATGTTTCTATATATTCGTAACTTTTCAAAATCGTTTTCTTAGTCTATACTGTGTTTTCTACTACTGATTTTTTTAAATGAAATTGCTTCTACAATTCAAAAGATATATAGTAGTAATATATAAGTATCATATTTGAGGTACTATTCTAGAGGCTCATTGGATTCTTCTCGTATTGGTTAACGTTATTAAGTATAAGTGACCACTAAGAATATATTTGTATTTTTTTTAAATCAAAATACAACATACAGTATTCAATTAGAAGAAAATGAAATTTTACAAAAACACCTAAATTACTACGCTCGTAAAATGTAGACAAAATTAAATAGGACTTGTAACGTACTGAGTATGTTTTTAGGTCAATTTTATATATGGGTTTTGGACCTTTTGGTAGGAAAACTTGTGTGAAATAGAAATTTAAAAGATTTCTAAAGAAAAAATATGAACGAATCAAAATGGACTTGGCAAGCTTATTGAAATTAAATTACAGAGTAAACAATTGCAGATATTTTAGTTTTACATAAAATTGTAAGATTATGATAATATTTGAACCTTTTTTTTGAGATATGATATATTTGAATCTTATTTATATAGGTCTTTAATCTTTTATTTGTTATAAAATATCTTTTAAAATCGATTCAGTCAATTCCTTATCGAAGGGACTGCATGTGAGATAATTTATCGGCAATTTAAAAACGTTTTTCTTCTCAAATCTCCCGAAATAAAAACTAAAAATATAAACCAAAGTTATTCTTGGCAAATATGAGTAAATTGCATGATACACCCCCATATTTTCTAAAACCTGCACAAAACACTCCTATGTTCTTTAAATTGCATAAAACACCCATATGTTTTTATAAATCCTGCACCAGAAACCCAATCCGTGAGAAGTAACGGAGCGTGGCTTTCACTCGCTCTCTATGCAACTAGTTCATATATTTATGCTTTTAAGATGTGCAATTAGTCCAAAATACCCTCAAATATTCTATTAAATAACATACTCCTTTTCCTTGCTCTTTTACACATTTGAATAAATAGTTTGATTTATCTTTTAGCATTATGTTAGGCTATAAATCGAAAATTCTAAAAAAAATAAACATTAATATTAAACCTATAGTTAAAAGACTTTCTTCCTATTATCAATTCTTTCTCATATACTGCTACAAAACAAAATTTAATAAAATTCAAAGCATCCATCTCAAATCAAAATTTGAATATATTTAATTCATCCATAAAATTCTACTCTGACCATTAATACATGGTCCGACTCTTGTATTTATATATACACATAAAGTTCTTCTTTATATTTTTCGAGAAACTTACATGTATTTATATATTTACATAAAGTTCATCTTTATCTTTAGTTCAAGTGACATCCAAAAAAAATTAATTAAAAATAAAGTTCACAGTACTCATTATATAATAAAAATTCAAGATGACATTTAAATATAGAGTTCAAAATAAGTTTTTAGCACATGTTCACCCAAATTCCTACAGACAAAAAGCCAACAAAAGGCAAGTAGGTACCGTAACAATATTTTGCATCCTATTCAAGACAAAACAAATGTATTGTTCAAGAAAATGATTCTTAATACATCACCAGACTTCATCAGAATGGATGATGCCCTCCCTTTTTTTCTCTTAATTTTTGTAAGAACATCATTAGACGACGTTAATTAATCATTAACGGTAGTAAACGGAGGGGCGAGCGTGCAGAGTTTATTAAAATATGAGGGTGTTTTATGCAATTTTAAGAATATAAGAGTGTTTTATAAAGGTTTTAGAAAACATAGGGTTGTATTATGCATTTTATTCATTTACGGACGACGTTATTAACGGTAGTAGACGGAGGGGTAAGTGTGCAGGATTTAGTAAAATATAAGGGTGTTTTATGCAATTTAAAAAATATAAGGATATTTTATGCATGTTAGAAAAAACATAGGGGTGTAATATGCAATTTACTCTGGTAAATATATATATATATATATATATATATTCTGGTATGTCGGTATTCATAATATGGTATAAAATTAGTTTTTTCTATTAGAAAGTATAAATAAATTTAGTTAGAATGTCAGAAAGATCTTTGTCGGGGTGGAAAATGGCGTCTGATTTTGTCTATTTTGTTGTGAAATACTAGTGGGGCCCACTTTAACGATCAGCATCTCAGATTTTAATAGGTAAAAAAAGTATATTTATTTGTGTTATCACATCGAAAAATATTATGGCAGACAAAAATAGGTGTGGGGCACAAGTTTTCAATAATAAAATATTAGTATAATATAGAATGCCCATGCAATCAACTCAAACTATTTCTTGCACATGACTAGGACGCCTACATGCATATTTTTATTTTATTGTTTCACCTTTCCGTCATTTTAATTCTTTTTGTTGCTATATATTTCCATTCCAGTTTTTTTTAATAAGCCAATAGGATTTATTTTATTTTTCATTTTTTGTTGTCATGACCTTTTTTTCTATATTTTCTCTTTAAATATATATATTTTATTGAATGCAATTTTTTCTCATTTTAAAAAACTAATCCCATAAGCTAGGATTGATAACAATCGAAAGACTCGATTGAAATCGTAAAAATCACTTTGTCGTTAGTTTTTTTAATATTATAAACGTTACAAAAAATTTAATATGAATATAAGAATAAAATATAAATTTTCATCATTGAAATTATATCACACTGTACTTTTTATTTTATTTTTTGTTCATTTGTAAATAAAAGAGAAATTTCTAAATTTTGAAAACTATTTAAATTGATGAAAAATTACAGAAAATTAATCTAGATAGGGACAGAGAATGTTTTGATTGTAATTTAGAATATGTCGAAAGTAAAATATGGTCCGTACATAAAGATGTTAATTGATGGCAGTGACCATTACCCGACCCGATATTTCCGCATATTCGAGTGGAAAGTGTATATAAACAGCTATAATTCTGTAATGAAGTGCTTATAATATAAATACTTTTTTTTTTAAGAAAATAATATAATATAAATACTTTTCATACAAATTATTCACTGATTTATTTTTATCATTTTTTTTTAACTTGGGGATGGGGGAGCGGTGGATTTGGACCTAGACCTTACTGCTTACGGACTGAAGAAATAAAGCGTTATTCTTATCTTTAATACTCTTTCCATCTCAGAAATTTAGTCTAACAAGTTTCTTAATATTAAGAAATAAGTTATTTATAATAAAACTAGAAAGAGAAAATATGTTGTTGGAGGGTAACTATGTCCAATCATGAGAAGCAGAAGAGAGTGAACTTTTTTACATGACACAACGTGATATTTAGGAATTATGTATTGTGGATATTGTAATCTATATTTTAGGCATAAGACTAATTTGTGTGTTATTTAGGAATTATGTGTTGTGGATATTGTAATTTCTATTTTAGACATAAGACTAATTTGTTGGAACGACTAAGCAAAGAAACTGAGACTAAATTATTGGACGAAAGGATATTTACTTTTCTATATACACTCACATCAGGGAGGATTGTTGTACAACTATTGTACTATGCGTCTTTGTGACGAGGAGGTAAGCTCGTAGCCACTATAAGATGGGGCATTTTGTGTAAATCGCACAAGTAAAGTCATGTATGACGTGCTCGATGTATAAGATGTTTTTGTGATTGGAACTCTAAGTCAAGCGACGGATACCCCAAAGACCTCTCGATCTTCTTCTCCTTTTAACATAATAGATTTAGGGAGTGGTTTTTAAAAGCATCAAAGTATTATTTGTGCGTCTAGTTTTGCATACACCGACACGAGTGCGCACGCACGTGTGTAAAATACGTGGTGCATTCGGAGTGCAGACCACAAAAAGCTACTCCCTCCGTCCCACCATAAGTGGCTACATTCTTTTCGGCACGGGAATTAAGGAGAAGGTTGTTTAAAGGATAAAAAGATAGAAAGTGGTGGGGTCCATAGTTTTTTGTGAGAGGAGTATATTTCCTTATAAGGAAGTGGTCACTTATCCTGGGACAACCCAAAAAGGAAATGTGACCACTTATCACGGGACGGAGGGAGTAATAAACTCGAAAGAAGAAAGAATGTCATATATTTCCATAAATATAACAATAGATCAAAAACACTTACTTTGAGAGGCATGACATGATAATAAACTGTACACAACCTTAAACGACTGATGAGTTTTTCCTTTCTATTTACCTCCCTAAAATCATGTGTTATCATAATAATCAAAATTGGTAGGATACGCTATCCCTGTACCTTGAGAAGAGCGCCGTCTCGATATCGTCTTCTGTTGGATCGGGGATCGTCTCGACAGTCAGCCGACCATCTTCCGTAATCATTTACAAGTAAGCGTCCATCATCATCATCATATGTAAAAGGTTCCTTCAGTCAGTGTGAAGCTTCCTTCTCTGGCACCTCCTCACATACCATCTTGCATGTTTCTGTAGTCCCATGCCGATCATCATCTTAAGACTAGCCAGCATCACAAATGTCATCCCAGACAACACCAACATCCAAAATAATCTCCAAGCAAGTGGGTTATACGGGAGATGGGCATCGTATACGGGTCGCAGAACTCGAATCACCTAAGCAGCCAACATGGAAATACCAAAATTTACACTCGACAATGAGCTCGTAGCAACCTAGGAGAAGCACATCCTAACAAGTAATGCTTACCACACACGCTGGAGCCAGAGGAACAAACGTGAGGTTCTTATCGTTGTTCTCTGTTTGCATATTTAACGTCTGCACAAAAGAACATATATGAATCAGAAAAGTGCTATCATAATAATCTGTTCATAATAGATGAAATACATAAAGTGTTCTAATTGAGGAAAAAAGTTGTTATTGAGGTACCTGCTTGCAGAGATCTTCTAAAAATTCAGAGAATGCAATGGGCTTAATGCCATTGAATTTAGAAATGAATGAGTGTTTTATTACATCAATCATGACTTCGCATATGTAAACAACCATCGCATTCTGCATAATTTTCAGAAAATATGTGAGAATATTATCAAATTTTGCAATCCTATCAGTCAAATTCGTCATTCAATCTACTGCTGAAAATATTTGGATTTCTACAGAATGATCTTATTACTTACACAAAGGAAGCTTTCAAACCAAGGACCCTCAGCTTCTAGTATGTTTTGAGCTAAAACAAACAGTACAAATGCTGTGATATGGAACCGTTCAATTGAATCTGGTCACAAGAAATTAACAGAAAAAGAATCACACGTCAGACATGAATTTATTCTTTTTGAATGAAATATAGAGAAAACATTGGTGAAAAATGCCCTATGTGACTGCAGATGTTGGTGATTATTCATCGAACACCTTTTGCTGCAATATCATACTCATAAATAAGGGTGTCATACCCAGTCTGAGTATATTCATCGAACACCTTTTGCAGTAAAACATGTTAATCTATGTTCAAGTAGTAAGCCACGCAGTACTGCAGATGATGAAGGATATAGAAGGAAAATGCTAGAATAACATAAACGTATCGGAAAGTATTTGAGGAACCAGATGGAAATGATATGCATACGATGTATGGCTGATAAAAATCAGGTAGATAGTATTATAATTATATTAGCAAAAATTTGTAAGAGAATGGAAGAAAGTTTCTTACCAAAGTATACCAAACTCCGAACGTTGTCCTTGCTGTAACGTTTGAAAACGTTGCTTTTAATCTCAGCAAAATTATTAGAGATAAGCATAGCAACCAGTGCATTGTTGTGAGCAACAATACAGGTTGACAAAGTAATTGCTTGAGCTAATAAAAGATACGAATGAATAAGTATAATAGTTAAGGACCTACAGTGATGCCAAATTATCAATAGAAAATGAACATCAATATGCATTTAAATATAAATGTATGTATTTTGATGAGAAGGATATTAGAAGAAACAACTGCTAGGGCTTCATCTGAAACAAATCTCCACACCCAATATTGCATGTTTTCTGGTGAGCAGTTCGCAAGTCCATCTGCTGAATTAAATAGAGCTTGCATTACATCACCCCCAAAACTTTGGCATAGTTTATCAAATACCTGGTGTCAAGGAAACAAATATTATTTTTCTTTTGACCTAAATTTTACCGATAGAACTGCAGGTTATCCAAATCTAACATAGAATGATAGAGAAACAGTCAATAATGTCAATCAAATCATGGATAAAACCATGATAGAGCAAAAAACAGTTATTCGAATGTAACTGCAATAGTCAATCAAAGAAGTTACAAAGTGCACAATACATATTTCAACAATAAATGGCAAGTAAGAAAAGGCGGATGTGACTTCAGGTAAAACTTAATGGGGCATCACTGAGTCTTTCGGTAGACATTCTTAATTTTTTAGGAATAGTAACTTTAAACTGTCATCAAAAGACAAACCATCCATGTCCCACTCCAGAGCTGTATAAAATTTAAGCTACAAAAGAGAAACTAATTAAGAACAGTTACAACAACGAGTATTGGAAAGTGAAACATTTGATGGTATTTTTTGAGCACTTTTTCATTTCTTTATAGTTTTCTTAGTTCAGCATTTGTAGTCAGGGTGGTAAGGATTTAGTTGAAATTAAAGTAGGCACGGATTAAGATACATTCTTTTGAGATATAAACGTTATTGGAGCACCCTGTATGCAGTC
Source organism: Agastache rugosa (assembly GCA_031470985.1). NCBI lineage: Eukaryota > Viridiplantae > Streptophyta > Magnoliopsida > Lamiales > Lamiaceae > Agastache > Agastache rugosa. The sequence goes on along the minus strand of CM062602.1, from coordinate 17,064,403 downwards.
AACCATGAAACAGCATGCCATATAGTTCTACTAAACTTACTAAAAGCTTCCTAGCAGATAACAGTACAAATCAATTTATCCCAATGAAATCGGTCAACAAACAACTCATGTATATATTGATATTGAGCAACAAATTAATCATATAATTCTCACCTCCAAAACGTTGTAGACCACGTATAGTTTAATAATTCCTTGGCCACGGATCATGTGATAAATTAAGCTGATATCTGAACCAGAAAAAAATATTTAGAACAAATATTCAAGGAAATATTAATATTAGGTTATTTAGGAACTTCAGGGTAGGTCAACCATCTGAGGCAAATAAAATCTAGCCCAAGTATCCTCAATAAAACTTTTACCAAATCGGTAAACAAAAAATACGCAGCACAACTTGATGAAAGAATTTGGACCAAATTTTTACCAAACCTGCTTGTTGTAACAGAGTGACTCCAATAATCAGTACGATTAAGCAGCCAAAATCAGACAGCTCCGCTGCTGAAGGCTTCTTGAACTGCCTGCCACAGGCATGGTTAAATTACTCTGTAACATACAGTGTACATTGAGAAGTTAACTGGTCATTTAGAATACAACACAGTCAAAGAAACTATAATCGGTCTATGAAAGACCAATTTATCAATATCATTTAAGTACCTCATATCAAATGAAACAATTTATCTTGCTAGTTCGTTAGCTGATGCAAAGATACCTAAATGTGAACCCATAGTATCGACATTTCACTCAAGAGACACTTTTCAGAGAGACAGAGGGTGAGAGAGAGAGATGAAACTGACCTGGTTCTAAGAAGCTTCCAAGATACCATGATAATCCTTGTAGGCATGATGGTTAAGAGCGATAGGAATGAATCAAAGCATACAAAGAACCCAACATTGATAAGCTGCAAACATCAAGTCAGTCTTTTCATTAAACCCCAAGAGAAGGAACTAAACTTCTCAAGTCCCATAACCATTAGTCTTAAATATAACCTTCCACTATTCCCAAAATAGAATACCACCATTAGAATAGAATGAAAATTGTGATTTAATGAGTCTCGATTTCATCACATACGCTAAATCTAACGGTAATAGCTGACAAATAAGCAATGTGAATAACAAACACAAACACAGAGTCCAAACAAACAAGAAAGAGAAGACACCTAAAGCAAAAACATTTAGGCCAGGTTTACTTGATTTTCAGTGAGTGAAGAATCCAAGGCCCTTCATTGTTTCGGTTGTGACAGACTGAGGAGTGATATGAATCCAACCAAAAGAGGTGGGACGTGATTTACCCCTTCTCTTTCTTCTCAATGCATCAAATTAAATATATGATAGATTTATCAGTTATATTATATTCAACTTTCAATCCACTAGACTGTCCTTCAAATTAAAACTCCTCAAAAGTAAATGACCTTAATAAGTTGCATTAGTTTTCGAAGCAAACAGACTAAGACAAGACCACGACTTTACCAGTTCACAGCGCCATGGCAAGCGAAATATAGTATCATAAACTCGCTCCCTTTCTTTATCATTCCCAAGGGTGGTCGTGCTCCTCAAGGAATTTCCAGCATACACTTCTTCCAAGAAATATTTCATTGGCGACTTCTCCATAGGTAATGTATCTGACAGGAAATCATAACACCAAGATTAAGAGAGCAGGAGAAGATAAAGAATGGCATCACCGTATCAAATCTTTCTTAGCAGCAGGAGCGTAATCAACATAAAGTTCAAAATTTTAGTCCCGAAAATGAGAAACACATTAGGAAAATTCATCAATTCAGCATAGAAAACAAATGCCAAAAACCCAGCATCCCTATAGCCCCAATATTTTAACAACCAAAAAATACTCTTTAAGCTGCTACATTGCTGGATAAGATACAATAGAATCGTACAATTCACAAAATGGTCCTCTCATCTCGGATGAAAATTCTTGTTCTACAGGCATTAATCTAAATCTGCTCGAGCTACATTTTCTGTTTCCAGTCTTCTATTATTTATCTATCATCTTTCTAAACGCACATGTTGGAAGTAATACATGCCAAAAGACTGGATCCTGATTCCGAAAATCAACAATATTCACACTTCCACTCAATTTCCTTAAAGTTTAGCAGCCGATTATAAAAATAGATCAAACCAAAAACCCTAAAATCAGCAAATCTGATTGATCAAGTGAACTTACAATTGGGATCTTCCGCCATCAACTCCTTCCAATCCAAAGTTCCATCTCTCTCCAATTTCCTTCCGTTCAGTTCCGGCCCCTGCTGACCGTTTTCCTTACCGCCGCCACTCCAATTCTCCGCGACTTCTTCCTTGGCGATATCATCTTTCCGACTGCATCCACTATCATCACTGTTCACTTCCACAGTCCCCCCGTTCACACCGTTCCCCACATTCCTCTGCCGCAGCGCCCGGAAAACCGAGGACAGAGTCACCTGCTGCACCTCGCTATCTAAATCCGGCACCACGGCAGCAACCTCCGTGACTGTACTCAGCGTGCAGCTGTAATTCACATCCCCGTTGATCACAGAGGTCTCCGCAATCGCGCTATCGGAATTAGACGCTTTTCCTTTCCTGCTCTTCCTTTTCTTCCTCTTGCGAGGAGAGGGCGAATCGGCGCCGTTCTGGAGGGGTGGCGGACCGGAATGGGAGCGGGAAAGTGCGGCGTCGGCGGCGTTGGTGGCGGACATGATGTCTTCGTATTCGGTGGCGGCTAGGATGTCGAAGGACAGCTTACGGCCGCCGGATCTCAACGCCATAGACGACGATCGCTGGTGGTGGTGGTGGTTTGGAGAATTTACGTGTGACGGTAACTCGGTAAGCATACGCAGTGAAGGCGTGCTGGCCAATGAGAGTTCGCCACGTTTTTGGGAGTTTGTGCTTCTATTATAATCAATCCATGGGTTTTTCTTTCTTTAAAATGTGATCCGGATCTTTTGGGGCCCTTTTTATGTGGGCTGCTTTTCATTCAGTTTGGGCTTCTACTCTTCACTCTCGTCTATCTTTCAAGCCTTCTTTTGTTTTGTTTCTACTATTTTTTCTTACTACTCAAATTATTTATCTACTTATCTCCAAAAAATATATATATATATTTATCTACTTTTTACCATTTTTTTAGAAATCCACTTGAAAAACAGATAGAGTCTTCTTGGGGAGCATTAGAATAAAAAATTTTGGGATGACCTAATGATGGAATGATTATTTTCAAGGCAAAAAGTAACGGGGGAGTAAAAAATAAATCAATACACAGTGATAACTTGTGCACAAAAATTTTATCAATTTCATACCACATATCCAAACATCAAATAGGGCGGTGTACTTTACATATTCGATACTTTATTTTCACATTAACAATTGATCCAAACTAGATGCGATGGATGGATCATGCTACGAAGACTATCAAACATTATTTCAGAAGGTAACCCACGCTCGTTAGTTGAAGTATGTACTAAGTAAATTCTAATGTGCAATACTCTACAAGCTCAATATAAAATAATGGTGAGATTCGAACATAAAATATTTGATCATAAACATACCCGCTCTATTAAAGATATTATTACAAAGAATTTCTAACGCATTGAGTTCTGAATTCCATGAGATGTGTAGAATTTGTGTTAATAGCATCAAACCATGAATCCATGACTTCAGCATCAATATCAAATTTAAACATCCTTTAGTTCAAATGCATTTTTGTCCGCCTAATTACCGGTTACCCGCCTTTCAGCCTCTTTAACTTATTTTTGGACCGTACGAGATGATTTTTTGTTTTTTAAATTTCTACCAAACCAAAGTAAAATACAAGGAACAATACAATATCTGTCACATGTCAAATCAATTCAAGAAGCAGCAAATATGAATAATTCCAAGTTCCACGCCGGCACCAAATTGTTCTTGTACGTAGCTAACGTTGTATACTAAGATCCAATTGTCACCATTTCTCGCAACAAAATAAACAGCTCATTCATTCTTTAGGCCAACAAAATCTCAAATCTCTACACAACTCCATCATCCACCTCTTCTTCCACTGGCAAAAACGAATGCATCGGGCTTTCGCACGTGCGTCAGCTACGCCAAGATGGGAGGCCTAGGCGACGTGGATCTCATAATCACTAAAACAACTCCCCACGACGACTTCCCCTTGCCGGAAAGGTACATCCACGAGCTGTTGAAGATCTTCTCGATTTCTCCGTCCACTCACTCCGCCTTCGCCGGAAGACACGGTCTTGGCGCGTCGCCCTCAAGTGTCTCCTCCTCCTCCACCGCCTCCTCCTATCCTTGCCCGACAACGGCCCCCTCCGGGCCGAGCTCCTGTGGGCCCGCACCAACGGAATGCTCTCCCTATACCCATGCAACTTCCGCGACCGCACCTCCGACGACTACACCGCCTTCATTACGGCGTACGCCAGGCTTCTCGATGAAGCCCTAGACTGCGTTGTAATCGAGTCCGACACGCACTACGACGACGAAAACGAAGATGTAAACGCAGAACCAACATCCAAAGACATGGGGAGAACGATCGGAGTCCTGCCTCAGCTCCAGAGCCTGATAGACCGCGCGATAGATTGCTGGCCTATCGGCGTAGCTTCCAGAAGCTTCCTGGTGCAGTCGGCCATGAAACACGTCATCCGTGACAGCATCCGGCGCTACATCGCCTTCAGGAGAGAGATCGAGAAGGTTCTGGAGAGCCTGATCCAGCTGCCCCACCGGAGCTGCGCGGCGGCGTTCGGCATCTACAGGAAAGCCGCCGCGCAGGCGGAGCAGCTCACGAGATTTCACGAATGGTGCAAGAGTATGGGGTACTGCGGATCGTACGAGTACCCTCTCATCGATCGGATTCCGGAGATTCAGATCCGCGCGCTCGAGACATTCCTCAACGGGATGTGGCAGTTGACGGATCGGTCGTCCGACGAGAAATCGCCGTTGAGTTCTGGCGACGGCGGGGAGAGACGAGGAAACGAAGAGCCATTGATAAAATGGGAAGATGAGGAGAGTAGCTGTGGTTGGGAGGATCTTCTGGTAGCTTCCATGAATAGCAATGGATGGGAGATGGAAGTTTATAATCCGTATGGTTTTCAAACACCGAATCCATTTAATCAGCACCCAAATAGAATGAATAATTGTATGAATTATGGTTATGGATCATCATGCCCTAATACCCCATTGCAGCATCCATGGCTTGGGGTATATGATGATACTTGCGCTCGATTTTATCAACTTCATACTACAATTGTCTTCTTCTTCTTCTTTCATTTTTGAAAAAATACATTCTTTATCAATAATTTCACACTTATTAACTACGAATTCGTATCTTTTCATCAGTTTTTAATAATGCCACGATTATTGATATTTTTTCATCAATAATGTCCAGCTTTTAAATTTTTGACACACAACATTTTAACATTTTTTGAATAATATCCAATACGCATGGCTGATGGCACGCCAAATTTGATGTAAAAATGCACGTGTAATTTTGAAATATAAGAGAGAAATATGCCAAATTTGATGTAAAAATGCACGTTAATTTTGAAATATATCAGGAAAATTCTTGGGTTAAATCCGACATCATACTAAATTTTTATTGCCGGAATTTGGACATCACAACAACTTTGAAAAAATATACTCCCTCCGTCCACGAAGATTGTAGCTAGTTTCTTGTGGCACGAATTTTTAATAAAAGTGTAGTAGATGTTAAGTGAGTGGAGAAAGAGATAAGAAAGTAAGATAAATGAGTGAGGCTAAGTCCTAAAATAAAAAATAAAAAAATAGCAAAATTATCGTGGACAGACGAAGAAGAAAAACTAGCAACAATCTTCGTGGTGGAAGAAGTATAGTAATTTAGCAAAATTAAAAAAAAAAAAAAAACTGACAGTTTTAAGAAAAATGTAAAATGTTCGTATTTTCCCTTTTTATTTATCTTATATTCCCAATAATATGATGATTCAAATCAATGTAACATTCAACGATTGGATATCTAAGGTTTGTATGATGCTATTTTTTAATTGACATCTGATACAAAGAATATATACAACAGATACTACTTGATATCCTAGTCAATATATTTTGCCTAAAGCTCCCGAGAGTAGTCTTAATAAACAAACTTGAACATAATAGACATTCCAATTCCATCTATTGAAAATAAAGTACAACAAACATAAAGAAAGAAATCAAAATAATGTAGCTAGTAGCCACTCAAAGTCGATATACAAACTCAATTAAATAGGACTATCTCCAACATAATTTTTGAAGTACAAAAATAAGATGAAAAATAGTGTTACAGATTACAGCATTATATAGACGGCAGTGCGAGAAAATTAGCATACGATTAAGACATAAACAAGTCATTAAACTGTAAGAAACTTCATATTTCTTGTGATCCTTTTTTCTTGTGAGTTAGAAAGAGAAGAAAAGCAATAATGTTACATCCTACCTTCAACGATCAAAATCTACATTATTCTCTAATAATGTGTGCACTTACTTGTACGGCAATGTACACAAGGAGTAATATTACAATCCTTCAAAATTTACTACATATTTTAGGGGTCTCAATTTACTCGTCGTGCGAAACTCGAACAGCCCCTAGCAAATATTTTCCTTCAAATAATCAAACACCAAAAATATGCAGCATTCCAAGATATAGAGATGCAGCAACCTCCTGGGCGTTTCTTCCAATTGGCAAGCTTATCTCTACTTACGATGCCGCCTCTTCGGTTCAGCTCTCTGTCTCTTGTCATCTTCCCACTCTCTGTCATAAATTCTGAAACCGAAAGTTAAGGGTACCAAAATCTGGTTATCGCATATTAGAGACGCACAAACCACAAGGCCAATGAAGAAAATCATTTAGTAATGACATTGGAAACGAAAAGAACCTAGTTGTCCTGATTCGAGAAGATATGCAGCCTATAATAAGCATAAGTAGGTGCAGGAGATAATTAAGGATGCAAGTTAAAAATAAAGGCATCAAGGATACGGATCAGCATCACGACGGGTTTTGTTGGCGGCTTCTTTGCTGTGGACCCGTATGCCGGGCTCCTCGACATAACTCGCGCGTTGCACTACAGCCCCCTTGCGATCTCCCCTGTCTCTTACATCATGCGTCTGTGGCAAACTACTTGAAACGGGAGGAGCTGGGGGTGCGGCTGGTAAATACTCTCCAGGTTCTGACGTCATATGCTCCCTCTTCAGTTTCCGCCTCTTGGAAGCATTTAAATCCATATCCTCCTTGGTGATGGTTGTTTTATCCCTCTCCCTCTCGTCCATCTACACATAAAATTCAAACATGTGTAAAACGAAAACAAAATGTAAACAGCCGTACCAACCCCCACCCCCCCACCCCCCCCCCCCAATGTAGGTTTCGTAACTGGACATAAAAACAAGTTTCGCGGCAGAATATAAGAGCAATTAACAGTTCAATTGAAAATAAATTCTTCTGAATCGAAGAGGATACCGGCAGCTTATCAACCTCCATTAGAAGTTTAGAACAATAAAAACCCTAAACGGAACTTTGGCAAGCCATGATTTTCTAGCTGAAATCACTGCATACCCCCTTCTGCACCTTCACGCAAATGGCCCTGATAATAGCATTATAGCCTCTTTATAGGAACAATTAACAGTTCAAAAATATTTATTAGATCAATTGACTATGACTAGATGATATTTACTAACATTAGATCAGACCTTTAACCAATCATCCTCGTAAAACAAACTCAGTTGATCCCGTGCATAAAAGAGTACAGCTCATAAGCAGTTGATCGATCAATAATCAGAACTCTCTAAAACGGGCCAAAAATGAGTTCCAATAATTCTAATTAGCCACTCAATTGACAAAAGCAAACAGGACACCAGAAAAGGCTAACAAAGAGAGAGTCAAAACAACCTCATAATAAATATAAAAGCTTAAGCTGTTAGAGAGGACTATCATTTCACATTTAATCTAATATACCTTCAAGAAACCCTGCCATATGCACACAGGTTACTTTCCATTTAAGCATTGCACATGGAAAGTCTTTGTAGATGGGTAGTGGTCAGAGTAAGAAACAGCATAAGGATACTATGTTGGATAACCACCTCATCTAAAAACAAGTTGTTGGGAGTTTTAAGATTGAATTTCGTATGATCTACCACTAGCAACAACAAGACCATCCAAGCATAGAAAAGAATAAAAGAGAGTGACTAAACATGATACTTTCAGCTACCTTGATTGATAATGCATCGCGCTCGTCGCGCTTTCTATCTCGAAATTCATCGTCTCGTCTCCGTTTTGTGTCGTCTTGTAATACTGAAGCATTCTCCTCAGATCTTCTCTTTTCTCTCTCATCATGCCTAGGGGAAAGCTTTTGTGTATGTCTGGCATTTCCGAATCGCCTATCAGTATCATCATCTCTCCTGCTGGCATTAAGAGATTGAGGGATCACATGAGGAGGCAGAGGTGGAGGTGGAGGCAAACCCTGCCCATGAAATCTATCATCTCCATGGGATTTCTCAACAGATGCTTCATTATACCTTATTTTGCCTCTGTCATCTTTATTCCTATCATCCTTGGCCAGTCTATCAAAGTTCTTCTCAGCAACTCTTTCTTGTACTCTTTCAACAGAACGCTCTCTTCCATGCCTTTCCAACGACCTATCTCTCATCTTTTCAGATAAAAAATCATCACCACGTGACTTATCAGGACGCTCTAGTCTATCCCGATAATCCCTATCATATCTTTCGCTGCTTTTTTCTTTTGATCTATCCACTGGCCTATCTGTAACCCTGCTACTGACTGGTTCGTCAGAGCCTGATTTCTCAGACACCGCCGGGTGAAGTTTATCCATAGCTCGCACATCATTTGACCTCTCCTTTTCAGACAACCGGACGTCACCACTGTCTGCGTCTCTTGAATCAATGTCACCCTTGCGGCGCTTATTTATCCGGTCAAGATCTTCAGCAGGACTGGCTCTTTTTTGAGGTTTCTCACTAGACTTAGAAGTTGCTATAAGATTCTCATGTCTAGGAGAATAAGTAGACCTGGAAGTTGATTGTTTATGCACGTCAGAGTATTCAGTGCCCTCATCTTTCCCTCCATGAACCTTTGAATCAGAAGATTTTGTATTTGTGGCCTCCGGTTTTGTTTCAGAAATAAAATCTGAAGATCTAGTGGACAAGTTAGCCACTTTAGCTGAAGAAGCAGTCGTTGAAGCATTTCCTGAAATGACAGAATAAATATAAGCAACTTCAATTAGTCAGCCATCTAGAGATAAGTAGATACGCATCACCAGAGGAAGAACCTGAAGCTCTGCCAACAGTTTTTCCAGCTTTGTCATCTTCTTTGGCAAGATCCGGCTTCGCCTGCTTAGCAAGAGACCCAGCTGCTGAAGATTTTTTTACCACAGGCCTCGTCTGTATCCATAAGATAATATATGCTTAACAGCAAAAGTAGTGTATAGATATCATAAAATAGCAAAATTCCGCAAGGCTTTCATCATGTCCAACCTCAAGTATGCAAATGACAACCAATAAAAAATGTAGTAGCATGAGCTCATACTGTAAGTAATAGTTAGTCAATGATAAAAACTGCAAAGCAGCAGAACCAAAATGGCATACAACCGCAAAAACACGTGCTCAGAGTGGTAAAATTAGGCAAGCAATAAGTAAGTGCCATCAAATTATGAAAGGTACTACAATTTTGTAATGACCAATAAAAACTTGCCAGCAACCAAGAGCAGATATTCAGAATCAGGACACCATTTAGTTCAAGATCACAGATGAATGAATCAGAATATCTAATAATATAGTATGGACTGATGTTAATAAGCAGAAGCCAGAAGGCTTTTATCAGAAACTCAACAAAACTTTGACAATTATATTTGCCTATCAAGAACTAACAAGTAATTTGGTACGAAAATTATATGCTGACCGGCCAACTTAGCTCAATATGGCCTTGGACAGATCAAGGGTTACTATGTAATTAATAAAATTCTTCAACAGCCTTGATCAAGCATATAAGAAGAGGCCGTAAATTACCAATATTAACCACACTTCAACAAAAACTATGTTCCATTTTCAAAACAAAAATCGTAAAAGAATTGGCATGCATTAATGCAGTACATAGTTTATATACAAGGAAACAAGCACTCCACAGCTAAACAAAATTAATGATCTTCCCTTATTCAATTAAAGCTTAGCTTTAGTTAGTAGACAATATTTTTTGCTAAATAAAGATGCGGACATTCAGCATTTCCTAGTTCCAGAAGATAGTGAAACAATTGGTTGCATAAAGTTCTCAAAAGGTATAAGTACTATGAGATGTCTGTCAGTTGCAAGCCATTTGGAAAAAAAAAATCGATTTCAACAAAGAAAGTACCTGAACATAATAATCAAGTTCATACTTTATACTATTAATATCTGCTTCCGAAGTTATCTAGTCCCTACCTCAGGTTCCGTAGATGCTTTAGCTTTTGAGTTCTCTTCCAATTGTTTATTTGCCGATTCATCCACCTGTTTTAAATTGTCAACTGAAAATGCACATCAGTTGACAGCAGAAAACATTGATCAGACATTATGATCCATGACTTTCAACTTTCAATTAAGCTGGCTCAGATTTCAGCAAGTCGTTATCTTTCTATTTTACCATCTGTTCTTCTAGGATCTCTGCCTTGACTCCCAGAATCTGAAAGCAAGTTCCCCACTGAAATAGTTCTGCCCCCCATTTGCTCAGTCTGTGAAACAGTCCCATTTTGCAGGGCATTAGCATTCGACGATAATGATCTGGAAGCAGGGGCTGGAGCAGCCTTTATATCTAGATAACCCATTCCAAATTCCTCATCTGTAACCCATGAAGGCTGCCAACAGAAAGCAAGATAGAAATCAGTTAACAGATCATCTAAGTAAACAAATAAATTGCTATAAAATATCCAAAATGCTTGAATAATATAATGCCAGGTCACAATAATGTGGAGCAAACTCTAAACATAAATATAGCTAACTAAGCACATCTCCCTGCACGTGCAGAACTAAGCATAGAAGATCAGATCTCTCACTGGAAATCTGCTCATCATGTACCCCGAAAAGGAAATATTTAGATAAGACCATCTATGAAATAAGAAATGTAATTAATTTCCAAACAGCTCCTACTTCATTGACGTGATATATTTAATAACAAATTAAAATAAAATGTTTACCTTTCTAGCAGCCAATGCTGCAGCAACACCAGTTGCTAAAACTTTCAGATCCTCTCTTTCATCACTTTTTATTTTAGCTACCTGTACAAAATAAAAGGAGATTTTCCATAGCCTGACCTAGAGCAAATCATAGAAAAGCAGTGAAAGAAGAAATCAAAAGGTTACCCGCTTTTCAAGGTTGATGCCAGTCTTTCGAGTAACAGGAAAAACACTTGAGATTTTAGTTAGCATAATCAGGGCATTTCGTATTTCCATATACTCAGATGATTCCAAGCACTGAATCAGTAGCTTAGTGATCCGTTGACTCCATTTCCAATGTACCTTCAAGCAAGAAAATATATTGTTTAGTGAAAGTCAAAAATAAAAGACAGTTAATAATGGTACATGCACATTTTCAAGCACTGTGCGTATAGTGTACTGAGTAAAATATTTTGATTGAATATATTGTTCAGTTAACATATGCAGGAATCCAACTCTATGAGCGAGTTGATAGCGAGCATAAACGACATGATTCAGAGAGTGAAGTGAAATCCACAGTGAGACCAACTACAGGATTCAACAGAAGATTTCAGTTATCCACCAGCTTACCTTGATAAATTGACCATACGTGACGCGCTGGCTGTTCGGATATCTATAATAGACAGCAAACCCTGGCATGTTCCCACACTCCCTCTCATATATTGATTCATCACTCTGCAGAATAACAAAAGATGAAAGAACTGAACGTCAAGTGGTGTGCTGACTTAGAAATGACACTAAAACCAAATACAACAATCAACTCAGACCTTCCAATGATAAGCAGTTTTCAGTGTCTCAAATAAGAACCTCCCAAGTCGGCCCACTTCATACTCAGTGCAGCAGCATATCATCGGTTGTAAGGTTTTGCATATCAAAACATCGATGTGATTTACAGTGTTGAAGAACGGTGTTCCTAAGGAATGAAGTGTATTTACAAAATTGGCACAATATACAGCATCCGGCATACTGAATGTGCAGCGTGGAAATATACAACGCTGCAAAAACTCCATGTTGATTTTTAAAGTATCTGGGCAAGAACTCAACCATGTATCCTTTTCATGAGCAAGTCGTCGTCGCACAGACTCAACATGTTCTTCATGCTTCTGAAGTTCTGTAGTTAAGCGATCTAGAGACTCTTGAATTCTTTCCTTATCTTTTTTCCTTTTAGCAATTGCAGAACTAGAATTATCGGAGAGTTCTTCAAGAGCTTTAAGAACTCCATGCAGCTTTGCAATTTCAGATTCATAACGATTTCTTGGTACATGGAGATCATACAATGTAAGACCCCAGAAAGTCGCATACAAATCAGGAGACAAGCTATTCCATGCTTTGGGAGGCAGCATTGTCTTGACAGTGTCAAGAAGATTGAGCCATCTGCAAGGTATATGCAAAGAATAAACCATTAATTTCACCAGCTAGTAACATGCTGCTTTAGTGTTATTAATAAGCAAGAAAACATTGATAACCACACTAGAAGTAAAAATCAGAAGATAAGGAATAGCCAGAATGGTTACGATATAGGCTTGCGAGCAGATCCAAGATCAAGAACCACTGTTGAAAACAACTCCGAAGCTTCAGGCTCCTTGTCAGCACTTGCAGGGTTCTCTGCTTCCTTGCACTTCAAAGGCCAGAAGAAACTGGAACCATTCTGACACCTGAAGAGTCTCATCACTGGCCGATAAATCAAAAAGGCAACCTAAATATACAGAAAGGAACGGCAAAGTTACAAACGATGTGATTCATAATTTACTTCAGCAATGTGTTCTGCCATTAAAAAATGTGTAACTTTAATAATGTCAAACAAACAAGAATAAACAAGAAAGAGTTCCAAAGAATCAATCAAGAAATGTAGAGACCTCAGGATCAAGATGATATTGATGCACAAGTTCATCAAGAGGGGGAATCAGCAAAGCATAACTTGATGTAGGTGTCACTGCACTACAGAGAAATTCCACGTACTGCAGAAGAGTCCCATGGCATCTATCGAACTGTTCACAGACCATTTTTATATAAGGGACATTTGCTTTAATGACAACCCTGCAAAGGAAAACAGCATCAGAAAATTGTTAAATAACCGGGACCACTCATTGGAAAACAATATACATGAATATAAATAATCTAGGCTGCCAATAATATTTGTTCATCTTGGGAATATATCAACTAAAATTCAGAGAGCTTACACAGAACGATGCTGAGCTATCAGGAGCAGAAGGGGAACAGCCAATTTGGGCTCATCCTTTGGGAATAAAGAATCTCTAAGTCTGTTTGTGGACTTAATCAGTGCCTGTAACCATGGATGAAGACTTCTTAAATTCTAGAAATTAAATTTTAAGATGCACAGGTGTCTAGAGTGGTACTGAAAACTTCACAACCAACATCAAACTTCAAAGCAGCTACCTATATCATCAGAGTGAGGGAAAAAAACTCTCAAGTTTATAAAGCCAATATAGCAATAATAATGTGCTCATTCTCATGGGTGAGAAGGATAGTGATTAGTGTCAAAAATCAAATTCACAAATGAGCCACTGTGATTTGACTAAAGACATAAGAAAAGAACCTTGTTATTCTTTGTAATGCCAAATGAAGTGGCCTGGTAACGGAGTGTTTCACTTCCTGCCATCGCATCTAATTGATCCTCGGTCATGTTTTCCGTGTATTGGACATTAGCCATCTGTTGAATTAGTTCCTGTAAAGAATCAATGAAAAATACAAATGTTCAGTAACAAGCACGAGATAGAAGCACATATCTGTTACCCATGGAGCATCACTAAGACTACAAACTCAATCATTTAGCAATAAACGTGAAATGACAAAAATCAGAATGTAACAACCTGAAGGAGAACAAGCTCAATCCCGTTGCCTCTCTTTAACTGATTGACAAGATACTGGAAAAGGCCCCTGAGCTCCATTGATGGATACTTTTTACACCTAGAATAAAATAAGAAACCTTAAAGATATGCCAGATCTTTCATTCAAAATCAATAGACACTCGATAATAATAAGTAAACAATCATCTCAGAAATTAAATGGACTCAGCACCAGGATTTGTAAGAGTTTACAAAGACTGCAACACCTAAAATTTAAGGTAAAAAGAATGTATCAAAAAAAATTCTTTGCATAAAATCATTCAGAACATATGGCTTAGAGAAACAAAATCCGAACTGCGGATGTACCAGTCCTCCAACAAAATGTTTTTTAAGACAAATTTTTAAAGAGATTTAGCAATAGGTACAGTTTGCTGAAGCCAAAAGGAGAAGTTTGTGAGCCAGACTTGCATTTTCACATTAACTTTTAGGGTGGGGTTCATTTTCTGTGCTATATGATAGAACCAAATAAATACCATGTACGATGATCTATCTGCACTTGGTAAGTTTTTTTTTCAACTGCCATCAGCATTTTTAGCACATGCATGCAAACACCAAAGATTTAGTTTTCAGGATCATTATTCTATATTTCATGACTGTGTAGTAATATTATCCTGATCCTAGGTAGAATCAACTATGGATGGAAAAATCTGGTCCATACCAGCTCAGAAAAGGTTCAAAGTTCAAACGGGTATATCATTCAACAGTTGCCAGCTAACACAGGCTAGCAATCAACTCAGACCAGAAGAAGGATAACAAAATTAAAGATGCACACTAAAAATATGACCAGCAGTTTGTAAAGAAATCCCTGTAATGACTGAAAAAATACCCTTTTCTTCAAAATGATAAGGTCTATCTACCAAATAGCAAGAAAGATATGTAAAGTGAAATTCATATACACCAACACTGGGAAACCAAAAGGTAAAATACAAAATAGTTATATTTGTATCACATCGTCACCTCTAACATGTATATCATACTTTCACTATGAAAAGATTAATTTAACGAAACACTCAAATATATTTCAATACCACCCTTTCACTGATGTCAAACAAGAGAAAGAACCACAATAATTGTAAAGATTATTGTTGTGCTGCGACATGGTCAAATGAGACAATAAAAAGAAACGTCGCATGCTATAATCGTAGGTTACCTAATATATCTTAAATCAACATTTCAAGCATTTGTTATCTTAGAACCATTAAGACACAACTGACTCTTATCACAGTACAAGTTCCACAAGCAAATGGAGCACAGAAACAGAATCTGCTGATGCAATCTAGAAGTTGTTTAATTAATATTAGATTGTAATATAGTATTATATACAGGGTATATCCAACATCTACATGTTCATAAATCTTAGAACTTACTAGCCGCGACATAAGACTCGTGTTTCTGTCCCTCTCAATCTTACATTCATTTGGATATCGAAACTTCAGAGCTTTGGTGGATGATGCATAAGAAAACAAGATCGCCCCTCTTCAAAGCACCAATGGCAGAAAATAAAAAACTGATTTGATCTTCCCAAGTTACCCCAACATTACATGCTAGGAAGATGAAGTGCTAAAAACAAGATGGCTTGCCAACAAAACTCCAAAATAATCCTCTCATTCACAGGATTGCATACTGATGAATTCCTGATGCTAAAAATACCAATAATGCCACCTTCAGGGGAAAACAGATGAGCGAGTAGTTCTTGTTCTTTGTCCAGGTGCAACTCTTAGTAGAGATTATGGATGATTGCAAACATAGTAGAGAAGCCAATCTAAAGCAATGCAAAATTTCAATGTCACGTTTGAGGCCATAAGCAACCAAAATGCAAGACGTCAGAAAATCACTGCAAAAATTCCTCATCTCTGATATGGAGCAATCTTATGTCCATCTCGTGATTGGCACATATGAATGGATATCCAATTCTTAAAAAATACAGCAGAGTATGGCCATCAAGATTACAGCACCCACGATAAATTACGCACTTCTTCAGTACTCAACATGCTCCACATGGAATGGCTATCACTCTCCTCATTGGCAAAACATATAGGTCTTATGGACTAAAGAATATTCTCAGCAATGACAATAGCCACCCATCTCAAAATAACAGTCCAGATAATGATTGAATTTGTTCACCTAAGAGGTCAAACAGATCTTGCTCTCCGCCCATTATGTTATGTGATGAGCTAATAGCTACTAGCTAGTACCTTCAGAGGTTAATGAAGCACAAATGCCAACTTGACAATATATAGCCAACACCGGACAACTTGTTCCAATATAAAAAATGACAAAATCTTCCACTAGCCAAAAGTAGCTAGCCCACACAACCTCCTCGAGACAATACAGGCATCGAGAGAGAAAGCAGAAACTAGATGGGCAGAAAGGATTAATGCATGTGCTTCCCCACCACAAACTAAACAAACATTCCCAGTCTAAATCAGATTTATTCTGCTCAGCATACAAGTGCATAGAGAAGGCAAATTGTTGAGCCAATCAACATTCAATCTGCCAGTCCACCACATCTCCAGCTCCCACTAACCAGCTTCTCCAGAAACAATCAGCAACCCGCAAACTGGGTAGAGCATTGACCATGGAAATCTAAGTTCTTTGCAGAAATAATAGATCACATTTGACTAAATTGTTTATATACTTAAGAGACAATTTCCTCTACAAAAGTATTTCCAGAAAATCACCAAAGGAAAGTAAAAACAAATAAATTAGACCCAACCCCAGGAAGAACATTTTATAAAAGGAACAGAAAAGGGTAAAATAAAAAGTAGAGACTAGAAATCTTATGAATTTGAAGCAAACACTTAAAATTCGAAAGAAAACTATTCTACAAACACAGCAAAAAACAAACCATTTGGCTGCAAGTAAAGACAACACACATCAACAAACAATTCATAACATGCTCAATAAAGAACAAACAGAATCAGCAGTATATTGTAAACATCTAACAAGTAAATCAGAGTTATATAGTGGTGAAAAAGACTCATACAAGTGACCCCAAAATGATGCCAGAGATTGGAGCCAATCTGACAAATTGAGACCATCGTCTTTTAGCTTTTCACGTCCACCTTGTGCCAAGCGTTCAATCACAACATACTCCAATATGTCATACTCAAGCTGTTGAAAAAGCGGGAAGCATTAGAAATAATCAAATAATGAGGGTATGAAAATAAAAGCAGATTATTTACAGAAAATTCTTGATGCTAAAGTTAATTTTGCTGAAACACAATAAAAGAAATAAGGTAACAGCTTTACAATAATGCACTTCCCATACACTATTTTGTGCAAAGGATGAAAAAAAGTATGAAAAGAGTGTTTTTGGACTTCAGCTCAAAAATCATTTCAAAGGCCAATTTGATGGACTTTGGACCTCACAACACAAAAATGGGCAATCTACAGATAAACCATCTCATTTGGTGCACTTTGCACCGTAGAGCACAAACAAGTGGGCAGATTAAAGAAAAAATATCCTTCAGGTTTTAAGCTGTTACAAGAAAAAATCAATTGATCATTCAGAATTATTAGTAACACCCTTCAGCTGACATGCTGAATTAGCAGTATCTGCAATTCATCCACCTGAAAGATGCAAAAATTTAATTTTGGAAAATATGGCCCAACAAAAAAACAGTGGTATCTCTATGCTCCCACTATGGAAACATATACTGGCCCCACAAAGTACTTTGCAATTAAAATGTCTTCAAATGCATAAGAAATGCTGAATTAAAAATAACTAATTTAAATTGATCTTCTTTAGTAATGTAAAGCAGCTAAAAAATTCAAATCTTGAATCAATAGAAATCTAAAACTCTAAATGCATAATCTCATCAGATAGAATATCTAAGTGAATTAGTTGCAAGAAAACAAATACAACAAAGAGAGAAAAGATAAAGGTATAGGTAATAGACCTGTGTCAAGTACTTGAATGCATCAACAACTGGAGTGATCATATCCCTGTAAGCCTCTATCTGCACAGTAAAAAATCAGATACTCGTTTAGCTAAAGGCCAACTATTGAAGTGAACCAATCTACTCAGCTAAGTAAACTACCTGATGAACAATTGTTCGAAGAACTGTCATTGGATTGGCATGAGCCAATTTAGCAACCATTCTTCCAAGCTGCTTTAGATTTTCCTTGGCAAGGCGTTTTAAAATTCTTCGAGTATCCAACTACAGAAGATGACTATTATATTACACAGTACTTGATGAATCAAATGAAGCCCAATAAGCAAAAAGAATTGTACCTTTGAAGTTTGCCTGGCTGCCAAAATCATTGGAAAGCGTTCATCATCCTTTTCCCATTCGCCATATAAACGATAGCGCACCTAATGAAAAGAATTATAAGACCATAACTCAGCTAAACTGGACAACATTTTAAAATAGGAAAACAGAAACATAAGATTTGTTTCTAACAGTAACCTCATAAGGAAGTAGACTCAAAAGTTCCCATATTTCCTGACCAACAGCAGGATTTGCAGGTATCAACTGCAGAGAAGGAAGAAGGCACATTCCAAGTGCTTCATCAATTCTTAATCTTGCATCCTTCAGGTGGAGGCGAGGATTTTGAATTCCTGCAGTAACAGAATGAGAAGAAAACGCCCCGTCGCCATCATTAACAAGATCCAGTGCACACAGGTAATAACCTCTCAGCACTCTGGTTGTCTGCACACAAGGTACAGTGGTCAGGAAAGGGAAATTTAAGAAAATGATAAGGCAACCAGTAAGTTATGAGAATGCCAGGATCAGGATGATAAACCTTCTGCAGCAACAAAGCATCACGATAGAGATAGGGTCCAGCAGAAGCAAGCATTCCAAATAGCTCTTTTGGTAAATTGATAAAAGATCTATTAAGCGATGAACTTCCAGGATTTGGATCAACTCCAGAGGCGGAGGATGTACCAGCAGTTGGAAGTTGTGGTTTACATACTAATTTGTAAGCCGGTAAAATTGTTTTTTCAATGAGTCTGGACAAATAGACAAAAGAAGTACGTACCATAAGAATTTCAAGTCAGAAGAAATGCCATATCATTTTTTATTTAAAATGTTGACACCTTACAGCACCAAATACAATTTCTTACCTAAATAATCCAGTACAAATTTGTACATGCTCCACAGGATTAAGAGGGGAAAGGCGCTCCAATAGTTGATGAGCATGAAACCTGAGACATCAAATGCAAATAATGAAACAATAAGTTACGCCAAATATGATTCTTAATGGTAATGGAAAATTGAAATCACTTATAAAACCCTTGGACTGGATGCTTAAGACATAAATAGAGGCTGTGGGAGCTAAGGAGTGGGAGGATAGAGAGATTTCAGCATATAGTATTTCAATGAGGAAAGTTCTAGATCAAAAGGTTAAAAACTAGATCAATCAATGTACAAATAGTGCACCTAACAATTCATAATACAGGGGAGTGTTCTTGAAATTATCGTATCCGATTATCGAGGAGACTACATGGAATTTCAGCTGATACCTCACCATTGCATTGACCATCTCCAGGTGCAGGTGGTACAAGTGTGATATGGACTTCCAGCATTGCTTTATCATTTGCATGATTTATTTGGTCATTCACATTATTATGACTCTGAGTTGTCACAATCTGATTTACTTTAGTTTCATCAGTAAAGATGACTCATTTACAATTCATAGTCTCCAATCGCACAGAAAAGCTGGTTAATAGACAACCTTTTTCTTATCGGCCCCATAGAAATCAAAGTTCCATAAGTATGATTCCCCAACTGAACCCAGAGATCTACATTCTAAAAAGTCTTCAGGTTTTCAACTGTGAATAGCTAAAGGCTTTCACAGGCGTATATGTGCAAGTTGCGGATATACCAATGGTTACACATATTACATGCCTTACTAGTTCTATTACAAATCACACCTACATTTACGACCACTAAGGAATCACACGAACACCAATAACGACAGAAATACAGCAAAAAATGCACCAAATGAAGAATCATAAAACTGAAATAAATCTGATAACATGATAAAACAGAGAGAGGATAGAGAGAGCAGATCCCGACTCAGAATCGAGAAAACCTCCATATATTTTAAATTAGATAGTTTCAACTTACCAGTCGTCTACAGCAAGGAAGCCCATCAGTAAACCAAGAGGTTGATTATTTGCAAGATCTGATGATCTTTCAGCAACAGCCATCGTCTCCATGTCAAGTGCAGTAAAAAGATCTACAGTCACATCTCCTTGTTTCTCATCATCCATGAGATCCTTCCCGGTGGCAGCTAGATTAATTTTCCCAATTTTATTGGCCTGTTCATCCCAGAGAAACAATAGATAGTCAGATGCAATATTCAACAGTCGAAGGGAAAAGGTACAGGCAGAGGGAAAAGCGAAGAGATATACAGAAGTAATTGGTGTGAGATCTCTCAACACATAAACAAAGTGATTCAAAATGAGAGTGATGCCAATCAGAATAAATTCGAGCAATCAGTTCACATCTGAGATAAAACACAATATAATTGAAGAAAATATCTAATGGGTGGTGTCACAGAAAGAGGAGAATGAATAAATGGAATTAGGAAGAAATGCATCCTTTGGAGTAGCAACACACATCAAGAAAATTATTTCAACTACCTCATCAAGCCTCTTAGCTGAAAAGGCATTATATTGCTCAAATGCTACCTCGTCCCTGGGAAGTAAATGTGAATATCTGAAAAGAGATACAAGATCAAATGTGAAGAGCAGTTTGGCCACTACAAAGTACGAAGTGTGGACAGAATTGCTAGCATTACAAGATAAAGGCCCAAGGTGATCATGAAAGATGAAGTGACCCGAAAAAACATTACGTGGATACAAAATGAGAAACTCAGGATATTGGGGTCATGAGATTTCGGAAACATGATAAATCTTGGCATAAGAGGAGCGATGTGGACAGAGAAAATGGTAAAAGGTAGAATAAAAGCCAACTAAATTCATGGTTTCAGGTATCCTAATATACCAGAAACCATATAAACTGAACACTAGCTTGGCTTCAGATATGCGGTACTCCTTGCTCACATGTTAGGAAAAACTCAATATGCTAACAACTAAGAGAAGACAAAAATTTGCATTTTCTGCTCTCATGTCCAAGAATCTTTCACAATCTTTTTAACTTATTCTGACATGGGAGAGAACTATAAATAGTATATGAAAACATTGATATGTAACATATACATGTATTTGATGTTCCTTCTTCCCATCTTTCAATAATTGAGGCTCCATTTTTTAATTAGTCTGAATTAATTTGTTGCTGTTTGTTTAAACTAAAATCAATGAGACAATACAGGCAAAAGCTCAATTGTCTACTTCAGATTATAATCAATAGTAAAACCTTTACTTCAAGCCCGTATAAAATTATATTCGAGTTTCTTGTCAAAAGAGGCAAAAGGAGGTGTGGGGGGAGTAAGAAATGCAGAGCTTAAGACCTAAAGAAGATGCTCTCAGTATTCACTCACATGCTATCAACATCAATGAACTCTTTCTTCACCATCAAAGCTGTGAGCTGATAAAGCCCAGTTGGTACAGGAGTATTAACTTCCGTGCGCTGAAAATACTGGAACTTGAATCCAAGAATTTGTGACGCATGGGACTGTAAAAAAATAAAATAAAACCACCATCACATTTTCAATAAAGTACCGAAAAATAGTGGTAAGAACATAGAGATACAGACATGCTTGAGGATATGAGATAGACTTAAGATCTATGTTAAAACAAAAGAAAGAAAGATGGTAAAACCTGCAAAACGCATCACCACAATACCTTAGGAAATATTGGGATCAAGTCCAAGAAAACACTGTTATCAAGCTGCAGCTCGAAACATTCCAATACCTTCAAAATAAAAATGTCCAACAATAACCAATTAATGAGTGGCAAATAAGTAAGAATTATATTAGCATAACAAGCATCCAACTTACAATATCAAAAACGCGATTGGGATCCAGATCAAAGTGTCCAATCAAAGACTGCAATAATTTAGATATCAGAAATCAGAACTCTGTGATAAATAAAAGTAAGGGTTAAACACAGAAAAGCTTAAACCTTAATTATGCCAACTGTTGCAGCTGATTGATTTTCAGTCGACACTTCAGGAACTTGACAGAGGAGGGTAACCTAAAGAGATGAAGATATAACCATTAACCAAATTAGGGGGAAAAACAAATATTTCGCCAATGTTCATGGAGCATAAACCCAGTCCAACCCAGCCACCCAAAAAATACTGAAACTGGAGTGATTGTGATCTGCAATATTTGCAATAATTTTGTGACTGTTAATCAAGCATCAATTCCATATTACTGTTCACCAGAAGAGACAAACTAAAAACAGCTGTGGCCCATCTATATAAATTCTTTTTAAAAGAGATGAAATTTTTTATTACATACTAACTGAAAGTTTACAACAAGTGACAAGATATGCACTTGAGAACCAACCATAGGCTGAACAAGTGAAATATCTTCCCATTATATGAGCAAGTAGACAGACTACTTTGACCCAGAGGACCTATCCCTAGCTTTACATAAAAAAAAAAAAAAAATCCAAGAGTACCTATCAAAAACAAATCCGAGAGTATCATACAACAGGAATTGGTCTTTGAAGATTGATTCTGTATACTTTTCGCCAGGAGGGAGAATCCTTACTATAACAGCCAATTCTGACAAATTATCTTTCAACCCTTATCAAGCCAATAAAGCCCATCAAATGAAATAATTTCCCATCATTTGTTTTAGCACACAAATGAACATCATCTAGATGGACTTTAGCACCGTCGCATAGTAGTAACAATAGGAAAAAGGAAGGCAATAAAATTCACCAAATTGAGAGCAGAAAACTATTGCCAAACAACCCCAGTAGTTAACTAGACATAAAAAACTCAAGTTCCCCGCACAGCAGCAGCATGAAGAATGCCAAACTTACCAGTTTAGCATAGCCCTCACTTTCTTCACGAAGCAAGTTAAATTTGGTTTGTTGATACAGAAGCCGAGTGTTTACCCGGACCTGAAACCAGAAATTGTAATTTTAAGTACAAACAGATAGGAATACATGCTCGACCATAAACAGGCATTGCTACAAATTAGCCACTATGTTCAACTGAAGCTCATAATACCTCCTTTGACTTCAAATCTGCAGCCTTTATTTTAATCATTTCAGACTCCCACAAAAATTCTTCCTACAATTGAAGAAAAAGCTGTCAGTTGTTCTACTTTATGAATTAATTTTCCTTTTTAAATGAAACAAAAGCAACACAAACAAAAATTCTCACATCACAACGCTCCTGGAAAAATCTCAATGGAACCAGCGTAGATTCCACCAGCCATTTTGCCTAAGATGAAAAGAAAGAAACTAGAAGAGTCAAAATCGTAAGAACACGGAAAACGGAGAGGAAATACTTTCACATCAAAGATAGCTCTTGCTGAGAGTTGAAAGAGCAATAAAGACATACTTTCCAGCAATATTTGCTGGAAGCCCTAGCAGCGAGCATTTAACTACCACCATAATAGTTCATAGTAGCATAAATATTTTCATCAAATTAATAACCACACCTGCTAGGTCCAAAATGCTAAATGAAGTTTCTATTATGACACTGCAGGTATTATTGTACCACCAAGTCAGTAGAGGATTATTTATAATTGGGCAAATATCAGTTTATGTCCCAATCTTTGAGCGCTTTTTTCATTAGATTCGAAATAGCTATATAGTATATGGCAGTTTATGTAGTCCCAGTAGGCTCTATAGTTCCCAAAGAGCAGCCTAATAAATAATTATCAGCAAAGGTATATGCTTGCTCCAACAAGTGCTAAAAGATTGGCATGAAAATGCACATAATAAGTAGTGGCTAACATGCTTTATCCATTCCAATTTAAATAAGTTCTCATTTTGAACAATTGAAGATATAGAAACCAACCAGAATGAATTCAAAAGTCAAGAAGAGACACTTCAGACTGCAGAAAAGAATATATTCAAACAATTGTTATATACTTTTCCGAAGCACATCTAGACTTTATTGGCAACAAAAGACAAAGCATTGACTCAATGCAGTTCAAACCAGGCCCTACAAAACAAAACGAAGACGAATTTTCAGAAGAGAACTTGTATCTAAAGGTCATATAGTCTGTGAACTCAAGATGAGGAAGTTCTGCAATTTTGTGTACCTTTTGGGTTTTAGTAATTCATTGCCTGAGTTTATTTTCATTGCACGACATAGATAACATCCATATATCAGAACCATTTTTGCTAACCGATTAGTTGCTAATACACCTTAGAAGAACTGCAGCCCATATGCAACTGGATCCTAATCAGAATACTTCTCTTCATTACAAAGATCTCTTATCTGGTAAAGAAAAATGCTAACCAAAAAGTTCCTCTAAGATATGCCTCAGCTAAAACATTATGGAGTCCCGTTGTACTAGAAATCACCAGGGAATGGCGGGCTCCTTAGTTAAGTTCATATTAAGGATGACAGTAGAAAGAAACATAAATTGTAGATTCGGAACAAGATGGGCATGGACTCTTACCAGTTTGATAAGACGGGAACGATATTCGCCAGGCATAGTGAGCTGGAGGAAATATTAGAAATTGCAATCAGATCGAGTATAATGAGATGCAATTTCCTATGCTCACAGGAGCTATCAGACTTATATAAATGCAATTGTCAAAGCACACTGAAGCAACCAAAGTCGTTTTCCAATAAACTTGAATAACATCATTGTAAATTATTACATGAGAACAACAGCATTTGCTGGATAATCACCACATTCATTCAGTTATTCCCTTTCTCAAGCAAAAGCATTTCCCCAAGGATTCGTTTTTCTGTAAGAAGTTGCTTGAGTTGAGGTTTTAGCCAAATAGCATTTTGATTATTACACAGAATTCCTTCCTTCATTCCAGTGACCATCAAATCAACATTTGCAATTAATCATTACACAGGTCTCGCACCTCATCTGAATTAATACACTAAACTTCAAATTGCTGCTTGCTCAGGGATAGGCAAAACTGCAAAAGGATGTAGATCAACAATATAGATGTGCATGATTATCATGTTGGCACTGAGTCAGATGCCACATACATAACGTATCCTGATTGATGGTATTTGTGGTTGCCACTCTAATAACATCTAAATTTCAGTATAGAACTTACAGCCCACAGACTATGATGAAAACATTGTAGAGGGCGCATAGAGTTCCATATTCAGAAGCATCAGGAGCACAATAAAAGAAAATCTCAAAACCAATTCCACAAATCACTCATGCACATACAGGACCCAATAAATGTGTGAAAGAACTCACGTCTTGAGCCATCTGGGAAACAATATCAGCAAAATATGATCCTACATCCCCCTCGGAATCACAATCCAAAAATTCCACTGCCTCCAAAGCCACTTTACATTTCTGGTACGGCAGGTCCCCTCGGACCTAACCCAAAACAATGTCAACATTCATTAGAGAAAGACACAATTTGCTGAGAGTTCGGCAAGCTAGAAAAAGCCCACAAAACACCTGTTTAAGAACTTTAACGCCCAAAAAAAAACGTCACTGAAAATTGCAAGAAAGCAACCCCCACCCCTCACTCCCGCATAACAACACGAACAAACACCCCCAGCCCGAAGCTACTACCGACATAAACAACTTGAGGTGGAAACTGACAGGAGTACGAAACAAATATTACCATTGTGTAGCATAGTTCGTAGAGAAATCGGAGGATAGGAGCAGGAGAAGGAAATTTAAAACTCGAATTCGGATTTTTCAATTCTTTAACGGCGTCCTCCGTCGCGTATACACACTCCAGCGGCGGCAGAGACATTGTTTCAGTTTTCTGTGTGAATAATCAACAGAATTGGGTTTGAAACGAATTAGTGCAGACGAAATTCAAAGCGGCAAACCACGGCAGAGTGGCGGAAATGCAATTTCCAAGCTTTTCATTGGCCGATGATGGAAGAGGGCTTCTTCGTCTTAGGGTTTCAGGCGAATTTCATCTGCGCGTGCAAGGGTTTGGGATTTGGGGATTTTGGAATCTATTATTCTATTTTTCTATGCTTTTTTTTTCCCCTTTTCTTTTTAATGAGTAGTTACTGTTTAGCTGAGGTTACCACTTGCCATTTACCAGCATAACCTATTCATAATAATTCTGTTGAAGATAAACTTTAGAATTGTGAATTTTCGTCTCAAATTCGAGATTTCACCAAAATATTTTTATTGGTTTGATTGATTTAATCCTATTAATTTCTGGTCTAATTTGTTTTAGACGAAAACTAGTAAGTAGCCCGTCGAATTTCGACGGAAAATAATTTTATGTTTAATTTGTATATATATATATATATATATATATATATATATATTTTAAAAATAATTTTATATCTTATTTAGAAGTTGTGATATTGTTGGCGTTAAATATTAATCAAACTTATAAAATTAATTTATTTCACGTATCCAAATTTTATAATTAGGAATGACAATGGATCGGGTATACTCAATCATTATGTATTTTCTAAATCTAAATTTGTTATTAGTTTTTCTACATGTTCGTCCTAATCTCGGTTAAAATAGTGACTTTACTGTACATACTCGTCTCAAATCCGTTGAGTAATACTCGATAAAAATATGAACACTCCAAGTAAAATTAATTAAAATTAGTAAAAATTCTTCTTTCTATGTTATTTGAACCGTCTTGTTGGTTTATTATAAATTACTCGATAAAAATCTAAACAAAGTTAATATTAATTAAAATTAGTAAAAAATATTCTTTTTAAGTTTATTTGAATTGTCTCGTTGGTTCATGCTAAATCGATATATCTAATTTTTGCCAAAATGAGGAAAAAAATAATTTACATCTTCAAAATAATATTAATTAAAATTAGTAAAAATCATTCTTTCTATGTTATTTGAACCGTCTCGTTGGTTTATGTTAAATTACTCGATAAAAATATAAACAAATTTAATTTTAGTTAAAATCCTTCTTTTTAAGTATTTTTGAATAGTCTCGTTAGTTCATGTTAAATCGATATCTCTAATCTTTGCCAAAATGCGGAAAAAAAATATGTTTACACCTTCAAGTTTTTTTGTTCTTTTCTTTAGCTACATGTCCCATATTTGATTCAATGTATATATTTTATAGTCGAATTTTTAGAAAAATATGAATGAAAAATAAAAAAGGATTCCATATAGACATGTTGATTAAATATATTTAGTCTTCATAGGGATTTTCATTTATAAATTTTCTATAGATTGTTATATATGAATTAAGAATGTATAAAATAAGGGTTTATAAGAATGCATTCCGAAATTGTTATTATTTTAAAATGGATAATAGTAAAATTAGTAAAAATCATTCTTTCTATGTTATTTGAACCGTCTCGTTGGTTTATGCTAAATTACTCGATAAAAATATAAATAATGTTAATATTAATTAAAATTAGTAAAAATCCTTCTTTTTAAGTATATTTGAACCGTCTCGTTAGTTCATGTTAAATCGATATCTCTAATCTTTGTCAAAATACGAAAAAAAATATGTTTACATCTTCTAGTTTTTTTGTTCTTTTCTTTACATACATATCCCACATTTGATTCAATGTATATATTTTATAGAAAGCACTAATCGAATTTTTAGAAAAACATGAATGAAAAATAAAAAGGATTCCATATACACGTTGATTAAATATATTTATTTAGTTTCATATACAAATTTTGTAAATATTATTATATATGAATTAAGAATGCATAAAATAAAGGTTTATAAGAATGCATTCCGAAATTGTTATTATTTTAATATGGATAATAGAATAATTTAATTAAATAGAGGGAAAGATAAATATGAGATGTGATTAATAGATTAACATGTGATATTTCAAGAATATAAAATTAATAAAAATAAAAAATAGAATATATATGAATTAAAATTAGACAAATTACCAGAATAAAGGAAAATCTGAACGGAGCACCGTGAAGGGGCAGCTTTATTTTCGTATTAGTAATAGATTCAACTATAATGACATAAACATACAATATAGTTTAGCACATGTTTATATAAATTATTGAATGTTTTATTTTTAAATCCAACTTTATATACATTAAAAACGGAGAAATATAACCAATTAATTACTCCCTCCGTCCCATTTGAAATATGCAAAAATTTGGGTGCAACAGCTGTACCATACATTAGGTTCGATCCGACCCGTTCCCCGACCCGCCCGGTCAATGTTGACCGCGTTGACTTTTTTATTTTTTTATTTTTTATTTTTTTTCAAGAGTCGAGCGAGGAGAGCCGAAGGCCTCGTAGCGAGCTAAAAAATATTAATGTTGTCACAATCATTATCCATAAATTATAATCGGAGCCGAAGGCAGAGAGGAAAAAAACGAAAAAGTCAACGGTCAAACGTTGACCGTTGACCGGTCAATACTGACCAATGTGGGGCAGGTCGGATCGGGTTTAGGATCCTGATGTATGGTGGAGCAGGTTGTACAGAAGTGCAACTCTTTGAAATAACTTATTTTTTTTTTTGGATTGTCTCATTTGAAATTAGAGGTGTTCACGGGCCGGTTCCGGTTCGGAGAAATTGGAACCGGAACCGGCCCACCACATACCACGGTTCCGGGTCGGAACCGCCGGTTTAGGACCCGAACCGTATAATTTTTTTTTTTAATACATTGTTATTGAAATGAAACACATAAATCATCAATGTAATGTATAAGATCAAAATAGAATAATATATATCTTCATTTATAACAATGTGTAATCAATTACAAATGAAAATATATTATTATTTAAAACTCGAAATCCTAAAACCCTTGGAATTCACAAAGTTTGAAAACTCAAGGGCCGAGCCTCGTTAAAACCTTCTTGGCGAAAACCAATGGGAAAAACACCAAGTAAGGAAAAAGAGTACTCGTCTAAAATTATTTAGGACTACCCGTTGATGCCGGCGTCAAAGTCCCAATCATCTTCAAATTCACACGGTTCGGCGGTTCCGAACCGGAACCGCCGGTTCAACTCGAACCTTTTTTTTTTACATTTTTTCGTTCCATTTAGCATTCTAATTGTCATTATTGCTTTTTTTTTATATGATTAACATAGATAACACAAAACATATTAAAAAAACGTGGAATCGTCGGTTCACGGTTCCTAGCCCTTGGAATCAGAACCGGCCCGTCCCAAACACGGTTCCGAGTCGGAACCGGCCCGTTGACCGCGGTTCCGGGCCGAAAACCGTTGACCACGGTTTCGGTTCCGGTTCCGGGCCGAAACCGGCGGTTCCGGGTCGGGTGAACACCTCTATTTGAAATGGCTTGTTTCCAAAAAGGAAAATTATTTTTCTCACAAAAAAGTGTGAACTCATCACTTTAATTTTTTTTTATCATTTAATTACTCTTCTTCTAAATATTCGTGCCGGGAAAAAAAAACATGTCGTTTTTAAATGGAACAGAAAGAAAATAATATAAACTTTAATGTTAGAACAAGACAAAATATTATATATATTCTACATGCATATTGCAAAAATCATGCATATCTTTTTATGTGTGTATAATTATGTGTAACTTATATTGTATTGCATGTGTACGATTTAGCATATTAACATGATTCACTGAATATTGTTATTTGTTATCTAATCATACAATAAAATTAACAGCATTCAAATTTTGTATTGTGATTAGTAACACATGCATGACCATTATGGGCAGTGGACTAGTGGTATTAATTCAAGCAGTGTGATGGTTTTCGTGTTTGCTTTTAGGTCATAAGTAATACATTGAAATAACATAAACTATGCTCATTTACACTAAAAAACTATCGTTTTTTTAAACGATATATACTATCAATATTACTCTAAAATAATTCAAGCTATCATAATTTTACATAAATATGACATTCGAGTCTGTCCTCAACGAAGGTATTGATATTTGTTGACTCATCTAACATGGAACTACTACGGTGTGACATGTTTTTATAAAAGAGAAAAATAAATCTTAATTCTTATACACTTCGTGCTCCAACATATGTATAATTGCATAGAGTGAACATATGTAGACGGATTACTTGACATAATTGATGTCCCTCATATAGAGGTGGGATGAATCACCTCAATATGTTTTCAAATAAACAAAGAATGGATGACATTGTTTAGGTTCGAGTCAACAAATATTGATTGTTTCATCTGGGGCATATTAATGTATGTCATATTCGTGTAAGGTTTTGATAGTTTAAGCTATTTTGGTGTATTATTGATAGTATAAGTTATTTTAGTATAAGTGGACATAATTTGGATTATTTTGAAGGCTACCTATAAAAATTATGTAAATAAAAATATACATAAATTTTGGATAAATTGATGAGTTGTGTCAAATTCAAATCAACCAACTCAATAACGTTCAAAATATATTGGGTCGAATTTAGTAACCTCAATAGCTCATAATGGGCTTTCTCCAAATCCATGACCACCACTTGTCCGGTCCACCTCAATATAGTAGTTATTTCACATGCTTCAAAATTCAATTTCGAAAAAATAAATATAACTAGGTTATTTTCTCGTATGCCATATAATTACTGCAAAATTAAACATTTTTCCACCAAAAGATAGACGGTGGCTCACTTAATTAAAAACTAACAAAACAATTCAGGTATGATCAGATAAAAAAATGATAATTATTAAAAAAAAAACTACAAATATTTTTTTTTATAAATTAACAATCAAATTTAAAAGCCGCGACACGGTAGACTTGAACCCGAGACCTTCGGGTCTCACACATTAACCACTCTACCGCTAAGCCAACACATACTACAAATATACTTTTACCGTCTATTTAGTCGAGTTGTTATATTCGATCTTTCAAAAAATCTTCAAATAAATTTCCAAAGCCTACCTCATCACTGGTAAATTATTTGGAAAGATAAACAAAATGATAAAAAATCTTTGTGAAATTGATTTCTGCCTCCAACATATCTCTAAATCCCAGCTGCATTTGGACCTTTTAATTGTCTCGCATGTTGAAAGGCTTTCAAAAGAATAAGGAAAAAAAGAAAGAAAAATGGAATAAATGAAAGTTCATTACAAAAATGCGAAAGCTTCATTTGCCAGTAAAAAGAAGTACTCACCAAAATAACAAAGTAAGCATATCACTTCAACCAAGAGTCAAAAACAATGAACTACTAAGTGAATCCCCAAAAGCGGGATCACCTTGAACTACTACGCCCATAAAAAAACAACATAAATCAGCAAATCCCCAAAAGTGAGATCACTTAAACTGCTACAATAATCATATGAGCGCCACTAAAATATTATCAGCATGAGCTTGATTCTGGAATTGCAGGAGATGTTCCGAACAAATGAACATGATGGTGAGCTCGAGATCTTCTCTGAGTGTATTTGATTTGCTTATAATTGAGAGTAACTATAAGGTGCTTAAAAATGTAATCAAGTAGATGAAAGACATATTCAAATAACTGATTGATTGTTTTATTATCTATGAGGTCTCTTAAAGAATCCAGTAAAGTCTCCGTGGTATTGGGGATATCAAATACAATCCCAGACCAATGTTCTTCTAAGCAAATAGGAAAAAATAGCTTAAATACAAAGCACACGCAACTCTTTTAGCAATAGTAATTAAATAAATGATAGTAATCAAATAAGTAATATTACCACATCAACTTCTTTTGCTTTATCTGATAATTTCCTACCGAGACAAACATCAACACCCATCTCTTACAAGTTCATGCGGGATATTTCACACTGAAACAAAGAAAATATGATGATATTATGCTTTTATTTAAATAAAAGTCAAATTAAAAAGTTTTATAGCTATACCGAAATATAGGATTGACAGTCTGCTTATTACAGCCATTCCACTCGGAGTTCAACAATTCGACACCAACTGCCAAAATTTGCATTCAGTATAAATTTATAATAATTCAGATCAGGATGATCATGATCTGTTCTAATAATACAATTATTATAATTTCAATTACTTCTGAGGACACAAAATCGTCGTCAATAAGAGCTTTCAAGGGGCTCCTTCGCAAGTTCAACGACTTTAATATTATATCCCTAAAAAGTTGTCACGAGAGGATTGGTTGATAATACTACACTAATCATTCCAAACAATAATTATTGAGGAATTAAAAGAAAAAACATACCTATTCTGGAGCTCCTCAATGGTTTTCTTCACGGCACTATCGAACAAGGAGTACAAATCTACTCCATGTTTTCTCTTCCTATACATAGCAAATTTGATGCTCATTCATTTATATGACTGAGAATAGTCTTTGATGCAACACTCAGAAAGTAAACATTTTTGTTATTTTTAGTATTGCGGAAGCGGTAACAGTTATATGTTGCCCCAAGTCCAATTGAAGCATTGGAAAATCTCGATGTCCAATCACCAACGGCACCTATCTTTTTCATCACAATATAATACATCCCACTTCGACATAACTTGTGATATTCACGAAAATTCTTTTTTGTTGTCAAGAAAGCCAAATGATTTGACACCAAATAAAAGTCTTGTCGTCCATGGTTCTATGTCTTCAAACAAGCAATTAGATCTTGAAAATCCAGTGCGGTGGGTATTGGTTGGCCAGTTGGAACACTTTTTCCAATATATCAGCCAACATTCTGCCTTCATTTTAACATAACTCAATTTGAGCAAGACCATAAACATCATTGTCCTTTTTAGGTACAATGTTTTAATAAACAAGTGATAATTGGATCTGAAAGCTTGAGGAGCTCAAACATACAACGAGGATTAACTTCATCCATGACATTGTATAGATTTAAAATTATTGATGGTTTTTCTTCTCCTTTACTTGTTGCAATTTTCTAAAAAATCACATACTTAACTAGTGTTACTAATTTTGAATACCGAACTCTAATTCGAACTCTAAAAAAATTATTTTTCATATATATTTTGGGACAAACACAATTGAATTCCTCCCCTCGAAATCATACCGGTTTACACAATTGCAATAATAACAAAATCACAATGCAAAATGAACTAAGTAGCACATCCATCCATAAAATATAAGCAACTCTATCACCTTTATCATCTTCTTCTAGTTTTTATTAAATACTTAATATGTGTATTTTTTCCGAAGTATATCTCTATTTTTCCTTATCAGAAGTGGGGTTGCGGATTAAAGTGAAGAATGGAGGTGAAAGTAGACATGCGACCACCATCGTCCAAGTGGCCTTGGTCTGGCTAGGGGCAGGGTTGGAGGTGGAGGTAGAAGGAGTCATGTGGGTTGTGGTGAGGGTGACAAGAGGCATTTAGGTGAAGGTGTAGGTTGGAGTTGTGGTGGGGTTGGGGTTGTGGGTTGGAGTAGAGGTGGAACTAGAGGAGAGGCATGAACTTGGACTGAGCTGGAGCAATGTAAGATCAACTTCGTCCAAATCCATATAAAAAATTAATTTTCAACAATCATTGCATCAATAAAATGGATGTAAACTCAATGGATTAGAAGTAGAGGTAGAGACATACATGAGATCACCAATACACAACTAATTGGAAATATATGGTAATACCATATCAAGAACAAATTATACTTATATGAGAATTGAATCTGAAACCCTGAATCAAAATGTTAAGCAAAAGGTTTTCAATATGGTGATCAAGAGAGCTATTCAGAAGTATATTGAGATAAATTGATTAGTGAATACGAGTCATTTTCTTTTTTAATATTGGTCATATTCTACTATAATTTGTGAGATGCATTAATTTTAGTTTTATAGATTATATAATTAAAAACGTTTACTATGTTTCTTTAATATTATCACGCATGACATGTTATAGTTAAGGAGATTCTCTGTCATAAAAGTCAATCTAAATCACATTGGAATGTATATAAATTATAGTCAAATTTGGACAAACCATCTGCCTTTTAGAGGGAAATTAGACAGTCACGTCTTACAACACATAAATTATATATTTATGACTTGAAAATTATTTGTACACGTATTTATAAATCAAATGAAGATATCATGTTATCATCATACCTTATACATATATAAATTAATTTACTGACGAAACATATACATACACATATATTGGTCATTGTACTATAATTATTTTTTTCCCTAGCTAAACCATGGTATGAAAAAAATCCTATGAACGCACTTCACAATATTTTGTGTGTTACGTTCCAAGTTAAATTAAGTATATGCAATATAGTGACATGTAATGCCTAAATATTAATTTTATTGACATTTATCTCTCCAAGCATCATTCTAATTCTTTTGAAAATGATTGAATTGTGTTTAATTCAATTTCATCACATACTCACCCGTCCCTAAAAATTGTAATCTTTCATTTTCTGTACATGAACCACTCATTTCTTTATATTCTAAAACTCACAACAAATCAAAAGTGATGAGTCCCTTGTTCCACTCAACAAACATCTACCGAACATTTTTTAAAATATGTGCCACACAATTGCATCACAATTTTCAGAGGAAGTAATATTTTGACATCACAAA
This sequence comes from Agastache rugosa, assembly GCA_031470985.1. Lineage (NCBI taxonomy): Eukaryota > Viridiplantae > Streptophyta > Magnoliopsida > Lamiales > Lamiaceae > Agastache > Agastache rugosa. The sequence continues at coordinate 17,029,919 of CM062602.1, read as the reverse complement.
TAACTCTCTGACACGAAATCTATTGGATCACAGAAGCTCTAGCTATATATCTTATCAAACATAAAAAGTATGTTTAGCTTGTATGATATGCCTATTTGACTAGATTCAAGCAAATGTTACAAAGTATTAAATTATTTGATGGTGTGTTATAGGTAAATTATGCCGTTAAAACATAATATTATGTAAATCACGTAGAAGATACAGATCATGTTTGGAAACATTTTTTTTTTCAATTTCCATTACCTTTTTGGTTCATGAAACGTTTTAAAGCTATTTTCCTAGAGATTCTTTAATAATCTACAAACTTGCGTACAAACTTCAATTAAAATTGATTTGAAGCCGAATAATTGAAATTTAGCATTATGTAGATTTAAAATCTTGTATATCTCGGCCATTTAAATAACATTCAATCATACGATTAAACACAAATAATAAATTAGGAAAACTAAAGATATTATCATCACCAGCTCATCAAATGCTACCAATTTGAATTGCGTGAACGTTTAAAAAATTCATAACTTTGGCAATTTCGTAAGCAATACTTAGTTTATATGTACCAGCACCATTATTTGTTTCGGCTATAATGATTAATTTTGGACGTGAATTATTAGAAATAAAAGAAAATCATACCCGTTAAATCCACTTTAGTTCCTTCCAATTTATATATAGAAAATGCATAAAATTGAAATCACATAATCTATTATAGAATAAATTCTATTTTCGTAGTCAATATCATGTGTATACGTTAATAATACAATTAATGAACACACTGGACGATAATTATCCACAAAATCAAGTATGAGATCTTACCAAGAAAATAAAAATAAAAAGCCATCGATATTTAAGAAATCTTACTGTCGTATTGCATTTCATAGATTTATAAAATGAAGAAAAATATACTAATACAAAATAAATTTCGAAATAAATTATTTTGTGTTTTTATAGAAATACTGACGGACCGATATTATGAATAGAAGCCAAATGGTCAGATGATAGCTGTAAAAAACAATTAAAAAAAAATGTAAATCCGTAATAGTCCATAAATAGCAGAAATCAATGCAATATTTTTATATACTACTTACACAAACAAAAACAGCAAATTTTCGAGCAGTAATTGAGTAATCGTAATAAAGAGACTAGTATTTGTCAAGAGCACTTAAAACCTTAAACCGCAATTTTCTCCAAATTTTGACATAAAGAAAAAAAATTAAATCTAAAAGTGGTCCCCACACGCATGTGCCAACTGTAATCCTATTCCTCTCTCTCCTCCCCCCACTCCTCTCTAAACATACACAAAAACACACTCTTCGATTCACTCCGCCTTCTTTTATGGGGGAAAAAAGCGCACACACTGCACACACTACTTTCCATATTCCCTCTCTTCTCTTCGCCCCTCTCAGAGTCGTCGCCCTCTAAACAAAACACACACTACACACACTACTTTCTTCTCTACCTTTTTCTATAATTCCCCAACTCGAAAAACCCTACACAAAATTTCCCCTTTTTACCAATCCTCAGCCGATCAGCCTCTCCTCCGAACAGCCCACAATAAAAAAACGGAAACAAATAATTTCTTACAAGGAAAATAATCTCTTCCTCTCTCTCTCTACGTTTCTCTCTCACTCAGCTCCTCTACAAAACTGCGCATTCCGGCCAAACAGCCAGAAATTTTCTCCAATCCTCACTCCGTGCAACGTACAATTAAGGTGAAAAAAGCGTTCATTGCCATTCGTTCTACCGTCGGATGGCGTCGAGGTTGATTTTTTTCGCCGTCTGTTCGTTTCTAGCCGCCGTCGCCCGCGCTCAATCCAACGACGCGGCGGTGATGCAGGAGTTGAAGAAGAGCATCAACGCGCCGAGTCAACTCGGGTGGACTGACGCGGACCCCTGCCAGTGGAAGTCGGTTCAGTGCACCCGAGACAAGCGGGTGACCCGGATCCAAATCGGGCACCAGAATCTGCAGGGGTCGCTGCCCCCCAACCTCAGCAACCTCACCTCCTTGCAGGTTTTCGAGGTCCAGAACAACCAACTCACCGGGCCGCTCCCGAGTTTCGCCGGGTTAAGCTCGCTCCAGTCGCTCCTACTCAGCAACAACAACTTCACCTACATCCCTCCCGACTTCTTCGACGGCATGACCTCGCTGCAAGACGTTTACTTGGATTACAATCCCTTCACCTCCTGGCAAATTCCGGCCGGTCTCAAGAGCGCTTCCACTCTACGAATGTTCTCGGCCACCTCCACCAATATCTCCGGCCCGCTACCCGATTTCTTCGGGTCTGATACATTTTCGAGCTTGACTGATTTGCGCTTAGCTTACAACAATCTCGAGGGCCCGTTGCCGGCCTCGTTCGCGGGCTCTTCTATACAGACTCTGTGGCTCAACGGTCAGAGAGGTGGAATGAACGGTTCAATTTCGATTCTACAAAACATGACTCAACTCACTCAGGTCTGGTTGCATAACAATGAATTTTCCGGCCCTTTACCCGATTTCACGTCGTTAATTCAGTTGCAGAATCTCACATTACGGCAAAATAGCTTGACCGGTCCTGTGCCTGACTCTTTGGTAGGATTGAAAACCCTAATGGTGGTGAATTTGACGAGTAATAAGCTGCAAGGGAAAACTCCCAAATTTAGTGACTCTGTACAGGTTGATAATTCACCGAATTCCAACAGTTTTTGTTTACCCGATCCCGGGGTAGAATGTGATCCGCGCGTTAATGATTTGCTTGATGTGGCGAAGAACATGGGATATCCTGCTACATTCGCTGATAACTGGAAAGGGAATAATCCCTGTTCTCCGTGGAAGGGGATAACTTGCAATAATGCGAATGGGAATATCACTGTGGTGAATTTTCGTGGAATGGCTCTCTCTGGGACTATTTCTCCGAGCTTCTCGAAGCTTACCTCGCTGCAGAGGTTGATTCTGTCGAATAATGACCTGACCGGAACCATTCCGAATGAGCTCACTAGTCTGCCTAATCTTGTAGAGTTGGATGTTTCGAATAATCAGATTTATGGGAAGGTTCCTCAGTTCAGGAGTGGTGTGGATGTGAAGACTGTTGGGAATGTGAATATCGGGAAGGATGGCCCGCCACCTACTGGCCCCGGTGGGAAAGAGAACCCAGGGGGATCATCTCCCGGTGGTAGTGGGTCGGGAGGGAGTAGCAACGGCAAGAAATCATCGACTGGAGTTGTCGTAGGTTCAGTAGTTGGCAGCGTGTGTCTTATTTGCGTTGCTGGAACACTGGTCTTCTGCGTTTACAGAGCTAAACGCAAGCGTAGTGGCAGAGTTCAGTCTCCACACACGACGGTCATTCATCCGCGCCATTCAGGCTCTGAGGATGCTGTTAAGATCACCATTGCTGGCTCTAGTGTCAATGGTGGAACGAGTGAGACCTACAGCCATGGGAGCAGTGGGCCGAGCGACCTCCACATTGTCGAGGCTGGTAATATGGTGATCTCTATCCAAGTGCTGAGGAACGTGACGAACAATTTTAGTGAACGGAACATACTGGGGAGAGGTGGATTCGGGACTGTCTACAAGGGGGAGCTGCACGACGGGACAAAGATTGCAGTGAAGAGGATGGAATCTGGAGTGATAAGCGAGAAGGGATTAGATGAGTTTAGGTCTGAGATTGCTGTTCTTACAAAAGTCCGACATAGGCATTTGGTTGCTCTTTTAGGTTATTGCTTAGATGGAAATGAGAGGCTGCTCGTTTTCGAATACATGCCTCAGGGGACGCTTAGCCGGTTTCTGTTCAACTGGAAAGAAGAAGGTTTGCAGCCTCTGGAATGGATGAAGAGGCTAACTATTGCATTAGATGTTGCTCGCGGCGTCGAGTACCTCCATGGTTTGGCTCAGCAAAGCTTCATTCATAGGGATCTTAAGCCATCAAATATTCTTCTTGGAGATGATATGAGGGCTAAAGTAGCAGATTTTGGACTTGTTAGGCTTGCTCCTGATGGAAAAGCTTCGATTGCGACAAAACTGGCTGGAACCTTTGGTTATCTGGCACCAGAATATGCAGGTAAATGGCGTACTCTTTTGCTGATCTTGGTTTTCTTATATATATTTATGTGATTAATTCTGTTTTATGGAAGTTTCTAAGTTGATTAAACATGATTTCTTGATCAGATTTTCTTTTGTTAGCCATCTATATATGTTGCAATGAGCCAATGAGGCCTCTAAAATTGCACTTATGTCAATAGTTAAATGCTTAATCTTAATCTTTCAATTTTTATTACTAGCTAGAAGACTAAATTGCTTGCTATTTTTGTTGGAACTATGTTAACTGGTGCAAGAAATGAGTTGAATAGCTTATTCATGTTGAATTCTATTACTGATTATAACATTAGAGTTAGTATTAGGAGCTTTAGATCAGCAGTGGTCTGTCTCTCTATTTGATGATCTACGTCCGTTGGACTATATTATGACAGTTTTATCCTCATATCATTGAATATCTTGGTCTGAAATGTTTTTCTCGTCTCTGGTTTGTGCTGTAACTTTGTCTCGTTTGTTGCACGATCAAACTAAGAATTGCTTTGTTTTTGCACGTTTGGACAGTGACTGGGCGAGTGAGTACTAAGATCGATGTGTTCAGTTTCGGAGTTATTCTAATGGAGATGATCACTGGAAGAAAGTCTCTAGATGAGACTTTCCCGGATGACAGCCAGCATCTGGTTCCATGGTTCCGTCGCATGCTGATCAACAAAGACACATTCCGTGAAGCCATTGATCAAACCATTGATCTGACTGAAGAAACTTTTGCTAGCATCTGCACTGTGGGTGAGCTGGCCGGCCACTGCTCCGCTAGGGAACCCTACCAACGTCCCGATATGGGGCACGTGGTGAACGTGCTTTCTTCTCTGGCCGAGCTGTGGAAGCCATCGGAGCCTGCTGATCCAGACGACTTGTATGGAATCGACTACGACATGACCCTACCTCAGGCGCTCAAGAAATGGCAAGCCCTCGAAGGAGTGAGCTTGATCGACGGTGATGCTTCATCCTCGTCCTACATCGGGAGCAATGACAACACTCAGACGAGTATACCTACTCGGCCTTCCGGGTTCGCGGATTCCTTCACGTCAGCCGATGGCCGGTGAGGCCGGAAGAAAAAGATGATCTTTTCTCTAGCTCCATTCTTTACTAAGGTGAATCTATTGTAATCTAGATTAATCTGCACTTTTTATCTTTATTTTTTAAACGCGTTTAGGTAGATGATCTTGTTCTTTTTTTGGGGATCATGGAAGGATGGATGGATTTGAGGTTTGTTAATTGCTTTTAGGTAATTTTGTTTGATTTGAACTCCAATCGCTGCGTTTATTGTTGTATATAATTTTGAATTGATTGATTCTTGTTTGTGTGTGGTTGGAGGTTAGAACATTCTAGAAGTTAATAATCCTTCATTTAAGGGTGTTTGGTAATAGCAAATTGCATTATAAGAGCACATGCATTGGTGGGCGGGTGGGGGGTGGGCGCGGGTGGGCAGGGGGGTGGGCGCACCGATGGTGCCCAGGAGAGGGCGGGTGGGGGGTGGGCGCGGGTGGGCAGGGGGTGGGCGCACCGATGGTGCCCAGGAGAGGGCGGGTGGGGTGGGCGCAGTCACGCCCGGGCGAGCTTGCTGGGCAGGGAGGGGGGATGGCCACGTGGCGGCTGGTTATTGGGCAACGGTTTTTTAACCGTTGCACAACGGTTTAATTTTTTTTTAATTTAATTTAATTCTAATTTTTACCTATAAATACTACACCTTATTCCATTCATTTTCACCCCATTCTCTATATTTCTATCTCAATTTCTTCTAAATTATCTCTACAACTTCTTATATTTTTGTGCTACAAATGGATCCCAATCAAAATTGGTCTTGGTTCGGTTCTAGTGATGCGAGAGCTCACGCAACACTTCAGAATGATTTGATCGAAGAAATGTGGGCACGATTCGGTGGGGATTAATGTATTTTTTTTATGTAATGTTTTTTTTCAATTAAATAAAATTTGCATTTTAAAAATAATTATTATTTAAATTATGAAAATAAAAATAAAAATGAAAAATAAAATCATTAAAATAATAGGTGTGCCCACCACCATTTGTGCCCACCAATGTGGGGAAAAATTTTGTGCCCACCCTACCCCACCAATACCCCACAAATACTAATTAAATATTAATGGGCACAACTTTTTTGTACCCACCAATAAGTGCTCTAATTGATTCCGGTAGGTTTGGTGTGCAAAGGTTTTAATTTTTCAACTGTAGCTAGTGTAGTACTCTCTCTCTCTCTCTCGGGAGGTGTATAGGTGTGTGTTTGGTGATGGCGCCATGATTTTGTTGTGACTTGGTTTATTACTCTTCATATATTGATATATATCAAATAAATTGATGTTTAGGTCTACATCACCTTCATGGTCTATTTTTTAAAATTTAATTTTTGACAGGACAAAATATATGTATATATGTGTGTGTGTGTAAGCAAATGATGTAATTGTATTATTAGCATTAATATACTCCCTCCGTTCTTTTATAAGTGTCCCCCACCGTCAAATTACACATACCAAGGAAATAAAGAAATTTACCTATGTAACCTTATTAATTACCATCATTAATGTGTACATATAACTAATTAACAAATTACGATAAGCATTAAATAAGGATAAAATAGGAAGAATGTCATTATTTTACTCTCAAATTTTGAAATAGGACACTTATTTGAAAATAAAAAATTGAGCTAAATGGGACACTTAAAAAAGAACGGAGGGAGTAAGTGTGGTATAGTAAAGAATGTTGTCAGAAGGAGGTTTCGGATGTCTGGTGTTGTCCCCTGTTGTAATAATATTTTATTTTTATTATTATTCGTATGATTTTTTGTTCCGGAATAATGGATAAGATAGCGTTTTCTTTGATTTTGTCTGCGAACAATACACATTCTAGAGAGAGAGAGAGAGAGAGACGTGCAGAGTAGTTGTGTGGACTGTGGAAGTGGCTGACAGCTTGATTCTCTTATCTATTTGAATATGATTTATAATAAATCATGATATATACTGTAATATTTATTTATTTAATAAGGGGGTGGACAAAAAATGTGTGGTTGATTACGTGGATTGGTGTTAATGTCTTAATTATGAGGTTGCGGATTTATCGCCGTTAAATAATGCTTATTCTATGATTATTATAATTTGCTTCTGCCCATTTGATTTGACTACCCTCTCTCTCTCTCTCACACATAGTGTAATTTTTTTTTTTGTTCATACTTTATACACTCCATCTTTTGACTCTTTTGCTTTGCGTGGATGAGCAGTGCACTCGTGCCACCTTTGCTTGTATAAATATAATATAGTATGACAAAAGAATATTATATAATAAAAGGTCAAAACTCAAGATGGATCTAGCCTTCTAGGGATTTACTACTTAAAATCAACGATTTATTATAGTATGCGCTTCATTTGTACGACAGTTTAATTTAATTTAATTTTTTCGAAGATAATTTAATTTAATTTATAGCGACTATATATTATTATTCTCTAGTAGTTTAAGCAAATAAAGCTTATAATATATGGACAGTGTAGTCGTGGACATGTTGTACGAAGTTGGAAGCCACGTGTTGCAAATACAGCAATTTTCAGAGGATGAATTTTATGAAGGGAATAGGGAAAAGTAATTTTATATCAAGTAAATTCATTCATTTTTTTTTCAATTTTGTGTACCCTTCACTATTAAATATTTCAGAAGTTTCTCCCTTCCACTCTGCGTGTACTTATTAATTTCAGTTAATAAAATCAAAATTATTAAAAAAAATTAAGAATAAAACTTATGAATAACCCGGCTCAATATAAAATTTATTATTAAAAAAATATTAAGTGTCCAAGTCTCTTTTGTTGAAATTGACATCAGAGGTGCAAGAAAATGGTCAACTACGTCGTTTTCATTTTTCATGACAGATGTACAACATTATTCTTATTTTAATTATTTTTGCTTTGGACGGCTAACTGTGATGCTTAATTAATCGAGCTTACTATCTAAAATATTAGGTAAATTTGTACACGAAGAATTGTTAAAAACTTATGAAAAAGTGTCTAAATCCCGATCCCATGGTCACAATCAAATATATATGGCACCTTAATACTTTATATAAACAATATACTTCATATTTCGTTTGGGTTGATTATTGGAAATCCAGAAATCGTGTTACTATTTACAAGTATCTGTCCTAGTAAATAATTGATGTTCTAGATAATACTCACCCGTTCCATTTATATAGACGGATTGAAATTTTCACAAGGATTAAAATTATTAGAAAAGTAAATTATATAGTAAACTTCTTAATATGCCCCTATTTATTCTTTGATTATATATGAGTCAATCAAATAATTAAATATGGATATATTAGCAAATGAGTTAAAAAAAATATTACTTTTTATGGAAACAAGTCTATATATTTTGGATATCTGAAAAAGGAAAACAAGACTATATAAATGGGATGGAGGGAGTATCCTTTTTTATTTTTCTAAAAATAAAGAACCCTAGAGAAAAAATGCCTTTAATTTTCTACTTCCTCTCATTTTTAATATAAGTCTTTTTAGACTTTCATAACTTTTGTAAAATATATATATTTTTTTCACCTCCTAAATCCATAATTGCCCCTAATTAATTCACCTCAAATTCAAAATTCTCACTCTTCACTAATTTCAATTCATCATTTATTAAGAATAAATTTGACAAAATAGTTTTTATTTAATTTGTGTGCACAAGTCTAGAAAGGCTTACTCCCTCTGTTTTTTTATAAGTGTTCTATTAAGAAAAAATTCATGTTCCCTTCTAAGTGTCATATTGCGGAATTTGAGACTAAAATAATGACAAAACACCTATTTTATCCTCACAATAGTTATTGAAAAATGTAATTATTAGACTTTGAAAATAATAAATATGAGTATAAAAGTAATACATGCTTCCTTGATTTTTGTAATTTTTTTCAATAGGACATTTTAAAAAAACAGACGGAGTATATTTTAAATGGGAGGGAGTAAATTTTAATCTCAATTTGATAGGGATCATTAATGAGAAAAAATAATGGAGAAAATTAAATAAAGGTATGTGATTAAGTCATTCTATGCAACTCTTTCAAAATATCAAGTATCTAGGCAGCATGGGAGTATATTAATAAGTGGATTGTAATGATTTTATTTTTACCTAGAAATATTAAATAGGTTGTTGATAATGATGGAGATTATTATTACCTAGAATCCAATTTAATAATGAGTCCAATTGATTTTACCTGCCCTACCTGCTTTTGTTGAGTTTTAGGGCTACACACACACACAAAAAAAAAAAAATGAAAAAAAAGAAAGAAAGATCTTACACTTATTGCACCAAAAATTCACTCCCAAACAGTCCCACATGCTTCTTGGTTTTCTTATAGCATTTTTTTTTTATGCACCAATTAATTTATGATATTTTCGTCATAAAAAATATGCATTGCTTGGTCCAGCAAGTACGGAGGCAGGGACCAAGGTAGTAATTTGGGGAAAATAAATACTACTTATTTTTTTGGAAAAATAAATACTAATAATTTTAGGTAGAAGACTTAAAAGGTGGGAATGATTTTCAATTATTTATGTAATTTAATTGGCTCTCAAAAGCTAGGGGGTGTATTCAATTGAGATTCTGTTAGATTTTTTTGGACTTTAAAAAATCCGTGGATTTTTAAATCCACAGACTCGACGCGGAGTTTGGCTGACTTTTTTTATTGATTTACATGGATTTTCATCGACCTCACTGGATTGTGGAATCTACCAACCCAGCGCCGGGTGAAACTCAGCTACTGCTCGAAGCGGAAAACATCTTCACTTTTTTTATTGATTTATATGAGACACATTTGTATATAAAAAAAGTTTTTTTTAATTGTTAAAAAAAAGTCTTAAATCGAGCAACAAAATATCGACGATGAACTAGGTTTTCTATTCTATAGAGCATAATGGCCAAGGGAAGGAGGAGATATAGTTGAATTTGCTACTATAGAAAAAATTGAACATTCGCAATCAACCAATTCGTAGTAATGGATATGATCTTTGTATTGATGAAATATGAACAAATAATAGGAATCTGGGAGGAGAGGATGGTAACCTTGAGAGCGAGGAGACGGTAGGCCCTCTTAATTTCCCAACACACTCATCTAAAAAAAGGGGGAAACTTATAACGGGCATTTGGTGAATTGTGATACTTGGATGAATATATCTGTACATCAAAGGTAACTTCTTTCGTAATATTCTGAAAGCAAATGCTCCATCTTATGTTATAGTTTAACTGTAATATCTGATAATCTTGTAATCGAAGGTGACCATTATTGCAGGATGGTGACAGAATTTGGAGAATGCCCGTGGTAATACAATTAAATACCTCTGAGGTAATCCCACCTTCGATAACTATAATACCTCTGAGGTCATAATACTTATCAACTCTCTGCTAAATGTAACAACAAGAATCACCTTCTTGCCTTTGCAAACGAAATGATTATGTCTTGTTTTTTTGGTTGTGTTTTAGTTAATGAACATTTGAAATAAATGAGAATTTGGTAATTTTCTGTTGATTACCCATTCACCTAGAACCTAGATGTACTCCAAATTGTGTTGTTAAAGCTTTTGTCAACTGCCATCGGGAGGCTTTGAGATTTTCTGCTTCTATGCAGCGGATTATAAGACACATTTTTGTTGAAGTGAGCCTATCTGATGATAAAAAAAAAAAAAGGATGGATTGGTTGTCACTTGACCAGAGTCTTCTTGCTTGAGTTTTTCGTAAACGTGTTTTTCAGTTATCGAGTAGTCTCTGGACGAGTCTGCCTTTGATATTATAGCTGTTTGGAATAAATAAATTCTGAAATTATAAATGCATAGTTGACTGGAAGTCATTCCTCAAACTTATTTTCCTTATTATGAGAACCAACACATTCATCTACACACGGTGATGAACGCACACCACCCTCCAAAAATTTCAATTTTTTATGCTTCTCATTACAGATTCTGTGTCTTATTTATTTATTCATTCTTGGAGATATCGAAGAGTATGAAGATTGGTTTTGATTGTGGTTATGGTTTACAAAGAAAGAAGAAGGAGAAGGTTTTGTGGGTGCGTGAAATTAAAGTTGAAAGGGGTTTTTTCTTCTGATCTTTCGTCTTCAGAGTTCTCTGAGAGAATACGTAGAAATCTCTGGTTGGTAGAAGAGATTTTGGAAAGTGAAATCTATTTATATTTTTGGAAGAGAATCAAAGAAAATCCATAGATTGTTGAATACCTAAAGATTTTTTAAGACTTTTTAAAATCCGTATTGAATACCTCAGGATTTTTAAAGACTTTTGAAAATCCGGATTGAATACCCCAAACTTTAAAAGTCTAAAAAAATCCTACAGAAACCACAACCAATACACCCCCCTAAATCACAATCAAGATTTCAATAAACATATAAACTTACAATTGCCAAACTAAAAAAAAAACCCTACAATTGCCATACATAAATCACAGCTGTTTGGTGGACAATGGGTGACCTAATTTAAGTCGTGAAATACTATATTGAAGAGAAATGAAAGATTGAAATAGATGTGTGTTAGTATAATATAGGGTAAAAGTTATTAGTACTTAATTATGTCATGAACTTTTAAGTTTTAACGATTTCCTTTCACAATATAAATCCGAGAGGATCGAATTGGTCCGGATCAATTGTGCCATTTTTGTAATATCAACAAAATTAAATATGCATTTTGTCTAAATTATCCTTACTAAAACAATTTGTTTGTTTGGGGTGATTAGGGTGTATAATATATATTATACATCCTAATATCTCGTTTGGTACAAAGTATGCGGTCCTTTATAAAATTCGGGCCCGTATGAATTATACTTATTGTTGTTATTATGTTATACCATCTATGAGGTGGTATAAATAAGAGTTAAAATGTCAAATAGCCACTATGGATAGTGAAAAATAAAAGTTGTCCAAAACTTAATTTAACATAAATTATGTCAGATTTTGGGATTTTGGGACAAATTTGCCCTCACCCTTTATTACCGTTCATTTTATTTTTGCATTTTTCTCTCTCTGCTCTCTTCACTCTCACCTCTCTCTCCTGACAAAACTAACATCCACCCATCTACTGCTGTCGACCAATTGCTGCCCATTTACCGCCGTCGATCCATCCAATTCCGCCTCCTACAGCCGCCGTTCCACTCATTGCAAAACCCTAAATTCGCACATATACAAAACCAAATCTAGAGCGTCATTCGATCTTACCGCTGTTTAAATGGCTTTTGAAAACAGATCCCTCCATTCCGGCGACAGCGCCGCCTCTTAAACCAACAGCAATGCCAAATTTGAACCTCAAAATCCTAGATTTAGCCCAATTCAAAAGTCAACGATTCACAACCAGATAGCCGAGATCTAGGTGAGATTGGTACGAAAATGGATTCATTCGTACCACTCGTACCAAGTTATGATGCACCACTAGTTGGTACGAACAATACGAATGAGCTCATTCGTACCAAATTATGGTGCGCCACTAGGTAGTACGAAGGGGGCGAATGATTTTATTCGTACCACACGTACCAAATTATGGTGCGACATTAATTGGCACGAATGGGACGAATGAGTTCATTCGTACCAGTCGTACAAAGTTATGAACCACAACTAGTTGGTACGAACGGGACGAATGGATTCATTCGTACCATTCGTACCACAGTTGCTGTAGAGATGAAAAAAAAAGTTACGCCGGAGAAGATGATCGGAGACAACCAGAAAACATATTTGGATAAAAATTTGAACGAAAAACACATCTAACCGACTCTCTTTGTGAAGCATCATCGTTGGATTCTTTAGATCTAAAGTAACAGAGCAAATTGAGGACGGAATATATCTGAAAATAGATCTGGAAAAATACATCTGAACGATTGAGAAAATGACGATGGCGAAGGCGGCAGCGGTGACGGCGATGGAGGTGTAGCGGCCACGGCGATGGTGGTGGTGGTGGCAGCAGAAAGCAGCAAAGAAGAACTGTGTTGCGATGGAAAAGAGAGAGATAGAGAGAGTACATAAATCTGAAAAATCATTGTGGAGAGAATATATGAGAGAGAAAAGTGAGGGTAGAGTTTATTTCTTTAGTTAAGGGTATTGTTGTCTCATCACTTTAAAATCTGCTAAAATTTATAACAAATTAAGTTTTTGACAACTTTTATTTTCCACTATCCATAGTAGCTATTTCATATGATAAACTCTATAAATAATAATGCAACTAAATATAAGAATAAATTACTATAATTTCACCCTCTTTCCATAATTAATATGTTTTGCAGATAATTTAATACATTATACCAAACACGATATTAATTCTTTATACGTATTAATACATCACATCATCATATCAAGCCTTATCCCATACTTCATAGCAAACGAGCCTTTAGGTATAATAATTGCAACTATAATAAATTATTGACTCATTGAGCACACAAATATATAATTATCTTATATTCCATAAACATAAAATATTTATAATCTAAAAATAAAATAATATATGTATGTAGAACGCGGATCAAATAAGAACACTTCTTAGGTGAGAAATAAGAACAAATTTGGACCCTTGATCTTTGCTGATCTACAATCCAGATTTAACAGTGCATTTAGTTACTATAATTTAATCATTTGAATGTTAATGCATTAAGTTATTGTAGTGTATGCATTAAAATATTTATACATTTAATTTCTGCATTTTATACATTTCCGATGTAGTAAAAATGCATTGTTCTTACGTTTCTCATATAAGATGTGTTATCACAAGATCTGCTCCCATGTATGTATATACGTATATAGAGGAATGGTATTCTATTCATCTTCTGTAAGCACCTTTCGTGAGCATCATTCACATTTTGTACACATTAACATTATTCTTTTTAATTAATTTTTATTCTAATACATTATAAATTGATATTGGAATCGTTAATTCTACAAAATACATAAAAGTCAAAGCTCAATTGTATTTTGTAAATTTAATAATTTCAATATTAATTTAAAATGTATAAGAAGAAAAAATAATTAAAAAATTAAAAACATAATGCTAACATAGACAAAACGTAAAGACAGTCTTAGAGAAGGAGTGCCAAGTAAATGGTGCCCACATAAGAGTGCTCATGCACACTGAGAAATATCATTTCTCTTTATTTGGTTTATTTGTATGCTCAAGGAATGATTCATAACTTTTCTCACTTATTACATTTCGAAAAGAAACGATGTAACTAACCATACATAAGAAGGAAAAATATCAAGTCTCAACAAAGGAAATATGATATTCCCTTCATCCCGTTCGAAGTGGTACACTTTTTTTCGGCACGATTATTTAGGAAAAAAGATTAATAAAAAATAATGAGATAAAAAAATGATGGAACTCACGCCTTTTATAAGATAAAGTAATTTCCTTTTTTGAACTGTGCTACTTTAAGTAAGATAGTTAAAAAATGAATACATATCACTTTGAATGAGACGGAAGAAATAAATATCATATAATTATCTTTTTCTCCTCTGTAAAATTTAAACTTTTTTTAGATTATAGAAGCAGGTGTAACAAATCTACGATGTTGAGGGTACAAATTAACACAGGCAGCATAGAATTCCTGTCTGATATCTTATGTTGGATTCCTGAGGGGTCCACCTCTCAAACCCATCTCCAATTCCAAAAATTCAAACACAGTCAATCCATGCAAACCAAAAATAGCGGTGACAGATTCACACGATATAAAAACATCATTGAAAAACAAAAACAAAGTCTATGGTCAATCACACACCCTCTAGGCCTCTACACAAACACACTAAAAAAAGATAACAAAATTAAGTATCCAATAACAAGAATACCATCACCACCGGATAACCCACTAAATCTACTTTTTAAAAAGTAAAAATCATAGTAATAAAAAAAAAAAGACAATAAGAATGAGCATGTAAGAAACAAGAGCAAAGGGGGCATGAAATATGAAGATACATATATCATAGACATGAGCATATGTATATTCTTCAGTGATCCAAAAAATCTACCAACATAGTGTCACACTAGGATGAGAGATGAGAATCTCATACCCCATCTCACCTCAGTATCATGTCAAATTCAGAAGAGAGAATTCACGAGCAGCAGAAGTATGAGGATTTCTAAACATAAATTCAGCATTGATCATCGTTTCTTGAAACCGTATTTCTTGCGTTCGTAGAATAAATCTGTTTTAGCACTTCCTAGGTTGACTATCTTGGGACAGCCATCACGGTCCTTCTCTTGCTGAGTGCACTCTTTGCAATAGTAAGCATCTGATATTCCTACCCCTCCACATATGACACACCGACCTTGAAATGATCCATAATTGCATTCCTCGCACACTCGGACAAGGGTGCAAGGGCGCACATAGGAATCACAGATCACACATTTTCCATCGCATTTCTCACAAAGTCGTCCAATTGCTATTCCAGGCTGCTTCCTGCACATAATCAGATCAGGATGATGCTTGGCCATGATTCTTCACGTAGATCTTAATATGCCCAAGGAATTTGGTAAACCTGTATCAAGTACAACAGAGTTAAATCGATAGCTGCCAAAAATTACCAACAGAGTTAAAAGTATCCAATAACTAGTTCCCAATAAGCATAACCAGGTATATGCAGAAAAAATTACCACCTGACAGATGTTTAGTTGAAAAACTATAAAAAGGCTGTTTAGCATATCAAGTCAAGTAACTCCCTCAAGCAGTCCTAAATCCAGAATATTGGTAACACTAATTATGAAAGATACTGAGATGAGAAGTTCCCCTGTAAATTGGGATCACGAGTTGCTGTTTAGAGATTAAACAAGATGAAAAGAAGAGGAGCAATGTTGTTTGGCTTTGCCTTAGGAAATGCACTGGAAAAAGGTAACAATATTGATGCTCCTGCATGCATTGATCTTCTAATATAGAGGCATGTCTTTCAGTAAAAATAATCTATCTAAAAAGTCACTTGCATTACTAAGACATTAACACGTTATAACCCGAACGACAGACCAAATAAACCCTCAGGCTCTTTTAGTTTTCTAAATGAGGAAAGGAAAGTGATCAAATGCATAATAAAAGGAATAATACAAATTCATCCAATTGTTACAACCTTCCTTCATATCATTAAATAATGGAGGTTATAGCTTTTCCGGGTTACTCTGGAGGGTTCTTCCAGGTCAATTCTTGTTTCTTTTACTCTTTTCCTTTTATTTATTTATTTATTTGTTTCCGGGCGGGGGGTGGGGGCTGGGGCGGTGGGAGATTCTCTCTCGTTTTTCTTTCTTATTTTTGTTTTCTCCCCTTTTCTTCTCCATGTTTCTTCTAGCTTCCATCTTTTTGTCGTGCTGAGGTTATATATATGTGCATACATCTAATCCTCTCTTTTTTTGTCTCTATTTTTCTCCTCTTTGCGCGTCATGAGCCACCCATCATCATCATCACCACAGCCAAATACTGTGGTGACAACCTTCACGTCCTATTTTCATTGCTTGCTCTCTTCTCATTACAACAAAATCTACAATATGTCGCTAAGATCTTATATTATACTATCTTTTAGCAGGATTACACATAAGATTACTACAATGGAGAACTCAAATTGGAATATGATTATGTATGGTAGAGGAAGCATCCCTGTGTTCTTATTGCTTTGGGAGAAAAGGGATGGATTACTATGAAATGGAGATGTAATTAGCTCGAGGAAGATTAATAATTTCTAAACAAGAGCAAGGGAAACAAAATTTTAAGTGAAATGCTACAGATAGTTAAGCCCCACCCCTGAAGGTGGACACGTAGTCCATGACCCCAAGCCATCACCGGCCATGACAACCGTAACAAGCAAAAATTTGGCAACATAGGTATAAAATTATCCCATATAATTTAATTATCGACCTATATTTTGCCATGCAAACGAGGTCGTACAGCTTGAATGCACGAACATTCAGAAGACTAAACTTAATTTAAACTAATGAACAAAACTCCTCGTCAAACAAAGCAGAAAAATGATTTGTTTCTTGACGTCGTCAGCCTTCATGTAACATGTTCAACATCCATCAAATTCAAAATCCATAGCTATGTACTTATAATCAGCAACTAACTACACTGCTCCAGCAATTTCTTAGCTCTTGATAATAACAATCTGGAAATGAGCACAAAGGTTTGAAATTAAAAACAGCCAACTTTCCTATTTGGAAGAAGCCGGGACTAAGTGATTTGGATGATCGAGAAACTATCCTAAAGAATGCACGGTAGCAGCAAAACTAACATCAAATCCTCAACTCCCAGAACATAGGTACGAATTTGGCAACCCCCCTCCAAACACACGCGCACACAAAAAAAACTTCCTGGTTAAAATTGTTCCTTCAATCAGTAATATGACACAAAAAAGAACCTACCCTCGTGACTCGTGATTGAAGTAAAAACCTCAAATTTTGTAAATTGCAACGAATGAAAACCCTAATGAGCACGAAGAAATATTTTTTAAAAGAAAACCTACCTCAATCCAGTGACCTCCGGCAATTAAGAATGAACCTGAAATCCACCGAAAAAGGAACAAATGTTCGTTAAATGAACAAACAGTGTATAGAAAAAGGCTGCATTAACGAAATCGGAAGCAGTATAAGGTGATAGTGCGTGCTGGTGAGCAGATTGGAGCGAAATTTCACCTGAAAATTTGAGCGAGCTGGAATGGCGGCAAAGGGGAAGAAATTTTTCTTTTTTGTAGTGAATTATTAGTGGTGGGGCAATTTCTGGAGAGCTCGATTCTAGGAAAGAAAATGACCTGCTACGGCGCCGTTTTATGGATGGCCCCAGACATAAAAAAAAGTTGTCTAATCGTAGTAGTATATATATTTTTTCCCCAGCTAGAGGAAGAATTTACAATAATTTATAGTTATCATTCTTTCTACTCACTCAGTCTCGTTATTTGTGAATCATACTTTTTTGCCACGACTATTAAGAAGAATATTTAAAAGATAGAAAAGTAATAGGGTCCACAATTTTTAAAGAGTTAATTTTTGTTATTTTGGGGCCGGGCTACTAATAGCGGGACAATTCAAAAAGAAAAATGAGCCACTAATAGCGGAACCGGAACAGATGGAGTATTTTTTTGTTTTTTTTGAGAAGGGAAAAATTCAATTAATTCAAATCAACAATTACTATATCAAGAAGTCAAGATGTGAAATCCAAATTAAATACTATTTTATATCTATTCATTCTAAAATATCATAGTTTTAATTTCATTATATCTCTCTAAAGAAAAATAAAAATCACTTCAATATGAAAAATCTATTTTGTTCTAGTGAAGACAAGTTCAAAATATGGTATGGGGATTGGGGAGGGATATTTATATTGAGAAACAGTGCAAATCTAGGGAGGATATAATTGAAAATAAGTGGATCCAAGTGTTACTTATCGCATAATTTATATGAGTTTGGTCAGTACACAGTACACAGTACACAGTACACCAATACCCGCACGAGATAGAATTTCCGTTCAGTAGGGATCCAAAAAGGAGATGGGGAACACATTTAATTTAAGGGACTAATAATATACGATATACCTAGTAACGAGCAAATTAGCAGAAGAAAATGTAATGAGACACAAGTCAAAAAGTTGGGCTTTAATTCAATGGTCGAGAAAAAGGTTCCAAGTGAGTATATAATAATAAGGCAACAAAAAAGTAGCAGGCAATGAAAGGAGCTCAAAAAATGAATGAACAACTCAACTCATCTCATCTCCCTCCACCTACCCGCCAGTAGTAAAAGATCTCATCGCCAAAAATACCTTAAATCAATCTTCCCCGCTCTTTACATCTGCGTTTTAACTCATTGCCAAAATTAAGCCTTTCTCAACCTTCTTCTCTCTCTAACTAAACTGCACTTACTGCACCACCTGATGAATTTTACGCATCATGCTTTTCGTGCTCTTCTTCTTCCTTCAAAATCACTGCCTCTCCATTCACTTTCTCTCTACTCCCATTGCACTCTTCCTCATCATCAACTTTTGGGGACGACGAGCGAGGACCATCTGATGTCTCTATGGTACTATTCTCAGTTGATACAGGCTGGTTTGATGATGGATTACCGGGACCCTGTGATGGAAGGAAAACTCCTGTGCCAGGGACCGGCAGGCGAGGTGGAGGATGGCGTGGAGGAGGTGCAGGCCATGCACCAGATGTAGGCTGGAGAGTAACTGGTGCCGGATATGCTATGCCTGCTGCTACAGGGGTAGTTACAAACATTGGTTGGATTCCATTCGGCTGACGAGCAGTAGGAGCAGGTAACACACCAGCCGATGGAATGGGGCCAAAACGTTTTGCAGCCACAGGGCGAATCTGACTTGGCGACCGGATAGGAGGTGGAGCCCAAGTTGCAGGAGCTACAAAACGATGAGCATCACCAGAAATGATTTTCTTAGATTGTGACTTAACCAATGTAACAAGTATTCGCTGTTTCTGCAGGGTAGGTATTGCATGTCTGGCATAATCTGCAGATCTCCCTTGCATAGCAATAATTGATCTGTAGAGGCAAGAAAAGAATTACACGAACAGCAATTTGGAAGGAAAAATATCAAAGCAATGAATGGCAAATTTTGTTTGTAACTACAAATTGCGAGTACAGAACAGCTCCTAGATAGCTAACAAAGTGTAAATGCTGTCCTCTAATCAATCATTAACCCTTAAGCAAGATGTCGATGCCAGATGATTGGAAACGTGTGTATGCCTGAATGTCATCTCACATGCAATAACAGTAATGAAGTAGAAAATGTATATTTGAAAAAAGAAAAGTGATCTGCATGTACCCTGGTGAAAGAGAAAGTTTGAGAGCACCTCGATAGTTTCCTGGACTATCCACTGACATTGCCTTACCAAAAGACATCTCACACACTGTCAAGAATATTACACACACAGGCCTTCCAAACCATTGTGGCCAGATATGAGGCTGTGAGTGATCGCCCTATAAGTGCGAGGAAGCAAATTAGATCTGCCTACTTTAATACAAATCATTAATACATAGAATGCACTACTATCATATGAGACCTCATTAAAGATATCAATGATGGCTGAGTCCGGTTTGACGCTAACAACATTTTTAGCAAGTAACCGTTCAATAACATCTTGCAGCGGCACAGGGATGGGCTCGATTTTCGAATCTGCACAATTGACCATAACCCTAATGAACATGTCTAACAATAAACATGTAGGGGGGGTGGGGGTGTGGTTCCCAAACAAACACAGCCAATCCCAGAAAGAACAAGAAAAAGGTAGCTTAATTTGCATGCTTGCTCTAGAACATACCTCTAGAAGTTCCTGCAGCAATTTCATCTTCAGGAGGTGCATCTGCAATGGGGACACCCAATTGAATCATCTCTCTTCCGTGTCCCTTCATGGGTCGCTTTGAAACGACAAAAGTTTGACCTGTATCGGTGGAACAAAGAAAAATAAATTGTTTTAAAGGAATAACTGGTGCTTAAATATGAGTGGACGAGTGTTTTACCCGATGATGAACATCATTTATACTTTTACAGGTGAAAATAGTTATCAGATTCGATAGAGTATTTTATTATTTTCCAAAGCATTCAACATGAAATAACAAAATGAAAGATATCATTGTATTCTCACAAATCAGGACCAGAGAAGACTGGTTTAGGACAAGCATAATAGTGCATTGCTTGATGGACAGTTCCTCTTTTCAGTGGAAACAATCTAAAACTTCCGTCAATGTCAGTTCTTTTACAAGTGTAGAAGTAACAACAAAACAAGGACGAAACTGCATTGGCTTGATGGGCATTTCCTTTTTTCAATTGGCTTTCAACTGAAGTCAAGGTTTCACCAAAATCAAAGCAGGTGGATGGCATGACCAAGAGAGCACAAGTAAGCCCCATAAAAAAACTGTCTAATGGAAGACAGAAACAAAAAACCTAACCTGGAATAAAGAAATAATTTCACGTCACCATGCTAATTCCTAAATCTATAGGTAGCCAGATCCTACTAAATAAAAGTTAAATCGTAATTAGGTTCATCCTTGCTGGTTATTCAAATATGGCACGCGTGATTCTTCCAATCACGCATATCTGATATTTCAGACTTGCCAGCTTAGAATGATAGAATCTACTGGATTTTAATGAAATTACCCTACTATTTTTGCTGAGGAGCGCATCCATCTAATAATTGGGCAAAAACAGACATCCATTACTTGTGTTAATAGTTTACAAGCTATTGGAATATTACCTTCACAAGCATCTTCCAAAATCTTAAGGACATCATATATTTCTAGTTAGGCTATATGATATATGGCAGCCACAGGTATGATCTATTTGTGTTGACTCGGAAATGGATATCAGTTCCCCCCGCATACCATCCAAGGAAAGATTCATAATCTAGAAGGAGTTATTAGTGGACAAAATCACACACTTTAATGATTGGTTACTTCTAAGTGGACGTGTAAATCAATCATGTTAAACAGAACAACTAATCATCAGAAATAATTTATTTCAGCCATCATTTCGTTTTATTACTGTAGTCATGCAATTCTATGAATTTATAGCATATCTTTTTATTCATTCCAACAGAAGTCGTGTAATACTAGGCTGCCTATTTTTTTTAGTATGACCGATTTGTTTATTATTATTGGATTATATTTCAGTTTCTGCTTTGATTCTGATTCACCGTTCCAAAAATCAAATTGTAACTATACACATACACACAGTATTTCCATATTTTCTTATTTCTACTAAAAAATACTGAAATTATTAGCTAAATCACAAAACCATGAAATAACCACTAAGGATTACAATTAGAATTTTATCAATTGGTTTAATATTTTATTTACAAAATAGAATTCAGTTAATGTTCAATTTTCAATTTATGGTGACATAATTTGCAAATAAATTACAATGTTAGTCCAGTTCAAACGAATGTGCACCCCTAGCCTTTAGCCAGCCAGGCAGAAACCAAGAAAATAAGTTATTAAATGTTCTTCAGTATCATAAGGCTTGTTTGGTAGTCTCACCAAAACAAATCCACTCTTCCCCCAGAACAATAGGAGGTCTAATATACCTAATCATCATTATTTTCTAGTCTCATAATAAGTCACGCTATAAATAAATGTATTACACCAGTCCTTTATAATAAAATACAACATGATTCAGTGTATTGTGACACCATCATATTTCCAAACAAGAACAAGTACAGTTAGAATAATCAAATGCTACTTTCATTCTCAAATCTCTTTCCAGAGAAATGTTAGCTCAAAATTCTATCAGGAACAACTTGAGGAAACATAATTGTTTCTCTGATAAATGAATTGCATGTAAATGTACAGAACGTCAACTTAATCAACATTTCACGTCAATTTAATCAACATTTTATAAAGGGAGCAGTGGCATAGCTTTACTATCTTTTGTTTCTGCCACTTTAACTTCAAACTTTGCCAATTGTAGACAAGGAAGAAAATTAAAAAAAAAAATGTGCAATATGGATGTTGCAGAGAGCAAAGTGTAATATCGCTTAACTAGCCAGTAACTACGCCTAATGCAGACAATTGTTAAATGGAACTAAGAGCAGTCTAAACAAAACTCCATCACCTTAGCAGACATGCAAAGAAAGAAAAAATTAAACAAAACCAAATACACCCAATGATAGTTGCATTTCCTGATAAAGAAAGATATCACAAATAGCTGTATGAGCACCATCACCTATTTTTGTTAACAGTCTTGAATTTGATATAACATATAAAATGGAAAAAAGGTAGGAAAAAACTGAATCAGGTTTAGTTGTATAGGTCGTGCCAGAAATAGTTACACTAAACTTACCTTGCAACTGCCCTCTCCTCCCAGCAGTTCTCAAATCACTGACCAAATTATTAAGCTTTAAAATTTCTGAATCATCAAATAAATCTTCATAGAGCTTCAATCCTTCAGCTATATTAACCTAGCATACAAATTATCGAACCAAATCATATCTGACCAACCTAAGTTCTAGAAAACAAATATACGATGACAAGATGAGAAAATGTATTACTGATTTTCCATCACATATCTCAGTAGCAACAAAAGATTTTGGAGAAACTTCAAGGTTCGATTTCTCTTCCAATCCAGATCCATCCACACTGCAAGACCCTGATAATAAGGAAGTAACAGGAAATGAGATTATAGTCCAAGTACAAGCAGCTTATAAAATCAAGGAAAAAAAAAGCTGCCTATAGATGCTGAATCTTATTATCATTTCCTTGCAAACATATCATGCATGATCTTGATTAAACTTAAATGGCATTTTATACATCCGTAAGTAAGATGACCAGCTACTAAAAATTATGACCTATCCAAAATCTCACCTGCAAAATATGTACATTTTAGACATGCTAAACAGCTAAAACTTTGCCTACTGGAAACTAATCCAACAGGCAATCCACCTTCGGTTACAAAAATCATAAAGCTATTGGAGAGGTGAAAGTATAGCCAAAAGGATATGGAAACATCTCTGGAGTTAAAATTTAAATTGTACCTGTATCCTCTGCCCCGACATCTGCATGAGCAACAGCTCCTTGTGTGCTTCTCGTAGCTGAACCATTTTCTTCGGAATTTTCTTTGAATTCTGTCACTTTATAAATAAGCAAAAAGGTAACCCCTCAGAAGAATATTTTTTCTTTATTTTTCCTTTCACAGTACCAGGAAATGTTAACAGATAAGTGTTTTTTATATCAAAGATGGAGCGAGAGACTTGATTATGAAGAATATATACTTAAGACCAAGAAGGAAACTACTCAATTTGGAAACATGTGTGATATATCATATATTTAACCATTAACTTCCATGAAGAAACTTGACAGTGAAGAGAAACTTCAATTGAAAAACTTAATGTTTATGAATTCTTCTGGATTCAGTGACTATGTCCCATTAAAGCAGGAATATGTGGTACAAATGCCATGTTAAAGCAGATGTCAGCTTGTTTCAGCAGGGATACTGTAATGATAATAGGCAATTTCAGTAGAAGCATGTTATGCTATATGTAGAACCCCAGTGATTGGCCAGACAATAGAACTTGGCGCAACAGACAAATATCCATAAGTTCTCAGAAAAAAAACGATATGTCTATAACTACATTCATGAACAAAAGCACGAAAAGTTTTCTACACTATGAGAAACGAAAAAACAAGCCAAAGTACTTTTCCAGCACTCATAGTTTCCATATCATATTAATCCACACAAATTTAGCCATTGAACTCCCTGATTTTCCTCGAGTCTTGGGTAAGCAACGAAGTCAATATCTTTTATCCTTAAAGGATGGTGTCATTGCCAATTATCTCATAAACAAACAAGAGGCCAAATGCAATTTCATATATAACCCTACGAAAATTGGATCATTAAATAACTGACTGGATCCAATAAATTTCCAATTGCCAATTAGGTTCGAAATAAATAACCTTCTAATTTAACCAAAATAGAAAGTAAATCACAAATAAATCACATTCCTTCTCTTCCCAACAAAACGCAATCCACATTAGATGGAATTTTTGCACACAGAAACAAAAAATTTGTACTTGAGAACATTCAAAATCTTCCTCTTACCTTCCTTCTCCTCTTTCTTCTCCACCTTTGCCTCCGGTTTCTCATTCATTTTTAGATTGCTTTTAAAGTACCCATTGTTGAGATCTTTCCCATTCATCTCTACACCGAAATTCTGCACCTCAAGAGCTCCTCTTTGTCCCCTGCCTCCTCTCCTAAACTCCTTCCCTCCTCCCCCTATCCTCGCACCCCCCTCGAACCCCACCGCTTTCTGCTGCCGTTTCCAACCAACCTGCTGCAGCGCATAAACAACATCAGCCACCGAGAAGTACTGCTGCATATGCAGAATGGGATTCCAATTACACCTCCTCTGTTGAACGGACCCTATCACAGCATCATACTCCCCAGGCTCTCCCACCGCCCTCAAATGGTGGCACAGCGCGTCGATTATCGCGTTCGCGGCGGCAAATTCACCTCTCATCCACAACAAAAACCCTTCCCTCTCATCCACCTGATGATGCGGCGGCTGTTGCTGGTGGTGGTACCACTGCACCGGGATTTTCTCAGGCACCACCATAGCCCCTGATTGCATTGCCATAGCAAATAGACGTCACACCACACTATATACGCCAATGACGACAACCCTCAATGTGTATATATATGTAATAATCACGATATTCGCAGGATATACGTAGAATTCCGTATTTTATCAATACGTAAACGCGTCCAGATAGGGATTCAGGTCATTGTGAGATGTCTAACGGATCTGCGATCGGCGCAAATACGTAAAATAGTTGGAATTTCGGAGACGATTGTGAGAAGAATTCTTCTCGCGCAATGTGTGTTTGAGTGTGTGTGTGTGTGTGTGTGTGTGTGGAGTCACACGCAGTAATAGTTGTGTAGTAGTAGTAGTAGTAGGGAGGTGAATTTCAGATCTGAGAGTGACGTGATGAGAAGGAAATTCAGTGGGGTGTGTGTGTGTGTGAGAAAGAAAACTAGAGATCTGAGAGAAAATGGCTTGTGAAGCACGCGTATGTAAGCTGGTCTTAAATGGTGGCCTTTTTATCTGTTTGTTTTTACTGTGTATGTTGTGTATTTTTTTTTTTGGTTTACCAATTTTTGTGCCACTCTTTATTTTTTCTTGCGAGAAAAGAAAAATACATAACTTGTTTGAGATGGTCTCACGATCTTATCCAAATTCAAAATTTCAATTACAAAACATCATTGAATAATTACTCGTTTCATTGTGAGATCATTTCATACGAGACTATGCATTTATCTTTAGTCTTCGGCAAAATTTCATGAATATTACGACTAAATCCCTTTGAACTGAGGGTTTGTGGATAATTTCTAATATTATGTACGAAATCTTCTCTCTTTACTTAAAATTTCAAACAAAAATAAACTCGAGCATGCAAGTACTTAAAAGCCTTCGAGTTATTTTAACAAATTGGACGTCGAAATTTATTTTTGGTTAATTGATATAATTTTAAGAAATGGATTTAGTCAGAATATGAAGGTCAAGTTTGTCAAGGCGGCTGATCCGAAAATGTTGGTATCTATTGTTTGGGGAGTGATAATTTATTTATTAGTAGAGTTTGGTAGAAATGGTACAACTATTTTGGAGTTTTTATTGCAATTTCTTAATTAGCATGTGAAATTAAATTCTAATATATGATGGATGTATACTCGTATATGATGTGTCCACCCCAATTTAATTATTATGGTACTACTATTTGTTAGGAAGTAAACGCACAATCACGAAATTAAAAGACACAAGAATTGTTTACCCAGTTTGATACACATTGTATCTACATTTGGGGGAGATTCCAAGCCAGGAATTTCACTATATTTTCGGATACAATTTACAATGAGAGAACAACTATATATAAAGCAAACAATTGAGCCATAATCCTAGTAAAACTAGGAAACCGCGTAGAGCCCAAAAAAAACACTTGTACGGCAGCCCATACTTCTTTCAGGCTCCATACTCCAACACTATTTTGGAGTTGCAATTTCCTGATTAGCATATGTGAAATCTTTCAAAAAAAAAAAAAAAAAAAAATAGCATGTGAAATTGGATTCTAGTAAGGATGTATGCTCGTATTCGTATATGGTGTTTCCACCTTAATTTAATTATTATACCAAAGCAATATTTATTTTTACATTCAACCCGATATTATTCAAATTTTAAATTTTAATCAAATGTAATTTTGAATGGGAAAATTAATTTAATTTTCAATTACATATAACTTTAAGCATCGTGTAATATAAAAAGGATGCATCCCAGGTTAATTTGTTGTGATGGTTCCAATAATTGAATCTAGAATGCTGCCAAAAGCCCATTTTGATTATATGGAAACTATATATTTACAGGAAAATGGTTAAGTTTCAGTAAAAAATAAAAAAATTCCAGTAGGAACTTAGAAGTTATGCCACCTTCGCGTATACAATAATACATTAAATATGTGTACAATTATGCATTTTCATAGTAATCATTTTATATACTAAATACTATGATTATGTATTTTATGTAGTATAATAATGCATTATTATGTAATAACAACCATATATTATAAAAGATCAACAGTTCAGATTGATTTATAATTTTTACGGGAGGAAAAGTTTCCATTTGATACTTCCCCTTACAGAAAAAATGCATATATGAGTCTTTATAATTTAACTCCCTTTTATCTTGTTTTTTTTTCCCACTCACATTATATATATAGATATACATGTGTACACTTTAAAAAAAATTCTGATGAAGTTAACTTACAACCGCTCTTTAAGGTGTGCATTGATAAATCTCATTCATGTAAAATAGTTTACAAGCCATACATGAGAAAGTAAATCGCATTAGGAGGACCAGCTGGTGCAACAACTCGACTTAAAAGGTTGATAGATTCAAATTTGAGACATTTTGTCACAAAAATATTCACTCCACTAGTAGGTCATTCATAAGAATATATGATACTTATAATTTAGGGTTAATTTGGTTAAAACATACAAACTTTATCCTATTTTTGGTTTTTTCCAAGACCTTTAAAAGTTGTTTCTAAATACACGAACTTAACTTTCTTTTACAATTTTTTCACGGGATTCAATTGGGGAAAATCATGTCTTACATGGCAGCCGAATTTGTAATGTGGACATCTCGGCGGCAAGAGAAAACATCGTTCTATATAAAATTGTTGTGAATAACTAGGCAAATAAAATTCAGTTGCCACGTAAGACATGGTTTCCCCCAAATCGAATCACGTGGTAAAATTGTAAAATAAAATTAAGTTCATGTATTTAGATACAACTTTTAAAGATCGTGGAAAAAATAAAAAATAGAATAACATTCGTGTATTTTAACCAAATTAATCCGTTAATTTATAAGAAAACAAGTCTATCTACTTTCGGCTGCACTTAAATAATCAAAATTAAAAATTTACGGGTGAAAAATAAAAAATATATATTAAAGAGTATTATTACAAAAAGCGAACCGAATTACGTGTATTTTTAAAGAAATCAACTCTCAATTCTCAAATATACATATTTTTTGCGTGCATAATAAATTAGGGACCAGTTGCATGAAAATAGTAAATAGAATAAATGCAAGGACCACAACTAGGCAATGAATAAGTACGTTGCGCTATAAAAATTGACTGTGTGAAAACTTGCATTAACGAAACATAAGGTAGAGCGGGCAGTAGCAACGAAATAGGATCAACAAAATAAAAGTTAGTATTCATAAATTTGTGCAAAATGACTATAGAGTACATAGGAGAATATAATGTATAATTATCTCGAATTAAATAAAAATCATAAATTGTAGAGTACATGTTATATATACAAATTACACACACATGAGTTAACATTTAACGACATAGGTAGAGTTGGCAAAATCCGCCCAGTCAGACAGAGTGGCCAAGTTTCACGTCGATTGGGCCATCAAAATTGTGTTCCGTAGAATTTATGACAGGTCGTCATCTTGTCTGATAGGCTTGAAGCAGTTTGAACCGATCGTTTTGATAGCTCCAGGCACAAGTGATTTGTACTATATTCGTGTGACATATATAAGTAGTTAGAGCTGGCAGATTTCCGGGCCGGCCCGGCTCGAGCAGGCAAAAATCGGCCTAAAATTCACCGGCCGGAAAATATTGAGTACCCGGCCGAAAAATCAATTTATAGCACATTTTTACCGGGCCGGGCCGGGCCGGCCCGAGCCCACCGGGCTTTTGCCTATTTCGGCCGGCCGGCCGGCAAAATTCGTCGAATTTGCCGAGCCCAGCCGGAACAGGCCGACCCGCCGGGCCGGGCCTGTTTTGACAGCACTATAAGTAGTACTGTAAAAGTGATGTGCGAGTAGGATTGGTTTGTAAATCCATTCATAATATACTTGGGTAAAATTGTATTCGTTATAGAATAAATCCCATATATTCAAACTTAGTAGTATATGATATATGTGGTGGGTGGGTGGGTGATGTTGAGGGTGTATAAATAGGATTGATAAATAGAATGGGACTGGTTAATAATTAAATGAACTTGGAAATTGATGAGAATGGAACAAAAGTTGAACTTCTTTTTCCATAGTTGATGTGTATAATAAACACATGTAAATGAAATAAATATAAAAAATAATTTAATATGAAATATGGCTTGGTAGTTGGTGACCATTAAATTAAGCGAGATGTTTTATTAATAAAAATAAAATTATTTTTTTAAAAGAAAATCTTTGTTTAGATAAATGAAAATAAAATCCTTATTTTATTTAATAGTAGTACGGACAGTAGAGTCAAGCTCGATTTAGACTTTCCACAGTATACATAGGACTCTAGTTACCTGACATATGGATTAGTGTGTAACCCGTAGAAATTCGACGGGATCACTTAATATTATAATTTATGAGTACAACGACGAATAATTAAAAGAAGTGTTACATTACATAGAAAATAATTAAATTGTGAAAAGAGGGGGTTTATTCAATTTATCCCAACTTCTTTTTATCTGCAAGAAATGAAAAGAAATCAAAGTAAATATATGCTTAAAATAATAATAATCATTTTTTAAAATAATTAATTTTATAATTACCTTACAATCCGTCGAAAATTTCATTGTACATCACGTTAGTTGTTGTGTCATGCACCTTACCATCATCGTTACAGATTAAAATTTTGAGATCTTTTTTGCTAGCGACTTGTGAGATAGCAACATACAACTGACCATGGCTAAACACATGTTTTGATAGGTACAGTCCTACGTTCGAAAAATATTGACTCTGACTCTTGTTTATGGTCATAGAAAAACAAACAGTCAATTAAAGAAAACTGCCTCCTCTGCAATCGAATTGGAAATTTAGTAAAATCCGATGACTCATGATTATTCTTGCAATTGGAAACTTTTTGTTCGCATTTTTTTCTGAAATTTATTTGGCTTCAATTACGCGGTTCGAGTGTAGTGTGTTGCCCGTCGAAATTCGACGGGGATTGACTAATTATATAAAATGTGAAAAACTATTAGACACATATATCATATCATGTAATGCCAATAATTATAATATTTAACTTAAGTGCACAAATAAGTATCCTTGTTTTTCCTTTTTTTTGGAAATCAATAACAATTTCTATTCAAGGAAAAATTATGTACATGTATTTAGGCTAAACTATATTTAAGTATTTTTTTCGTAATTATTTGTTTAAAACATACCAAGTTCAAACATATCTTTCAAATAAAAAAGCGTGAAGATAGGGTTCAGTCACTCGGATCTATTTAGAATTTATATACTCGTACCCGTCCCAAACCTGATTAAAAAATAATTTCACTACTCGTCATCGTCCCAATCTCGTATTAAAATACCCGATAATTGTAAGAATCCGCTTATATTTATGAAATATCTAAATAATAAATGTAAGTTATTACAATAATTGACTATCAGTCTCAATTAAAACTCGAACATTGAAAATTAGACATTAATAATAAATTATACAAAGAACAAAAAATTAAAAATTGAATTTCAAGTTTAAACTTGAAAAGTATGCAATCTAAGAAACACATTGAGAATTTATATAGTCGTACTCGCTTGAAACCCAATTAAAAAGTGATTCACTACCAGCTCTTGTTCGAAATCCATATAAAAGTACCCGCTAATTACACGAACTCATTTAAATTTAAGAAATATCTTAATAATTAAATATAAGTTACAATTCTCAATAAAAACCCGGGTATTACAAAATAGACATTAATAATAAATAGTATAAATAACAAAAGATTATAAATTAAATTATAAATTTCAAAAATATACAATCTACAAAATCCGTTTAGAATTTATATATTCATACACATTTAAAACCCAATTAAAAATTAATTTTACCACCCGTTTTCGTCCAAAACACGTATAATAATACCCACTAAGCAAACATCAACAACATAAATAACAACAAAAAAAAGTTCATAATTTATGCATAAATTTGAAAATCATACATTCTACGAAACCCATATAAAAATTAACTACTCGTACTTGTTCTCGTCTCAGACTACTCGTTTATGGTCCAAACTCATATAGTAAACTTGTTAATTACTCGAATCCATTTTTATATACACGTACCCGTTACAACTTGTTCTCGTATAAACTTGAATGCTACAAAGCAACCATTTATAATATATAGCACAAATATATAACAAAAAATTAAAATTTTAAATTCAAATATAAATTTAAAAATAATACAATCTGCGAAACCCTTTTAAAATGTATATACTTATACTCGTCCTAAAGCTGATTAAAAGTAAAATATTTTTACAACTTGTTCTCAACTCAAATCCGTAGAGCTAGTAATACTCGTTATAAAGCCAAGTATTAACAAAGTAAACATTAATAATTCACAATATAAATAAAAAGGATTAAAAATTAAATTTCAAGTATAAAAAAATATAATATCTACAAATCCCGTTTAAATTTAATATACATGTATTCGTTCCAAAGTCGATTAAAAAGTAATTTACTATGTGTTCTTATCCCAAACTACTCGTTTATGTCACAAACCTATATAGAAATACACGTTAATTACATGAACACATAGTTTATTCCGTACCCTTATAATATTTGATTAAAAAATAATTTTACAGCTAGAGAAAAAATAGAAATAGAATATTTAGAGAAAATGTGGTTCCTTTTATTTAGGTTCCAATTGATGACATAGGCTCCTTTTATTTAAAATTTTAGTGAATGGAAAATTAAAAAACAAATCATGAAAACATGTCAATTAAATTTAATATCACACATGTCGTTAAATTATATACTTTACGAAACCCGTTTAGAATTTACATACACGCGGTACAGGTTCCAAACCTGTATAGTAATACTCATTAATTACTTGAATTCGTTTAAATTTATAAATATATAAATAATAAAATATAAGATGTTTTGAAACCGGACAAACAGGTTCATATGGAAATATGATAATAACTAACAATTAAAAGTGTGATTCCTTAAAACTATTATATATATATATATATATATATATATATATATATATATTTACAACGTAGATGATATATTTTCTCAACTCCAACATAAACTAAGGTGCATAACCTCTTTCCTATTAATGTGACGATGCCTACATAAAATTTTCCCCAATTCTAAACTTAGTTATAAGTAGCATGTAGAAAATTGACGGGAATTTATTATTTAATAGAATTTGTAAAATTATTAGACATGTATTACTAAGTTAAATAAAAAATTTAACTATGTATTTAGCCAACTTGACCGTAACATAACATTAACTGAAAGATCTGAAATGATGAGTCTAGTAATATTACTCATACTCATTTGAAATTTATATACTCATACTCGTTTTAAATCCCATTAATAAGTAATTCGAATTCATGTTCCTGTCTCAAATCTATATACTAATACCAAGTAATCTTCATGCTTAAATTTATAATATATCTAGATAATCATATATAAATTATTACAATAATTGGTTATCTGTCTCAATGAAAATAAAATATTACATAATAAATATTAATAAAAAAAATATAAATAATAAAAGATTAAATATTAAATTTAATTATAAATTATAAAACTATACAATCTACGAACCTCATTTAGAATTTATATACTTGTACATATACCAAATTCAATTAAAAAGTAAAGTTACTACAAGTTCTTGTCCCAAACCCGTATAGTAATATTCGTTAATTATTCAAATATAATTAAAATTTATAAAAATATAAAACAATAAAAAATAAGTTTGTTACTTAGTTATCCACTTTAATATAAACCTCGAACATTATAAAATAAACATTAATAATAAATAATATATATAACAACAGATTAAAAATTAAATTCCAAGTATAAATTTAAAAATTATACAATCCACGAAATCTGTTAGAATTTATATTGTACTCGATCAAAACCTGATTAGAAAGTGATTTTACTATTCGTTCTCTTCCTTACCTTTCGTGAATATTTTAATGTTTATGTTATGTAATTGTGTTTGTTTTTATAAATTTTATTGTTGTTTTTATATTTTGACTTTCTAAAAACAACAATTACATAACGTAAACATAAAAAACTCATCCACCATATTTTCTTTGATACTCGTTGGTGGTGACTTGCTTCTCCCTTTTCATCTCTATCTCGGTTGTAACGTAGTTGTTCATCTTATTCTCCACATTCAAAAATTTTCTTCTCCATCAAAGAACTCTCTTTTTGATTATTATAAAAATTTGATGTTTGGGATGATTTGAAGTGCATGAGTGACTTTGTTTGTGAATTTTTTAAATATATAATAAAAAATACTTTAAAATAAGGAAATATATTAATTTGTTGCCATTAATTTTAATTTTGTAACGGTTTTTTTTATTAATTGTACAATTATGAATTATTAATTAATAATTGAGATATACCAAATCTAAAATAAAATTTGAGATTTTAGATAATTAAAAAAGAAAATTAAAGGAATTGCCATATAGACATGAGAATGGATGTTGTGCTCTCAATATGTTTTGCTATTAGGAATAGATTAATTAGATTGAATTTCAATACTTCAAAATTAACTGTGACTACACATTTTTTTGAACAAATTAAAAGGATATTATTAAGCACAAGAACAATGATAAATAGGAAGGTCATCCACAATAGTCAGCCGAGACATAAGGAAAATGAAAATTTCTAGCATCTATAGCAAGACAATGCGCCACATAGTTGGTGGCTTCGCGTCTAACATGCGTAATAAAAAATAGATATTAGTAGCCATTACGCCCTCCATCCACGATAAGTGTGGTCTGGAGGGAGTGACACGGGTTTTAAAAAGTAGGAAAGTAAATTAGATAGATGTATTGTGAATGGAGAGTGAAACTCGTGTTTATTGTGAGTGGAGTCATTTCTATTTAAAAAAAGACCACATTTATTATAGACGGATGAAAAATGAAAGAAGATCACACTTATTATGGACTGAGGAAGTATTTCACAACAACTTCCAATAATCATACCAAATTCAGAATGATCAAATATGCTTGTGTATAACACTTTTTTTTCTACATCGAAATAATTATTTCCGTAAATCTCCGTCTAAATCCTAGGCGGCGCTTAGGGCTCTAGTGGTGCAGTTTTGATCTCTCTTCGAGATCTAGAATTCCTTTTGTCTTTTTGACGAAAGTGGAGAGGTTTGTGGACGTTTTTTTGTGTTGCAATGGATCCAGAGGACGTGGCAAGACTGGTGGAGAAGTTGAAAGTATAAAAAACAGACGAGGATGTTGTGGATCTGTGCCCTACACCACCATTACTGGAAACTTTAATGAAGACTTATTTCTCAAAAAGTTTGTGGTGGGTAAGATTTACGACTCCAGAGTAGTAAACAGGAAAAACTTAAAAGATCACCTACCGCGTATATTACAGACGAGAGGGTGCCCTGAAATCGACATAGTAGGGGACAACTTGTTCGTCGTCGTGTTCGCAACCGAGAAAGAAAGGAGCCATGCTCTATACGACGGACCGTGGCATTTTTTTTGATAAACTAATGCTATTTAAAGAACCTGGTGCATTACAAAAGCCTGCTGATGTCAGGTTCACTGAATTCTCAACTTGGATTCAAATTTACAATTTGCCAATTGCTTGTATGACGGCCCATGTTGTGCGTAAAATTGCTGCTGTGGTAGGTATTGTGGATGAGATAGCTGTTGGAGACGACGGAAACTGTTTGGGCATGTATGCACGTGCTTGAATTACGAGGGATATCGAGAAACCGCTTCAGAGATTTGTGGGACTTAATATGGGAAGTGATGTAGAGACGCAGTTTACTCTCATCAGATATGAAAGACTACCAGAATTTTGTAGTGCATGTGGGCGGGTTGGCCATTCTGTGTTGCACTGTCCAGATATGACGGTGGATAAGAAAATCGTATCTTTTGAAGCATGGCTACGAGCGGAACGAACAAGTGATATTCGTCGAGGGAGAGCGAGCCCTTTATTCAAAGGTGAGAGATCTGCAGAGGGTACATCATCGGTTAGAAATCACTACAATGATCTAGTTGTAGCTGCAACGGGGTTAGATAACGATCGAGGAAGTGAGGGAGGACCTAGCTCTGCTATGAGGGAGAGAGCGGAGTGGAGAGTTTGTGCAATGGAGACGAGCAAAGAAGTAGATAGTAGTGAGGGCAACGAGGGAGGTGAAGGAGGGGTTGAGGGTGTCGGGGAAAGAGGAGTAACATGTTGTCACCTATTTGCCTAGTAATAATTTGTTGCTTGGAGAGGGAGCTGCTTTAGTGGTTGGGCAATCGAATGAGAGAGCTAATAACGAGAGTATTTTGGATATTGGGGGATTTGAGAATAATAGAGATCTGGAATTGGTGGTGGCACCTCAAGCCACGAATGTGCTTGAAGATACTCTTTTGGGAAATATTCAGCAGGGTGGTGGTTCTTGGAAAAGGCGTTCTAGAGAGGTGGGTGAGAAACAAGGGCGTCGAGGGGAGTGGGGCAAAGAAGGGAGAGGGAGAAGAGGAGGGAGTTTAGGCAAAGGGGGTTATGGGAGAGGAGTAAGTGGGGTGTCGGAGTGTGCAGTGGGGAACAAGAGAAAGAAAGGAAGAGGAGAAAGAAGCGTTGATGTTCAAGGCAGGAATAAAAGACTGCATTCGTTTCCTGAAAGCTCAGAAGTAAAGGGGGATTCGAGTGATAGTGATGTGAACGAACCGGCGGAGTCTGCTTTGCAGCTCCGCCGAACATTATGAATTGCCTTGTTTGGAATGCACGAGGCCTAGGGAATCCTGTGCATTCCGTGAATTTCATCGACTCAGTCCCAAGTTTGGTTTTTGTTTGTGAAACGAAAGTTACAAGATTTAAGTGTCAGCATTGGAAGGATGAGCTGGGTTTTGACGGGTTCTTGATGATTGATGCACAGGGACAAAGTGGGGGTCTCCTTATTCTTTGGAGAGCTCCGATTGATGTGACTGTGCTATCTTTCTCTCAAGGTCACATTGATTGTAAAGTTTTGTCGCATGGGAATTATTGGAGGTTTACGGGGTTTTATGAGAATCCTGACCCGAGGATTCGTTACCACTCTTGGAATTTGTTGAGACGGTTAGCTGCGCTGCATGGTCTTAAGCATCTCCCTTGGGTAGTAGGGGGAGATTTTAATGAAATTCTATCCTATGATGAGAAGATGGGAGGGAACCGGCGAAGTTTTGAGCAAATGGATGAATTTCGGCGAGCATTGGCGGATTGTGGGCTTGAGGTCATTAATATTGGTAAACAAAGTTTTACTTGGACAAATAAAAGAAATGGGGCAGCTGCGATTTTTGAAAGATTGGATCGCTTCACTACTTCGGCAAACTGGCACAACCATTTTACTATTAATGAAGTCAAGACGATGGATGAGTATGGCTCGGACCATAGAGCCATTGTTCTTAGAATGGCAAAGGTGGTGCATGGCTACACAGGAGGGGGCAAAAAGCGCCTTCATTTTGAGCAAAAATGGTTCTTAGATGAGTATTTTGCTAGCGATTTTTTGATGGAGTGGAAGAACTTGGGTGGAGAAGTCCTATCGGACAGATTGAGGAAGACCAAAGATTTTCAATCAAAATAGGCTGGAACTCGATTTGATGAGATTGGTAAGCAAATCACAAAACTCCGGAAAGAAAGAGTAAATTTATTGAATCAAAGAGGGTGTCGAGATGTGAGTTTGGAGATGGCCAGAATTTCAAATTTAATTCAAGATCTAACTTTGAAGGAAGAGATCCACTGGCGAAAGAGATCAAGGGTGAATTGGTTGGCTCATGGAGATCGAAATACTCGATATTTCCATAGTCACGCGTCAATGAGAAAGAAGAGGAATTTGATTAAAAGTTTAAGAAATGATGATGGTGTGGTCGTGACTAAAGAAAATGAAATGGCTGTAGTTGTCAGTGATTATTATGAGAAGTTGTTCACAACTAATTGTGTTGGTCCCAAGACGGATACCTTGGTGTAGAGGGGGGTGAATACACCAAGGTTTAAAAACTTTTCCAAGTTTAAAACTCTTTTCAGAGAGCTGGCTGTGTTCGATCCAGCTGGATGACAGCTTGATCGACACAGCTGGCTGTGTGTGTGTGTGTGCGGAATGTGGTGGATTTGGAAAGTCCGTCTGTTGCTTCAAATATATTGCAAAGCTCTGTTTCACTTTTCAGTTAGTCAGTTTATGCAGATTGAAATGTATGCTTATGAGAGTTAGTAACATGCATAAAACAAAGCGATAAATAACAGAGCATTTTTAACGTGGTTCGGAGTAACCCCTCCTACGTCCATGACCAGATTCACTGGTAATTCACTACCACTTGGTTTCCAAGTACCAAGCAACTTCACAACTCTAACCCGAGCTGTGTTCCAACAGTTTGCGGGCACTGTCAAGCCTACACCTTCAGTTTCCGGGTACTGAAGAACCTAACCACTCGAATTACACGCTTTGAGCAAGCGTACCTTTACCTAACCTTTCTGGGTTTGGGTTTGGGTATGGTTTTCCAACTATGAACGAGTTCTTACAATGAAGAACAAGGAGTATGATGAACTCGTTCAAACTAGGCTTAAGATATTTATTCTGATCTATTCTGCCTATGACTGAATATGTGAACAACTAAGAACACGGTGGTAGGTGGGTGTTCTTGAAGGATTTGGCTTTGAAGATCGTTGTTCATTTTTCTCGTTTTCTTCTATTTCTTCGGTCGTCTTGCCAGTATCTCTCTTCAATGGTGGAGGAGAGATATATATAGGTGGAGATTCAAACTAGCCGTTGGAAGAGAGCCGTTTGAATCTTACCTACTCTTGTTGACTTCTGGCCTTTACCTACGAAGTAGGTCTGCATCTGCAGAAGCTAGTTCTTCTCTGATCTGACTGCGTCAGATAAGATGTTCTGACATCGGGATCTTGTCTTTGAGAAGGTCTTCGTCTTCGAGCTGCTAAGCGTCTCTGCTGTATCTTCAGCGTTTTGGACTCTGCTGTGTCTTGATTCTGAGCTGTGTCTTAGACCTGTGCTGTATCATCAACCTGAGCTGTGTCTTCAACCTGAGCTGTGTCACTGACATGAGCTGTGTTTTAGACCTGAGCTGTGTCATCGACACTAAGCTGGGTCTTTTACACTGAGCTGGGTCTTTGACACTAAGCTGGGTTTCCGTCACTGAGCTGGGTCTTGATACTGCAAGATCTTTAACTCTGCTTGGTCTTGCTCTGCTGGGTCTGCTCTGCTGAGTTCTTAAGCTGTCTGCTTAGCTGTGTCTTCTGCTGTCTTCAGCGAATCTACCTGTAAACTAAGAAACTCTATAAGCTCAAATAGGTGAGCTGAAAAACGCTTAGGCTTGTGCGATCATCTACTCGGTTGGGGTCAGCTGGGTTTTGGTATCCAATCAAAACTCTATTAATTTTCCCAACAATTTCCCCATTTTTGATGATGCCAAAACCTAACTGAGAAAAACAATTTACTTCCCCCTTAACAAGAAAACGGGTTTTCAAAAGTTTAAACATACACAGCAGGTAAATTAAATTCAGAGTTCAGTGCCTGGACAAAGAGTTATTGTCATCAGGATGAGCTTGAGAGCAAAAACGAATTTTTTTTTCATTAAGAAAATATTACAATTTTACAAAAGAAATAACAACAAAATTCCCAGATGACTGGGTCTTCAGCTCTGCTTCCTCTGCTGCTGATTCTTCAGTCTTTCTTCTTCAAGCTGTTCATCCGTTCTTAACCTGTACCGGTTGAAGATCATCCGTTCCAGCTTCTTATATTCTTCTTCATTACTTACCTTGGAAATTTTTCTCCTGATTGCCCATTTGTTTACTTCTGCGATTACTTGCGATTTGTCAGGGAAATCGGTTCCAGGTATTAGTGGAGGCTGGAGATGATACAGCTGGGGAGCAGAAAATTGGATCTTTGCGGTCTCTGCAGCATTGAAGAATGCTTTCGCAATCATCCTATCTTGATGGAAGAGCTCATTTAGATGCATCATGAAAGCAACATCTGGAGGCGTATTTGGGTAGGCTCCCAGATAGTAGTAATCTTCAATGAACTCGAATTTTGTATGTTCCCAGTCGTCGTTTAATTCTTCTGGGATCCATTCATCTATTCTTCTCCAGTTCATTGGCATCTGAGTCTTTTTCTTCGATGCTCTGATGTTTGCTCTTTTCTTCTTCTCGCTTCTTTTCCTCAAAGATCGAGCAAGCTTTCCTTCTTTTTCTCGTCGTTTCTTGAAAGTTCCTCATCTCTTGCTTTTGTTTATTTACAAAGTTGCGAGAGCCATTGAGTATCATTTATTTCTTGGCTTGGCTCCGCTAGCTTTGGCAAGAGGGATGATCATTTTGCTCCATTTTCCTTTTCGTCCATTGGTTCTTCGTTCACCAAGAACAACTTCATCAATCTCGAATGCATTGACACTTGGATTTCATCTTCGCCTACGGCTTTTCCTTTTCTCGCCCTTGATGTTTTTCTCTTGTCATTTCCTTCCCCTTATCTTCTCCCTTTTGGCATTATCAACAAGGGTGGAGGATAGGTTGACAATTGTCTCATTTAGTGGGCAGGGGCTTTGTCAACATCGGCAATCTTGGTTTGTGTTATGCAACTGTGACAAGGTTGAGTTGTCTTTGTGTTGGTACTTCCAACTTTGAACCGAGTGTCCTCTTTGTAGAGATTGAACAACTTTTGAATGTCGGTCACTTGTTGGAGAGGGTTTGTTGTTGTAGAGCTTGCAGCTGGCTGGATAAGTTGTTGACGCTGCTTTCCAGGGGAGCTTGGAGGTCTGAGATGATCTCAGGGACTCTCTTCTCTAGATGATTTGGTGATCAATTTGTTGAGAAACGAGAGATTGCTCGAGATCTTATTGGTCTTTCACTTGTAGATTCTGGGCAAATCTGTGAACTTCATCAATGGACTGTCCATTGCAATGAACTTGCCATTCTACAGCTGTGATGCGCAGAAGGTTGTCAACATTTGATTTGAGTCTATCCTGGAATAAGATTTCCTCAACTTGTTTGGCTATCTTATCCTTCATTGCATCAGAAAGCACGGCATTGGAATCCGTTTGGGTCCCGGATTCGACTTGGCTGGGTTTGACTGCCTCGATCTCGACCAGTGAGCGAGTGTCATTGGCAATTGGACTAGGTGGTGCAGCTTCTGCGGGATCAACTGTTGCAGAAGTTGGCTCGTTTTCAGTCACCATTGCCTCGTTTGTGTGCATGTATGCATACTTGGCAGTCTCAACTGGAACAATCTAGCTGAGAGTGTGGAGGTAGGAGTTGGCTCTCGCGATTACCTCATCAGATGGTGATACTTCATCTTGCTTAGTCTTCTGGATGAGAGTTTGGATTAGCTCGTCTTGATGCAAGAAGGCATCCTGAAGACTTCCAAATCCGAAGATCTCATGTAGAGCAGCTTCTTCGGCTTTGAGCTTGTTGAAGGAGTAGAGCTCCACAAGTTCCTCATTTGCGTACCAAGTAGTCATCTTGGTAGCGAGACAAAATTTGAAGTCGCTTACGGCGACTAATGCGGCGGGGAGCGAAATAAGAGATGGGTATTGTTGCAGTGCGCTCTTTACTTCTTGAAGCCTGAGGTCATCAAACCTCATGATGGTGGCGAAGACGCGCAACGGCTGCGGGATCGAGGATTTCAACTTCCGAAGTAGTGGGACTTGAAGGTTCGGCTTGGTTTTCATCATCCAAATTGCGAAGAAACATCAGTGGACGGGGCTCTTTAGGTGAGTAGGAAGAAGATAGTTCGGCTTGGGAGTCGGTGGCATGAAGACGCTTCAGCCAACTGAATGTCTGTCAGCTCTCTTAAAGGAGATGGTTCTTTGGGAGGAGAACTGGATGCTGAAACTTGGGTGTGTAGAAGCAAGGAGGTTTCGAATCGAAGAATTGAAAGGGAATGCGAGATGTGTACCGAGGATGGGATGGAAGAAGAGATTGTTGAAGAGAAATTCAGTGATTTGTAGTCGAGTGGAGTGGGGTGTGAGAATGCTTGAAGAATTTGGCGAAGGGGAATAGCATCCTCCGGGTGCGGGTCGTTGACCACTATTTGTGATTCTTCGC
The DNA here is from genome assembly GCA_031470985.1 of Agastache rugosa. NCBI lineage: Eukaryota > Viridiplantae > Streptophyta > Magnoliopsida > Lamiales > Lamiaceae > Agastache > Agastache rugosa. The sequence goes on along the minus strand of CM062602.1, from coordinate 16,988,859 downwards.
CTTTCTCGTGATGTTCTCACGAACTTCCTTCCATTGTCCGAGGCGGAGTATCCCCGAAATTTGTCTCTCGATCGGTCTCCACTCGGTTTTCTTTTGGACGAGGAGGCATGGGAGTGGATTCCGATCCGGTTGTCTCAACAACCGGTTTCTCCGTCGCCTCCTTAGCCGGTTTGATGGCCGCCTTAAATTTCGGCTTCTTCTTGGCGGTGGAGATCCACTGGGCGTGTCTCCTACGATTCTTCGCTTTTCTTGCTTGAGAGGGAGAGGCGGTCGATGCTTTGCCTCTACAGCGCCATCTTCGCTTCAGCCTTCGGCTTTCTTCAACAAGTCAGTGAGCTGAATTGGCTTTTCAAAGAGTATTCTGGACACAGAAAATTCTTCTGCGTTATGCCACTTGATTTGCCTTCCGGTAGAGTAACTTTCTATTATGCACGCTACTTTGGTGCATATATAGATTGTCTCTTTACAGCTGTACCGGGTGAAGCTGTCATCTTCAAAATAAATCTTTTTAGATTCTTTTTCCAATTTTCCCATGAAGTATGAGAACCAATCCACAGGGTCATTTCTGAGTATGGCTATCATTGGTTTCAGTTTGGGTATGCTGATCTCTCCTTGAGATCCAGCGATACCGAGGATGTATTTCTGGGTGACATCCAGAAGTAATCTGTACTTGGGCTTGAGCAGGAGCTTGGACATGCTCGCCCTGTACGGTTCTGGCTTGAACAGCATCTTATCCAGTTCGATCTGGATTTCTTCTCTGGTGTAATTATCTGGGGAGCGGTCCCCAAGAGTCTTTAGGCAGAACAGCTTGTTCAACATCCGGTTGATGTTGATGTCAACGTCCCACAGAGTTGTACGTCCAGTCTTCTCCTTGATTTGTAGAGAGACGTTGGAACGGAGTCGATCATCTCGGTTAGATATCTCTAAGAAGAATTCTGCCACTTCCCGGCGGATGATGTTCTTCGGTCTTGCAGTCACCCACTGCAAAAGTCCGGCATTTTCGATGAGATCCAGAACTTCCTGGAACTCCGCGTTCTGGTAGTTCTTGAGAGTCAGACAACTCTCAAAATGAAGTTTTGACATCAAGTTCTCAGTCTGGCTTGCTCCTGGTGTAGTCTTCTTTGGTGCCATGATTTTCTTCTGTAGTAAGAGATTAGAAAGACGAAGATACTTGGGGAGCGTATTAGCAAAAAGATAATCAAGAAACTGAGATATGAATTTCAGATAAGTATGAGCGATAATAAATATGGCGAAGATTTGCAAATTTTTGATAAATATATCAATTGCCCATTTTGATTAATGGTTGAGATCTTGGCAATTGTATTGAAGATCTGCGGCTGAGAGAGATTTGCGCAATACGTCCTATGACGTGTGAATATTGAGTGTATGTCACGCGCGCGTGAGGAAGTCGAAACGTTCTGACTTCTGACTCAGTTCTCTTGAGCTACAGTATTCTGCATGCTTTTCATTAAATGTGATGGGATGTGTAGCTTTCAGAATAATCCATTTAAGGAATGTTTGGATGTTTGAATTAAATTCAAATAATTTTATCCTTACAATGTATTACAACAGGAAATATAATAAACAAAATCTGCAAACCCGTCAGCTGATCATTGTAGTCAGCTGATACCACTGCTGTATTCTCTTCTGCTAGATTAAAGGTTCTCCTCAGCTGAGTATCTTGGTGATTAGCTTGAAGCTTCTTCAGCTGAGTTCCCTTTAGCTCTTCGATTGTTGTCCAGCTGAGCTTTATTTCCTTTTAGCTGGATAATCCTTCTGATCTGAGCTTTTGGGATCCATCTGGGTTTGTTCCCCCTCAGTTGGTGACTCCAGCTGAGTCTATCTTGGTGAGTGCATCCTGCTGGGTATTCTACTTGATTTTGCTGATTCTTTTCAGCTATGTAGAGTTCCCCCTCGATTTGATAGTAGGTGGCTTTTTCTTCAGTTGCATCCTACTTCCTTCTAATGAACGAATCTTCTCACCATCGGCTCATTTCTTTGAAGAGGTCTCTGATTGTATAGCAGGTAGTCAGCTGTTCCAAATCCAGCTGATTCATCCGTTTCTTTATTCTTTCCTTGAGACCAATGTGCTCGAATTTGTATGACCGTCGCATCTTCCGTTATGCATCCATTGTCTTTATTTCACTGGTCGATCGGCTAATTTGGATTTCTTCCTCTTCTTTGCTCCTCGATGGTCCTTCCAGGTTGAGCTGATTGATCTTCTTCTAATCTTTCGTCAGAAGTTGTGATGACTTTGGTGGTTGTCTCTCATGGTGCCATATACTCTGAGAATGAGACGCTCCACCTCGTCAATCAGCCTTTCTGTTCTTCTCATCTCCTGGTGGCTTGAGATGATTGCATCGCAGTCCATCCGGTTTGCTGCTGAATTAAATTCCTCTCTCCAGTGATCCAAGATACTTTGATATCTTGTTCTTCGTACCCCCAAGTCATGGAGATAATTCCTATAACATTCGCATCTCAGACAAATGTCTGGATTCATGATTTCTCAAGAGCTCCTCTGTTGAGAGATTCCTGCACAAAGAAGATTTCACGACAGTATGCAATATAATGATTTAAAAAAAATTGAAGCTTTGAAGGATCTGTTCAGGTGACCACTATCAGCAATGAAATGTTGACTTGTCAGATACAGTGATCTTTTGAACCACTGCTCTGATACCAATTGTTGGTCCCAAGACGGATACCTTGGTGTAGAGGGGGGGGGGAGAGGGGTGAATACACCAAGGTTTAAAAACTTTTCCAAGTTTAAAACTCTTTTCAGAGAGCTGGCTGTGTTCGATCCAGCTGGATGGCAGCTTGATCGACATAGCTGGCTGTGTGTGTGTGCGGAATGTGGTGGATTCGGAAAGTCCGTCTGTTGCTTCAAATATATTGCAAAGCTCTGTTTCACTTTTCAGTTAGTCAGTTTATGCAGATTGAAATGTATGCATATGAGGGTTAGTAACATGCATAAAACAAAGCGATAAATAACAGAGCATTTTTAACGTTCGGAGTAACCCCTCCTACGTCCACGACCAGATTCACTGGTAATTCACTACCACTTGGTTTCCAAGTACCAAGCAACTTCACAACTCTAACCCGAGCGTGTTCCAACAGTTTGCGGGCACTGTCAAGCCTACACCTTCAGTTTCCGGGTACTGAAGAACCTAACCACTCGAATTACACGCTTCGAGCAAGCGTACCTTTACCTAACCTTTCTGGGTTTGGGTTTGGGTATGGTTTTCCAACTATGAACGAGTTCTTACAATGAAGAACAAGGAGTATGATGAACTCGTTCAAACTAGGCTTAAGATATTTATTCTGATCTATTCTGCCTATGACTGAATATGTGAACAACTAAGAACACATCTGACTGGCTGGGTGTTCTTGAAGGATTTGGCTTTGAAGATCGTTGTTCATTTTTCTGTTTTCTTCTATTTCTTCAGTCGTCTTGCCAGCCTCTCCTCTTCAATGGTGGAGGAGAGATATATATAGGTGGAGATTCAAACTAGCCGTTGGAAGAGAGCCGTTTGAATCTTACCTACTCTTGTTGACTTCTGGCCTTTACCTACGAAGTAGGTCTGCATCTGCAGAAGCTAGTTCTTCTCTGATCTGACTGCGTCAGATAAGATGTTCTGACATCGGGATCTTGTCTTTGAGAAGGTCTTCGTCTTCGAGCTGCTAAGCGTCTCTGCTGTATCTTCAGCGTTTTGGACTCTGCTGTGTCTTGATTCTGAGCTGTGTCTTAGACCTGTGCTGTATCATCAACCTGAGCTGTGTCTTCAACCTGAGCTGTGTCACTGACCTGAGTTGTGTTTTAGACCTGAGCTGTGTCATCGACACTAAGCTGGGTCTTTTACACTGAGCTGGGTCTTTGACACTAAGCTGGGTTTCCGTCACTGAGCTGGGTCTTGATACTGCAAGATCTTTGACTCTGCTTGGTCTTGCTCTGCTGAGTTCTTAAGCTGTCTGCTTAGCTGTGTCTTCTGCTGTCTTCAGCGAATCTACATGTAAACTAAGAAACTCTATAAGCTCAAATAGGTGAGCTGAAAAAAGCTTAGGCTTGTGCGATCATCTACTCGGTTGGGGTCAGCTGGGTTTTGGTATCCAATCAAAACTCTATTAATTTTCCCAACAAATTGTCCTGTGAAGAAGATATGACAGCGTTGACTCGGTTGTTGCGAGATCGAGTGCCATCTCATCTTGAGGATATATTTGAAGAACCATTTACTGAGAATGAAATCAAATATGCCTTTTTTTCAAATGCATCCTACGAAGGCTCCAGGGCCAGACGGGTTTCAGCTTGTTTTCTTCCAAAAGTTATGGGGGGTAGTTGGTGGTGATGTTACCAGAGAATGTCTACGGGTTCTTAATGACACTAATGAGGTGGAGCCTTGGAATGATACTTACATCTCTCTAATTCCAAAAATTGAGAATCCAGAGGTGGTGCAACATTTTAGACCTATAAGTCTATGTAATACCACTTATAAAATAATCTCAAAGGTGGGGTGGTAAATAGACTAAGGAAATGGCTTCCGCACATTATTGATGAATCTCAAAGTGCTTTTGTGCCAGGAAGGTTAATATCTGATAATATCTTAGTAGGTTTTGAGTGCATGAACTGGATCCGTAATCAGAAGAGCCCAAAAAAAGCATTTGTGGCGGCTAAATTGGATATGAGCAAGCCGTATGATAGGGTTGAGTGGCCTTTTTTGCGATTGATGATGAAGGCGTTGGGCTTCGGTGAAAAGATTATTCGAATTATTATGAGTTGTGTCTCTACTACGACCTTTTCTTTTGTTATTAATGGAAAAGTCTATGGTAACCTAAAACCAACAAGAGGTCTACGACAAGGAGACCCGTTGTCCCCGTTCTTATTTGTCATTTGCTCTCAAGGATTGTCTTCTATTCTTCGAGCCTATATGGATCAGTAGTTGTTCGCGGGTATACGAATAGCGAGAAGAGCACCAATGATTTCTCATTTATTCTTTGCAGATGATTGCCTCTTGTTTTTTAATGCAGCGGATACAGGACCTCAGAGAATTAAAGAGGCATTAAATCTTTACTCCAGGGCCTCGGGGCAGCTTATCAATTATGATAAATCAGCTTTAACTTTTAGTCAGGGGACTAAAATTGAGGTATCGGAGTCGGTGAGACAAATTTTTGGGGTACAGGTGGTGCAAAGTCATTCAATTTATCTGGGTTTGCCTACTTTTATGATGAAGAACCGTCGTTTGCAATTTGACTATCTCGCTGAGAGGGCGGCAAAAAGAGTTGGAAGTTGGATGAATAAAAGTTTCTCGATGGGCGGGAAAGAAGTTTTAATAAAGTCAGTGGTTCAATCTATCCCTACATATACGATGTCATGTTTCAGGGTCCCTATCTCCATATGTAATAACATTGAGCGGACTTGTGCGAAATTCTGGTGGGGAGATAAAGATAAGGAGAAGCATATGCATTGGTTAACTTGGAAAGAGCTTTGTAAACCAAAGAGTAAAGGAGGTTTAGGTTTTAGAAATTTGGTTGCGTTTAATCAAGCTCTACTGGCTAAGCAAGTTTGGAGACTTATTCGGTTTCCTCAGTCTTTGGTAGCAAAGCTGTTGAAAGCAAAATATTTCCCTGAATGTGATATCATGGAAGCAAAGATTTCAAGTAATTGTTCATTCTGCTGGAGGTCTATAATGTAGGGAAGAGAGATTCTGCAGAAGGGTTTGATGTGGAAGATTGGTAATGGTGAAGAAGTGAGAGTGTTTGGTGATGCATGGCTGCCGAATTTTGCAAATGGAAAAATGATACAAGTTCCTAGAGATATGGAGGAACTACGCATTGCAGAGTTCATTAATGCAGATGGACGGTGGAATAACGCGCTAATGGAGGCGGTTCTCTTACCTATTGAAGTCGAGGCGGTGCTGTGAGTGGATAGGTCCAACGCTAATACATGCGATTTTCGGTTTTGGAAATTTGATCCAAAAGGTGAATATAGTGTAAAGTCGGGTTATTTAGTAGCATCTGATTACTATGAGTCTCCTAGGTCGAGTTCAGATGATGAAAATATTAGATGGTGGAAGTATTTGTGGAGCTTTGATTTACCACCAAGAGTCCGAATTTTTGCTTGGAGAGTATTTCAGAATATTATTCCGGCAGAGCTTAATCTTAATAAACATCATGTTCCTATTTTTGGGAGGTGTGGCTGGTGTAGAAAAGATTGGGGGTCTACTGCTCATGTTCTTTTTTTTCTGTGAGAAAATTCGTCATTTTTGGAAGGGTTTCGAATTTTGGAATATTTTAAAGAAATGGGAGGGGTGTGGAATTTGGGAGATTGGAAGGGCAATGCAGCAGGAGGTCACGAGATCGAGTTTCGAGCAATGGTTGATGGGAATGTGGTTAATTTGGAAGGTATTATGAGCTGAAAAACATAAAAGCCAAAGATCTCCTTGGAATGATTTACAGAAAACTTGTTTGGAGTATTTGGAGGCTTATACATCAGCAAGAGAGCAGGTTGCATGTCAAGCTCGTGTTTTGCTACCGGAGGGAAGTCGTATCTGGAAAAGTCCAAAGCATGGCCGATTTCGTTTGGATGTGGACTATGCCTTGGATGAGAGACAAGGAAAAGGAGGTGTGGGAGCGATTTTGAGAGATGCAGATGGCAACATTATTTTTGCTTTGGCAAAACCAGTGCCAAGATCTATCACAACGTTGCATGGCGAGCTTAAAGCTTTGGTTCATGGTATTCGACAATGTGTTGAAGAGGGAATTTCTCCGGTCGAGGTTTATACGGATTCCCTTGATCATTGCAGAGGAGAAGGAAGCGGTTAGTATTCTTTGTGATGATATGTTCGACTTTTTTGCTATGATTAAGGAGCTTAATGTGTTGTCTATAAGTCATGTCCGTAGCGAAGCAAATAGGGCGGCTCATGAACTAGCTCGTTTTTCTAGAGATATAGATTCTACTATCGTATGGCATGATAGTTGACCTTCTTGGCTTTGGAATATTGTACTTGATGAATCTAATTGATCAATGAAGTTCTATTTCCCCAAACACTTTTTTTTCTACTTTAGTTTATAAAATTATTATTTGAAATTTGAGTACTTAAAGTAATGCGTATTTAATATACTTATTGCATGCTCTATATAGTACTATACCATTATTTTTATAATATGTTTAAAAAATGTTATCTTGATTGACCGACGACGGACAATGAGTAGCAGCTATGTTAGATTTTTTTTTTTTTTTTGTGTTATATGTTTTTTTTTTTCTGTAACTACTCTTACTATGTTAATCTATGTGCCGGTTTTAATATGAATAAGCTCTTCAAAATGTTGGACTATCCATCCTAAGATTGTACGGTAATATGCAATGTCTTAAGCGTGTTGCTGAATATCGACATATAACCGTCAGCACGTGCGAAAGCGTGGAGCCCACACCTTCGCGGGATTCCCGCGTAAATTCATCTCATTACAAAATTAATTCACACAAAATCCAAAACTCTCAGTGCTGTCGCCCCACCACCGCCATCGCCGCCTCCGCCATGGCCACCATCGCCGCTGCCGTTACGGCCACCATCACTGCCCCTCCGGCATCCGCAATTCTGTCGCACCATAAACCGCCACCTCACAGAACTCATCCCTTCAGATTCGCCTCGACACCTCACCGTCCACTCTCTCACTCTGCTCCGCTTAAACCACCGCAGGCGATTTCCCAAAACACCGCCGCGTCATCTGCGTCGTCTCCAAATAAGAACACCAAGCCTATCGTAGTTATCGATAATTACGACAGCTTTACTTATAATCTCTGTCAAGTCAGTCTCTATTAGCTTAATTTGTTGTAGCACATTTTCCGTTTAATTAATTAATTAATTATTTTCATTTTTTGGGGTTTTGGCAGTATATGGGAGAGCTTGGTTGTGAATTCGAAGTATACAGGAACGACGAGCTTACTGTTGATGATCTTAAAGAGTACAGGATTTTCGCATTTTTTTGTTAAATATACTTCTTTATCGCCAGCTCGATTTATTAGTATTCTTATTATTAGAAGGATGAAGTGCAATTTTGTGGTATTTGGTGCAGTGTGTTTTCTTCTGTATCTCGAATAGCTATTTGTGATCTCATGTGTTACTTTTTTAATGAGACATTTTAATGTGTACTTGAGTTTTTGATGCAACTGGGAATGGAAAATTTTGTTGATTGTGTTTGTTTTCATCGGGGCCAGGTCCTAGTATTTTACAGTCTTGCTATAAGAACAAACCCTAAAATTCATTCTTTCCATGAATTTAACTACAATCTTACAATCTTTCAAATGTGTAGAAACCCTTGCACCCCCCCCCCCCCCAAAATAAAAAAGTTATCTTTGTTTTCCAACCTTTCTGATTTCATCGTCTGAGGGGTGATGGATTGATAAGGTTTTAAGGTTTTCTTGTTTTTTTTTTCCTAATTCTTGAATTCTGATTGAATAAACATACAAAAAAAGCTTTAAGATTTCGAATACAAAACCTCTCGTCCTTACATGGAGTCCAACCACTGAGCTACCCTTTCTTATTATTTTGTCATTTTATTTTCCTGAACCTCTGAATTCAAGAAACAAAAAGATTGTTGTAGTGCATATTTAAGATGTTGAACGCAAGACCCCCCAAAATTGCATGACTGCATTATTACGTTTACAACTGGACTTCAATACTCATGCATTATACTTTTCGAGAACCTGCTACACACACACACACACACACCCCGGAAATTAGGGCCTCCAATTGACATGAATGCAATACATATGCACTAAGATACTAGAACTGTAATCTTCATTGTCATAGCATGAGTCTTTGCATGGATATGAACTAGCATGGTCTGTATGGTTCGACATTTAGGTATTACCTAATTGATGCTGTTAAGATAATGTTAGGAATTTATTAAATACTCCCTCTGTCCCTGATAAGTGTGATCCGGAGGGAGGGGCACGGGTTTTAAGAAGAATGTTAGGTAGATGTGTAGTGAGTGGAGAATGGGACCCACTTTGTTGTAGTGTTAGTTACTTTTAAAGGGTAAAAGGGCAAAATTTTAAGTGGGGTCATATCCATTTAAGGAAGGACCACATTTATGGGGGACGGACGAAAAAGGAAAGTGGACTACACTTATCAGGGACGGAGGGAGTAGTTGGTAGTGGCCGTTTAGCAAGTACAACTATTGGCGTGTGGGAGAGTTTTGATGCGTACATTATACGTCTTGTATATATGTCATACTATTTGTTAACATTAGTAAATAGATGTTCGAAAGACTTTTGTCCATATTTATCAAACAAAAGGTCTGGTTGAAAGGCAGGCAAATATTAGCTGGGGAAGTAATGACCAGAAAATGAAACCAAAAGGATGCACAAGGGGAGCCAAAGGATCATCTGTTTAAGAATAAAGTTTAGTGTAATATATATGTGCACGTTAGTAAACTTATATGATCGATGCATTGGTTTGATTGTGTGCAACCTGTTTAGGAAAATGCAAATTAATTGCTGATATCAAGCTAGTTAATAACAATTATGATTGTTCTTTGTAGGAAAAATCCAAGAGGTATATTAATATCACCTGGACCTGGTATTAAATTTACTCTTTCTTGTTTCCCCTTCTTTGATGATTTTGTCTTCTTCGTATTGAGATAAGTTTTCTTGGAATTTAAGGTGCACCTCAAGATTCAGGAATATCACTGGAGACAGTGCTAGAGCTTGGACCTACTGTACCATTATTTGGTGTGTGCATGGGATTGCAATGCATCGGAGAAGCTTTTGGAGGTAAATTCCCATTTGCAAGGATATATTTTTATCATCGTTTCCTTTTTTTAGGAGGATAAATACTATTTTCTTGATGTTTGATTATACTGTTTATCTCCCATTAATTTATAACCTATAGCTGCTGAAAATCATGTAAGGCAAGATAAGACATATTTGCCATTTTTTATGCGACATTAAGGATCTTTGATTTTTAATTTTGAAGTATGTTGAAGAGTGATTGAAAGCTCAACCAAATAAGAAAGTGGAAAAGATTCTTGCATTTTCATGCAGTTCGTAGATTTGTCGTTTCTTTATAAAATTACCCTAAACCTGCTTTTTATTTGTTCGACATGTCTGCTTGTGGGAAAGGAAATGATATTTGTAACTATCACATGCTAACAGAATTGGACATTGACAAAAAAATCATAGTTTTTGGCATTTAATGTTTGTGGCTTAAAAATCAATGTGTTGTTTTCATTCTGTTTTTTTGGACAATTTAATCGTGTTTTGTTATCGCCTTTTTTCTTATTGACAATTCTTTAGCAATTATTTTGTGCTTCATATTAGAAACAAAAATCAATCAAATGGGATTAACTGGGACATTGTAGAAAAAGCCCAAACCAAAATAGGTTTAGGTGAATAACTCAATGACTCTTTACAATATTGTTGAGTTTGAGAAATAGACATTTTTTTGAGAAATTGTAAAACGGTAACAAGTTTTAAGCACTGTCAAACTGTGACATACTGTATTTTCCAAAGTTCAACAATACTATTGCAACACAGATGAGTATCTTTATCCATATAAAATTGGTTGTAAAATCTTATACATTCAAAAAAGCCTCTGTCTGCATGGGGGTTTAGAATTGTCAACTGGGATCTTTAATCCTGGAAGCCAGTTTCTAGCTTTTGACACAACCTCTACGTTTCATGCATGACAGATCAAAAAGAAAAGTCAACCTCTCCGAAGCTGGTGAAAGCATAACCAAGTGAACGAACACATTAATTCTAAGAATACCCATAATATGCACAAGAACAAAAGCACAATTCATTGATTCACGAAGAATACTGAATCTTGCACATAAAATCCATGATTTATTAAAACTTCAGCTCCCTGATAACTATAATAAAGGCATAAACCTAACTATTAATGATAAGAGAAGCTTGAAAAATAAGAAATATAAATCCTAGTTCCAAAATAATTCATAATTGATAATTTATAATCTATAATCTAATCAAATCTTAAACATAAATATCAAACTTAAAAAATAATCTAATATTTGATATTGATCTCAGACTCTCAGTGATATCTTCATCTTCTTTGATGTCATCTTGTAAGACTAGCTTGTGACTGATATATGTAATATTAAGCAAGTTAATTGTTGTTTATTAGCTGACCATATTGTTTCCCTTACATGTTTAATAACAATTAATTTGATTTATGAATATTAATCGGACAAGTAAAGAGCATGCCAAACTCATTCAATAGGCAAATATGTTCTTATATGAAAAATAATCTTCGCTATCCATTTAATATTTGGATATCTTAGTTGAAAGATGTTCTCTTGTCCCCTGTCCTTGTACTCTACACTTCCGATAACAAGAACACACACTTGAAGTTCAGTAGTAAATATAACCAGTTCTAACTAATCAAAAGAAGGTTGCTTGGTCAGTCAAGAAAAATTACTACTCTTAAAGGTGCTACTCATATAGAATGAGATCCTATCGCTGTGATTATTATGCTCAGTTGTCTCTCTTTGTCGTGCTTAGGCACAAGATGCTTATCATATTGAAGTGGGAACCTTCGGTGTAGTTTTTTACTGGCCAAAATGCAAGGTCAAATTAATTTTGAAGTATGATTGATCCCCGAGGATCAACAACCGAACAACTTTGCTCTCAAGGAGAGGAGGACCTATGAGTGATCATATTTGGATGAACCATAAGCATTGATGGAGCCAGAATGTTGAAGGATGACCCCCAATTTCTTACACCTAATTTCAATATGATCAAAATTTGACAAAACTTGATTGGTTAATACGTTAAGACAATAAAAACACACAAAAGTAGACTCACCACTTAATAGTGCCTGATTATATCAGACATTTATTTCTTTTGGCAGCTGTTTAATAAACACACCCCTCTATTCTAAAATTAAAAAATAAAAATAAAATCTAAGATTCAAAACAGAAGAAAATAAGTTAATATAAAAATATAAAAAAATATATATGGTAGAATTAGAAAAATTCTAAAAATTATTTAAAAGTAAAGAAAAAAATAAAAAGTCTAAAAGCCTCATAATTATCCTACTATACATATTAATATTGTTTTTGGAGGGAATTACAAGCCTATTAATATACTAAGAATAAAAAAAATTGAGGGGTGGCCCAATGTGGCTCCGTCACTGGTTATAAGGATGAATAGAGCTTAAGTGGCCATTTGATTGCGAGTTATATCGGAATTTGGTTCGATGAGCATAATACGGCAATTATACCGAACTTGTCGGTGATTGTTAGACTAATTATGAAGGTAGGCTGCTATACATACCCTTTTTTTTTTTGAGAGAGAGAGGGCTGCTATACATACCTTAAAAAGGCTAAAAGAGGTTTTAAAATTGCAATAGATTTAAGAAGTCGCGATGCTTTATAGCCATGGTAGCCAACAAAAGGCTGGTAGTAGCTAGTAGAAAGAGTATCACGACACGTGCAAAACATGTAATAAATCATCTTCTTTCAGGTGTCTTTTATGGCATTCTTTCAAAGTTATTCAGGGAGCTGGTACCACATTTATATTAACCAGAAGATGTGATTGGTGACAAGATACAACTGTGTGGATGGTCTGGTGTGTGATGATTTAAGCAAATAGGTGCAGTGCTTTTTGGTTGAAGAAATTTGCTGCTCATTCGAAACTTCATAATCAAGTTCTTTAGGATAGAAAATGAAATAAAGAAGTGAATGAGGAAGATCCAAAGATAATTAAGAAAAGAAGAAAAAATGGACTAAAATTTCCAGGTTTAAAGATGCAGTAGAAATAGGAGAGACGATTGCATGTGAACTAGGGAGGAGATGAGAGGAGAAAATTTTCAGCTAGAACTCTACTAGCAAAGGCATCACCTTATGTGTGTAGGTTTTCACGGATAACATGAGTATACCCTTAAGCTTGAATCTTCATTTTGGGATAATGATGAAGACTTGTTCAGCTAATGACAAGATTGTCCTTTTGATCTATCTGTGGTGGCTGCAACATTAGCACACCTCGATTCTTTTACAATAATTATGGAGGCGTGCATGTTTCTAGTGTAGTTGATTTGCACTGTTTATTGCGACATTCAATCACTTGAATGTCACATTATTGCTATTTGAACATTTCATGAAATGGTAGGTATTAATGGGTTGATATGCTGGCTATATAGTGAGCCGCATGTCTTAAAGTCTATTGTTTGTTTTATTTATTTCTTTGTAAATGGGTGGAGTATGCTTTGCATGTAGTACAACATCGAATAAGGTAAAAACCCAATATTGAAATGCAGCTGGATAATGAGGTCATGCTGGTTGTAAAGGAGGTCCAAGGACAAAAGCAAGTAAAGCCAAAACGAAGAATTGTTTTCTTCATTTTGTCTATTGAATGACATGTTCATCTGCAAATTTGCTATATATAAAATCCAACACTCTGATTGTCAACTTTTCCGGATACTACTTGGCCATCATGCTTAGTCTCTTTACAAACTATATTCTAGAGATGGTGATATGTAAATCTAAAGAAGAAAGTTAAGACGGTATAGGATAAGCTGTGCTTTGTGCAAGTAATTGTTGGAAGTAATGTTTTGGATTTGTTTCTATGGGAGAATGACGGTTGCAATGTTTTTTTATTTATGACTATGCACGTGTTTGATGTTTGTAATGTAGGCACTTTTGTTTGTTTAAGTTTGATTTTATTTTAGTACAGTTCTGTTCTCTCTTGCAAACAGTGAGCCTTAAAGCATATTGGAAGCAAATTTTCATTTACACAAATCAAAGGTCTGGCTAAAGGCATCTGCACTAGTCCTACTCCTATTATGCTAAGATGGAGAGGAATGGATCCAACAAATGTTTCCTTGTTTAGGTCCTATTATTAATTACTTTCTTTGATAAGGTTCTGACAACTGGGTTGACACGCAACAAAAGTTTTATTTTTACAAATATGCTGTGAAGTTTTTCAGAAGACATCAGAAATTTCCGGATAGCCTTCTTTCATGTGTCTCGACATAGGATCACGATATTCTATCTCTCTCTTAGTGAGACTTTATTCTTTGCAGGGAAAATTGTGCGATCTCCCTATGGAGTGATGCATGGAAAAAGTTCTCTTGTTTATTACAATGAGGGTGGGGAGGATGGCTTGTTTGCGGGGTTATCAAAGTAAGTATTTTTTCATGTGGACACACTTATTAAACATTGGAGATGGATAATCATTTGTACTCTTCACAGTTCTTTATTTTGCACTATTGGTAAAGCAGCAATTTGAATTATTGTTGTTGGTGGTCTAGGACCCTAGGTTGAATATTTTGTGTATAATTCACATTATTATGTTACAGATCTCAGGATATACTACATCTTGAGTTTCCTTCTTGCAGGCTTTTTTATATTTGTTCCTTTCTGGTACTTCCTTTTTTGTTTATTTCGGTTTGGCTTTGAAAATGGGAAGATGCATAAATCATAGTATAGTTCGGACTATTAACAGAATAGTACTGAGAATTTCTTTCTTTGATGAAGATCAAGGCTTCTCAGGACGCTCTCATATTTGTCTTCCATGTATTGCTAGGTGACATTCTTCTGAATCTTTGATCAATAGAGCAGTTTATTCCTGAATCAATTGTTACTTTAATTAGGTAAGAGTAATAATCATTACTAAAATGGTTTGTATGTTCCTTTTGCCTGGTGTAGACATCAATTTATTTGGTACCGCGAAGTCTTCTTGATGTACAATTATTAGAAAATGTGATTTTTGATGCCTCCACATAAACGCATTATAGAATTATGTGACCTAATGTAGACTATGTACCCAATTCCTAGAGTTCATTCTTAACTTTGCACAACTTGATTATTACTTGTCCAGGTTCACAACCATTTTATTTGTCCCAGTAGAATCATTCACCAAGATATTTGCTTCTTAAAGTATTTTGAAATTTTACTCGTGATGGCTGCAACATTCTTTTATCTTCGTGCTTGCTTTATCATTCGGGTAGTAGTTCCAAGTTGTCAGTACTATTTATTTCTGACTATGTCTTCCTCATGCATTGTGTTAGGTATTCATAATGTTCGACATCTTTGCAGCTGTCATTACTTGTTATTTTCTGTCAATAGTTTTCCTTCTGATATCTTTCTTCTCTTTTTTTTTATTGAACAATTGATGAATTATGTTATATTGACAATTGTTCGGTATGGGACCATACTAGGCATTAAATTAGCATGTTCTACTAAAGATGCTGGAAATAAGTCTCTTGGCTGATTAACTTTTCAGTTTACCCTTTACGGTGTTAGTAGTGTACCTCTTAACTGCTGCTATGTGCAGACCGAGCATAAATTTCATTTGATGCTTTTATTGCAGTAGTGTCTCAAGATGAAGATGACTTACTCAGTTGACTCAAATTGATCACAGATGAAATCGGGTAATTAGGATATTGCACCCTCCAAATTATTTCATGCCCCAAATAATGTTCCGATTAACATTTCCTTTGTAAAGTGGATGAGGGTGCAAAGTGTCAAGAAAATGTATTTCATTGCTTCGAAGTGCCACCTTTTCACTTATAGTTTGCGAAGTACAAACACCTGATGAAATTCACAGCTTTCGACTGCTATGTCATTCCCACGCCAAGTCTAAAGTTTAAACACATTGCATAACATTTTATTTCTTTATTTTTTTGTTCAGCATCAATTGACTGAATGACGCGTGAATGGTTTTTGTACCTTGTTTACAGCCCTTTTACAGCTGGTAGATACCATAGCCTTGTGATTGAAAAGGAAAGTTTTCCTAGTGATGTCCTCGAGATTACTGCGTGGACAGAAGATGGGCTAATAATGGGTGCTCGTCACAAAGTACACAGGCATTTACAGGTAACACTTTCAGTTTTTTTGATTTCATCTTAGGCGAATATAAGAACAATCTCAACTCAGGGGTATACCATACTACTTGTTTCACCATACCATCTGGCCATGAAAATGCTTATTCTGTCTGTTACGCGAACCTGTTGTACCTACATTTTGATGGTTTGATATGGATAGCTAGATGTCACTAATTCCCTTGATACAGTATAGTTGCAATAGACGCCGACTTTACTTGTAGTTGGCATCTTATGTCTGCACTCTGCAGTGTATTTAGTGATCATTAGATTATAGAAAGTGGCGATATCGGAACTAGTTCTTTTAGGGTGTGTTTACTTTGATGGTAAGGAATTTTCTCCCTTTAAATCTCTCATTTCTTATCCTTGCTATTCTATAGATTAGAATTTTATCCTTTCTTATTCCTCATTTTCACTCCAAGGAAGAAAAATATTATCACACCAAATAACTCATGATAATATTTTCCTCCGTAGGAGTGAAAAGAAGGAATAAGAAATGGTGAAATTCTAATCTATACCTATTATAAAAGAGCAAAGTTTACGAAATTTGATTTGCCTATTATACTCTTATTATAGTATTTTATTATTAGTATTCATTATTATATGATTATTTTATGTTTGACATATATATATTATTAAAATCTATCAATATTACGTGCATCGCACGTACCATTCTACTAGTCTATAGAAAAGAAAGAATAAGAAATGAGAAATTTAAAGGGAGAAAATTTTCTTTTCCCTCATTTTCCCTTACCATCAAAGCAAACGCACCTTTAGGTGTGAAGAAATCAAATTTCTGCATGTTAGAAAAAGCATCCATCAGCAATTTAGGATCTAATTTGTTGCATTTTTCATGGTTATAATCTGACTCAGGTGAATGCAGTATAACATGTATCAGTTGTAAATTTAGAGAGAGAGAGAGAGAGAGTTATGCAGTAGTTTGGATTGATGTGGTTTGTTGAAAAATGCAGGGAGTTCAGTTCCATCCGGAAAGTATCATAACCAGCGAAGGCAAAGGCATGGTGCATAATTTCATCAAGCTTATAGAGAGAAAGGAAGCTCAATCTAATAACAACTAGATTCACATTCTCAAATACCCCATAATAATACTTGAAGCATTCTGCATTCAACTAATTAAAACTTATTTCTTCATTTTACTATGTCCTCCAAATATTTATTACATCTCCATTTACTCAATAACCAAACTTATAATTTCCGTATTTAGATTCATAGTCATTGCTTTTGCTTCATATGGCTGACAAAATTAAACTGGGTGAATAGGTATGCTCTTTCCGATAATTAACTCTTGGGACTCAAGGGTATTTGTGGTTTTAAATAACAAAGTGGCTTAAAAACTTATTATAACTGTGATGGATAAAAAATACTTTTGTTATCTAAAATGGCTACTATAATATTTTCTCCTAAATTGTTTCACGTTAGAATCAACCTAGGCGCCAAGTAAGGGTTATGCTGTGGACTCCCATTCATTTGCATTCCATGTAATATTCTTTTAAGCTTATGAGATTTTACCTCATGGGATGTTTCCTTTTAACTCTTCGTATGTCCTTGTCCACTCTCAACTCCGGACATCCATTAACTACTTTCAAAGCAAAAAATAGATATAGGAAGTTTTGGGCGATATTGTCTCATGTTGAATTGGGTCAAAAATACGTATTTAAATTCGACATAAGTAACTTTAGGGATGTCAATTAGATAACCCGTTCGGTTTTCGGGCCAATCTTATCAGTCTCGGGCTATTTTCAATTCGGGTCAATCGGACTAATTTTTTTTTTGCTATAAATTTTCAGTCCTAACTTTAACCCTTTGGTTTTCGGAATAGCTCGTCGGGCCAAGAGATTTATGAAAAATTAAAGAAATGTATAAATATCATTGATAAACATATGCTTATAACAAAAAATATATATAGTGTTTTCTTATAAAGATATTTGTCCCATATTAAATGCAAATATAATAAGTAATTTCATAATTTAACAAATCGTATAAGATCTCCTCTCAAATTTGTCCTGTTTTAGTATTTATTTTCCAGTAAATTATTGTCATGTCTCTTTATTATATGAAACTTCTGGTGATGATGCATGTTTCAATGCTACCTACTCCTCAAATAGGTTATTTTAAATTTATGTTCAGTCTTTTATATAATTATTATTTTCTATACGGGCCATTGTGTTTTGTTATTTCTCAAGTCTAAAAACCCTTTTGTGCTTATGCTTTGCCTTTTGTATAATTTATATAACCATTTTCTATTTTGATGTCGCTAAAATTTATTACTCTTCTTCCGTCTCTGTCCACTCTGAACCCGGACACTCATAAATTACCTTAAACGGAAATAAATATAAAAATATGTAATAAAAAGGGCATATATTTTTAATATACGAGTATGTATGAGTGTGAACAAGACAAGTCTGACAATTCAATGCCTTCAAAAACTTTAGAAAACCACAAAAAAACAAACATTCTTAATAATAAATCAAATTTCAAACAATCGAATCCAACAACCACCATTTAAATATAAATAAAATTCCATACACTATTATTATATATTTATTCAATCAAGAGAGTGTCCCAAATGTTCCAAGTACACAAATCCAATTCATCAAATTAAATTCAATGTAGCCAAAGATGTATAACGACAATAACAACAAATAATACCAAAAGCGGTGGGGAAAACTAAAGGTATGAAATATATACATATATACCCCATCACCATAATCAATGCCCCATTTATCCATAAATCTCTCTCTTACCATCATCCTCAACATATGTCCCTCTCTATGTGCTCTTCATTCCTCTATTCACACCCACCACATACCTAAATCAATTCGAAACGACGTCGACAACACTCTGAGGAGGACGAGGGCCTCATCACATGGAAGATGATGCCCCCGACTGAGCTGGCCTAACACGGTGGTGCCTTTTGTGGCGGCGGGCACCTCCAAATGTGACGGGGTCGAAGCCTCGGAGCCGCTCGGCCTCCTTGGAATCGATCACGCACTCGGAGGGAGGGACCTTGTACCGAGTGCGGTCGTAGCAGTACGAGTACTGCATGTACTTGTTCCTGAAGCTGGCCATTTTCGTTCTCTGTTGGCGTGTGATGCCCGTTGAGATGGTGGAGAATGTCGCCGCCTTGTCGCACTTGGACAGTTCGATGGGGTCGACGGCACATCCATGGAGGATAAAATCGGAGAACTCCGCAATGTAAGGGGCATATTTGTAACTGACTCTGTACTTGCCTCCATTTGTGGCCCAATCAGACCCATCCCATATTGTTGCATACAATGACATTGGTTTAGAGGGGAAGTCCCCACCCATGGCTTCTGTCCTCTTGATCTCTCTAATGGGAACATTGTCTACGTAAAAGCTGCAAAACGCGCAATAAAAATGAACGAAACGTGATCAAGAATGGGATTATACAGTTCCAAAAATGCATGCTCATGGCCACAAGATAAAGGGGCAAGACCACCTATCCATTCATGTGATAAGTTTGGGAGAGAGAGAGAGAGAAAAGGAGAAAGTGCAAAGAAAAAGTAACACAACAGTTAGCAGATTGGAAAAGCAAGGAAAAAGATGAAACAAGAATCAAGAAACATGTTTCCCTTTTTTTTATCCTTTCCTACACGAGGTGATAACATTTCAACGAGAATCGTCCATCGTCCGTGCTTTTAAGAAGACAGGATATCGAAAAGTAAAGAGCCAAGAACTAGGCTGTCATTGTGATATTGCTATTATGCTCAAGTTTCATAAATTTAAACTAACTAGACAAAATAATCAAAGGCCAACTTAATCATGAACTCAAGATGTTCAACCTTTTTAGAATTAGATGGTAAAATAAGCAAATAATAAGGGAATACACACCAAAAGTTTTTTCCTAATTCACTGAATTTCTATCTTCATTTCAAAGATACTATATATTGCATGATCAACAGGCAAAAAAAGGGATCAGACCAGACAGCAAAAAAGCATAGGATGCTACAAACAACATATGTACTGCCACAAAAGGAAAACATGTTTTTTACCATTGAATAGAAATCGAAAGAGACATAACTACTGAAACTCCAAAAACAGTAAAAGGGATAAAAAATCCAATGTATGTAAACCTAAAACTACCCACAGCATCAAACAAACCACAAGCTGTTTTGCAATGAGCCCAATCGGATTCATATAATCCAGACGATATTTCATCCCGTATTCAAATACGAGTATATATTCCTGACATCATCAAATACACGTGGACTACTACGATAATAGGCAAATCAAATTTGAGAATACTTACATAATCGTATTCTCGGTCCAGAGGATACTATACTGGTGGAAATCCTCAGAAGGATCAAACCAGAGGCCATATCTCTCCTCTCTGCCAATGCCGGTGCTTCCATTTCCATAAATATTTGTCTGAATTCTCCAATCTTTACCCCTAATGTTTCCTAAAAACTCGAAATCTATTTCATCGTGGTTCTTCTCATACATGTCGCCATTCGACATCTGTCGTCATTACAATCAAGAAACCAACTTTAAATAAAATCCAACATAGTACAATCCAATTCAGTGCTTAATTTTCAAATGATATCAATACAAATTGCATGTAAGTTGCACACCCTAATCAAATTTATAATTGGATGGTCATAATCAGAGGCTTAATTATCTCCTTTTGCTTAAATATCATTTATTGAATTGCTGATGATAAAACCCTTAAATCTAGTCTTTGAAAATATAAGACTTCCTAGTTTCCACCATGCAAAAACTCTAAGAAATTTAATTGACTTGAGATTCAAAAGAAACTGACGAAACGGATATTGCAAGAATTCAGGGATATAATTTCGCAAAAAATCAAATACCAAACCGTTAAAGATAGGTCTTTGAAACAATTAACGCAACACAAACTTCAATAAAAATGAAAATATTTTTTTCATAAATTGACACTCACATAGAACGCAACAACAACACCAGCCGTATAATCTGCAGGAAGCTTGATTGAAGCACTGAAATAGCCATGAAGGTAAAGGTCTTGTGACACAAAACCAGAACCTGCAAACACAAACATACCATTAAAAATCCAATCTTTACGAATAAAAGCCAGAATTCATGCCCAAAATCGCAAATAGAGCAACCAAATAACATCACCAAAACACACACACATATCTCCTCTACCTGTTCTGTCGTCCAAAGAGATGTGAACAGATTTTCCATCTTTAAGGACCATGAGATTGCCATCTCCGAAGAGATGTGAGTAGCCTTCATCAAAGGATACTATTGGAAGATTTCTGGAAAACCCACTAACCAATAGCACAAGAAAGGCAGAGCAAAAGACAAATGTGAAATTTCTCCTGTGAGAAATCATGGTTCCTCTGATAAGGAAAACAGAGCCCTTAATTAATCAGGATTAATAGTTATTCAAAAAAATTGTACAAAAATCTGCAGCTTCTCTGATTTTCTTGTGCTGTGTATTTAAAGAGAGACGTATTGTAGAAGCCAAATCAGTCGGTACGTGTGTGTGTGTGTAACAGAGAGATAGAGAGATAGAGCGAGAGAGGGGCGGGTGGCTGGAGGTCTCAATCCCTACAGCAATGAGAGAGAGAGAGTGAGAGAGGCGAAGAGAAGGAAGACAAAGTAGTGTGGTTTTATTGGGTGCTCAGAGTGAGCTGTTCTCTTTAGTAGAATACACAATTTTTCAGTTGAGGTTTTCATTACTTTATTCATAACATTCGATTTGTTTATATTTTCTTAAATGGATGTTACACTCAATTTATTTAATTCTAAATAAGAAAAAATTAATCATTTTAAAATGATGGACTCACTTTCTATCTTTTTACACTTATTTTTAATATTTATGCCGAACAATAGGTAGACAAATTGAATGAGACGGAGAGAGTATTATTTTATTTCATAATTAAAAACGCCGTTTACCAGTATAAATATTTGTTTTTGTGTAGGCTGTGAAAACTAATCGCCAACCGCCCAATCGTAATCGCTACTATATTTTAATTGAAATATTAGTAGGATAATAATAAGTACAAAATGACACTAAAAATATTGAAAAATAATATATTTGATTTTTTTAAGAAGAACCCACAAGTTTAAAAAACCGAGTTTAATTATAAAAAATGGAGCAACTGAAATTGAATGCAAGTGAATTTGTACGTATTTAAATTAATTTATAGAAATAATTAATTGATTAGAGGTTGTGAAACCCGGTATAAATATTTGCAGAGGTATGTTGAGAATGTTTTTGAATAATATCCCTTTATGCAATAAACGAGATGAATAATGATGATTTTCTATTACCAAATAATTTTTTTTTTAAATATACTAGTTCACTTGCAATTAATTAACGAGAAACCGAGCTGTAAAAATAAGTTTGAAGTCATAATCAGTCATTCAGAGACTTTGACTAGTTTGATTTAGTTAATTGTCATTCACATTTGGTGGTACTGATCCCACCTATATCCTAATCCTATATGCAACTATGCATAGCAAAATTATTGGTTGTCTATTTTTGTTTTAGTTTGGCAATAAAAAACAGAGCATAATTGTTTTATTTGCAATTTTAGCCGAGTCTACAATTCTAGAAATTCTCTGGAGATATTTGGCTGAATTTGTCACGTATTTGCAAAACTTATCAAATACGGAGTATGTCATACTCACTCCGTCTCAATATTTACGGACTGTATTCTTTTTTCGGTCGTCCCATATAATATGACATGTTTTTTTTTGGATTATTTAAAGCTTACTTAAGTCCTAATTAAAGCAATTTTTTGACTAAAAAAATACTTTATTGACTAAAGTATTAAATATTAAATAAAAACTACACTAAACATGTAAGTCACACACCTTTTAATCCCTAATTTCATTCTGCTTAATACTCGTGCCCAAAAGAAATAGGCCATGATTATTGATATGGAGGAATGTTTTAAATAAATGGATCTTACATAAACTAAAATATTAGGAATTCGTAAACTCGTCCGTAAATTGTTAGAAGATTTGGTGAGTTAGTTTTTAACGAGATATTATTTTAAAAAAAATCATTCATGTAGAAATAATTTATTTTTTAAAAGGAAAATTATTTTCAATTTAATCAGAAAAAACAATATTTTCCAGCCAAGATGGAAAACGTTAGTCCAAGCAATCGAACATAAACTTTGCACGGTAATTTGCATAAAAAATTGAGTTATTAGTATTTTTTAATACTTATAGAATAGAAAAGATAAATAATAGTAGCACTTTGAACTTTTTTACCTCTATGTGATCACGGATTTTTATTTGTGATATTGCTAAATAAAAAGTGTGAATGCAATTTTAATAGTTTTATTTCATACGTAGTCACGATTTTTTATTTGTACTATCACTAAATAAAAAGTGTAAAATACACTTGTAATAATTTCATATTCAATATGTGATTCATAATTTTTTTTTATGTGACATCACTAAATAAAATGTGTGAATTCAGTGCGAGGAAAAAAAAGAGGGGTATAAATATTTAAAAATGCTATTATTTATCTTTTTTATATTGAGTACTATATTTTATCTTTTATATCTAAAAAGTGTTTGTTATGACTTTCCACTCTAAAAATTTTGTGATATTGTTAGATCTTACTATCTTAGATCTTAACGATAGCACCACATTTGTTTTAGGGGCAAATGGAGAAATTACAATTTTAGGGACAAAAATACTAATTATAGCACTTCTTGAAAAAATTACAAAAAATAGCATTTTTGAATATTTATATCCATAATTCTTTTATATAATGATCTTCATATCCTATCATTTTCACATTTGCGAAAATGTGAATTCACATATTATTATACGTGTCATTTTCACATGATTGTGATTTCACTTTTTTTTGTGAAAGCAAATGTATAAATCAACATTTGATCATTTTCAAATTTGCAAAAATGTGAATTCACATATTATTATAGGTGTACTTTTCACATATTTTGATTTCACAAATTTTTTTCTGTGAAAACACATGTAC
This sequence comes from Agastache rugosa, assembly GCA_031470985.1. Classification (NCBI taxonomy): domain Eukaryota; kingdom Viridiplantae; phylum Streptophyta; class Magnoliopsida; order Lamiales; family Lamiaceae; genus Agastache; species Agastache rugosa. The sequence continues at coordinate 16,965,038 of CM062602.1, read as the reverse complement.
ACATTTGTGCTTTCACATATTATACTGATGTAATTTCACATACTCCCTTCGTCCCATTTATATAGGCTTGTTTTCCTTCTTCGGATGTCCCAAATATATAGGCTTGTTTCCATAAAAAGTAATGTTTTTTAACTCATTTACTATTATATCCCTATTTAATTCTTTGATTAACTCATAAAAAATACATAGTCAAATAATAAATAGGGGCATATTAAGAAATTTATTACATAATTTACTTTTCCAATAATTTTTCTTAATCCTTGTGAAAATTTCAATCCGCCTATATATAATGGGATGGAGGGAGTATTCTATTAATGTGAAATTGGGGAGGAGGGGCAAAAATGATCTAAAATGCTATTTTTTGTAATTTTTACAAAAGTGCTATAATTAATATTTTTATTCCTAAAAAGTGCTATTTTCCTACAATTTCTCTTTGTTTTATTTATAGGAAATATGAGTATAGATGTTTATATCAATATATTTATACTTGCAAATATAAGGTTTTTATTTATAAATATATAACTTTAATTTTTTTAACTATATGAAAATTCACAATTACTATTTTTATTAAGCATTAGATAAATTCACGCCCCAACAAATAAAGAAACGAAATTTGAAATGTGACTTGGAGGAAAGATAAAGTGCCAAAATTATCACAAACGCAAAGGGGTGTGAGTATCTCCAGAAAAGGGTCTTTAAGAGTAAAATTAAATTTGAACATTAAAAAAGTATCGAGAATCATTAGGCCTACAAAACAATTATGGATGGCAACTTTAGGTGCCAAAAAGAACTTTTGCTTTACCATTTTATCATAAATTAATGTGAGACATATCGCCATAGAAAGAAGCAACAATACGTCAATACCTGAATATAATACGACAACCATCGTCGATTTTTGTATTTTATTTTTTCTTTTATTTCTTAAATCGACTCCCCTCCCCCTTCATTAATTAATTCTTTTATACGCTGATTATTTTAATCCTTCACAAGTACACACTATGCCTCGCACAATAAAGATAAATAAAAAATAAAATAAAAAACTAAAACCCCAACTCTTTTTAACAAAATTATCATGATTTAACAAAATAGTGACAATAATTAAAATAAATTTATTTAATTAAAATTTTTAAGGGAGAGGGTAAAGGTGGTTGTCTGCATCCCAGAGCACCAAACCGCCCCAGGCGCCGCCCCTTCGACTGAGTGCGTTAAATTCCAAAAGTGCCCTCAGCAAAGCACCAGAAACCACAGATTTGCCCCTGCGGATTTCAATTAGTGTGGGCCAACGAGCCAGGGGCATTTAATGGAAGGAAAAGGAAAAAGGTGAGCGGGTTACGCGTGGTCCTGGCCGGCGGCGTAATCGCCACGTGGCCGGCGATCGATCGGAGAATAAAAAAATACGAGTACTAGGGTATCGGCGATCGAAACTGCAGTTGATGAGTAGGCGGTGCCACGTAGGAACGGGTAGCCGTTGCCACGTGGGACCCGCAGTGGCAGAGCTGGTCGGTTGGTTAGTCAGAGACACGGACCGAAATCTAAGGGGCTTTTCTTTCACGTCGGACTTGACGGCGTTAACTTTGGGGGCTCTATTCGGTGATAAAGTTTCGGTTCACGCGCCCGCCTTGCTGGCACCCATTTTCTTGCTTCATTTTATTTAGTATATTTTTCTTTTTCTTTTTTTGGTATTTGAGGAAAAAAGTAATAAAGCCTTGAGAAACACCTGGGATAAAAAACATTACTAATATTTCCAAATCACGAATTATATATCTTTCCCATTTGACACCGAGGAATATTATTACTTTCTATAGCGATAAAACAACTAAAAAAATCGAGGATAGAAATGTTGTATATAAAATATACTAATACAACTAGTCGTGGCTTATAAGTTATAATCGATTGCATGAAATCGAATATTTTTAGTTTTGGGGATTGACGTATATATTGACGGTAAGTCTTCAAACATGAGTATAATTTTTTAATTTGAAATGTTGATTATAATTTGCATGTATGCGTACTTTTAAGTTCAGTGAGAAAAATAGACAAAATTACATATCGAACGTGTGTGTGTGTGTTTGTGTGGTTTATAGACGATCCCGACAAAATAACAATAAGGCTGCTAATTTTAGTTTAAAGTGCTGTTATGAATTTTTGTGTATAGAATTCTACTAAAGAATAAAAATAATAATTCAAGAGTCTTGTAACATTATATACCCCAATAACCGTATCTCAACTTATGAAAAATCTCAAAAATATATTTTAGTATCAAAATATTTAAAAATCTAATAATAGTGAATTACTCTCCCTCCCTCTCCGATTTCATTATACTCATTTTTATTATTTAAACGTCCCATTTCATTATACTTAATTTTTTAAAATGGAAACACAATACATAATAAATATCCATTATAATTCATAAATTACATCATATGATACAAAAAATAATTATTTCCTTTATCTCATACTTAATTTGATAAAAATTACTTTATCTTCCAAACTTTATGGTAAATGACTAATTTTTTTAACATCTGTGTTATGTGTCGGGCCAAGTAAGTATAATCAAATGAGAATGAGGGATTACTTTTTACTCCAACGTTACACTGCGTTCTATATGTCAAATCCCTTTATTTTCTCCACCCTTTTTGTCCTATTCAAGTGATAAGACATTATCAAAATTAAGATGGCGATAAATTAAATAGAATCTGCCCAATGTTTAGGTCAAAAAGTTGTGGATAATTGATCTGCGTGTGAGAGAATCCAAAGGCCACAGCTGGGTGCATTTTAACTTGCGTATACGGGAATGCACTAACGTGCGCCCGGTGTCTCGGTTCCGTCACGGGGGGAGCTGTAGAAAATAGAAATCCACCACCAAAAGATCCTCACAATCACAATGTCTAGTCAATTCCAACCACTCATAATCTTTTTATTTTTTATTTTCCCGCACTATATACTGTATTATATAATCTGAAATATCCACAATCATAATTTTATTTGTTTTAATACATAGAGAAATCTTAGTCATTATGAAGGAAAAATATGTTTGAAACTAAACCTAGCTACATTAGATGTTTTTTTGTTTTTTTTTAAATTGTATATTTTCAAACATTAGTTATATACCTCATAACAAATCTCAGTCGAGGATATAAATGTTGAAATTTAACTAATATTTTATGCCTCATAACAAATCAAATATATACCACACTTTTGGGGGACGGAGAGAGTAATATTTAACTATGCTTTTACACATTAAAGAATATTAAAATCACATTATAAAAATTTTTAATTATGTAATTTTCGAGACTTGTAATTTTACTTTTCTTTATAGTATAATCTTATTTTGTGCATTCATATTATTGATTTATATATTGTTTTCATTAATTGAGATAAGATTTATATATGTATTTTTTTAATTAAGTTTTATATATTGTGAAAATAAAACAAATAAAAATATTTTGAAATATAGCTGAAAGTAGAGCAGATTGTTGGAGATGTGGTGTTGAATTTGCTCTATAATAGGGCACAGTTTTAATTCTTTTCAATTTTACTCTCATAAAATTTTCCATTATTTTGCATAGATTTTCAGTATCCTTTTTGAAGTCACGCTGTTAATACACATAACATTAATATATTTTGCGAAATAAGTCCGAAGGACGATGGAATAAATTTGAGAAGAATTGAAAGATTAGTGATTACATTATAATTACGGAATTACCTATACATTGAGATTTAGTATTTGTTATAAAATCCAAAAGATGGAATAGAAAATAATATTTGGTCATTTGCCTGAAAGACAAACTTGGGGTCCACGTAGAATAATTGCCATTTCTTGTTTTACTAATATTACAATATCATAAATTGAGGCCTTAGATGGGGGAAAAAAAATTCTATAAGTCGAGAAAAACCAAATTTCAATGACCCGAATTCAAATAATATTTGTTAATTCAAATATGTAAATTCTTTTTATTTTTCTCTTACTTCTTTATTATGAGTGTGTCTCATTTCACGAAGCATTACCTCGATTAAATTAGTGGGGGAATAAATGACGAAGAAAATGAAATTACTACATGTTTGATTTGAGATTAACAAAGTTTCGGAAAGTTAAACCATTAATTATATTCCATATTCTACAATAGGGTTTTTTTCTTAAAAACAAAAAAAAAAAAAAAAAAACAAAACTACATCTGGTTTTGTAACTTTGTTATTAAATTTAGTATTTCTTCCTAGACCCATCTACTTATTTAGTCGTATTTGATGGTTTTCAGCAATATAATCAAAACGTAAGAAGAAAAAAAAATCAATTTATACTTTAATGTTTACATTTTTTTTAAAGAAATTTCGACGACTGAGTACTACCAGCATATTGAAAATCATTTGAATAAATCCTACGTCATTTTCCACATATATGGTTGTCCTAGCGGGTTTTTGGCATGAGGAGTTAGCACGATCAACCGTCAAAATTGAATCGTATGATAGAAATCAAAAGAATAATACACGTTAGAATATGGTTAACGTTGTAAATTTTGGTACGTTAATATACAATTGTAAGAAAAAGTGTAAACATTAGCTCGTGTGCTTTACGAGTGATAAGCGTGTAATATACCTATATATGATACTTTAATATCTTATATGCTTCAAAACACAAGACCATTTGTCAAGCAAAAGCCTCATATATATGTATTATATAGATTTGTGGGATTCTATATATATACCACCTCCTAGGTGGTATATATATGTAATATAAAATATAACTATAATTTATAACCTATATTAATTTTAATAAATCCTACCAAATAATGGATTATACATTGCAAGGTATTTTAATAGATCCTACCAAACAAAATAATATTGATACATTATACTTATTCGTCCCAATAATTTAGTATTAGTTTCTTTATTTACCCGATTTAACGAATTAGTCTAATACCCATAAAAAAAATATAACAACCCACAATACATAACTATGACATTCAACATGATTCCTAAATTACATACTCCCTCCGTCCTGTTCAATATGACCTATTTTCCTTTCTGGACCGTCCCATTCAATATGGCTTGTTTCCTTTTATGGAAAGAATTAGAGCTTACTTTAAGCTAAAAAAATACTTATTAGCACTTTATATTGACTAAAAAGTTACTTTATTAACACTTTATTATACCTAATTTCTTTTTTCTTAGTCTCCGTGCCGAAAAGAACTAGGCCATATTGAACGGAACGGAGGGAGTAATATGTATGATTTGATAGAAATATCATCTAAAAAGTTATTTTCTCTTTCTCGTTTGATCATAAATTACTTATTTCTTAACATACGTCATGGGACCTCACTAAATTGTTGGGACGAAAAAAAATATGATACTCCTTCCGTCCAATTTCAATTGTCTCGTTTAACCAGACATGAATGTTAAAAAAGTGAGTTGAATATGATAAAGGAGGAGAAAAAATGTAATTTTTGGAGGGTATTGTTGTCAAATCAAGTAGCTCTTTTGTGGCATAATGTGTTTATGAGTTAATGTGTAATACAAACTATTAAAATGGACAAACAAATAAGATAATCAGACCAATTAAAATGAAAGGGAAAGAAAATACTCCCTCCGTCCCATTTATATAGGCTTATTAAACTTTTCACAAGGATTAAGAAAAATTATTGGAAATGTAAATTATATAGTAAACTTTCAAATATGCCCCTATTTATTCGTTGACTATGCATATTTTATGAGTCAATCAAAGAATTAAATAGGGATATATTAGTAAATGAGTTAAAAAATATTATTTTTTATAGAAACAAGCCTATATATATATTTAAAACATCCTTAAAAGAAAAACAAACCTATATAAATAGGACGAGGGGAGTATAAAATATTTCAATCAAACATATCACGATATATCAGATTCTACTCGGTAGGACATAGTAAGGTGATATTTTCCCGAACATAACGGGCCACACAAAATGATTGTTTGGAGGTAGTTGATTAGATATGGACAGCCACGTAAGGGAATGGAGCGCCGAATTACAAGGCTATCCACAACCAAACCCCAAACCCCAAACCCTACCACTAAATCATATAAATGAACCCACCCCTCCTTTTCGTTAATAATAATAATAATAATAATTTGCTTTTAAAATCAAAATACAGAGAAATATAATTAATATCCTACTTGGATTTATTGGCTGTAAAACATATTGTGCCAAACAAGAATGATGATGTTGGTCCTGAAAACCATAATAGGTCATGTCCCCACACCTACTATATACTCCTATATATATTTACAATCTTATCTTATTTTATAGATTACTAATCTTAAAATGGTAAGTGGGGTACACTGTGGATTAATTATATTTTCAGATGATTATTAAGACCTTCTTCTGCCGTAAAAAAAAAAGAAAAAAAAGGAAAAAAAAAACGTCTTATTTACACAACATCGTTTTATCTAAGTAAACAATAACTAATTTGAAATAATAGATTATTTTTTTCAACCAGATGCATCTGCAAGACTGCAACTAGTCTAACCCAAATTCTACTATTGAAATTAGATTTACGATCTGTGATATAAAATCTACTTAATTATTAATTTGATGATGCACATTTAACATGCATTGGCATCCATAACGGTAAGAAAACATGGTGTAGTATCATTCAATATATATATACGTTAGAGCGTAAATGAGGACTTATTTAGAAACTAAAAATGCAAGACAGATAGATATCTGGAGTCTTCAGTGGTGTCGGAACAAATACAACTTCCATTAAATATGTGTTGGTACAGTGGGTAGGTGTTTCACTTTATATATATACTACTCTCTCTCTCTCCCTTAAACATGTGGTGTACTTTTGATTTGTTATGAAATATAAAATATTAGTTGAACCATACTAACATGAGACGGAGGGAGTATATTTTTTCCTAGTGTATTATCGAGTCGAACTTTATAATTGAATTACTTTTTTTATCTAACGTTTTTAATATGAACAGGTTAGTAAATTTCCAAAAACATCATATATAGGGAGCAACAATTAAATTTAGGGTTGCATGAATAACTAATATTATTTAAAATAATTATGAAATTAAGAAAGTAAAAGTGTTTTCACCAAAATTTGTCGTAGACCATCTCACGGATTGATTCATATAAGGCTTAAACTCGTTCTAGTGATTAGTTGGTGTTTGGTTTTGTTTTGTTTGGATATATATGACGTGGGCAGAGGTAATAAGAGACGAGGAGGGCCTTAAGCATATATATATCAAGATTTTTTTGTTTTTTTACGTCACTGAAAAATCAATTAAACCGTATTCGTGCAAATTTACGAAATACCGCGGCTTCAACTACTGATGTTTTTTAGGTTACGTAAACGTAAATGATTCTCCCTAAGTGGGTTATGCATGGCCTTGCTAAAAGCTAGAAATTTAAAAATAATTATTGTGAAGCAAGTTGAAAGAAGAGATTATTAGTTCATCATCTCACCATGTGAAACTCTTTGAACTGTTATGTACTGTATTTCATATTAAAGAGCGGTCATATGCTAGCTAGCAGCTACTCCAATGGTTGCATTTAATTGTCCCTTAATTTGGTATGTATATTTTTCCATAATCCTTTCGTAATGTTTAAATGAGAATAATTATGTGGTTCATAACTTGGGCTGTCGAGAAATTGATGAATCAAACATAACACTAATTCTAACTCTAAAATTTGCTAAGAAACACACACACTGACACACACATATTATATAATTTTTTTTCCAAAATGCACCGTATTATTATTATTATTATTATTATTATTATTATTATTATTATTATTATTATTATTATTATTATCTCGAAGCACATGTACACTAGTAATTGATAAAAAGGAAAAACAAAATTTAAAGCTTTAGCTGTTGGGGCGAAAAGAAAAACTAAATTTTGTAATTGCTAGCTTTCAAAACTCACCTAAAGTATAAAGGGTTTTTTTTTTGTGGGAACTTGCAGCGATGTCTTCAGTGCGCTTTAGATAGACCCCGTATTTATGTAATAGCATGTAAATCATACATGTAATGTAAACCACACTTTCCAAGTATAAGTGTGACATGCTCGACTTATATAATTAACATTGATGGGTTGAATCCGAGACTTTTGGCCTCATGAATACCACTTTTTTTTTTAAATATATAAAAAACACTAATACTTTTTGGACATATATGTCCGGACATAAAATGAATATATTAATAATCTTAACTTATAATTTATCAAATAAAATAATGGTGTTGGTTAGTACTCTAATGTATTTACTTAATTAATCTAAACCGCCATTTTTAGAGAGAGAAATATGAATACAAAAAATACGAAATTAGATTAATAAAGTTATTTTGTGATTTTCACTAATCTTTCGGAAATACTATTACTTAATAGATATTTATGCATTCACTTGAATTAGATTACTCACAAAATAATAAATTGAATGAATGTGGAGAAATTACAAAATTAAATAAATAAGTTAAACGGATCGAACCGATTCATTTACCTAAACGAGCTAGATTATGTCCGGATATTTATGTCCGAATAGCATCACTCTATAAAAAAAATCTGCAGAAAATGAGCCAAGAAAGGTGAGTTATGGCACGTGTGGATTGTATATTTGCAGTTGGGTACAGTTAAGTATGCGTTGGAGACTTGGAGTTATTATGGTTAATTGGTTATAGGAATTGATGGCCCATATATTTTGCTCAACTCAAGAAATAGATTGTGACTATTTTATTTGTATCATTAATAATTTAATCAAATTTGGTGCTCAATTGTCAACCTCACAAGTCCTTTTTCGGAACCCTACAAAAAGATGACAATTGGGGAATAACATTAAAATATAAATATTCCTTTATTTTTCCTTTTCTTTTTTCAAAAATAGTACTATAGTCTATATGTATTAGGGTCCCCACGCAAATGCATACTAGAAGGATGAGAATTTTGGTTTTTTTTCGTGACAGAATTAAATTCAACTTCTGCAATTTTTGCTCTCCCTTTTATATTGCATTTCGATATTGTATATATATGACATAATGCATTTGATGCGATATATATATATTAAATGTAGTCACTATTAGCATAAAATATGCGTCGTATCTATGCATCCATGTTGGAAGAAACAGTCATACTACCACGTGTCTACAAAAAAATTTAAGTCCAAATCTTATACTGGATAATATACTAATTATAACATACCTTATTTACTAAATCATATACTAATAACTATTGTAAATAATTTATAAAATTACATGCAGAAAAAAAATTGAATTTAAATGTCGCTACTATCTACCACATTTATTGTGATTACTTAATCATACTAAACAAAAATTTAAGCGGAACGATTGCGAGTCCACATTTTAAAAGATGTTTGCCCCCTAATAAAAATTTCAAAGAGCTTAGTGAAGTCAATTAATTATATAGCTCCTAGAGATGACCTAGTTAATGGAGTAGATGCTCTCATAGCTGAAAAATTATGAATTCAAAATTTGTCTAACACTTAATAAATCGTACTGTCCAAAATACATTTATGATTTCTGAGAGAAAATCTTAAAATGATCCGCCGACCAACCTGATTTTTCGATTTGGGCCACTATTTTTGGGATCCTAGCCCCACCTAAACATGAGAAAAGTTAAAATAGCCCACTAGATCAAGTTAAAATCGATCAGATCGGACCCAACTGGACCAACCCGACTTTTGGCCAAACCGTTGCATTTGGGAGTACGTTCCAATGTTTACAATAGGACAGGTAGGTTGGATCAATTAAGTTAATTTTAACACCTCTACTTATGAGTATCAATTATGGATAAATTAATAGCAATAACATTTTACTTCTATTAATTATTGTTAGCAATATTTATATGGCATGATTCAATAACATGATTAGGTATTTATAGAGGTGCACATACTATATATGTGTATATAAAAAAAACATTTCTATATATATAATACTCACTCCATTCCCAAATAAGTACTGTATTTGGGAAAAAAAATTGTCTCCGAATAAGTGTCGTATCGTAGATTTTTATGTAAAAGTTATGTCAAATTTTCATGTTTACCCTTTGATTTAAGACAAGAAGATTACTTTTAAAATTTCTCATGCAATTATTAAGGATATATGGAGTTATTTTGTCCAATTATCTTGGTATACACATTTTTGCGACTCGTGACTTTTATTCAGGGACATAGACAATATAATATATGTAATGGGAAGCTATTTTTGGATTTGCAGTAGTAGAAGTAGCAAGATATATAGGCAGAATGAGGCCAAACAAACTAAAACATAGTGACAAATTCGAAATTCATCACCACAACCAAGGGCAGTGTGCCCTGAAAAATACCAACTCTCATCTAAATATGGCAGACATGAGGCAACCGACAACCAAATCACAAGCTCACAACTATATCCCAAACTACTTTATCAAATACATCTTTAAACTAATTAAAAGCTTTGTCAAAACAATCCCAACTTTTTTTTGACATATAATGTCCCCCCCCCCCCGCCCCCGAATCTATTGTAATAGTCAGAACGGTGAACAATCGTCTTAGAGATAAATTATCGGTATTTAAATAAGGTCTCATTTTGAAATTTGTCTTTGTGTCCTAATAAGTGTCTCATTTCGTAATACTATAATAAAATGGTGTGAAAATTCTCCAGCATGAAATGATAGTGGGAAAGAAATGCAAAGTAGCGATATATATGCATTTGGTTGTGCGTGATTTGGACTATATGAAAAAGCAGAAATAACAATATCTTCAAAGCCTTACAACCAAATCTAGAGGGTCTTATTGACGATATAAAAGTAAGACCATGATCTTGGTTAACGGCTTCGGATTTGGAGTTTAAATTTTTTACTTTGTCGAGTTGGCTTCTAGAATCAAGAGCTAATTGTTGTCGTATTAGGAGTGAACTGTGATTTCATACTTATTGTATCTTGAACTTTGTTTTGGGATTGGAGTATTACTTGTTCTCCAATTTTTTTCATTTATATATATAAATTTGATTTTTACTGATAAAAAAAATGGCGTGAAACTATTCATTTTACCCATATCAATGAAAATTCTTTACTTCAGGAAAAAAGAGAGTAATTTGTTCACTTATTTGGTATGCGAGTTTTGATGGTTAAATACATTTTTTTAAATACAAGATACATTATCAGATCATAATTTGATAATATTACAAATAATTATATATAAATTGCAGTACTAATATTAAAGTACAAAGGGAGTACTATTTGATTCTTGATAGTAAATAATTTAGGGACAAATACAAGAAATTGTAACAAATATTTTATCACAAGTATGAAGACTAACATTCTCTAAAACTAGCTACTTGTGTTTGTTTATTCGCTACCTTTATCTTTATGCATGATTTATTGCTAACCAGCTAGTAACTTAACCTACTAATATAGATGATTGTTTGACTAAATAAAGGTATTATAGTTGATTGATTCATTAAGAAACTACTATGTGTAGCTTTTTGTCTTGAGATCCGACGATGTCTGGATCCTACTATACTAGGTTCATTGAACCAGTCAAAGGGTTGCTTCCACAACAATGCAATGTCACAAGACTTGCAATTCTTTTGCATTTATTTTTTTATATATATTTTGGATTATAGTCGGACATTTCATTTCATTATTTTAATAATTGGAAAGCTGAAGTATTAATGTTTGAATATTAGTATTTTTTATTATCCATTTTTGAAAGGATGGTTACAACATTATTTTTAACATTATAGACTGATTCGATTAGATTATAATGGAACCTCGCATTCTTATATGATTCAATTTGATCTTTAAATTTGATAAGCGACTACCATTAACTCGATTGAAGTATAATAAGTGGCACATTTAATTTAGAAAAGAAAATTCTTGGTGGATGTTTTATTTTTTAAAATTCAAGTTCAATACTTCACAATTGCAGTTTTTCTACGATTCGATTCGGTAATTGAGGATTTTGAACGGTGATTCACATGAAATATCGATAATATTATTATTTATTAATAAGATTAAAAAAATCGGTCGGTCAGGCTTAAGCCCCCCTAGCTGGCTCCCATAAGTATAGCACAATGCAAAGGCTTTTGAATTAAAATGATCTTCTTAATAAAAAAGAATTTAAATGAACTAAACAAATAGTTAGAGTATTCATCTATAACATAAACAACCCAAGTAAATTAGACGAAGGTTGACAAATCTAATTACAGTGAAGTGAACGTTCATATCAATTTAGATCGATTACTAGTCCTAAATAAAGTGTTTTTATATTAGTTTCTAACTTTTGTAACAATACACTATCTGATTTCTTTAAATCATGAAATAATGGAATATATATATATATATATATATATATATATATATATATATATATATATCTGTGTGTGTGTGTGAGATAAAATATATAGCCATTAGATAAAAAACAGAGAATTCAAACATACCACAAAGTGAATTTCACTTGTTCTCCAAACTTCAGTATAAAATTAATTGATGTCCGATCCCTATTGTATAATCTAATTAATTGGAGCAATAGCGATTTATTAACTAAAAGATTATTATTTCAAATCTCAGCGTTACTCTCTATGAATACGTATATTTATTTTGTATGTATGTTTGTGTGTGTGTGTGTGGGGTTGAAAATACACTCATTGGCATGTATATATATATATATATATATATATATATATATATATATATATATATATATATATATAATGAGTGGATATCTTAATGATCTTCGTTCCCCATCATAGCCAGTTATAATTACAGTTCTCAGAATGGTGAAATAGGATTTTAATATTATATATATTATCATCATTACCACATTCAAGTTTTAATAACCGGATGAATAATCACCATACATAGTGCTTGCAGTTGCACAGTACATAAATACTTCGTTCATTCCACCACCTTTTATTATTATTATTATTATTATTATTATTATTATTATTATTATTATTATTATTATTATTATTATTTGTTTTTCGAGTTAGGATTTGTAATGGTTACATATCTTTCGGTGGAACCATAACAAATTAATCGAGATCTTATCAGTATTCATATAAATTAGATGGTAAATAAGTTCAGCCAGCTAAAGTTATTTAAACTTGTATTAGAACAAAGTTAATATTTCCTCAAAAAAGAACAAAGTTAATATTTATAGACGTCGTTTTTTAAAGTCGAGTAATATAATCAAAGATGAAAATTTCAATTACAGAGAGAGAGAGAGAAGAGAGAGAGAGAGAGAGAGAGCAAATCAAATCTACTGCCGAGCGCATGGGCCGATGAAGGCCCAATATATTAACGTCTTAATGGGCTTTTATTTTAATGACTGCATGTACCATTAAATATTACAATTTGCCAACTCAGAAAAAAAAAGAAAAAAAAGGAGTTGCTGATCGTAGATTTTAAATTCGTAATAATTTGTTCATGTTTTTTATTTATACCTTTTTTGTGATTGGTTAGCCATATCTTGGAGTAAAAAATATTAAGAAACTTGGCAATCGAAATTAACGATCATAATCTATATTGTTTCGTTTGTATTGAAATCATTTTCTTCGACAGTTGGTTTAATTTACAAAAATACCCACTTTCAATAACTAACATGTAGAAAATTATGGAAACTAACATCATAATTTTCATGTTATTCAGACATTGTGTTTTTTATCACCTCCTGATTTTCCATCTATTCTTTGTCAATTGCCTCATCGATCTATATCACTCGAACGATTTTCCATTCGCAACAAAACTTCTCTCAAGATACCGTTCATAATGTGGATAATGAGAGTTTTATATTTTCCACATATTTTATTATTGAGTGCAACTAATTTCAAAAAGTAGTCAAACTTGCAAATTTTGTCTTTTGAAATTTATACCAATAATTGAAGGCAACATGTAAGAGGAGTGAGAATAAATGATAAGTAAAAAACCTTCAAAAAATTCTAGTTTTAATATTGGGGGTTTCTCCCTTCAAAAAAGAAAAAAAGATGTTTCAAAAGGTTTAAGTTGTCAAGGGTAAAATAGACAATTCGGTTAGTTCATTTTATTATGAAGATGGTATAAAAGGACCTTAAAATTTAAATGTCCCAGATATATGCGACCGACCCAAACCCTTGATTTGATTAGTGATTTTCGTCGGAATAAATTTCCCAACTCCCAATTTCAAACCCCCAAAAAAAATCGTACCAAATGCAGCAGGCAGCTGCTCCACCGCCAGCTCAGGAGGCGGCGGCGGCGGGGAATGCCCCGCCCAAGCAGGTGGCGCAAGCGTTGGAGCAGCTCGGCCAGGCGGGGCGGCTGATCGCCGATGTGCGGCTCGGCGCGGACCGGTTGCTGGAGGCATTGTTCTTTGTGGCGGAGAAGCCTCATCACCAGTATTCTGCTAAGTCTTTGAACTTAATCCTCAAGGAAGAATCCCTAATGCGCCAGCACCTCGTGAACCTCCGCGCCATTGGTCGGTATACTTACAATCGTTGAATTAATTTCGTACGAGTTCTGTTTAACTGATTGTGTGTAATTGGAATTGAATATCTGTGGCGACTTTGTAGGAAGCTTGAGTTGAGATGTGCTTTTGGGATTTGGTGTGATAGTTGTTGTAATTTCACATTCTGGCATTATGAAAGAGAATGATATTAATGACTAAATGGAGAATTGGTAGTTAGCTTAAATTCTGGTTGAAGTAGGAAAGGTGGATTGTGATGAATGAGTTGAGCATACACAAGGAAATTAGATGAGATGATAGTGGGAATCTTTCGTTTGCGATTTTTTATGATCTTTTACTATCAAAGCTTGAGATATTACACGTTTTGTAATCTAGTGTGCGTTTCTTAGACTCGTAGGTCCGAATTTCATGCTGTGGCTGAATAATTGTGCTGCCATAGGAGCTTGAGGAATCCAAATAGCAGTTGTTGGATATTGGATATATGGAACTCAGCTCTAAAACTTCGGATAAATTCTTTTTAATCACACTCTTCAATTTGTTGAACATCAAACTCCATTTTGAAATGTTTGCTAACCTTCTTCGTCCATGTTAATTGATGATGTCACGGATGAACTTGAAAATTTTATGGGCATCTCCTATGATCGCCTTGGATTATTGGATCTTGTTGTATCTATATAGTGTTTGTTGGTTTCACTCTTCTCTTTAGATTATTGAATAATTGGTGCATTTTAATATGGTCTTCAAAACTCAAATTTGAAATATTTTCGTGAGCCAAATTGTAATCTTTCTCTCTCTTTGTGGGTTTTTACTTATATCTCAATCTGCATGGAAATCAAATTCTGTACTGTTTGTGGTCATAAAAAGTGATTTTACAAGAGGGATATAGGGTCATCATCTTAATATGCTTTTGTGTTTGTTAGGAAGACAGCTGGAGGAATCTGGTGTTTTAAATGATTCTCTCCGTTCACGTAGTAATTCTTGGGGTCTCCACATGCCTCTGGTCTGTCCAGATGGTGCTGTTGTTGCCTATGCATGGAAGCGCCAACTTGCTGGCCAGGCTGGTGCATCTGCTGTTGACAGAACCAGGTATGCATAGAAGCGGGTAGTTTGCTGCTATATTGACAGCTTTATTACAATCTCATCTTCTTTTAGAAAGAATTAACTGATAGGACAAGGTGTCCCTGAGGTCTTCATAAGGAAATAGTTCAGTGAGTTTCCCTTGGAAACAGCTCATGGAGTTTCATAAAACATGAGAGAAGATCATAGAGACTTGTGACGCATGTTTAGGCAATTGAGAATCTACCAGTTTACAGGCCTTTGGTTTGACACAGGCAAGTGGGCACATTAGACTGTCTCCAGTTCAGGCATTCTAATTTGGCTTGGTCTTAGAAGCTTGAGACCAGGCTGGCTCTTAAAGTTGTTACTTATGGCTGTCTAGTCCAGTTTAGACCTCCATTTTCCTCCTTTTATTCTCGATCCTAGCAAAACAACAAATTTACATGCCCTATATGATGGTCAGAATCAACCAACTGGTATAAGACATGATAAGAGCATCTTTTAGAGACTGTAATAAGAGATAATTAAGGTTGGACTCCATGATGAAAAGAAGGAAAAAAGGGAAACTGATATTTTGGCCTCTTTTATTACCTATTGGCATATTGGATCTGTCAGGCAATCAAATTGAAATTTCGCTGCCGCTGCTTCTGATCATTTTGCATTGGACCACCAGAGCCCTGCACAACAATTTGCTTGATACTGTTGCCCTTCAGCTTCTGCTTTCACAATCTGCTTATTGCGAGGAAGTAAACTGAAATAAGGAAACAAGAAAGCAGAGTGGTGGGACATGAATAAAGGAATGAAGAAAGAATGACAAAAATGAGGATGAACTTTGCAGATTCATACTGTGTATCCCTTAGGTGGGTGGAGTAGAGAATTTGGGAGTTGAAAAGGAAATAAGTTGTCCCAACCTAGGCTAGCTTTTAGATATCCTGGCCCTTTTCGCTATCTCACCCTGCATATTACAGTATTTTGTTGTGCTGTTATCCATGGATCTTCCCTCTGACTAGGAGTAGAGAGCATGTAACAACTGTGATGCTGCAGTTGTCCTAGTGTGGCATTTTGAATATGTTATTGGGAAGCTGGCGAAACTCATCTTTCATTTACATGTTTCTGATTTTATAACAGATTGGCGTTCACTCATTGATATTATTATCCTTGTAGCCACAATTACCTGGTAAATTCTTTCAGACAATGCTATAAACTATATCCTTATATTAGACATTTTATGTGGTGTGTTTTTTTTTTTTGTTATATCGTGCTGGTTAAATGGATCATTTTTAGTTTTATTTTTATCTGGGTTTAGATGGTTTTCAATCAACTGAAAATCAAAGATTCGTGCTTGTAAGTAAAGGCATGTCTCTTTAACAAATTTCAGTAGACTTGGGCATAATTAACTGTTTATTTGTGGTTTTGCATGTTGCAGGTTGGCACTTAAGGCGTTCACAGATCAAAAGCGGCAATTTTTCCCGCACCTTGCTGATGATTCTATTGTAGAATCAGCAGCGAAGAAGCATTGCAGTCCCATGCAAATATTTTACGAAGAGATTGGTGATCTGAAAACAGTGGGTGATATTCTGTTGCATCTGGAGAAAGAAGTTCCAAATCTGCAAGCATTTACTTACAAGCGAATGGATTGGTTAAAGCGGGCATCATTATTGCCCTCTGCTGCAAATGAAAGCCCCACTGAGTCAACAAAAGATCTTAGCTTCCCAAGCACAAGCAAATGGAGACAACGTTCAGAAATGCATGCTGCAGATGAAGCTGCTGTGATTGAGTTACTTCTCCCCTCAGTTTTTAGAGCAGTAGTATCACTACACACAGCAGGATCCGTGGACCCTGATGCAGTAGCTTTCTTTTCTCCAGATGAGGTGATTTAGTAAGTTGTACTTCGACGTGCTTTATTTTGTTGTTCTTCCAATCGTTGACTATATCGCTGGAAGCTTTTCCACGCTTCTGGTAAAGGATGTAGTGAACTGCCTTTGCAGTTACGTTTTTTGTGCATTAGGAGGTTCCTTATCTTGAGATCAAGGTTTGGTTGTGATATGATATTATAGTTCAATAGTTTAGTGATGTGACTGTGGGAGAAAACCCAGCTTTTGCTAGAAATATTTCTGGCACAATGACTACCTATTGCTAGAATGTTTTTATAAGTGTTGCCTGTTTCCCTGGTAATCAATATGCTTATTTCCTGAGTATTTTGACCCCATTTTCTGTGCTTGTCGTGTATTCAATTTAAAAGTTACTTTTTGGATCCATTTTCACATTTCAACCTGGATCTAACGTATCACTGTTAAATTTCTTATGAAGGGTGGCAGCCATTTGCATGCACGCGGTTTTTCATCTCATCATGTATATAGGCATGTTTCGGTAAGAGTTCTCACTGCCCTTACTCGACTTTCGCACTCCCCCCCCCCCCCTGTCCGAACTGATGCCCGCCCATTCCCAGTACATTTGGACACTGAGTTATCTCTTTCATGAATTGATCCTGCAGGAACATGCTTCTATGGCTTTGCAGTTCTTTATATCTGCCCATCCAGAAATGGCCTTGCATTTGTTGCTGGTATCCTCAGAATACTCATGATCTGTGATTAGATATATGAAGGTATGGGTTTTAACTATATTTTTTTCGTTTTGTTGCAGCACTGGATTTGCAGTTATCAAACACTGTTCTTGAAAGTGTGCGGGTAAATTCCTACATTCTTTCTTTCTTCCTCGTTGAGATCCCTTGATCGGTGTTTCCCCTACTATTCTGCCCAAACTGAGTTTTTGGTGATTGTGTGTGTGCAGCAAGTGTGGGAAGCTACTATCAATGGACAAACAATCTGGGTTGGTATTACCTCCAGTAAAGCGCCCTTACCGCTTCACTGCTGGTAGAAGTACGTCGAAGAATTCATCTACTGATAAATGCAACCTCGATCTTATTCAGGCTTTTCACATAGGCTGCTATTCAGAGGATGCGTAGTTGCCATGTTTTCTTGTGTTAAATTTGGCCAAAGTATCCACTTTAGTACTTAAGCACTAGTTTACTCCCTCCCTCTCCCTCTCCCTCTCCCTCTCTCTCTCATGTTGTAGATTATAGAATCAGTATTCTAGGGTGACCGTTCCTTTGATGTGGAACTATTAATATGTTAGATGCTTGACAATACTATTTCGATAGCTATCAAATGGAAAGGATAGACTTTAGTTGTTTTGTATTAAATTACCAGGACAATTCGGTCACGCAATCTTTACATTGTATATGAACATAATTGTTTGTTTTTGTTTGTCCAGATTTAGTTTGAAGTTTTGTTTTTTTTTTGGTTTTTACCAGAAAGAAAGTTGTAGGGTCGTTTATCGTTTTTGGGATTTAAATAAATATTTTTATGAGATATTGTAGGATTATAGCACTTTTAGGGAGAAAAAAAACACTAATAATAGCACCAATTTTTAAAAAATATAAATAATAGTACTTCTGTATATTTTTATCCTTTCATGACCAAAAATATTTTTTCACATGATTCAATTTGTGCCTAATTTTCTAATTTTGAAGAATTAAAACTCTAACTTATTTCTTAGTCTCAAAGTGACGACGACGCACCTCCCTCTTTATTTCCGGCGGCAATTTTCTGGTGATGTCTCCCGTCCGGCAACCTCATTTCTGATGCGTGCAATCACATATTAAAATTCGTGAATTCACATAGTATAATTTATGAATTCACAAATTAAAACTTGTGAATTCACAAATTAGAATTTGTGAATTCACAAATTAATATTTTAAATTAGAAGAAGATGTATTTGATCTGATTAGTGAAATCACAAATTTAAATTTGTGAATTTACAAATTAAAATTTGTTAATTCTCAAATAGAAAAAGGAAGGAGGGGTAAATATGTCCAAAAGTGCTATTATTTGTATTATTTAAAAATTGGTGCTATTATTAGTACTTTTAATTTTAAAAGTGCTATTATCCAATTTTTCCTTATTTTTATCCTGTAAAACTGAGATACTGAACTGTTTCTATCTATACCTATTATAAAAGAGCGAATTCTTACAAAATTGGGTTTGCCTAATATGTCCCTATTATTATGTTTATTTTAAGGGCAATAGTGTAAATTTATATTAAATTTATTATAAACTTAAAAAATTAATAATATTCATACTCCTACTACAACTCAACTTAATGAATTAATTAATAATATAATCTTACTCGTACTATAACTCAAAAGTGAAAAAAAAGACAAACATAAATTTTGAGAATTATGTTAAGATTTATTAGGATATTAATATAGTTGTATATTAATTTTGGTAAAAGTTTATACTTTTATTAAGTTAGCAATTTAATAATTATTTTTTCTAATAATTAACATGTCGTCTTTGTTAAATTTCATCTTTATATTTCAATCTTTTCTCTTTATCACTAAAATATCTCTTCACAAAATTTTATTTTATATTTTATTTAATTTATTTATGTAATTTATTATACTGTTCTTATTTGTTGATAATTTTTAATCGAGTCAAATTAAGTCGAGTACCATCAAGCTCAAGCATAATTCATTTATTAAAGAATTTATTCAAGTTTAATTGTATATACGTTTCTAAGAAAAAATAATTAAAAAATATGAGGGTGAGGGAGAGGGAGGAGGGGGTGGGCTTGGTAGCCGCGACTGGTTATAGTGGTGGGTGGTGGTGGTGGTTTTGAGAGGAGGAAGGAGGAGGGGACGTTGGGTGGTTGTTCCAATTTCAAAAGTCATGTAGAATACAGATAAATGTCACGTATTTTTCGATAATTAACCCTATATTAAATATATAATTATGCATAATAGAAAAATTTTAGGCTTTTAATGCTATATATTAACTATTACTATATAGTACGTAGCAACCAATGCATGCTAATATATTAATTAATATATTACATTTATGAATATTAATTTAATTTTGAATATAGGTTAGGAATGGCAATGGGTCGGGTACCCAACCATTAAGCATATTCCAAACCCAAACCCATGAAAATTTCCTTAACCCATACCCGTCCCAAACCCGATTAAAAAATAATTTCAAAACCCGTACCCGACCCAAACACGTTGGGTAATACCCACTAAAAATCCGCTAAAAACCCATATGTACTAGATCGTAAACATCAATATTAAATTTAGCAAAAAAAAATATTATAAACATAATTTTAACATAAGTATAAATAGAAAATTTCATTAAATTAAAATATATGTGGGTTAAAAGAATAATATAAAATCATAAAATTATTAATATATATACTAATATAAATTATATATAAAATAAATATTTAATTACTAAAATTATTAATTCTTTGTATGCAGTTTAAAAAGAATAATATAAAATCCTAAAATTAATAATATTTACACTAATATCTATGATTATATTATAAATTATATATATAATATTTTGTATATATATATATATAAATGGGTTTGGGTAGCGGGTACCCGTAGGTAATTTCCCAAACCCGACCCAAACCCGTCACGGGTTTGAATGATTCTACCCAAACCCGTCCCAAAACCATTTAATGATTCCCAAACCCGTCCCATTAGGGTTTGGGAGAGCCGGGTACCCGTAAAACCCGACCCATTGCCATCCCTAATATAGGTATATGTAATTCGTATTATTTAAAATTAATATATAATTAGATCATTCAAAATATAAATGTATTCCCTTTAATTTTTTTATTGGTTTTTGCTACAATACTGAATTTGTCATGTCTTAACTTAAGAAGAGACCTGAATGTCTTCACTTAACCCGAGACAGTGTACATATAAGACAAGATTTTCGTATGAAAGAGAAAGGTATATAATAGCTTACAATAATAATATCAAAGGTTGTTTCACAATATATCAAGAGAACATTTTTAAAGACCTAAAAACAACCTTAATATATGATTTTACCCATAAATGTTAGGTTTGACTCTGAAGTATAAGTATGTTATACCCAGAGTTTTGGTTCTGGAACACTCCATTTTTTTTATGTATACGACTTTTCATTCATAATTAGAATAAATATATTATAATAGACGATTATTATCAGTACCATACAATTTTGATAATTGTACATAAGATATGATATAAGAAATTTGATTTTTTTTACTCTTTACATATACTTGCTAATATTTTGTTGAAGTTAATAATCAATAATTAATAATATTATAACTTAAAAAAAATATCAACAAATATATTTTATTATATAATAAATTAATTATTTTAAATTAGACGTTATACGTGCAACGCACGTAATGTCCTGCTAGTTCTACTAAACAAGTTAATATTTTGAATTCAATGAATGAGATGATTCATAGTTATTATTATTGGTTTGTGTACTTGAGAAGTTGGGATACACTGATTAGATAATAGAGAAACCATTTTCCTATTTAATGGTTTAAGCTGCCGTTAATGGATAAGAAATTTGTTTGTAGATAGTTACCTTGTTTGTTTGCCGATTAAAGTTCGAATTCAACAACATCCCTTGGCTAGGTGGGTATGCATTAGGGCATTCCCAGCAGAATTCTTAAAAATTTGCTTCCAAATTTGCTTTTAAAGTTTCTTTTGTACTATTTCTAACTCTTATTTTATAAATGCATACACCAGTTCTCCTATTTTCTATTAATTATTTTGAAAAAATTGCGGGTCTAACTCAATTTGTGAGATAAGAGAAGGATTAAGAGATGTAAATTTGAGGAGAAATATAGAGAGGTGTAAATATTTTTCCGGGACCGTCCAATTTGAGAAATCTATTGAATGACTTTTTTAGCACACCTTTTATTATTTAGCCTAAATTTAGAGTTAAAATTGGTTTTGAGTGAAGTGCTGGAAGTGCTCTTATTCTCGTCATAAAAAGATGACTGGCATATCGACTCCCCCCGACTCGAATTTATTATGAATAATTCTTAGAAAAACTGCTCTAGGTTTCTAGTCGTCGTCCAAAACACACAGAATTAAAAGAATGGGAAATATTAGCACTTATTTCTCACCCTATTTATTATCTCATATATTTGGAAACTAACATGTACTTTAAGAAATCAAACTACTTGATTAGTAAAGACGTGGTTTCGATTCTACCTTTTCTAATTTAATTCAAATTTATCCATTTCCATATCTTATTATAAATTGTTGTTTCACCCTCTTTTCACGTAGCCAATCTTTTGTTGGACAAAGATAATATGCATTCATCGCTCTACACATGTCGTTAGTGCATGAATCATCATTCATCTTTCCACCAAATACACTAACTAAATCCCAATCATCATTCAATCCTCAACTTCCCAACCATATAACTAGCTAGAGTTGTCAAACAGTCAAAGTCATTGGGTCAATTGAAAATTTCGAACCGGCCCAAAATCGGTTTGTTTGATTATTCATAGCTCGGTCAAGTCCGAAAATCAAATTATAGTATATATCAATTTATCACGTTAGGCCGAGTCTGATTTGATAGCTCTATATCTTACACAACGAGATTATATACTGAGAGAATCAACATCGTTAGCTTTCGAACGGAGCAATATGTTATTCTTGCTTACCTATACTTGTCTTCATTTTCTTGTCATCAAATCCTAAATCTATTGCGAATTGACTACCAATGGAATGAGATATACATGGAATGTTCGGTCCAATTTAAAATATGGGAAAAAACGTACAAAATGTTATCACAAATTCACAACCATACTCAAGTTTATACACGCGCCATGCATTAACGTGCAAATTCGATAGATCAAATTATGTAACAAATACCTTATGTACTTGTTATGCATGCACAAGTTTTCTTTATTACGTCACATGAAATTTTCAACTGTTGAGAGAGAGAGAGAGAGATACATTTTTGTGGGATTACAAAAAAATTGACAGATGAAAGCAGAAAAACAGGCTTTCATTCATCTCCTAGTAATCTTAAATCACTTTTTCATATATATCCCTTGCTAAAGTATAAAGTCTTCTCTCTGAGAAAAATATGCCAAACCATCAACACAAGCAACTTGTCAAAAGTTGATTCATTTCTGCTAATCAAGGAATTCTATTCACTCCCTATAAATACATAACATTTAGGCTCGAAGAAATTGTGTACAATAAACAAGCTAGAAATTCTACACAAATCACACACCAGTCTTTGAGATATATATATTGATCATCAAATTTTTGATAGTTTTTTGATTAAAAAATGGATGTTGATCATCATCATCATCACAGGGGAATGCATCACAGATCAGCCTCTGGTGTTACCATGGTGGCTCACTTCTTTGGCATAATCTCTACCATTCTTATGGTGGTGTGGCTGCTGCATTATCGTGAGGGCCTCGATCTTGATTCAGACGACGCGCGTCGCGTCTTCAACGTACTCTCTCCTTCTTCATTCTTCCATTTTTCCCTAGTTACATAGCATAGCTATTTATTATTTGATTGATTGTTTGTGCAGGTTCACCCCTTCCTCATGTTCTTTGGATTCATTTTAATGTCGGGTGAAGGTATGAATAGAACAAAATATATATGAAAATCCACAAATGAATTAGTTGTTGATACTGATACATATATTTGCAGCTATGATGGCTTACATGACAGTGAAAGCAGAGTGGCAAGTGAGAAAATTTGTTCATCTTTTCTTCCACTTAGTGGCTATGGTTTTAGGGATTGTGGGATTGCATGCTGCCTTCAAATATCATCATCAAGTTGGCCTCACCAACTTGTATAGCTTGCATTCTTGGATCGGAATCGCCACCTTCACTTTGTTCTGCGCTCAGGTATATAAAATATTTTATCAGGACACCCCAGTCCCGACTAATTGTAATTGTAATCTATATATACCTATTATAAAACACACTTGTTTACAAAATTTGATTTGCCTAGTATTTTATTATTAGTATATATTATCATATGATTATTTTATTTGACAAATATATATTATTAAAATATATCAATATTACGTGCATAGCACGTACCACTCTACTAGTATATAAAAAAAAAGTGTAAATAACTTCATAAGTTGATTAGAATTTTGATAAATTTGTTAGACCATCCCCTACCATAAACTCTATACTCTATTTTAAAAATCTTCTCCGACTACATACTCTATAAATCTACTCTATTTGTATATTTTTATTCATTTTCATTAATTAACATATACTAACATATCACATACACTAAATAATTAGTAAAAAAGTAATTTAAACAATTAGATAATTATATAGACAATTTTTATACTAATATTATTAATATTTTGTTGACAAAAATTAAATTCATAGAATAAAATTAAAAAAATAATAAAAGAATTATAATCATACTACCGATTTGTAATTTTATATTTGCTCACAGTGAGAATAAAGTATAAATTAGTCTAATTGCAAAATAGGGTCCAAAATAGAGTAGAGTTGCGAATGGTCTTATATGTTAATACGAGAAATACTTCTAGTATCTAACCAACCATCTGTGGCAGTGGTTGTTTGGGCTTGCTGTGTTTCTGCCCCGGGGCCCTTCGGAGTCGAAGGCGAGGATCGCTCCGTGGCACGTGAATGGCGGCCGTGCTCTCCTCTTCATGGCCATCGCCACTGCCTTGACTGGGTTGATGGAGAAAGCCACCCTCATGAGGCTGCAGCACCAAAACGAGGGCCGTCTTATCAACTTTCTTGCCATCTGCATTCTGCTTTTCGGCATTTCTGTCGATTTTTCTGTCTCTCTTGCACGTCATGCTTGAACATGAACATCTTTTTTTCTAATTTTTTCTGGTTTTGTATGATTTTATTGGTGATCTGGGAGTGTGATTATTTGTTGTAGAAATGCTTGTTCTGCTGTATAGGTATGTGTGTGTGTGTGCAAATAAATGAAATGAATAAAAGTAGGCTTTCTCTCTCTCTCTCTATAACCATAGCTTGATGATCATTACACAATTTGGTGTGAGAAAACATACAAACAATACATATAAGATGAAACAAAGTATTCAAAATCTGGAAAAGTCAGCGTTTTCAAAGTCGAAGATAACATCTAAAGCAAAATCTGAGCTAATAATATTAGACAAAATAACTACACTAACTGTTGCTTTGTTGCTTCCATTCTCTTGAGCAATCCAGAAATCTCCGACTGCATTCTGATCTTCATCTTGTAGTAATCGCAGTGCGAGTTCTCCAGCATCTTGAGCTCGTCGAGTTTCTTCCGTCGCCTGTCCTCCGTCTCCTGCAGACACAATTTCGCTAGTTTCTCGCCGTACTCTTCTTCCAATTTCTCGGTTTGCAGCCTCACCATCCGCCTGAAACTCTCTATCTCAGTGCGCGCCTCGTCAGCTCGGCTCTGGAACATTCTGGCTTCGGCTTCTTTGATTCGTACTAAGCTCTCCAGGCTGTCGAACCCGTCTTTCTTTGTAGGCTTAACCGACCATTCATCCTCCACAATCTTGTCGCTCATGAGAGGGGCTTTTACGTCATTGTGGTAAGGATCAAAGGGCGACGACTCCTGTAGTCCACTTGAGGAGTTCATGTTGTAGAAAGATGGCTTTGGAGTGAGACTGTTGGAGAGTGGGAGAGTGGAAGCAACTTTTGCAAAGCTAGGTTGATCGGAGCTCAAATCTTTTGAAGAAGCAGCCATTTCCAAGAAAGCATCTGCAGCTGCTACCAATCAAATAGACAAAAGAACGTAAAAATTGGAATCGTGATTCTAAGGCCAATGCCTAGCTAGGTACATAAGCAATCCATCAAAAGTTCATTATGTTGATGGTGTTTAGATAGGTTAAGACGAGGAGCGCGCGAAGAAATTGATGAAAGCCATTCGAGTTTCAAATCTTCCAATTCGATTATGTGCTTGATGAATAGAGGCAGGAAACTTGATGCAAGAAATAAGCATAATTTAGATACAACCACTGTAAAATTTATCCATGAATGTGGATCCGGATCAAAACCGGAAAACTTTGGAAGAGATTGATTCTCATATGAAACTTAGGCCCTAGAAGATAACTGTGGATCAAATGCAATTCTAATAAAATAAAGCAGTCCTAATCCGGATTCTTCATATTATCTTGTGAACTTCCAAAGAAAACTTGACATATAAAAAGTGTTTGTTGCTATTTTTTCCCCACTGGTCAGTTATTTGGTATTCTACGAACACGTATAGCCATCTGCTACGACTGGAATAACACTACAGCCCCCACGAGCCCATCTTGTAGAACCATCTTCGAATAAATGCTTCTCGAGAACAACCCATTTCAAGGAAGAAAAAATAAATACCATACATTTGAATAATGAACTTCAAGAATATGAAAAACCAATTTGTATGAAAGACAATGAATGCAAACCATGTTCAACATCTCAAAGTCGTATATCCGATCAAACTAAAGTGATTTCATGACAACAATAGAAAACACGAATACTATCACCATTTCACCATAGCATGACAAGCTTTCAGATCCTAAGAATTATTCCACAAATACATTACTTACAAAATCAATTCCACTTACTAAGACATCTATTTGAATCTCTTTTGACACAAAAGAACAGTTATCAACTCAACTCTTAATTGGCTAATCAGTCGGGTAAAATATAATGCAGCTTATCAATTCAGAAGCACGCGAGAAAGATAAATACAGTAAATCATGATCACAACTTTTGTAGGCATAAATAATTCAGACAAGCAGAAAGAAGAGGTTTGAGAACTCACAGTTGAAAAATTGAAAGATAAAATTGCAAACTTCTGGAGGAGTAATGATCTTGTTCTGAAGTTTGGCAAGCAATTCATCAGCTTTTAAATGCAATTCCTTTCCTTTGCGATCTTCACTTCCTCCAAAGACTTTCCTGACACAGTCGAGCTCTTTGATCAGGGTTTCTAGACCCCAATCCTTGGCACAAGACATGAAGACATCCTTAACGAAACCAAACATCTCGGAAGCATGATTGCAACCAAGACAGTGAAATTGCATCTCGGTTGCCCCCGAAGACCCTTTCAAGCAGGGACCGGGCTTTATGAGATTCCTTTGAAGGCCACAGGCAGCATGACACCAGTGCGAACAAGCATCACAGCCAACCCAACTGCAAGTGTTGTTGGCACAATCAAAATTCAGACATACAGGACACATGCATTCACTGCAAAATCCTTTTTTTGTCGAGCAAATCTTGCAGTCACAATCATCAACTGGTAACAACC
Source organism: Agastache rugosa (assembly GCA_031470985.1). NCBI lineage: Eukaryota > Viridiplantae > Streptophyta > Magnoliopsida > Lamiales > Lamiaceae > Agastache > Agastache rugosa. Next base: position 16,937,450 of record CM062602.1, on the reverse strand, counting down.
TCCTGCAGTTTATGTTCCGGCACCTCTCAAGTAAGAAAATATCAACTAATTCAGCAACTGGGAGCCGGTTCTTGCTATGCAAGAAGCTTCCTAGCCCCATTTTAATTGCGACTAGAACTTCAAGTTGGCTCTTTTGGCATTTTGAGAGAGCCTCATTGCTAAGGTCAGATCTTCTCTCGAGCCTCTTCTGGAGACCCACCAATTCTTCTTTCCTTTCAGGGCTGTCGATGACATTCTTCAAGTAATCTTTAACAGATTCAACTGTTTCGTCAGTGAGCTCCTGAACCACCTGAGCCATGACAGGAACAGACTCCGAGAGAATCTCTCTAAGTATTCTCTCAGGTCGTGAAAGCTTGCGCACTTTCATCACGTCCATATCTTCTGATTCTCTCAAGTTCTCCAAATTCCTCCTAGAATCACCCGACTGACCATCTGCTCGTGGTCTTGCAGGCAGCTCAGACGGGAAAAATGAAACATTGTCAGAGCTCGCAGTCCTATAAAGACTATTGTTACAAGAATCCTTATTCAACCCGTTGCGATTAACCATCCCAAAACCTCCTCCACCACCCCCATGATTGGACAATGCAACAGTACCATCTCCAATTGGCCTAAAACGGCTGTGGACAGAACCATTAGTTCCCTCCCCACAATTCCAGATCTGATCACAATCCCTTCTATGACTTCCACCCGAATATTCATAATTCTCAGTCGAGTTCCTAGTAAGCGAGCAGCTAGGATTATGAGAGGCGGGATGGGAATACGAATAGGAAAGCGAGGCTGCTGAGAAATCATTCGAGTAAGTTGTCTGCGTATTATTGTTATAAGATGGCCCCAGTGACTGAAAACTCCTGCTAGGCCTCAATCTAGAGGGGAGATCCCCATTCTGAACACGGTTCGACCCGGCCAAGGACAAAGAAACATCAGGAAGAGCCAAAGAAAGGTTCAAAGACTCAACCTTTGGCTTCTTTTCCCTATTCCCTGCATCATTTTCACCATTCTCAGCCTCCCTTTTAGATGAATTCCCTCTGCTCTCGTTCAACTTAAGAAAATCTCTCTCCACCCACACATTATTTTCCTCTTCATTTTGATCCTCAGACACCACAATTTCTTTCCCCTTATACCTACCGCTCAATTTATCAAAAGAATTCAGCAACGAAACATCCTTTTCAAAGCACAGTTTATTCGAATTGTCACAAAGATAGCTAAGAGTAAGCTCCTCAGACCCCAAATTCCCGGCCCGTTTAGGGTGTAAAGCAGCGTTTTCATCAAAACCACCGATCAATCTAATTTTATCTTGCGAATTTTCTCCGAGAAAATCGATACCCTTTCCTTGAAACTCAGTTTTTTCATCCCTATTTTTCTCCCCTGATAACTCATCCGAATTATCTCGCTCTCTCTCCATCCTCAACCTCAAAACCAGAAACAAGGAAGCAAAATAATTAGCAGGGAGAACGACAGAGAGCTGAGAACTTACCGAGACAGAGCTTACAAATTCCGTAAAATTCAAGAGAATCTTAGGGCGTGGTTGAAATTTTCAAGCATTGACTCCACTGCTTTGCACCTCTCCCTCTCTCTCTCTCTCTCTCTCTTCCCCGCTGTATGTATATTTGGCAAGTTGCAACGGCTGAATTCTTTTTTCACACTTTCAAGTCTTCTACGCGGATTCTTGCTTAGCTGGAGGACTGAAATCCCTAAAACACCCCTTGAGTAAGTCAAAATTAACGCTTCCGGTGGTCCAAAAGTCTGATTCTCCGGATGACTTTTACGACCTTTTGGTTGAGTGAGTGTTTAGACCGGGAAATAATTATATTTTCAATTTACTAATTCTAATTTAAGGTTTTAATCTGTTTTTCTTAATGAACAACACTAGACGGACCGCGTTATACGGTTGGTACGGTACATATAATTTTATATTTATTTAACAAAATTTAATTTATATTAATAAATTATAATTAATTATTTATCTCTCAACTAACGATCGTACTCAAGTTTTTATCTTCCTAGATTATATTAAAAAATATTATCCGAAAACCCCCTAATGCTCGGTCCCCCGAGATTTCTCTTTTTCCTTTATTTGAGAATGTCTCACACGACTTTTTGTATTCTTCATTAAATGAATTTATTCTCTTTCTAAAATGTAGTGATATAGTATATTTTTTTATTCATTTATTCCAAGTTATAATAGATTTTTTTAGAGGAAAAAGCTGTAATAGATTTTAATAATAGGGCTGTGAAAGAATAAAATTAGTTACTGAAAAATTATAAAAAAAAAATTGATTATATTTTGTTGATTCTCTTTTTATTAGTATTATTATTATTATTATTACCGCTTTTAATGATTCATTTCAGTAGCCAATCTTTTGATCGGTTGTAATTGAAATCATCCCTAGAATTTCTGGCCACCGAAAAATCCTAAGTGAATTATTTTTTTATTATTTGAACTGACATCTTGAACAAAAAAATCCAACAATCCAAAAAAAAATATGACTTGTACTATTATTTATAATTTTATATCTTAAATGTTTTATTTTATATTTAAATTTTTTATTGAAACTCATTGACGGAACTTTTAAAAATCGTTGACATGGCATCACTTCGGCCGACGCGGCAACAATACTATTATAAAGATTAATATAAAGTTATTTTATGTCCATCTAAATGTGCTTAAATGCGCTTCATCCTAGAGCTTGAGTGATAATTTTTCTAGGGGTTGTTCACTTTAAGAATACTTTTTTTTAGGTGTAGGAAGAAATTTATTTATTACGTAGAATCGTTATAAACAATACTCGACAGTCAAGACGGTCAATTATCATACCATACAATGGTGGTATCTAAACTTCTAGCGAATCGAGCTAACTCATGAGCCGTTCTATTTGCTTCCCTGCGAACATAACTCACTGAAATAACAATAAGCTCTTTTACCATTGCAAAGAAGTCAAACATATCTTCTTAAAGCACGCTTGCTTCCTCCTTCTCCTCCGCAATAGCCATCACCGCCATTAGAGAATCAGAAAAAAAAATTCTATCGGCGAGATTTCCTCTTCAATGCACTGACAAATTCCAAAAATTAAAGCTTTCAGCTCACGTGAAGAGTTGTTAATGATTGATATAGGTTTAGCCATAGCAAAAACAACAACTCCTCTATCTTTGTTCACTTTAAGAATACTAATTAATAAAAAATTAAAAAAAAAATTGATTATTAAGAAATGGAAATAACAAAGATAATTCAATGTAAAAAATGTCAATGAGTTGACAGTATTATCAATTTTGTAATAATTGACTAAGAGCATCTCCAAAAGAGCTCTATAATAGCTCTCATCTTTATTTTAGAGGCATTTTTCTCTCCAACAATACTCTATTCCTTTATTCTATGATCGAGAAATGAATAGTATCTCTCTACTAGTAGAGGAACACTATTCATTTCTCTATAATTTTCTTTTTATTTTTCCTTTTCTTTTATTACATTTAGTTATAGTAGTACTTCATTAAACATATATATGACATTTAATTATATTTTAGATATTAAATTAAAAATATTTGGCATATAAAATTACTAGATTCCAACAACATAAATAACTAAAAATATTATTTTAATTTTATGTGATTTTGTGCATTTAGTTTTTTATTAATTTATACCTTATCATTAATATAAGATTAATATAGTGTGTAAAATTAAAGAAACAATATGATTTTTTTGAAATAGAGTAATTGTTGGAGATGGTGTGTGTTCTTTAATCTATAATAGAGAAAAAATTTCTCTATTATAGAGAAACTCTTGGAGATGCTCTAAGATATTTGTAAATCGATAGCTGGTGTTATAAGAATTAATCCTAGGATATTCGTCATAGTTAGTTGGGACTGAGTTATAAAGAATTTAGTAGATAAATTAGGCTTGAAATATAGGCCCTAACCTGCAGATACACCCTAGAAATGAAGTAATCTCTCAACTTTGTTCATCGTTCAATTCGCTCTGTATTATCTAATGCCTTCGATTTCCGTAAGATATGTCAATCAAGTCTTTGCACTCTGTTTCGAACTTGGGCCCTATTCTTCAGTTTTCAGACTATCTTGCTGAAAATTTTTCGGATAGACATTTCCGGCATCGAAAACTATAAATAATAGTAGCCTCCTAACCACTCAATCATCCAACATCTCTAATATTTAATTAATTTTTCTCTCCTCCACGTGTACAATATTCCTCCCGACCCAACCACGTCTTTTTAATAGATTTATCCGTGACAATTCCTACCGCTCAACCACAACATTATATTTAATTATTTGTGATAAAAAAACTTAAAAATTACAATAAATTTTAAATACACCAAAAAATTATAAATCGATAAAAGATAAATTATGCTAAAATAAAAAATTCACAAACTAAGAACATAAATTACAACAATCATTATATGAAATTAAGAACAAACCACTGGTGCTTCAAACAGATGACAAAAATTTCACATGCAGTTACAATTGTCAAACTTTTGTCATATGTGCTCGATCAAGTCGTTTTTAAGATTGATCTTAATATCTAATATAAAATTTTCTCAATCAATCATCAATTGACAAGTGGCATGATAAAAAAAATGAGACTACACAAGATTGAATTGGAAACCGTGGGCGGTCTCATTCAAATGATTAAGTTTTAAATTTTATTTTAAATAAATGTGATGTGGCGGTCGACCACAAGGAGATATGATCGCCATTAAAAATAGTCTAACCCTCATTGTTTCGATTAATATGTTGATTTCAGACTAGATTGACATCACTAAACTCTATTCATAAGTTCATAACCCACCAATAATTATTGCCCTTCATCCTTGTTCTTTATTATTTTCATCCCTCGATTATTTTATTACTCCTCCAATTTCTATAACTCAACTCATAACAAACCTGAATATTTCCCCAAATAATCTTTTGATCAAATATTTAATATTTTTCAATTTATAAACTAAAATTATTTTTATGTAACTTTTTCAAAAAAAAAATCAAGTTACTATTATTTTGCTAATTAAAGAAAAAGAATAAGAAATGGCTAAACCCATTTTCCCATGACGATCATGCTCTCCGACTCAAGAATTTTCGATCTCCATACCAAAATTGAAGAGAGAAAATATTACAAAATTATGCAATAGAAGATTCGACTTGTCAAACATGGTGCAGCTGGAATGAAGAACTAGAGATAGTAAATAAAATGAGGAATAATCATTTGCTTCCTTTTCTGTATTCCATTATAAATCTTCAGCAGTCTAAGTTTAAAATACACGTAATAAAAATATCTAAAGACGCATGCAAGCGATATATATAGTCTAGTCCACATATATAAAAAGGGCAAAAAAAAAAATAAAAAAATTATCCCAAAGTAGCAAAATATAATCCCTGCATGCAGCTTCATCTCCACATTCATCTTCTACCAATAATAGAAATATGTTTGAAGCAACTCATCATTCAAATCTCTGTACAATATGCATCACAAATAAAATTCTAGAGTTTGAAGAAAATGGTAGGACCAAAAAATTGTCACAGTTTCAGGTTTAGGTCAGGAAGGGATGAATGATCTGTCCTCGGAGGTGGTGCGGCCGCAGCCGCAGCCGAAATGAAGTTCATCTCGGAGCATTGGCCGGAGTCGAGTGCTGGATTTCTCCGGAGGCCGTCCATTTGTCGAAAGCTCCCCGGCCACGATAGTTCGCCTTCATCGGACTCCATATATAGTGGCAATTCAAAATAGCCCTGATTCACAAACCTAGCTCCACCACCTCTCATCCCATGCAAAGGCCTCTCTTGATTTTGAACAATCTGTTGATGCATTGAGGCGTGAGCTTCGATTCCCAGAGAGCGAAAGGCCGATCCGTGTAACGGGAGCGAAGCTAGACTCGCGTATCTGTCGGAGAACATCTCCATCCGCATGGCCCTCTTCGCTAGCGTCCTCTCTCGTTTGTGCGCGTTCTGGTGTCCTCCCAATGCTTGTGAGCTGTAGAACTTCCGGCGGCAGTAGTTGCACGAGAAGACTCGTGTAGTCGCTGGCGGAGCATGGTTCGTCGTCACCGTGCTGTTGTTAGCCTCGCTCGGGACTTTCACCTGATCAGCTTCACAGCCGTTGATGCCGAGCATAAGGTCGAGCGTGACGGGGACCACGTCGTCCTCGAGGCAGGACGAGGTGTTTCTGCTTTCTTCCTTGGAATAGACAGGGGAAATTTCTTGGATTGATGCATTGGAGGCCACTTGGCTGCTCACTTCCGATTCGTCCTCGGATTCGATGTTGAAATTTGGGGGCATCATATTGGATATAAGAGTGAAAATGCTCTAGAGAACTACTCTGATACAGGCCTTGTCTCCTGAAACCATCAAAGGAGAAGCTAGTCAGTTGAAGCCAGAGAGAGACAGAGAGAGAGAGGTAAAAGTCCTCTAGTATTAGGACAATCTGTAAGAACATACACTACATAACCAATTCCTTATAAACAAGGTTCGTTTTATTCCACTACATAAGGCATAAAGAGATTAGACATTCATTCGTAATCTGCTGTCAACACGGCCTCCATATCCGATCAATTGTTCAAAACAAACGCTTATTTGGGCTGACCTGCCATCGAGCAGAACCTCTCGAGGATATGAATAAAAGAAAACTCAAAAGGCTCAAGACATCAAATTAAATCGAGAAAATTGATCCGAGATGAATATTTTGCATCACAAATATATAAAAACTCAGTGACACGAAGCGCCTAATAGAAACTCGTGTTGTAATGTTTCAGACAGGAGCACAATGACAATTAGGAGTAGTGAATACCAAGTTCTTACACAAAGAAAAAAAAACTATAAAAGCAAAAGAGAAAGAACGATACTAATCTAGCATTAAAATGAGAAAAGATGTGTAATTACATAATTAAACAGCCCAAGGAAGAGAAATTTCAGAAAAGTGAGAAAGCAAATATCATTAACAAGAAGATTGTGGGAGACATGAATTATGCATTTTAAAGACTATTCAAGAAAGTGGTATGATGGAAATAAAACACTTGAGACAATCTAAAATTGATATAATTAATCACAAAAAATATTTGTAACTTAACTGACAGACCAATGCTGTGGTATACAATACATAGTTTGATTACAAGAACAACATTCCTAAATCATACTTATTATTAGTTTGATTACAAGAACAGCATTCCTAAATCATACTTATGATTTTTTTTTTCTTTTTTTTTTAACTTGGGAAAAGGGGAGGGGTTGAGATCGAAACGGAGACCTACAAGATCTGTTACCGTTTGGATGTTCCGATAAACCAACATTCCAAAATCAACAGAAACTCGAGCATATATATGTTCAATTACACCCGATTCCCTTACTCGAACACCGTTCATTTAGTTAATTGGCTCTAAATTAGGCTGAATATACACATAGACCTCCTCATGAAATGTTGTGTACGGCCACCATGAAATTCAATTAATTTTATAGTACTGAATACAGGCTAAAATATACATACAAAATCAGATGGGGCAATAAAATGTTGAATAAGGAAAACTAAATTCATCAATAAAGGAATTAATTAATACAAGCAAAAGTAGATGATAAACTTATTACTACATGTTTGGCAAATTCAGAATTTCCCCCGAGCAAAGCAATGACCTTAGAGAGAGACTAGAGAGAGAAATGAAGTTATGAATTTCCAGATCATGAGTTTTATCACAGCATCAGAATTCCAGAATTCCGTTATAGAAACGAAAGCAAAACGCATCCCTAACTAAAGCCAAATCAGATTTATGAAGAAGAAGAAGAAGAAGAAGAAGAATTATTTCAGAAAACATAAACACACACACGCGCACACACACAATAGTGAAACAGAGAATTAATTCAATCATAAGCAGAGGAAAAAGCAAAGAACAAACGCAGTAAAAAAGGTATGGAAAAGAAGAAGGCTGCAGCAAAACAAAGGCTAGGTAGAAAGAAAGTAGAGAGAAAAGGCCTTTAATTAACACAAGGAGGTAGTACCTTGAAGCAGAAGCATAAGGGGCTCAGCTTCAGAAGTGAAAAGACAGAATTTGCAGGATTCTAGTTTTTACCAAAAATGGTTGAGGAGAAGGCAGGAGAGAGGTACACGAGAATTGGATGGATGGAGAGATAAGATCATTGGAGAGAGAGAGAGGAGAGAGGAGAGAGAAGAGAGAGAGAGAAGGTGGTGGGACGTCAGATAGTCAGAGAAAAGCAGATTAAACACAGACAGGGGGGGACTGTTTTTTTGTTGGGCACCCTTTTCTTAACTACTATCGAATGAAACCAAATATATACTCCATCCGTATATCAAAATAGCCTTGAACTGTTAAAATGAGTATATTAAGTGAATAAAATAATTTTCTATATTCTTAAAATTGCATAAAAAATTTAAAATATAATCATTTTATCTTAAGTTGAAGAATAAATATGAAAATTTGATATAACTTTTACATCAAAATCTACTATACAATAATTTGGAATTATTTTGGGACGGAGGGGTATGTTGTATATATATATAGAGAGAGAGAGAGAGACACTCACTCAGCATAGAAAGTAGAAACTAGCGAGTATACTGTAGTATTCCCTAGTGAGTGAGGATTGAGGACCCTTTGCTTTGCTTTCAATTATTATGAATTTTTTTTTTTTTTTTGAGGAGTTCAATTATTATGAATTATCTCTTACACCGCCCACCAACGAAAAAAGTCGTGCTCGGAATCTGTTTATCACTTCTTTCATATTTATTTTTCATCAATGCATCTGATTTTTGGAGTTACGAAGATAAAATTAATTGAAATAAAATAAAATAAAATAACTGGCTGAATGAATGAATGATTGAATTTGAAGGTTGAGAATAAAAAAATTCCTTTTTCTTTTTCCAAATTTAAAGATGGGCCAAAGTCTAAAATATACAGCTAAAGAATTTTACAAATTACCGACTCTAATCATATCGAAATTCCAATCATTGCCTGCAAAAAAGAAAAAGTTAAAGAAATAGTATTGGTTGAATTTTTCTACTCGAAAAAAAGAAGGAAAAAGAAAACTCGTAGGTTGCATGGTTTGCATTGTCCACATCTCGTTATATCGATGTGACCTATAATTTATTTATATTTTTTTATTAATTAAATTTCTTTCTCATACCAATGACTGTCTTTTCTAGGATTATGAATTTGATACTACCTCCGTCCCATTATTCTTATCTCATTTTTTTTTTAGCACGGGTATTAAGGAGAAGGGTGTTTAAAGGATAAAAAGATAGAAAGTGGTGGAGCTCATAACTTTTTGTGAGAGAAGCATATTTCCTTTTATGGAAACAAGACAAGAATAACGGGACAGCCCAAAAAGAAATACAAGACAAGAATAATGGGACGGAGGGAGTATTACATTTTTTACAAATACGTTGATGAATATAAGATCCTCACGCAAAAATAATCAAACAAATTGCAAAAAAAGAAGTGAAGTTTAATGAAAAATGGTCCAGCTTCTGAAAAGAGATGGAGAAATAAACTTCACAACGAATTACTAATTACAACTCTTTATTTTCAATTGTATTTCAACCTCATGCTTTATTGCCATTTAAATTTACTAGTTTAGCTAGTGGTAAGTGCGAGCGTAAAAGACAAATTTAAATAAAGTGTATATATAAGATTTATCATAAAAAGTTTCAAGATTTTTTATATAAAATTATTTTTATCATAGATCAAAAAAAATTTAAACACATATATATGTATATATTAAATTAATAAGGTATTTAAAAAAATAAGAAAGACTATTGTAGGTATATCAAAATTTGTTATAAAAAGTGTTTGATATTTTTTTTATGAACTATTATATTTCTTATAGTTATAATATACCATATTACTCTATTGATTTTAAATTAAATAGATAAATTAAATTTTGTAACATAATAAATGCTTTATAGTAGTATTACTATAGATCATGTATGTAATAGTCCTAGCAAAGTTTATTAAATTTTAGATTAATAACATACTAAGCACGATAAAAAGAGAAAAAAAAAATCAAATTAAGAAGTGGACATTACTTTATAAAGAAAAACTTTTTCGAAAGTTGAAAACAAACACCATTAGAGTTTACCTTTTATTCCCGTTCACACGACTTTCATTACTATAGCAACTTGTCTTTCAAAGGAAAAACAAAATTTATAAAGATAACAACATTGATTGGTGATAGCTTTACTCTGACAATTAGGATGTAGTCAGTGTATATACATGAATTAAACTTGTTCGCTTTTTACGACGATGGTAATCGATAATTAGAGTAATTTATAGTCGTTGTGCACCGAGTAAAACTTTCATTTTTATATAAGCATGCAAGAATTTGCAAACACATAAGAGAGAATATTATGTGTGTCAGATTCACTCTATAAAATATTAATATTATTGAGATTCGAATTTGAGACAATTGGATGCAAGAATTCCATTCCACTAATTAGACTATTTATACGAATTAAATTAAGTTAATTACAATCGCTTAAAAAGAGTTGTACTGTATCATTAATAATTAATAATTTAACTAAAAGATAATTTCAGAACCCATTACGGTGTTCTTTGTCGAATTGATCAAATGATCATATATTTTGGCAACTTATTATACAGATTTCATAATTGCAATAAAGCTTCATACAATGATTTAAACATAAAAAATTGTGGACATTTTTTACCCATTAAAATTGTAATTTATTTTAAATTCCTTAAATCTATGAAGTGGTGGTTGGAACTTAAATGGAGTCAATGAGAGTCAGGTGGCTGCTATGACCAAATGTATTTTAGCATTAAATATCTTACAGTGGTAGTTAATATACATGAATTTTATTTAAAATATTAAAATCATCTTTAATTTATCTCAACTCACCACAGTGAATTAAGAGTAAGATTATTCAATAAATTTCTGGAAAACAACAAATATGAAATCACTGAATCTTTTTATAGATCTCAAATACGATATCGAAATCTTTTTAATGTCATTCTATCTCACACGTTTCGACATTTTTTTATAAGAATTACGACATATTTTCGTGTAATATTTTACTGCAGAGCTCACGCTGTACAATTAAAATTACCACGTATTGATTCATTTGTTAATTAGTAATTTTACGGTTTTACCATCATCTGCAGAAGTCGAAATCATACGTTTCTTTGTCTTATTACTACTTCCTATTTACCTGATATAATTACATAAACATAAATATATTTAAAGATTAAATATTATTGAAATGTCCTTCTACCGCCAATTATAATTTAAATCCCATTTTATCCTAAAGCGCTGATAATTAATAAATTTATATCACTTGGAAATGGAAGAAGAATCCGTCCAAATGAGATTTCCATATTATAGCAAGTGTCATAATAATGAAATTAAAAATAACTATTTCTAATATCAAATAATATACATTTAATTATGTCACATCTATGTAAGTTAGTCAACCTCAAGCACCCTATGAATACTACCTATGGGTTCTAAAATTAAAATTTGATTTTTTTAATTATTTCTAGATTCACATTATGGTTGCTTTATTTTTTTTTTTAATATCATTACAAATATTAATACTCACACACCCCACTTAGGATTTTAAATTTATGGTTGCGTTTTGTCATATACTATTTGTAATGCATTCATTTCTTACATTAATATTTCACCGTTATATAATAGGGTAATTATACTTTACTTTTGGGACGAGTCTAATAAATGATCCTAACTTCTATTCCATCTGTTCTCAAATAAGTGTTTCGAACCGTCAAAATGTATTTATTAATGTAGTGGGTAAATGACTCATTTACTCCTAATTATTGCATAGGAAATCAAAAAAGTAAACCCTTAGCCTTGAGTCAAAAGATAAATATACAATTTAGCATAATTTTTGCATAGAAATGTGTAATAGGACACTTATTTTGGGACAAAAATTTTGACGGCTCGGGACACTTATTTGGGGACGGATGGAGTAAATATTTGCAAAAAAAAATATACTCTCTATGTGCACGTAAATGTAGCACAATTTCTTTTTGCGTTTGTCCACGATAAGTGTGGCACTTTCTATTTGAAGAAATGACCCACCTACTATTTTTATTTTAAATCTCACAGCAATTCATTATGATGGGTTCATTTCTCTGCTCCAAAACCAATTTACCAATCATTAATTAAACTCTGTGTCGAACCCAAAGTGTACACTAAACGGAAGTAATAATAATTAGATGAAATTTCAGATATGACACTGAATATAGTTTTTGAAAATAAATTATGACTCAACTCGACAAAGACAGGCGACGAATCTTATACCCATGCATATCCAAATCTATATCCGGCAACATATTTGTATCGAACTGTTGATTGGTGTCTTAATTGATGAGACTATATTAGACGAGACACCTCACTGGAAAAGGAAGATGAATTCACCGCCACAAAATGGTGACCCATAACTTAGCCATTCCCACATCCCATGCTTCTCTCTGAATGAAATAAGTGATGCAAAAAATCATATATTCTGCAGACACACCACATGTTTCATTCTATCAAATTCTATTCATTCTCCTATTTTACCCACACACAACACAGCACAAAAGATGTGGACCACTTTTCTTTTTTTTTTTTTGTCCCAGTGGAGTGGGGATGACCTAGTAGTGGAGTGGTTGCGCTTGTTGGCCAAATGGGTCGAGAGGTTCGAAATCTTCTAAAAAAAAAATTCTAGGTGAGATGTGTGAGTATTAATATTTGTAATGATATTAAAAAAAAAATGGATATGGACCACTGCCACTTGTACAATTAAAGTTGCATGATCATCGTATGTCATGAATTAATATACATCATGTTAGAGTTGTGTTAACAACTGAACTTTTTTAAATATGATATTTTTTTTACTAGTTAATTCGTAGATGATACTTTGTAGAATATCATATGTTATTAATTCAAATAAGTGATGTTCTTTATATACTAAGATAAATATGTCTTATTTGGTTGTTGATAAAATAAAAAAAAAAAATGGGGAAAGCTCGAAAGATCAATAAGATTTTTATATTACATTGGCTGCTACCCGGTGGCCAGCCACCATCCAGTTTTTTTGTCAAAAACCGGTCGGTTCATTTATATTTTTTTGTCAGTTTTTTTAGTTTTTTTTTGTGCCAATTATGTCCATAATCTAATTTCCCTCCTTAATTTTTCATTTAGGCGCCAAATCTATCTACATTATTTCTCCCTCTCTTTTTTTCCCCTCCAAAATGGTCGAAATATATTTATAAAATTATTACATAATTATATTAGAAAAAATCTTTTTTTATGTCAATTAATATTTATAATGTTATTAAAATTATATTAAATTGTTTTCATAATATTCCTACCATTATAAATAATTAAAAAAATTATAATACATTTTATATTTAATTATAGATTTAATATAGTAACATATATTTTTCTTAATTAATATTTATAAAGCAAATGAAATTTCATTAATTCAATTTCATAATATTCAGACTACAAGTTGAATATTAAAGAAAATAAATTAAATTAAATCAAATAATTTTTCTCAATTAATATATATAATGCAATTTTAAAGTATATTAATTTGATTTCAAAGTATCGTATTTAATTTAATTTCGACTACTATAATGAATTTAAAATTTAAAAAAATAATATTCCATGGAAATACTATACAAAATATCTCTAGCCTAAGTAATTATTTTCCTCCCATGTATTAGTTCCTAAATTAGAGGGGATTATATTAGGATAATATTTTTTTCCATCCCACGAATTAGTTCCTAAATTAGTGGGTTATATTAGGATTTTATTTTCCTTCACAAATCACAAAATAATTTCGAAAATAAACTAAAATTCGAAATATGATTTAATTTTGAAGAATCCCTAATTTGGTGGGAATTAGGTATAATAATGGAAACAAAATCAAAAATTAATTATGGATAAAAATCAATCACAAAATAATACCGAAAATAAAATAAAATTCGAAAGCATGTAAAGGAATTTTTTTGCAAGATATTTCGCGGGCCGCCACTTACTTCAGTGGCACAATACTCTAATTACAACATATACGTCTCAGGTTCGACTCTCACTAGGCGCAATAAAGTTGTAAAAAAAAATTTAACCCAAACTCGATTTTTTTTTATCAATTACACTACACTAGTGCAATTCGATTTTTTTAAAAAAATTTAAAAGCGTACAAAAAAAATATTTAAATCACTAGTGTAATTTTTTTTTGGCGTCTTTTTTTTGTTACAAATTAGTATAGTGGAAATTAATCGTAATTCGATCTTTTCTATTAACAATTACACTAGACAATGATCAAATCAACATTATCCGAATTGATTTCCACAAATTGGACTAGTATAGTGGAAATTAATCGTAATTCAATCGTTTTTATTAAAAATTACACTAGACCATGATCAAATCAAGATAATCCGAATTAATTTCCACAAATTGGACTAGTATAGTGAAAATTAATCGTAATTCGATCTTTTCTATTAACAATTACACTAGACCATGATCAAATCAACATTATCCGAATTGATTTCCACAAATTGGACAGATAGTGGAAATTAATCGTAATTCGATCGTTTTTATTAAAAATTACACTAGACCATGATCAAATCAAGATAATCCGAATTAATTTCCACAAATTGGACTAGTATAGTGAAAATTAATCGTAATTCGATCGTTTTTATTAACAATTACACTAGACCATGATCATCAAATCAAGATAATCCGAATTAATTTCCACAAATTGGACCTGTATAGTGGAAATTAATCGCAGTTCGATCCTTTTTATTAACAATTACACTAGACCATGATCAAATCAAGATAATCCGAATTAATTTCTACAAATTGGACTAGTATAGTGGAAATTAATCGCAATTCGATCGTTTTTATTAACAATTACACTAGACCATGATCAAATCAAGATAATCCGAATTAATTTCCACAAATTGGACTAGTATAGTGGAAATTAATCGTAATTTGATCGTTTTTTATTAACAATTACACTAGACCATGATCATCAAATCAAGATAATCCGAATTAATTTCCACAAATTGGACTAGTATAGTGGAAATTAATCGTAATTCAATCATTTTTATTAACAATTACACTAGACCATGATCAAATCAAGATAATCCGAATTAATTTCTACAAATTGGAGTAGTATAGTGGAAATTAATCGCAATTCGATCGTTTTTATTAACAATTACACTAGACCATGATCAAATCAAAATAATCTGAATTAATTTCCATAAATTGGACTAGTATAGTGGAAATTAATCGTAATTCGATCGTTTTTATTAACAATTATAATAGACCATGATTATCAAATCAAGATAATCCGAATTAATCAAGACTTTAGAAATTAAAAAAATAAAATTAATCTCTCATTTTATCTATTTAATATAGGATGATTAATAATATATTTATTTTTTGTAACATTGTTGGTACATTGTTAAATATTTCCTATTATGACACTTAATGTTTATAGACCAAAATTAAATTTTATCATTCTTTGAACTATAATTTTTGATTTTGTTCCTTACTTTGTAATATAATTTTTTATTCATTATTTATTTCTTTGATTATTGCATGACAAGTATAATTTATTCTCGTTTATTATAAATTATTTATTAATAAAAAATTGAAAGTTGACATGACACAATTCTCAATTGTTTCTTGCATGCCATGATTATGCTTAGTTTTCCCATACAATATTCTCCTTGGAAACAAAATAAAAAATTAATTATGGATAAAAATCAATCAAAAAATAATACCAAAAATAAAATAAAATTCGAAATATGATTTAATTTTGAAGAATCCCTAATTTGGTGGAAATTAGGTATAATAATGGAAACAAAATAAAAAATTAATTATGGATAAAAATCAATCAAAAAATAATACCGAAAATAAAATAAAATTCGAAATATGATTTAATTTTGAAGAATCCCTAATTTGGTGGAAATTAGGTATAATAATGGAAACAAAATCAATAATTAATTATGGATAAAAATCAATCAAAAAATAATACCGAAAAATAAAATGAAATTCGAATTTTGAAATTTGAAATCCAAAATTTGACTTAATCTCCTAGATTATAGCGGTAAAGGGTAAATTAACCAATCCATAATATAGCCTAATTTTCGGATTTTATTAAATTAATTAACAAGTCCAAATATTTACAAAAATATCATGGGTGGCCAACCACCTAGTGTCCAAAAATCTTTTCCCAAAATATAATTATATTTATGGCTAATAAATTTAGTGCCTTTTTTTTTTCATTGTATATATATTGTGTTGAACATCGTTCCAAAATTAAAGTATACTAGATTAACCCGCGCGCTTTGCGCTGCACAATGACGGATAATTAATGTGTTGTTTTGAAGTGTCTCAAATTTATATATATAGAAAATTCAAATGTTATTATTTATATTAGATAGTTAGAGAATTTTAGACCAACGCGAATTCAATTTGATATTTTGTTTTATATATAATTGGATATTTCCTTCAACTTAGAGGTGACCGCGGTTCGGTTCGGTTCGGTTCCGGAACCGGAACCGAACCGGCGGTTCTCGGTTCCACCCCTAGGGAATCGGAACCGAACAGCCGACTACTTCGATTTCGGTTCCAAACCGGAACCGCAAGTTTCGGTTCGGTTCGCTTCCGCGGTTCCGGTGGTTCCAAATCGGAACCGCATATTTTGGAGTTCAATTTTTGTATTTTTTTTCATTTTTGCTACTTTTCGTGTTTAATTGTTATTTTAAGCATTCTTAAGTAACATTTAGGTGAAATAAATATGAATTGTAACATAAATATAGATAAAAAATACAAAAAAAATAGAAGGAACCGGCGGTTCGATTCCGGAACCGAAACCTCGGTTCGATTCCGGCAGTTCCGGTTCTTTTGGCCACCTCTACTTCAACTTATATGTAATTCAAAATAGATAAATGAATTTTTTGGAAAAAAAAAGTTAAATGGTTTTAGTTCGTGTTAAAATACGTATACATTGCAAGTATTCAATTATTTAATTGAGTTTCTGTACAATGGTACTCAAGAATTATTATTTTAAAATATCTAAAATAAAAAACTGTTAATTAGAAATTTAGAATGACATATTTAACGTGGATATGAAAGTATATTATTTTATGTAAATATACATATATTTGAACTCGTCAAATCCTATAATTGAATAAATCAACATGGACGCATATTTGTAAATAATCGGTAAAAATTAAATATATATTATGTTGCTTTTAGTTTAAAATATGAAAATATGGACAATTACCAATTGAAAAAAAAGCTTAATTGGTAGCAGTGTCAATAGCCCAACAGTCGGTGTGCTAAAATTTATGGAGGCGCGTGAATTTATTAATAGGCTGAACATACATGCATTTTAGGCGAGACAAATGGTAGTTTGGGCGGGAAAAAAAAAATTTTTTTTTACTTAAATATAGTAATAGATTTTACATTAGCACAAATATTTTCACAAAACGCCACCCCGTCATTTAACTATGTGGGGGCGTGAATAGGATATGTTTCCAAAATATATAAGGAATAAAACTAGGAAAATAAAAATAAAGTACACTTTAATAGATTAATGCATGTAAATACACGAACTTTGGTAGGACTTTCATTTTGCACATGATTATTGAATTTTTTTCTGTAAAATTACTAACTTTAAAATTTATGGGTTATTGCCTGTAAATACACAAGCTTTTTTCAAATTCTGGTATTGCACAGGACTTTTTTTTTCTGCCTCGGTATACATCAACTTTTATTTTTTTCTGATTTTGTACCGATCACCGATTTTCCCCAAATTGAATCCTATGTGGACGTCGGAATTTGCACACTGGATGCCGGAATATTCAAAACGACGTCGTTTTGCTTAAAAAAATATAAAAAAAATGACACATCATCATAACAACTCATATTTCTCATTAAAGAAAATAAAAAATAAAATTAAACTCTTTTATCTCTTCTACCAGCCTTCTCTCTCGACTGTTTCTCTCTCCCACCACTCTTCTCACCTTCTGCCATCACCACCACACCTCATTTCTGCAATCGCCACCACCACCTCTGACCGCCACCACCACCACCACCCAGCTCTCCATCTGCCTCCCCCTCTTTCTCGTTCCTATCTACGACCACTACAGCACCGCCTCTTCTCCCACCCCTCTTCTCACCGGCGGCAACGGCGTCCACTGTCCCCTCCTCGCCACCAAAAAACTCACTTCCCTTGATCTACCTCTGCCATGGACGAAACCTCGAATACCCTCATCTCCGCCACCAATGACAGCTTCTTTGACTTAGTCTACAGAAGATGAAAACGTCGCCCTCTACTCCAATCTACAGCTTCTTTAAAGCGAATATGTCGAAGGTCGTCGCCCTCTACTCCAATCTCTCTGCGAACTTGTCTACTCTTTTTCCCCTTTTTTTGGTCTTGAATTTAGGTGTTAGATTGGTGTGTGTTTGAATGAGATTTAGGTTTCCTTCACGACGCTGTCCGCGACGGCGCGCCGCCGATTGAATCTATGGCGATGGATGCATAAGAGTGGAAGATTTAGTAGAGGAGATGGGACTGGGAAGAGAAGAAGAGACAATGATATTGTTAAAGATTACGACTTTAGCTGTAGAAGAGGTGGTGGACGGCGTGGAGGACGTCGGAGAAGAGGGGTGGTGGTGGTGGCGTTGGAGAAGAAGGGTGTGAGAAAGAAGAGAGAAACAATAGAGAGAGAAGGGTGGTTAGAGAGAGAAATGAGTTTAATTTTATTTTTCATTTTCTTTAATGAGAAACATGAGTTGTTATAATGACGTGTCATTTTTTTTATTTTTTAATATTTTTTTAAGCAAAACGACGTCGTTTTAAATATTCCGGCATCCAACGTGTAAATTCCGACATCCACGTAGGATTCGATTTGGGGAAAACCGGTGATAGATACAAAATCAGAAAAAAATGAAAGTTGATGTATACTGAGGCAGAAAAAAAAAGTCATGTGCAATACCAGAATTTGAAAAAAGCTTGTGTATTTACAGGCAATAACCCTTAAAATTTATTCAATTTTTCCACAATTTGCAATTCGGAGGAAATTGAATCTCACATGTCCGTCGGAATCGTTCATGTGTACATGCCGTCGTATATGTGGCTGCCGGAAATATACTGTGATTATATATATATTATTTTATTTATAAGATTAATTAAGTAAAGAAAGTGTTTTGCTCTCTCATCCTCCCTCTCTCTGGTGAACCGCCGCCGCCGTCAGCTCTCTATTTCTCCTTCATCAAATCTTTCGACTTCTCATAGATTTTAGCAGCAATCATAGTGGAGACCCAGACAAGATCTTCTGAAAATGGTTAAGTGGGATTGGGATTCAATGAAAGTGTGGGTGATTTAATTTTCTGCATCTTCATCTCTCTCCCTTTACGGGGTGATGGCGGCGAGAGGGATGATGACGATGGGAGGGGCTGATTTGAGCGAAAGTGAAAGGGATTTTCCTCAGCATCTGTATTAATTAAGGCGCTGTCCTTTCTGAATCAAATTGGGAGTGCTTAACATTCGTTTTCCTTTCTCTACGTTTTCATCTCAATCGCTCTTTGTGTGTGTAATTATTGATGATTTTTTTATTTGAGCATGTGATTTCAGGGGATTCCTTTATTATGGTAATCAAATTGCTGGATTGATATAGGTTATTATTGTAGGGTTAATTCTTCAAATCTCGAACAGAATTGAGTAGAGATGGTGTTTTTGAGTGAGGAGAGTAGTGCGCCGAAAAATGATGATGGTGTTCGGCCGCGGCAGTTTTTGGGTTTGGTGAGAGAGAGGAGAGAAGTGAGAAGTGTGATGGTATTGTCCGGCGGCGGAAATGGGATTGTTTCATAAACGAGAAAGATAGTTCTACTTTTGGTTTGTGTGCGTGTCGCCGGAGAAGATATGATTATGAAGATATCGGCCATAGAGAGAGGGAAAGAGAGAGATACTGCTAATTGCATATGTGCTTTTTTATTTTTAATTTAATTTTATATCATTTTTATTTAATTTCCATGTGGAATTTTAATTTCATACGTGGATTTTATAAAAGAATTTTAGTTATTTTTTTATTGCCACGTCAGTTTCAGTTTGACCAGAATAATAAGTCGTGAAAAAATTGAACAATATCAAAAGTTGATGATTTTACAGGGATTATTCAAAAGTCATGTATAAAATGAAAGACAGACGAAAGTTCGTGTAATTATATGCATTTTTTCCTTACTTTAGTCACTTACACTTACATGGTCTCACAATTAAAGACACTTCTTACGCTATTAATTACTACTCCCTCCGTCCCAATAGTAAGGTCCCTCTTTCCTTTTTGGGGTGTCCCAATAGTAACTAGTAAGGTCTCATTCCAAAAATGGAAATAATTAACCCTTCAAAAAGCTTGGGACCTATCACCTTTTATCTTTTTACTCTTGTTTCTTAATACCCGTGCCCAAAAGAAATGAGACATTACTATTGGGACGGAGGGAGTATTATTTTAAGAAAAAGAACTTGATTATTTGCATAAATATAAATTTACTATATTAGATAATAAATAAACAAGGAAAAGAAGATGTTTGGAGCTGGAAATTCGCATCAAATGGTATTTATTCCACAAAAATAGCGTGTCAGAGTCTTTTGAAATGCATTAGTCCGGAAGAAGCAAGGGAGTAGGACGCGAAAGTCTACAAGAAATTGTGGGAGTTACGCTCCAAGAATAGTTTCAACTATTGTGTTGAAACAAAGAATGGCAAAGGAAGATAACTTGAGGAAGAGGAGAATTGAATTTAACGTCAAAGATTCAAAGTGTTTAAATGTAAATTTGCTACCAATATTTGGTCTGCGTGCCACAATTGGTTGAAAGTGTCAATGGTATCCCATTTTGACTCTGTTATTCATATTCTTCAACAATGTGAGATTTTTGAAAAAGAAGACGTATCGAAAATAGCTGTACTATTTGGATTGAGGTGGTGTGGTCGATTTGGAACGTTAAAAATAAAATAATTTTTTAGGGAGGTGTGATTGAGTTTGCCAAAGTCATTGAGGAGATTAAAATTAGAATTTGGTATTGGGTGTCAATAAAGGAACAGAATTTGTGCAATGTTTTTATTGCAAATTGACTTCTAGATCCTAGAGCATGCTTGGATATGTATTAGAGGTGTATTTTGCTTGAATTTATATTGTTGTAAGGGCGGGAATACCCATTGTACTCTAAAATTAATAAAATTTCTCTTTTCCTGATTAAAAAAAAGATAATAAATAAACAACTTAAATTGAACGAAGCTTTTGAAGCTTCGTGAACAACATTCAATTGATGTGGGATATAAAATTTCATAGTTAATTTATAGAATATATGGATTAAAAATACATTAAAAGAGGATTTAAGATAAATAAGAATAATGAATGGAGAGTGTGCCACGTAGGACCTAAAATTAAAGGGAGCGCTCGAATGCGTAATCGTTTTAATAATATTATTTTGATGATGTAGGGACTTGGAGATTATGAGGATAATGATTGGTGTTTATATTACAAATAATTTGTTTTATTCAACAAATGGTGCAACTTCATTTAATAAGGCAAAAGCTATGGTCACCGTTTCTTCTTTTCAATTAAAAATGAACAAAATGATTATTTTTGAATTATTACGATCGTTCTTTTAACTATTCAAAATATAATTAGACGTATTCCAACTTATCGAGACTATTTATGCTGTGCAAAATAGTGATTTAAAAGGATTTCAATGAAAAACAATGAGCTCAACTAACTACAAAAAATTATTGCAAACTATTCATATCTATAAATAATTAGATAGTTAAGTACTTAATAATTCATAAACTAATCTGAAAATAATCAAAAGATAATTGGGGGAACCAGTGAACACGTATTTCAATTAAAATAAAACTAGTAAGTAGCCCGTCGAAATTCGACGGAAAATAACTTTATGTTTTAATTTATATGTATACATTTTAAAAAATAATTTTATATTTTATTTAAAAGTTGTGATATTGCGTTAATTATTAATCAAACTTATAAAATTAATTATTTCACTTATCTAAATTTATAATTAGGAATGATAATGGATCGGGTATACTCATTCATTATGTATTTTTTTTAAATTTGTTTAGAATTTTTCTACATGTTCGTCTTAATCTCGGTTAAAATAGTGACTTTACTGTACGTACTCGTCTCAAATCCGTTGAGTAATACTCGATAAAAATATGAACACTCCAAGTAATATTAATTAAAATTAGTAAAAATCATTCTTTCTATGTTATTTGAACCGTCTCGTTGGTTTATGCTAAATTACTCGATAAAAATCTAAACAAAGTTAATATTAATTAAAATTAGTAAAAATCCTTCCTTTTTAAATATATTTGAATCGTCTCGTTGGTTCATGCTAAATCGATATCTCTAATCTTTGCCAAAATGCAAAAAAAAAATATGTTAGTAACATTAATTAAAACAATAAAGTTATTCGGCCACACTGTGGCCGGCCACACGCGTAAGAAAAAGGAAAGTTAAATGTAAAAATGAAAATAATCATATTTCCCCTTAGGATTTATGATTCCCGAATTAGGGTATATTTCCTTTTTCAAAACCTATATTACCTTTTTTAGCTTGTGTGGTTGGCCACAGTGTGTCCAAATAGCACTGTCCTAATTAAAATTAGTAAAAATCCTTCTTTCTATGTTATGTGAACCGTCTCGTTGGTTTATGCTAAATTATTCAATAAAAATCTAAACAAAGTTAATATTAATTAAAATTAGTATAAATTCTTCTTTTTAAGTATATTTAAACCGTCTCGTTGGTTCATGCTAATTAAATCGATATCTCTAATCTTTACAAATTTTATAATATTAAATATATATATATATATATTATATGAATTAAGAATGTATAAAATAAGGATTTATAAGCATGTATTTCGAAATTGTTATTATTTTAATATGTGTAATAGAAGAAATTAATTAAATAGAGAGAAAGATAAATATGAGATGTGATTAATAGATAAACATGTGATATTTCAAGAATATGAAATTAATAAAAATTAGAATATATATGAATTAAAATTCGACAAATTACCAGAATAAAGGAAAATCTGAACGGAGCACCGTGAATGGGACAACTTTATTTTTGTATTAGTAATAGATTCAATAAAGACAAAATAATTCAGAAGCCAATGGAAAGTGGCCGACGGTGGGGCCCATGGTGACACGAGTGTGTGACTGGACTTATCACCTCAATTTTTTGTTTTTGTTTTTGTTTGTGTTTAGTTGGTGCTTATTAGATTGTTAGCCTCACCCAATTAAAGACCCTTTTTTTTTATTACCGACTCTAAATTAATTCAACAATTCAAATATCTGATCATTAAAACTTCGTAAAACCTCATCTAAGAATTGTTACCATAAAACGTGTTAAATCTGAATTTAATATACATTATTTGATTCGTTAGTTTATGAATTTGTGAGCATGTTTAAATACATACAACTATTAATGTAATACTCCTATATAATTTACTTTTTTTTATTATAAATTGTGATAAGTGGATTACTTATCTAACTAATCTTAATTATACGGAAATAATGAAAGTCATGAGATACATATATTAATATATTAAGCTCGAGCAGACTCGATAACAATTAAATCAATATTAAACTTGATAAATGTTCAGCTCAACCTATAGTTTGTGTCAAGCATAGCTAAGTCTTTAACTCACAAATTTTGAATAGGTCTAATCAGTGGAGGAGCCATGTTATAGAATGGTCGACCTCGATTGCTTTGAAGTATCCCTAATTATGTAAGGATTTACAAAAATAATTAAATCTTGTCTCCCCAAAAATATTTTATTCCTTTTCAGGTTGTGGTCTGGCTCGTCACTAGATCTAGTCCAATGTGCCCCAACAAAACCCATCAACCTTTTTATTTAATTTTAGGCCAAAATGCATACAAATTCCTGACATTTTCTCAAATTCTGGTTTAATTCTAAACTTTTTAATTTTTGCAAAATAAATCTCCACCTTTCAATTTTGCTTAATGTTCTCCCGACGACAAATTTGGGTGAAATTCAAAGTGATGTGGCGTTCAAAACGACGTCGTTGGATTCGGGGTCGGGCGTCGGAGGGATCCGCGACAATCTCGATTCGAAGCAGGCGAAGAACATCCGCCGTTTTGAACGCCACGTCACTTTGAATTTCACCCAAATTCGTCATTGGGAGAACATTAAGCAAAATTGAAAGGTGGAGATTTATTTTGCAAAAATTAAAAGGTTTGGAATTAAACCAGAATTTGAGAAAAATGTCAGGAATTTGTATGCATTTTGGCCTTAATTTTATAAAGACATGGTCCATATAAACTGTGTATACGAATAATTTTTATGAGACGGATGAAGATAATATGCAAGCTTATTTTTGGAAGATTTTAAGATAGTTAAATTAATGATCAAATCATTGTTTTTATTTTAGTAAAAAAAATCTAAACCAAAA
The DNA here is from genome assembly GCA_031470985.1 of Agastache rugosa. Lineage (NCBI taxonomy): Eukaryota > Viridiplantae > Streptophyta > Magnoliopsida > Lamiales > Lamiaceae > Agastache > Agastache rugosa. The sequence continues at coordinate 16,912,979 of CM062602.1, read as the reverse complement.
ATCTTGGACTTTGGTGTACTTTTTAAAGACAAGTAATTGGAGCACTAAACCCAAAAGCAAAACTCCACTAATTGCGTATTAAATTAACATTATCTCAAACATATCTAGATTTGGACAAGATCGTCTCATTTATTATAATTTAATTTCTTTATTCATAATTATTTGTCCTAAAACATAAATTAGTCACCAAGTAATCTCGTAACCATAAATTATTAGCTAGTGGAAGGAATGTTGATTCCCATCGAGCCCCTAACCTTATAAATTTTAAATTGGTGTTGTACTGTTTGACCTTTCTAAGCTTCATGAGCTGTCAAATTTATATATTAATAGGAAAATAAAGTATCCACTCCACGTTGCTCCGTTCAAAGTTTCATTTATTCTGATAATTTGTTTAATTTTAATTTATATATATTCTAATTTTTATTTTTATTAATTTTATATTCTTGAAATATCACATGTTTATCTATTAATCGTATCTCATATTTATCTTTCAATCTATTTAATTAAATTCTTCTATTATGCATATTAAAATAATAACAATTTCGGAATGCATTCTTAAACCCTTATTTTATACATTCTTAATTCATATATAATAATCTATAGAAAATTTGTAAATAAAAATCCCTATGAAGACTAAATAAATGTATATTTAATCAACATGTCTATATGAGATCCTTTTTATTTTTCATTCATGTTTTTCTAAAACTTCGATTAGTGTTTTCTATAAAATATATACATTGAATCAAATGTGAGATATGTAGCTAAAGAAAAGAACAAAAAATCTTGAAGATGTAAACATATTTTTTTCCGCATTTTGGCCAAGATTAGAGATATCGATTTAACATGAACTAGTGAGACAGTTCAAATATACTTAAAAAGAAGGATTTTTACTAATTTTAATTAATATTAACTTTGTTTATATTTTTATCGAGTAATTTAACATAAACCAACGAGACGGTTCAAATAACATAGAAATAATGATTTTTACTAATTTTAATTAATATTACTTTGAAGATGTAAACATTTTTTTCCAGCATTTTGGCAAAGATTAGAGATATCGATTTAGCATGAACCAACGAGACGGTTCAAATATACTTAAAAAGAAGAATTTTTACAAATTTTAATTAATATTAACTTTATTTAGATTTTTATTGAGTAATTTAGCATAAACCAACGAGGCGGTTCAAATAACATAAAAAGAAGGATTTTTAATAATTTTAATTAGTTTTATTTGGAGTGTTCATATTTTTATCGAGTATTACTCAACGGATTTGAGATGAGTATATACAGTAAAGTCGCTATTTTAACCGAGATTGGGACGAACATGTAGAAAAATTCTAAGTAAATTTAGATTTAGAAAATACATAATGATTGAGTATACCCAATCAATTATCATTCCTAATTATAAATTTAGATACGTGAAATAAATTAATTTTTCTAAGTTTGATTAATAATTAACGCGAACAACATCACAACTTTTAAATAAAATATAAAATTATTTTTAAAATATATACATATAAATTAAAACAATAAATTATTTCCCGTCGAATTCCAACGGAGCTACCTACTAGTTTTAATTATATACCACAATATTATACGATTATTTGTGCGTACTTGCATTTTATGCAATATACGTTAATGAATGTGCAAAAGTGATGTGCATGTGTTTATTATTATACAAAAACTAAAGGCATATCCATCGTTTTTACACTGTAATATTTTTTATTAAATTATTATGTTACGTTTGAATTGAGAAATTCGAGCATAAAAGTTTTTAATCGGTGTTGAATTACTATTATTCTGTTTTTCATCATTTCGATTGCTTTTCAATTTTTTTTTTGATTTATTTTTAGAATTACTTAAGGTATGTATCAAATAAGTCATTACACCATCATATAAGGTGAGACCACTATACCACCACACAAAGTGGAAAATATACCACATTGTACGCAGACGGGATTGAACCCAAGACATCTCGTTAAGGAGAATCTCATAGTACCTCAACTTTGCCACTTGAATTTCTTTTTAATTCGGGATGTGCCGGGTTTTTTTTTTAATGTTAGAAATTAGTTTGATTTTGTCTGTCAAATTTGATTATCTTTGCCGAATAGCATATTTGATGATCATCTATTACTATATTAAAGCAAAATAATCTGCATGCATTTTCCCATCCAAACTACCATTTATCCCGCCTAAAATGCATGCATGTTCAGCCTATTAATAAATTCATGTGCTTTTATTAATTTTAACACACCGACTGTGACTACTGGCATTGCTATCAAATTAATAATAATTAAGCTTTTTTTATTGGTAATTGTACAAATTTTCATATTTCAAACTACAAGCAACATAATATATATTTAATTTCACCGATTATTTACAAATATGCGTCTTTGTTGATTTATTCAATTTTAGGATTTGAAGAGTTCAAATACATATATATTTACATTAAAAAAAATCTACTTTCATATCCACATTAAATATGTCATTCTAAATTTATGATTTAACAGTTTTTTATTTTAAATATTTTAAAATAATAATTCTTGAGTACCATTGTAGAGAAACTCAATTAAATTATTGGATATATACTTGCAATGTATACGTATTTTAACACGAACTAAAACCATTTAACTTTTTTTTTCGAAATGATCATTTATCTATTTTGAATTACATATAAGTTAAAGGAAATATCCAATCATATATAAAATAAAATATCAAATTGAATTCGCGTTGGTCTAAATTTTTCCAATTATCCAATATAGTAAATAATAACATATAAATTTTCTATATATGTAAATTTAAGACACTTCAAAACAACACATTAATTATTCGTTATTATGCAGCGCAAAGTGCGCGGGTTAATCTAGTAGATAATTCAAAACAGAAATTGAAAGATTTGTCTTGTTGAGAGAGAGAGAGTGAGAGAGAGAGAGAGTTTATTTATACATATAATTTGCTATTTTGTCGTTAATAAAAGCAATTGCAATCAGTCACATTTTTTATGATTATTAGAGGTGCTTAAAATTGAGACAATCATGTCACTCGCACTAGATAAGTTTTTTGAGTTTTTATAAAGTACATAATTTTTGGTTTGAGGTCCTTTTATTTTGTGCGTTGAGGTCTTATGAATTGACTTTATGAATGCTTATTTTATGGAGTACTATATTAATAAAAATGTTTCAAAACAAGATGGTGGTTTTGATGGACAACGATTGAGCGAGCATTAGACGTTGGCTATTTTTTTATTATTAATTTTAGTATATACAATAGTTCAGTGCTTAAATTGTTATTTATTTGATAAGGCTTGTTATTTCAAATGTTACAATAATTTTAAAATTAACCATTTTGTCTTCTTTTGTCAAATTTGTGGCTATCACATGTTATTTTCGACAATTCTAACTTCTAAGACACACTAATATACAACAAATTGATTTTTTTTTTCTTTTTTTTAGGAAATTACACAAGCTATATATATATTATCAAATAAATTACTACACCACACAAAAGTAGGATCACTACACCACCAAATAAGATGAAAAATATATTCCACCACACGCAGGAGTGATTGAACCCAGGACCTCTCACTAAGGGAGAGACTAATTGTATAGTAGCTATTAAACTAATTTGGTATATGACATTAAAATACACGGATATTATCGGTGTCCAACAAATAATCAAAACAATTTATATTGTAATAGAATCCATGGACTTGTATTATACAACTAATATATAGTATTACATGAGATCTCTTATCTTAATTACCCTAAACATTAAAATTAATCAGAACATAATTATTAATCGCGAGTCCATTTTATTCACTATTCTGAATTCAAATTTAAAGTATTTTTTTGAGATCTAAAATATTAATTCCTAAATATATATCTTGTTCCAAATTAGCAGCTTAATTGTTATGAATAAATAAATATATGAATATTCATATGTGCTTATACCAAATCTGGAAGAAAATAACTCATTATTCATATGAGTTTGGACTCGGATTTTTGAAATATCTCGTAAGTTGAACTCCTATTTTAACGTTGCAGCTAATATTTCAATGCTCTGATCTTAGCCCAAGCCCATGGCCCAACAACAATATGCCCCCAAGTATTAAGGGGGAAACAATCATTCAGTATTAATGTAACAACTGATAATTTTCAGAGGATTGAAAACCAAGATTGAAAAAGATGTCGGGAAAATACAAGAATATATATTAGTGTAATTTTAAACATAATTCCAAATTCCTTCACTATAACCCTTAACTAAAATATTAATAAATTAAATAATGAATATATATATATATATATATTAAAACAAAATAGTAGAATTACAAATTAATTGCAATTCAATTTTGATGACACAAATTCTACATAATATTCTTTAAATTTTTAACCTATTAACTCATTTTATTTTTAAATAAAATATTTTTATTATTCGAATTTATGATATATCTCTTATTCGTGCATCACACACGGAGGCCAATACTAATTATACTAATAAAAAAAAATCACCTCATAACTCCGAACTTAAAATTCTAATAAATGAAAAATATTTTATTTCATAGCCCCAACTTAATTCTTACTTCACAAGCCGGCAATGGTGAAACCCGCAACACCAATCTATTTCTCCCTCTTCATCGATCTGTTGGTGTCTGGATTTGGGGAAATAGAAGAATGGCCCTGAGAACAACAATTATCACTAAAAATTTTCAATTAAAGAATTGAATTGGATTTCATGGAGTTGTCTTCTCCATTTAATTTTCGAGAAAATTTTATTTCTCTGTGTTAAGCACGGGCGAGGAATATAATTCTGCTTTATTGCTTTTAATACTGTAACAATTAAAAATTACTATGATAAACAAAAATGAATAAGAGAGTAATTATTAAGGATGATGAACATACATTTTATTGTCTCTTCTTTGAAATACAATATTTCTTCCTTGTGTTCTTCTTCCATATTCTTCTTCTTATATTTTTTTAGGAGGCTATACTGATGATTAAAGTTTTAGGGTTTATTTTGTTATTATTTTATTAGAATCTTAAATTGGGGTTATAATGGTATAAAATTATATTTATTATTTAATTTATGGTTATAATGAGATAATTGAGGGCTATGTTTAAAATTATCCTATATTAAAAGAAGACGATATGTTTTTTCTTCAAATTTATTTTTAATGCAAAAATCGGTTGACGACCTTCGTAAAACTTTAGTTTCTTTTTTCTCTACAAACCCACGCTAATTATATGATAAATTATTATTATTATTATTTTTTTGCTCCAATTATTGTTCAATTTTCTTCTCGAATAAAAATCTAGTATTTTTTAAATTTGTTAAATTTCGTTTATGTTTGTTCTACATTTGGAGCTTTGCGCTGATCGGTACTTCACCAGAGACAGAATTTGGAAGGATTTGAGTGTTTTAAATTTTTAATTGATAATTTAGGTTTATTAGTGACAGTCTAACTTTCTACTATGATTTCTACAAAGAAGCCTAAGTTTAAGATTTAGCAATTCGTAATACTATTACTTGAATTTATGAGTTTGAAAATCACCATTTTGATCGGTGTTGACTATTGATGTTGTCTCACCGTATATTTTAATTCTAAAAATATAATTTCTAACTTCGATTGTATTTTTCTGAATTTGGGGGTTATGCAAACATTATTGACTTTATTTGTAATTAGTATTTTAATTGTAATATTAAATTTGGGGTTATAGGATATAATAGTATATTTATCAAAAAAATTATTATTTTTTAAATAGGGAGATATAGAGATTAAAATGGGTTATGTTTAGAATTTTCCATTCAATTCACAAACTATTTCCACAAGAATGCCCAAACTTTACCTAAATTTGGGCACGAACAGCCCAATATTTATGTGCTTAACAGGCCTCGAATGATTTTATGAAAATTTAGCAGGAGTAATTTTGTCTTTGAACCTCTGCTTTTATTTAATTTTATATGCTAATTTCAAAATTATAGTATTGATGCCTCAAACTTTACAATTTGAGCTAGTTCTTATTGAGTTATTGGCATAGAAAAGAAATCATTAAAAAATTAAAAGGTAGACCATATATTATAATGAATACAGGTACGTATATGTACAAGTGATTATAAAATAATACGATTATAAGACTATATTGAAAAATATAATATGACATATTTGTAATAAAATTATCTTCTGGTGGTACCAAAGTTGTGATCAATGATCATACAACTTTGATTCGAAACGCAACAGAATTATAAAAATAAAGATTGGACACAATGGATGTAAAATTTTCACGAGATTATAAATTAATCTCGTGAAGTGCCTCAGGGAAAAATATTCACTAATGGTACGTGAACAATAAAAACACTCTGAGTAAACAAGGTTACGAAAACTAGTAATACTTTATCACTATTTCATAGAAAGTTGTGACTAAAGTTGTTACAACTATCCTCAGAGAAACTATACGAAAACTGAACTAAAACTCTACGAAAATATATCTTGTCAGCACACTTAATCTACTTGGATTTGCTCTCTATTTATACTATATCTTCTAATCTTGAGCTCCACTCCAAGAGATCCACAAACCTACTTCTCAAGCCCATGATCCTCCATGATCCATGCCTTATCTCCATAACAAACTCCAACAACTTTCTCTTTATTCTCCACCACTTATAAATTGGTCTCCAAACTTTGACTTTCTCCACTCTATTCCATTATTTTAGCACCTGTAAAAACAAACTAAATAGAAGAAAGACAAAACACAAATATATAATAATTAACTAATTAATTATTAAAACGTGATGAGTCATAAAACACCATTTCCTCCTTTTTGGCACCAACAATCTCCTCCTTTTTGTCTTTCTTCCCAAAACCTGTACAAAGTGTTATATGCAGTGTAGATCACTCCCCCTGAGACATAAAACACAACTTCACAAATAACAAGTATCATAACTCCCCCTGCCGAAATACACAGCAAGCTATCAACAAAATAGATCCATCAACAAACAAATCTCCCCCTGCACATATGATCAATGTCTTCACAACCGTCTGCAGAACTTCAAGGCCAACAGTATGTAGAACTATGAGGAACTTTAGACATAAACCAATAACCAAACGAATCAACTTCCTCTCAAAATCTATCTCTCCATTTTTGGGAAGAAAAAATGATTAATTATGAACCTGGAAGTAACAAGCTAATCAATCTCAAAATCTAAAACATAGTCCTCACCATTGTCATCAGAACTGTGCTGAGCCTTGGAGATGTGACATCAACAGAGGGTTAAGTTGTGTACGGTACTTGTGAGAAGTGTTAGATATCGAAGGGGATTGTAGAAGGAGAAAGACCGAAGAAAAAGATAGGGTAAAGTAGACACATAAAAAAAATGGAGGTTAAACTGAAAACACCACAAAATCTGGAAGACAAGAAGATTAGAGGTAAAGTTGAAAATATAAAGAATCAATTAGAGTAGATATGCATCAGATATTCCTACCAACTGACATCCATAAAAATAGCAACAACCAAATTAACATATATTTATTTTGATTTTCGAATTTGGTACACACGTCAGATCTCACAACAGTTGTCATCACTTTTAAGTGATTTAACCAATTCAGTTCAAAATTTCTAAGACATCATATGCAAATAAGAAATATAGTGAAGAAGACAAATGGTGAATAGATGTATAACCAAGAGAATCTTGTAATCACCATTTATCTAAGATCTTTGATCTGGTTATATGGCTTTCTAAGAACGGTCTCGGTTTCACCTTACAAAGAAGGTTTTTACATCCTCAAATCTGTCTATCTTCATATTGACTAAAGACATTGCATATTGTTGCGTTGGTGTTTGGTTGTATTTTTGGTTGATCTGCATGCGTGTTTGTGATGCCTTTTGCTTGATTCTATATTGTTTTGGAAATTAAATATGGCTAATGATGCTTTGTCGAGTTTTCAGTGGAATATGTAGATTTTGCTCGGAAACGACGAAGGCGACAAGACTCGATCAATCTGCATCACAGTAATGAGTTTTTGGTGTAGTGAAACTTAGCGGTCTCTCAACCTAGGAGACCGCTGAGTTCCAAGTATTGCGGTCACGTATGAGGTGTCAGCGGTCTCTCCACCCAGGAGACCGCTGAGTCCAGCGTTCAGCCAATATAGGGCCAGAAGTCAGCGGTATCTCAACCCAGGAGACCGCTGAGTCCAGCGTTCAGCCAATACAGGGCCAGAAGTCAGCGGTCTCTCAACCCGAGCGACCGCTGAGTCCAGCGTTCAGCCAATACAGGGCCAGAAGTCAGCGGTCTCTCAACCCGAGCGACCGCTGAGTCCAGCGCTTACCCATTACAGGGTGAGAAGTCAGCGGTCGCTCACTCTACGCGACCGCTGACTTCGGGCGTTTAGCGGGTTTACTACATTGTGCTCAGCGGTCGCTGAGGCTAGGAGACCGCTGAGCGCAATTAAATTCGCGGTGTGTATAAATACCGACCAAGGGTTTTTTCAGAGCATAACACATTTTTCCAGACGCCACTTTTCTTTATTTCCTTTCTTTTTCCAGAAATTGTTCTTTTCCTAGTTTCTTTTGGTACTTTTAGTTACCGATTTACTATTGTAATTGCACTCCGGATTCGAGGCTACAGACATTGCACTTTTCAATTCCAATTCCAGTTCATTGTGTTCGTCGATTCTAATTACGTTTGTGAGTTAATCCGATTTCCGTTCTTCATTCATATTTATAATTGCACCGTTCATACGCTTCATTGGATTAATGTTAGATCAATCGTTTAATGCTTTTGCTATGCTAGATTCCAATTCATGCTTAGGGGTTTAATTTATGCACCTTAGTTCTTGCTTAGAAATTAATTTATGTTAATTATTCTTTCCGTCTAGGTATAAATCCTCAAACCAATTTGATTTACCGCTTTCTGTTATTTTCTTTTCGCAATACAATAATTTCCCTGCTAAGTTTTTCTTGTGAGACGATACTTGGGTTGGCTTGCTTAATCTACTGTGATCTCATTCAATTGCGAGCGACTTTAGGATTAATTTAGTCGAAACAAATTTGGCGCCGTTGCCGGGGAAAACTTTAGGCGATTATCTGTGTTGCTTTTTATTTGAGTTTTTTTTATTATTATTTTGGTACTCGGTTATTTTCTTCCTCTGGTGCGTGTAATCTGTTTGTTGAGTGTTGTGTATGCAAGGTCGCAGAAGTTTGAAAAGGAATTTGGCACCTTATTTTGACAACATCAATCAACCACGCAGGATTTTGATAAGTTTGCAAGAAGAAACCGAGTCCAGTTTTAACGAGGTTGACGAACCTTGTTTTGAAGAAGAAGTTATTGTTCAGTCAGAAGAATCCGGGTGTGATCCGCCAGACCAACCTATTTTTCCGGAAGAAATGGCTAACAATACCAGATATATGGGGGATTTTGCCAGGCCTACATTTGGAACCACTGCTTCTGCTATAGTGCTTCCAACAGAGGTCAGGAATTATGATTTGAAGCAGAATCATCTGAATTTACTACCATCTTATCACTGGATGGCAAATGAAGATGCTCTGCAATTCGTTCGAGAGTTTTGCACGGTAGTTCAATCTTTCCCTTTGCTGGCTCTAACTGAGGATCAATTGAAGCTGAAATGCTTTCCTTACACGTTGAAGGACAGGGCCAAAGCGTGGTATTTATCTCTTCCACCTAACTCGCTCACCACATGGACAAGCTAGCCCGTGAGAAGTTCATGCTGAGGTATTATCCTAATCATAAGACTCAGGAAGTTCGTACAAAAATTATGAACTTCACTCAAGCTGGAGATGAACCCTTCCATGAGGCTTGGGAAAGGTTCCGAGAGTTACTTCAGCAGTGTCCACATCACCAGATGGCACCAGAAATGTTGTGGCAATTCTTTTATGATGGACTGGTGCAAACGGCTCAGTTTATGGTGGATAGTACGCAGTGGAAACATTGCAAGAAAAATGTACCGATGAACTGCAAGAGATCTTCGAAACTTTGGCAGCTAGTTCACAGCAGAAATCTACCCGCACACGACGGGTTGAGGTGAGTGTAGTTGCTGAAAGCCCTGACATGAAGAAACAGCTGGCCAACATGATGAGAGAGCTGCAGGAATTAAAGATTAGTAAGGCAGTTGTTCCCCCTTCTCAACAGGAACCGGTCAGGCAAGAGGTGTTTGTTGAGCCATGTGGCATCTGTGGGGAGCAGGGGCACAATCCTGAAGAGTGCCAGAGAATGGGTGAGATGACATATGAAGGAGGCACAGAGGTTTATGCTGCACAGGGATACCCTCCACGACAGCAGTTTGATCAAGGACAGAGATTCAATCAGAATCAGCAACAGCAGAACTCGGGGTGGAAAAATCAGTCTAACACTGGATGGAGGAATCAGAATCAAGGACAGGGATCTGGAGGAAATTTTCAAAATCGTCATCCTTCACAACAGTTCAACCAGTACCATTCCCAGCAGCAGTGGTATTCGCCTCAACAGCCGAATTACAACTCTCAGTGGTAGTATCCACCTCAGCAGAATCAGTTTCAGCAAGTGCCTCAACAATTTCAACAGGGACCACAACAATTTCAACGTCCACCGCCTCCACCTACTCAAAGAAGCCCTCTTGATGATAATCTTACTGCCTTTATGCAAGAGAGCAAACAGGCGAGGGAAGCTCAAGATGCTAACATCAAGCGTCTCGAGACAGCTATGGGACAAATTTCTGGAACACTTAATCAGATGCAGCAGCAACAACAGACTGGGAAAATTCCGAGTCAAGGTCAACAACCTCATCAAGCTCAAGCTGTGACTGTTCTGCGAAGTGGAAAGAAGGTTGATAACAAGGTGGGAAACACACCTTCAGAGGAAACACCGCCTGCAGTTGAGAATAAGAATGAAGAATCGGAGGTCCGATTGCATAAGACAGAGAAGCCTTACCGACCACCAGTGCCTTTTCCTAGCAGATTGAGGAATGAAAAGCAAGATCAACAATTCTCCGATTTCTACAAGATGCTTTCTAAGGTAAATGTGAATTTACCATTGCTGGAGGTTATCAGGAATGTACCAGCATATGTGAAGTTCTTCAAGGAGTTGGCATCGAAGAAAAGGTGGTTTGAGGAGAATGAGCAGATTTTGGTATCCGAGAGTGTCAATTCTATTATGCAGCAGTCTTTACCTCTAAAGCAGCGGGACCCGGGGAGTTTTGTGATCAAGATTGCCATGGGAAATGGAAAAGAAGCATCAGGAATGCTAGATTTGGGGGCCGGCATTAATCTAATATCGTACTCTATTTTCAAACAATTAGAGCTGGGAGAGTTGAAGCCGACCAGGATGTGCCTGCAGCTGGCTGATCGATCCATTCGACACTCTAGAGGGGTAGTAGAAGATATTCTGGTCCGGGTTGGGAAATTGATAGTTTCCGTTGATTTTGTGGTTCTCGAAATTGGAGATGTGCAAGAGGATGGACGTGAGCATACTTTGTTATTGGGAAGACCTTTCATGGCAACTACCAACACATTGATCGACGTCAAGAATGGGATCATCAAGATGTCAGTGTTGGGAGAGACATTCTCCTACAATGTGCATGCTAGTCGAGCCATGCCATCAGTCAGCAGTACTGAAAATTGCTCTTACATAGATGTCATTGATGTTCTTACTGAGGCATGTTTTGTGGAAGAGAATCAGATAGAAGAGATTTTTGAAGGCTCCGCCGACTTGGAGGAGAGACTTAGAGAGGAAGCATCTATGGAAGCCGTGCTGCCAACCAACCTGCCTGTTGATGAGCCAGTTATGGTAGAGGCTCCTAAGGAAGAGAAGGAGATCGAGCTTGAACTTAAGGACCTCCTGGCTAACTTGAAGTATGTGTTCCTTGAAAAAGGAAGAAGAAAGCCTGTTATAATCTCTGCAGAGCTCAAGGCAGACGAAGAAGAAGAATTGGTCGAGGTCCTCACAAAGTTCAAGGCCGCTTTTGGATGGTCTTTGTCCGACATTAAGGGGATCAGCCCTGCAACATGTATGCATCGGATAAACTTGATGGAGGGAGCTACTCCGAAGAGGGATGGCCAAAGGCGATTGAATCCCGTATTAATGGAAGTTGTTAGGAAGGAGATTTACAAGCAGTTGGCCGAGGGGATCATCTTTCCCATTGCTGACAGTGAATGGCTCAGTCCCGTGCACGTGGTTTCGAAGAAAGGGGGAATCACAGTGGTCTTGAATGATAATGAGGAGTTGGTGCCGATGAGGCCTGTGACAGGGTGGCGGATGTGCATAGATTTCAGGAAACTCAATGCAGCCACCAAGAAGGACCACTTCCCGTTGCCATTTATTGATCAGATGCTCGACAGATTGGCGGGGCATGAGTTCTATTGCTTTCTAGATGGACTATCGGGCTACTATCAGATCGCGATCGCGCCTGAGGATCAAGCTAAGACGGCCTTCACGTGCCCCTTTGGTACATATGCCTGCAAGAGGATGCCGTTTGGACTCTGCAATGCACCAGGTACCTTTCAAAGATGTATGATGTCCATATTTTCTGAGATGCTTAATGATTTCGTTGAGATCTTCATGGATGACTTTTCTGTGTTTGGTGCATCTTTTCATGATTGTCTTGAAAAAATTGAACGGGTCTTAGCGAGATGTGTTGAGAGTGGTTTGACTCTTAGTTGGGAAAAAAGTCATTTTATGGTAAGGAGGGGGAACGTGTTAGGCCACATCATCTCTAAGAGGGGTGTAGAGGTCGACAAAGCGAAGGTGGATGTGATCGAAAGATTACCTCCACCTCGTGATGTCAAAGGTATTAGGAGTTTTCTTGGTCATGCCGGATTTTATCGACGTTTCATTAAGGATTTTTCCAAAATCAGTCAACCTCTATGTCGTTTGCTTTCTCAAGATGTGTCTTTTACTTTTGATGATGCCTGTCTTAATGCGTTTAACTTGCTTAAGGAGAAATTGAGTACTGCCCCTGTAGTGATTGGTCCTATTTGGTCAGAACCCTTCGAGATTATGTGTGATGCTTCTAATTCTGCAGTGGGTGCTGTTTTGGGTCAACGTATAGATAAAATGCTGCGTGTCATATATTATGCGAGTCTGACTCTTACTTCTGCTCAAGTGAACTACACCACTACGGAAAAAGAGATGTTTGCTGTTGTTTTTGCTTTAGACAAATTTCGTGCATACATCATAGGGTCAAAGGTCATTATTCACAGTGATCATGCTGCATTGCGTTATTTGTTGACCAAATCTCAAGCTAAGCCTAGGCTTATTCGCTGGGTGCTTTTACTGCAAGAGTTTGATGTGGAAATTCGTGATAGGAAGGGTAGTGAGAATGCTGTAGCTGATCACTTATCTCGTCTTGATAATCTTCCTTCGCCTATGATTTGTGATAATTTGCTTGAGTCATTCCCTTTTGAACAAGCTTTGAGTGCAGGAATTGTGCCTTGGTATGCCGATATTGTCAATTATTTAGCTTGTAATGAGTTGAGACCTGATCTCACTTCCCAAGAAATGAAGCATTTTTTATCTGTGTGCAGGCAATACTTTTGGGAATACCCCTACTTGTTCAAGCTTGGTAAGGATGACGTGATCCGACGGTGTGTACCTGATGATGAGCAAGCCAAGGTGCTGCAATTATGTCATGAGACTCATTGTGGTGGCCATTTTGGAGGCGTAAAACAAAGACACAAGGTGCTCCAATCAGGTTTATTCTGGCCCACTTTATTTAAGGATGCTCATGCATTTTATCTTTCTTGTGATCGTTGCCAAAGGGTTGGTTCAATTGGTCGTAGGAATGAAATGCCCCTTAACAATATTCTCGTTGTTGAGATTTTTGATGTTTGGGGTATTGATTTCATGGGACCGTTTCCCAAGTCTTTTGGCTACGAATACATTCTCTTAGCTGTTGATTATGTGTCCAAGTGGGTTGAGGCAATCCCCACTAGGATTTGTGACTCTTATGTTGTGCTAAGGTTTGTGCAGGAAAATATACTCTGTCGTTTCGGATTTCCCAAGGCAATCATTAGTGATGGGGGGAAACATTTCTGTAACAAGCTGTTTGAGAAGTTAATGAAGAAGAATGGAATAACGCACAAGATCGCTACTCCATACCATCCGCAAACTTCAGGACAAGTAGAGACGAGCAATAGGCAAATTAAGGGGATTTTAAATAAGACTGTACAACCGTCTCGAAAAGATTGGTCCTCAAAGTTGAATGACGCGTTATGGGCATACCGCACTGCTTACAAGAGTATATTGGGGATGAGTCCGTATCATCTGGTGTTTGGGAAGAATTGTCATTTGCCCGATGAGATTGAGCACAAGGCTTATTGGGCAATCAAAGCTGCTAACTTTGATCTCGATGATGCGGGAAAACATCGGATGTTTCAGATGTCAGAGTTAGATGAGCTCCGCAACGAGGCATATGAAAATGCCAAGATTTACAAGGATCGGGTCAAGAGACTTCATGATAAGAGGATTTTGATTAAAGAGCTAAAACCCGGGATGAAGGTCCTATTGTTTAATTCTCGGTTAAAGTTGTTTCCCGGAAAGCTTAAGTCTAGGTGGAGTGGCCCATACACCATCACAGAAGTTTTACCATATGGATCGGTCCAATTGTTGAATGAGGAAACGCAGCATTCCTTTCCCGTTAATGGGCACCGAGTAAAACCGTATCTTGAAGGAGAGACTAAGGCACACACGGTAGAGTCCGTACACTTCTTGGATTCCGTTCTCTAAATATTCGTTCCACGTCAAGCTAAGGACGTTAAACAAGCGCTGTGTGGGAGGCAACCCATAGTATGGTAGTTTTGTTTTCTCTTTTCTTTTGTTTGTTTTTTTTTCTTTTTCTTTAAGTTTTGTTTTTCTTGTCAGTTGCTGTGCGGGGTATGTGTTTGTGATGTGCAGGATTTTTGGTTTCAAGGAGAGCATAATACTTCAGCCTTCGTATGACCCAGCGGTCTCTCTTCATCAGCGACCGCTGAGCAGGGACAAATTAGAAGTACAGGGCGAGAAGTCAGCAGTCGCTCACCCTACGCGACCGCTGAGTGTTGTGATGTTTCGGAGTACAGGGCGGAGAGTCAGCGGTCGCTCACCACACGCGACTGCTGAGTGTTGTGAAATATCGGAGTACAGGGCGGAGAGTCAGCGGTCGCTCACCATACGCGACCGCTGAGTTTGGGCTACTTTGGAATACATGGAGGAAAGTCAGCGGTCGCGTAAGTTCAGCGACCGCTGAGCGCGACGAAATTTGGAGGAAAAAAAAAAAAAAACTCAGCGGTCGCTCAACCTACGCGACCGCTGAGAGTGATTAGGGTTTGCTGTCAGCGGCCGCTCATCTTCAGAGACCGCTGACCCTACCATGTTTAAATATAATTCCAGCCCTAATTTTAGTCGCCACCCTCACTTTCTTAAATTCCGCCTTTTGTTGTCTCTCTTCTCCCACCGTATTACTCCACCATCACTCCTCGTTTCGACAATCAATAACCGCAACCACAGCCATCTCTCACAGTCAGCGACCGCTGAGTTTTTTTTTGGTTTTCTGACTCCGCCGCGCTCGCTCAGCCGCCGCGCTCCTCAGCGCCCACTCAGCCTCAGTGCTCGCTCGGCTCAGCGCTCATCCCCTCCAACGCTCGCCTTCCAATAGCATCTGTATAATGGCTCGAACCAAAAATGCTCCGGGGTCTACTTCTCGACCACAAGAACCCATGGAGGATGATGAACCTATGGACTGCTCTCAAGATTATGGTTGTCCGTTCCCGATCTTTAATCCTATGTCAGGTACTCTGTTTCAGCGTTTCAACCGATTTGAGGTGTCTGTGCCTCGTTATTTTGATTGGGACTTGATGGAATCACTTGGGGTGCTCACTTCGCTTAAACAATACCTCAAAAATTTGGGAATGGATAAATTTGCTAGGATGGAGTTACCTGGTTATTCTCCATTATGTTTAGAGCTCTTGACGACCTTTGATCTTGCTGATGATTTTTCTCAATTTACTTGTCGGATGTTTGGTCGTGAGTTTACTATTACTGATCGCATTATGAAGCGGGTGTTTGGTTTTCCACTAGAGGGGTTTCGTAAGACCCCACCGGAGTTTGAACCTGCTGAGGCATGGGAGTTTTTAACTGGTTTCAATAATTGGAAATCTGGGGGTATGCCTAGTGGATTTATTAAGGATCCTGCATTGGGTATTTTGCACAAATTTCTTGTGTACAATCTTAGTGGGAATCAGGAAGCAAATAAGGTTAACACAGGGGAACTTTTTCTACTCACTGCTGCTATCCAGAATGTCAAAGTTTGTCCTACAGCTTTTGTGTTTGAAGCCTTTCAGAATATTCAGCGCCGCTCTCATTGTCA
The DNA here is from genome assembly GCA_031470985.1 of Agastache rugosa. Lineage (NCBI taxonomy): Eukaryota > Viridiplantae > Streptophyta > Magnoliopsida > Lamiales > Lamiaceae > Agastache > Agastache rugosa. The sequence continues at coordinate 16,896,652 of CM062602.1, read as the reverse complement.
TCCTGCGCTCCCTCACTTTGCTACTGCTTTGGCCCATCATTTTCAGTTGATACCGCCAAATGGGTTTCCTCCTGAGGTTCAGACAAAGTTGTTACCGCGGCGTATTGATCTGAGTGAATTGCGTGGTGCACCTTTTGCTATCAACAGGACTACGCTTGTTCCACATAAGCGGCGTAGGTGTGTCCGGGCTCATCTTAATAGCTTGGCTGCCAATCCTCTTTCGGAGCCGCCGCCACATACTGAACCGGAGGACGAGCAGGATGATGATGAAGCTGCTCGTGCAAGTTCTGGTGGGATACCCTCCGTGTGGCCGACTCCAGACGCAGGATCTTCTTCCTCTGAATTTGCTCAGCTCCGGGAAGATCTTCAGGCCTTCCGTGCTGATTGGAGCACTCAGTGAGGGCAATTTCAGCATGATGTTTATGGCCGTTTCGATGCTCAGAATCGGCAGTTGTACTCATATCAGCAGCAGCTAGAGGAGCATGGTCAGCGTTTGGATGTTCAAAATCAGCAATTGTTAGCTCAGAATCGCCTTTGGAGCGAGCAGCATCAACAGTGGGCGCTCGGCGGCGAAAGAACTTGGCGATCGGGGAATGCACATCTGGCTGCCTTGGAACAGCAGTGGGCTAATTGGACACTGCATCATGGACATCCGCCTCTACCACCTCCTGATCAACAGTGATTCCTCACTGTTGTTTCGTATGTGTTCTATCTCTTCTTTTGCTTTGTTTTGTTATGTGTTATTTCGTGGTTGTTTTTGTGTTTTGTCTCTCTTTGGTGGCTGGATCAGTGTTTTTGATTTCACTTTTTCCCTCCCTTTTATTTGTCTCGCTTACAATGAGGGCATTGTTTTCTTTTCTGGGGGGGGCATGTTTTGTTGACAGTGTTGCTTGTATGTACTCATGAGTTTTATTTTGATCTAAGTTGTAAATGTGATGATTGGATTTGATGAATTATGTTTTGATGGACTTGATTGATCGGTATGTTTTGTTTTGAATCGATTGTTGTGGGTATTATATAGTAACTGTGGGGCCTTGTCATACTTGATTGATTGATACTCGATAGTTGAAAATGAGGCTATGGGTGAGAAGAGTAAAAAAAAAAGAGTAAAATATCTGAGTCAAGTTGAGAGGCTTCTGCTCATCTGGGAACCATGAGCATGGGAAACCACGTGGGGATACTTTAGATAATCTCTAATGTTTACACCTCATGAAATATGGCCGCATAACTCGACTTGACTTAGAACTGTTTAATTTCATTCGTTGATATAAATTTGTGGTGATTTGAAAGGGCTCTACCCCTCTTTCTCGTCCGTTCAAAATTGAATCTTTTATGCGAGAAATGGGTATGGGAAACCACGCTAGGATACCGGAATTTTTCCGAGAATAAACCTAGTGAATTTTGCCTGGAAATCACCTTATTTCTTTAAGTTACTCATGGTGTGGAATTTGGGATTTGTTGAAAAGGTTGTGATATCTTCTTGCCTGTAACTTTGTTTTTAAGTGTTGGGTAGATTGAGACCTTGGGTGGCGGGCCACTTGTTGCTGTGTGATAATCACGTGCGATTGACGATTGATGGAATGTGTTGTGATTGATAGGATGTCGAGGCATGTTTGTTGAGTTTGATCAGTCATGTTCGTCTTAGTTTGAAATGAGAATTGCTTGAGGACAAGCAAGGTTTTGTGTGTGGAGGGTTTGTTGCGTTGGTGTTTGGTTGTATTTTCGGTTGATCTGCATGCGTGTTTGTGATGCCTTTTGCTTGATTCTATATTGTTTTGGAAATTAAATATGGCTAATGATGCTTTGTCGAGTTTTCAGTGGAATATGTAGATTTTGCTCGGAAACGACGAAGGCGACAAGACTCGATCAATCTGCATCACAGTAATGAGTTTTTGGTGTAGTGAAACTTAGCGGTCTCTCAACCTAGGAGACCGCTGAGTTCCAAGTATTGCGGTCACGTATGAGGTGTCAGCGGTCTCTCCACCCAGGAGACCGCTGAGTCCAGCGTTCACCCAATACAGGGCCAGAAGTCAGCGGCCTCTCAACCCGAGCGACCGCTGAGTCCAGCGTTCAGCCAATACAGGGCCAGAAGTCAGCGGTCTCTCAACCCGAGCGACCGCAGAGTCCAGCGCTTATCCATTACAGGGTGAGAAGTCAGCGGTCGCTCACTCTACGCGACCGCTGACTTCGGGCGTTTAGCGGGTTTACTACATTGTGCTCAGCGGTCGCTGAGGCTAGGAGACCGCTGAGCGCAATTAAATTCGCGGTGTGTATAAATACCGACCAAGGGTTTTTTCAGAGCAGAACACATTTTTCCAGACGCCACTTTTCTTTATTTCCTTTCTTTTTCCAGAAATTGTTCTTTTCCTAGTTTCTTTTGGTACTTTTAGTTACCGATTTACTATTGTAATTGCACTCCGGATTCGAGGCTACAGACATTGCACTTTTCAATTCCAATTCCAGTTCATTGTGTTCGTCGATTCTAATTACGTTTGTGAGTTAATCCGATTTCCGTTCTTCATTCATATTTATAATTGCACCGTTCATACGCTTCATTGGATTAATGTTAGATCAATCGTTTAATGCTTTTGCTATGCTAGATTCCAATTCATGCTTAGGGGTTTAATTTATGCACCTTAGTTCTTGCTTAGGAATTAATTTATGTTAATTATTCTTTCCGTCTAGGTATAAATCCTCAAACCAATTTGATTTACCGCTTTCTGTTATTTTCTTTTCGCAATACAATAATTTCCCTGCTAAGTTTTCCTTGTGAGACGATACTTGGGTTGGCTTGCTTAATCTACTGTGATCTCGTTCAATTGCGAGCGACTTTAGGATTAATTTAGTCGAAACACATATGATATATCAGAAATTATGACAACTGTTGTGATAGTTTTTGTTTAAACAGTGCACAAACCAAGAGATTTTCTTAAAACTGTAAATCTCTCAAAACTTTGAGCTTTTGTAAAGATGTCAGCCGGTAGATTATCTATGCTAATATACTTTAAATTTAATGTCTCTTTCTCAACTAAATCTCTAATGCAATTATATCTATAGTGAATGTGTTTGGACTGAGAGTGATGGATGGAGTTCTTGGCTAGGTTGATGGCATTGGTATTATCACATACAGAAAATATGCAAACTAGATTTACCATTTCATGATGATCAACATGTTCTTTTCTCCTTGTTCTAACACCTTCATGTACTTCTCCTATTACTTGAGTGATAGGATGATTTCTCAACCATTTAGGAGGATCTCTTCTTACAGCGGGCCGAACTTCTTTGAATATTTGACCACCTGAATTTGAGATTCCAGCTTCATTAGTTTCAGAACAGCTTGAACTGGCTATTGCAGTTGCTGGAACTTTAGAATTTACAGTTCTGGCAATTGTGGGCATAACGGTTGGCACAACTATTGTGCTTTCGTTGGCGGTCAAGTCATGACCTGTACTTCCATGTATCTCGACAAAACTGTCAATGTCTTCTTCGAGTGATCTTGTAATATCAGTATAATCATCGAAAACAACATTTACAGATTCTTGGATGCACCTAGTTCTCAAGTTATAAACTCTATATCCATGATTATTTAGAGCATAACCAACAAATATTCCTTTATCACTTTTTGAAAAATATTTTGCAGGATGATTCTTGTCATGCAGAATAGAACACACACATCCAAATACATGAAAATATTTAAGATCGGGTTTCTTACCATTCAATATTTCATATGAAGTCATAGAAGTACCCGGTCTTAAATAAACACAATTCAAAATATGACATGCGGTATTAAATGCTTCAGCCCAATAACACTTATAAAGTCTTTTAGAGCTTAACATTACTTTAGCCATTTCATAAACGATCAAACTTTTTCTCTCGGCTATCCCATTTTCTTGAGGAGTTTTTGGGACAATAATCTCAGGAATGATTCTCTTCTCTGCACAAAAATCAGAAAATTGACTATTTTCAAATTCTTCATCAAGATATGTCCTAACTCGACTCACATAAACACCATATGAGGCTCTTTAACATACCATAAATTTCCTTAAAACTAGTAAGAGTTAGAGATTTTTCACTTAAAAACTTGATCTAATTATACCTAGAAAAATCATCAACAGTTACGAAAGAAAACTTATTGCCTCCTAAACTTTCAATCTCCATGGGACCCATAAGATTCATGTGTAATAATTCAAAGCACTGAGTTGAATCAGAAGATCGTCCTGAAGTTGTCACCACTTGATGTGATACTCTTACCTGTTTACCTTTTTGGCAATCACCACATGGTCCTAGATTTGAGATGCTCAGCTTTGGCAACCCTAGGACTGCATCATATTTCTGAAGTTTCTCCAGATATTCGAAGTTAATATGTCCTAACTGTTGGTGCCATAGTTGTATATCAATGACCTGCACATTTAGACACTTATTTTGCCCCATCTCATAAATATTGTTAGCAGATCTTACCCCAGAGATGACGAGCTCCCCATTTCCATCGACAACCTTACAATTGTGCTTGCTGAAGATGACAGAACAGTTGTCATCACATAGTTGACTGATGCTAATCAGATTAGCTGTGAGTCCTTTCACGTATGACACATTATTGAGCCTTGGAAGATCTGGTACATTAAGAATACCTTGTCCAACCATTTTACCATATGAACTTTCTCCAAAGGTGACTTCACAACCATCAATTTTCTGATAGTTGGAAAAATGTGATTTGGTTCCTGTCATATGTCTGGAACATCAGCTATCAAAATACCACGAATTGGTTTGGAGAGTTTGAGAGGATGTGAACACAACATGGCAGACGCCTTTGTGCACAACTTTGGGCCTCCAGACCATATCTCTTGTGCGTCCATTTCTGAACGTAAGGTTTGGTCGTGTGGCCTTGTTCCTAAAGTAAACAACCTTTCTAATATGACATGGTAAGGAACAATAATGACACACATATTTTCTGTACCTTTTTCTTTTAGTAAAGTGAGCAACATGCTGTAATGCACTAGTTTTCACAAAAGATTTGCCATGAGTTGACACAATTTTAGGGAAACCAGTTTTCACAGTTTTATCAAATCCTAATCTATAGGAGTCTACCTTACCCAAAAATGAAGCATCAACAAGTTTTGACTTACTTGTATTGAGCTTCCTCAAAGTCTCATTTGCAAGATCGAGTTCTGTCTTCATGGCTCCATGTTCCATCTCTTTTTTTGTGAGCATCACTTATAGACTAGCAAGCGATGTCTTGTGATCCATGTTCTCCTTTGTAAGCAATTGCACAACCTTGCATTGCTTTTTCCATTTGCATAGAAGTTTTTCATACAAATCCTTTAGTTCAATCAAAATCTGGACTGGATCTTCTTCACAAATGTCTTCATCTTTCTTATCATCTTTAATCACAGCATTAAAACAAAACAAATTAGAATAACGAGAAGGAATATACCTCTTAGATGTTGTGTCAGGTGGAACAACATCAAACATGACATCTTCACTTTGAGTACTATGTGTGATACCATCCATTGTAAACAACACTTGAGAATAGCAGGATCGATGCCACTTAGTATGTCAAGTGTAGGCTCTTGATGCCAATTGGTGGTACCAAAGTTGTGATCAACGATCAGACAACTTTGATTCGAAACGCAATGGAATTATAAAAATAAAGATTGGACACAATGGATGTAAAATTTTCACGAGATTATAAATTAATCTCGTGAAGTGCCTCAGGGCAAAATATTCACTAATGGTACGTGAACAACAAAAACACTCTGAGTAAACAAGGTCACGAAAACTAGTAACACTTTATCACTCTTTCACAGAAAGTTGTGACTAAAGTTGTTACAACTATCTTCAGAGAAACTATACAAAAACTGAACTAAAATTCTACGAAAATATATCTTGTCAGCACACTTAATCTACATGGATTTGCTCTCTATTTATACTATATCTTCTAATCTTGAGCTCCACTCCAAGATATCCACAAACCCACTTCTCAAGCCCATGATCCATGCCTGATCTCCATAACAAACTCCAACAACCTTCTCTTTATTCTCCACCACTTATGACTTGGTCTCCAAACTTTGACTTTCTCCACTCTCTTCCATTATTTTAGCACATGCAAAAACAAACTAAATAGAAGAAAGACAAAACACAAATATATACTGTCTCCGTCCCATGATAAGTGGCTACTTTCTTTTGTGCACGGGTATTTAGGAGAAGAGTGTTTAAAGAGTAAAAAGATAAAAAGTGGTGGAGCCCACATCTTTTGTGTGAGAGAGAGTGTTTCCATATTAGGAAAGTGGCCACTTATAATGGGACAGCCCAATAAGAAAATGTGACCACTTATAACGGGACGGAGGGAGTAATTAATTATTAAAACATGATGAGTCATAAAACACCATTTTCTCGTTTTTGACACCAACATCCTCAAATTATCCAAGTAAACATTAGATTTCCTTATTTTATAGATTGATAATTTTATTGTTGTTGACCAAACGTGATAAGATTCCACATTTGATACGATTAAGATTTTGGTGCCAAAATATTCTCATCTTGTGTAGATTGTTGACTTTGAAATAATTAGATAAGACAAAATACCATCACAGGAAATGGAATTCTTTTATATGTGACAACTCAATTTCCATTAATGAAGATTTATTAGATAAATGTTTTATTGTAGATTTTCGTAATTCTTATTCGCAATATATTGTATAGAGATGTCAATCGGGCCAACTCTTTCGGTTTCGGGTCAATCCTATTAGATTATCGGGCTATTCGGTCCGGATTAAATCGGGTTGAAAAAACTCAACCCTAACCCTAACCCCTCGGTTTTCGGGCTGGCCCGTCGGGTCACAAAGTTTGTAAATAAAAATTAAAATGTATATATTTTCTTGACTATTCAATATTTATTGCAAAAAAACGACACACAAAAAAATTAAAAAGTAACAAAACAAGAATACGAGTGGCCCAAAAAATAGAAACTTGATTAAATCCAAAAAATAGCATCCAACAAAACAAGTCTAGTAGCACTACACAACATGAAAAATAACAATAATATTCAACATTAATTCGTTATCTCACAAATGAAACTAAACACTTGAATGACATCCATCTTCTATGATTTCTGTGTAGAGCAAAAGAGGGCGCGACATACAACTACTACAAGTAATTAGTATTATGTATTATTTATTTTATTTTTTTAAAAATACATCAGGGTTATTTGGGTTGACCCTAACCCTGATCGGGCTAGCCCGGATAACCCTTCAACCCTAGCGGGCCAGCCCAAATAGCCCGGTTATGTATTCGGGTTGTAAAAAATTAACCATAACCCTTTATTTTGTTCGGTTTATTCGGGTGGACCCGTCAGATTCGGGCTCAATTGACATCCTTAATATTGTACGGTTGAATAATAATTTAACTAAAGCCAAATAGTAATTGTTACAAAACAAATGACGAATCCTTGCTTGTGCGTAATTTAATAACGCCGTCGTAAATGGAGATGTTGGTTAGAATTAAACTAATGATTTTGTGTTTTTCTTTATTCCTAAGATTCGATCAATAAGAGATAGAGAAAGGCCTGATAATTGATTATTTTATGAAAAATAATATATATTTTGTCAGCAACAAATTTCAAATGCAAATAGGGTTAAATAAAAATTTCAAATCCCATAAATGGAGGAAACATCATAGCAAATAATATAAATTTATATTTTTTTTCTCTTTGTATGCTAATTTATTACAATCAGTATAATTTATTGTATACTATTATCAATTCTAGAGTTGATCAAATCTACAAACCACTTTTATTCCTATACATACAACATGCATATATAAAAGAGGCAAAATTGGAGATAGCCAAAATTAGGGGTGAGCAAATTGTTCCGAAAACCGAAAACCGAACCGAACCGAAACCGAAAATTAATTTCGGTTCGGTTATTTCGGATATTTCGGTCAATTCGGATTTCAAAATTTTAATATTTCGGATTTCGGTTCGGTTATATTGTTTAAAAAACCGAAATATCCGAAATCCGAATTATATATATACTATTTATATTTTTTTAAATTTATATTTAATTTTTTAAAATTAAAATATTGAATACTACTCTAAATTGAAAGCTATTAACATGCTCGTGCTCTAGTATTTGTTGGAAGTTATTGATTATTGAACTTTGTATTAGTTTTTGTTGGTATTTGGATTTTTAATTTAACTATTTGTTGGATTATTTTCATTTTGTTGTTGGTGGTTTGGTGGTTTGTGAAGATTTAAAACTTTATTTGTTGTTGGTGGTTTGGATGAATATAAAAAATGTAGGAAAATTGTTTCAAAAAAAAAGTGGAAAAACCGAATTAACCGAAATACCAATTTGGTTATTTCGGATATTTCGGTTCGGTCACCGAAATAATTTCGGATTCGGTTCGGATATGGATTTGAAAAAACCGAAATTTTAGTTTGGTTATTTTTTATGTAATAACCGAACCGAATATCCGAATGCTCACCCCTAGCCAAAATAGATAGGAAAAAATAAAAGTTGGCCAGCAACTTTATTTGCAGAAATACTGGCCAACTTTGAGAAATCCGGACATAATTGCCCTCAGCGGTCAAAACTTGTATTTACCGCAATGACTAAGATTTTCACCCTCATTTTCATTTTCACGCAACAATTTCTCTCTCTTCAACAGTCTCTCTCTCTGAAAACCCTCCCATTCCCTTCTACCGCCGCGCCGCCACCCTTCTACCGCCGCGCCGCCACCATCGACTGCACAGATCCGAGTAGATCTCCACAGTTCCGACCAGATCTCGCCGTCAAACTTCATCTCCGTCAAACTTCGTCGAGTAGATCTAAAGAGATCCGGCTTTCATGGCATCGAACTCCGGTTCCAGAAGTCAAAATTCGGAACAAGGTGAAGCCTCTACCAGTAAAAGACGTAGATCCGAGGACGAAGGACAAGCTTCAGCACGAAATCCTTACGCAGAATTGATGGTATGAATTAATTTTTTTTGTAATTTAGTTTTTTTTTAAATTCGATCCATTCGTTCCATTCGTCCAGTTCGTTCCTAATCCGACGACTATTTAAGGGATGAATATACCTAATTCGTTCCATTCGTCCAGTTTGTGCAATATTTGGTGGTAATATATGCTGTGAATGTTGTTTATATTTGGCGGTGTACCAAATATTGGAGTTATCGTTCTTACTATAGCTTGGCACACCTGGTACGAATGCAACGTATTCGTACCGTATGTGCCAAGACTTGGCGGGGTAAGTCTTTGCACACCTGGTACGAATACAACGTATTCGTTCCAGGTGTTCCAAGACTTGGCGGGGTAAGGCTTGGCACACCTGGTACGACAACGTGTATTCGTTCCAAGTGTACCAGATAATAACTTAACTGATCTTCTGATTTTGTGAAGGTGCAATGGACCTATAAACGACCACACTTAATACGTGTACCTCACAAAGTACAAGTGATGGGAAAAGAGCAAATAATTGGTGATATAAAAAGAATTTTAAGCGGCTTCGGAGAAGATGCACTGAAGCAAATGAAGAAGTCTGTGTTCAAGCACTTCATGGAGCTTCCAGATCGCATAACAAGAAGTGGAAAGACTATTCACTTCATTTTATCGCATCAGGTAACCGTCTGGCCAGAACTAGATGAGACGGTATATGGTTCAAATTGGATGAACAAATTTCAAGATTTTCCAGAATAGAATTTGCGCTAGTTACTGGACTGAGGTTTGGAGGGAGCACGTTCCAGCCATACGGAGAACATGTAATTCCTGGTGATTCTGTGTATACGAGATTGCTACAAAACGAAAGGATTACCCCCAATGAATAGTACAGAAAATTTATAAGTAAGGCCTTTAAGGGAGCAGTTGCGGCTGACTATGTAAAAGTAGCAAAGGTGCGGTGCTACTCATCTTCTTTTTGGATTTGATTGTGCGAAGTACAGGATTCATGAATGGGTGTGGGTGTTGGTTGAAGACAATCAAGAATGGGATAAATTTCCATGGGGCAGTATCTCTTACCAGATACTCTGTGATTCCATCAACCATGTCAGAACGACTCTGTCGGGAAACAAATCGGGGGAAGGATACCATATCAAAGGCAACACTGTTGCCTTCTTAGCTTGGATATTTTGTATTGCGAAACAAGTGGGTGACACAGTTGGCGGTAGGATAAAGAAACACAGAAGACCTCGTATGTTGAGGTTTACGTATGAAAAAAATATGGAAACACCAGGGGACTCTGAGGTAAATTTCAAAATGATATAACAGTTTCTTATATTCTTGGCACACCTGGTACGAATAAGTTGCATTCGTACCAGGTGTTCCAAACTTACCCCGCCAAGGCAGTGTGAAATCTGGTACGAATGCATTCATATCTAATGTGATTTCGTATAATAGATTGCAGCCAAAATGGAACCTGATGAAAAGGAAAGGAAGATGGGGTATTGAACCACACTCGAGGAGGAAGGGAAACCATTTGAATTCGTATACATGCATGGAGCATATATTCAGACACCTAAAGAAGCAGGTGATGCAGAATCACGTGATGCAGGAGCTGAAGCTGAAGCACGTGATGCAGGAGCTGAAGTTGCAGGAGCTGAAGTTGCAGAAGCTGAAGTAGTAGGTGATGCAGGAGGTCAAGGACATGGACGTGATCAACAAGCTCACAGACTCCCTGTTCTAGGACCAGAAGACCCTGTATTCCCACTGAGATATTCACAAAGAGGAGCATTCCTTGAAGACATCGGGGAAGTGTCTGCAAAACGGGCTAGGATTGAGTTGAAGGAGATAATATCCAGTGAACGGGTAGAAATGATGAAGGAGATGCAAGAACTTGTATCACGAGAACGAGTGAAAATGTTGCAGGATGTAGCAGAATACCTCAAACGTGAACGTGAGAGGATAGTGAAGGATGTAGGGGACTACATAACATCGCGGATGACAGGAAATCCAAATATGTCAGCCACTGGAGATGCACAACTTGATCTGGTATGTGCGTAAAAGTTTGAAAGTTGGAACACCTGGTACGAATTGGTGAATTCGTACCAGGTGTGCCAAGTGTCTGCGCTAATATACTTGGCACACCTGGTACGAATAAGTTGTATTCGTACCAGGTGTGCCAAGTCTTGTTATGATACCAGTTACGAATTCAGTAGTTGTTATTAATTTACTATTGTTGTAGGTGATCATGGTGTGCCCCTTCAATGGTCATTGGGCCACATGTTGCTTCGACCTGGAATTATTGAATTTCGAGATATACGACTCCAACCAACACTTGTTCGAAGATCATCACAAAGAAATAAGAGCAAAGATCTTCACCCCGGTTGCCCGCATATTCCCACAGATCCTGAAGAGAATCGGATATCTCTGCTTCAATTACGCTCCATTTTCATATTCGTATCCAATGGAGAATGTGTTGAAGCAACATGACAGTGTGAGTTGTGGTCCATGTGCATTGAAGTACGCCGAACTCTTACTAACTGGTGCTGCCTTAAAAAAGAACATGACAAAGAAGCAAATCAAGGTTTATCGGCATCACATTGCTGATACAATCTACCGTTACAGCACTGCTGAAAGCACCCTCGCCATTGGCATGGACCTGGATTAGTATTAGTAATTTGGATTTGTAATTTTTGTGATACAATTCAGTAGTTTTTGTGAACAATTTGGTACAATTCAGTAGTTTTTTGTGAAGAATTTGGTACTAATCCTTAGTAGTTTTTGTGAACAATTGACATGTAATATTTTGTGAACAATTGAATTTGGTACTAATCCTTAATATTAATATTTTTGTGAAGAATTTGGTACTAATCCTTAATATTTTATGTAGTACAAGTAAATAGTTTAGAATTTAACGAGTTGATTATCCAAAATAAATAGACCCACAACAGTTCGTAGTCCAAATACACAGAACGAAAATATCAAGAAACCAAGTCTCTTTCCTTGCATGTTAGACGAGTATGCCCAGCCACACCACAAACACTGCATCGTTTCTGTCTACGAGGTTTACTAACGCTGGGTTCGTTACTACTAACTTCTTCCGGCATAATTTGTAGAATCGCAGTGCATGTATTCTGATAATGACCTCGTTGATGGCACCGAGAACACACACGGCGCTTGTTGAATTGGATCCAGACGCATACCTATTTTGACGTGGTCGTCCAGCTTGTCTAGGATTGGGAGGCGTCCCAACAACCCTTGAAGCGATCTCTGGAGGAACACACCACTCTTCTGGATCTGGAATCGGCATCACCTCTTCAGCATAAATTTCACGCAACGTCTCAGTTGTATAATAAGCACTCACATATGACGTCGGATTTTGCTTCTTTTTACTGCATAAAAAGAAACAGAATGCAGTAAAAAAACAAAGTATAGTATTATGTGTTATTACCGGTACGAATTGGTGTTTCGTACCAGTAGTGCCAAGCCTTGGCGCGGTAAGCTTGGCACACCTGGTACGAATAGTTGTATTCGTACCAGGTGTGCCAAGCCTTGGCGCGTACAAGTCGTGCCAACTAACTGTTGTACTAGAACATAGAAAATATAAAATAACTTTAAAAAATAACCTTATTGCTGCTGCTGCATGAGAACAGGGTATCAGGTCGAGATCAAACACAAAACATGTGCATTTCCTACTGTCAAGATCAACAATGTAATTTTTCATACCAGACGTGACCTTATACTTCATTGAAGAAATGGTTTCAACACTCATGGACCGGGCCAACTCCATTGATCTTCCTAATTTGGTCGAGGAAAAGTCCGTTAACTCGTGAGTTCTTTCAGCAGCAATAGCACGCCGTTCTACAAACCATTGCCCGATCAAACTACGTACACACTCCAAAAGAGTGCAAACTGGCAACTTTCTAGCCCATCGTAGTCGGCCATTCAAGCACTCGGCACAGTTAGAAGTTAAAAACCAATAACGGCGCACAGGACATTTGCAACGAGCCCATCTAATTGGATCAATATTTACCACTTTCTCGTGTGCACGAGGTGCAAACGATAACAAATTTTTCATATGCTCCTCGAAATCTTGTCTCTTATAACTCTTTGCAGCTTCATTGAAGACATATATTGCATGTTGGCCCCATTTCTTGAGGTTTCCTTGCAAGTGATACGTACAAAGTCCATGCGGAGTACCCGGATAAATACAATCCACTGCTTTCTTGATACTGAGGTGCTGATCAGACACAAACAATAAGTTCTCAGGGCAACCAAATGTCCGTCTCAGCTCCCTAAAGAACCAAATCCATGATGCATCACTTTCTACGTCGCCAATTCCAAAAGCTAATGGGAAAATCTGTTCATTAGCATCCTTTGTAGCAGCAATAAACATGATACCTTTGTATTTTCCTTTCAAATGTGTACCATCAACTACAATAACGGGACGACATGCACCAAATCCTCTAACACATGCAGCAATAGCCATGAAACAATATTGAAAAGAACCATCTGAAGTTGTCTTTAATCCAACAATGGAACCAGGATTTGAATGCTCCAACATGAAAAGATACTTGGGGAGCAGTTGAAAAGATTTACTCGCGTCGCCGTATGTCATGGTGAGTGCTTGATTTCTTCCAGCCAAAGCAGTTTGATATTTGACAAGAATAACACCAAATTGCCTTAGTAGTTGTGCTCGAATATCCTTCGGCCTAAGAACAACACCCTCGGCCATTAAATGAGGAACAAAGTATGAAGCTAGTACCTTCGAACTCACTTTTGGAGCAGCATGGTATCTCAAATCAGATTCACACATGTGAGGGCTCCATCTATAAATTCTCCATGCATTTCCCAGTGATCTCGCACGCATGATGAACGAACATTTATCTTCATGTTTGCAAACCACATGATATCTTAACTTTGATGAACGCTGGTAATAAATTCCACATGATTCAAGAGATGATGCGATCACATGCCATAATCATTTTCTCCTTCTTAAAGAACATAGCACCACGACAAAGTGTCTCGGTAATCGGTTCATCAACAATACCTAGTTCTTTGCAAGGAAGAGATGATTGATACGCAAAGCCCGGAATGCTCCACCGTCGACTGTGTTCATGATTTTCCTCTATAATGTCATTCGAACCATCTAATGATGGCACATTAAAACGATTTCTACCACAACAATCATCCAAATCATCACAATCATCAAAAGCTGTTCGCATCATCACTATCAAAAGCCTCATCATCAAAATTATTATGACCCTCATCACGACCAAAATCAATTGGTTCATCATCAATACCATTACCATCGACCTCTGATCATGATTCTCATTTTGCACATTCACATTCCTTGAAGTTATCACATTCTCACTATTTTGAGCATTTAACAAATTCACGAAACCCTCATGCTCACATATAGGATGATTTAAAACAACAAGTGGAGATTCATTACTTTTAAGAGAAATAGTCACATATAAAACAGTAACTCCTCTAAATCAAACAAATATGACAACTCAAAATCATCTCGTTATTTTCATTCGCGGTGGTTTCACGCGCGGGATCGAACTAATGCATCTATCTCATACAAATATATACTCTTGGCCTTCATTAAACGCAATTCAATCTTACTCAATAAATTTGCATATGTTATACCACCAGGAGGTATAGGAATATACTCTCTTCGTCCACCATGGTATAAATTATTCTTCCATACACCTCCATGCGCAATAATTATAGCATCTGGCCTCATCTGCAAGAAACAATCGGATAATCAAATTTCAAGTGCCAGGCACAATCGGATAATCAAATTTCAATCGGATATAGCATCTGGTACGAATATAGACTTGGCACACCTGGTACGAATGGAGTATATTCGTACCAGGTGTGCCAAGGCATACCGCGTCGAGACTTGGAACATCTGGTACGAATGCTACTTATTCGTACCAGGTGTGCCAAGTCTTGGCGCGGTATGCCTTGGCACACCTGGTACGAATATACTCCATTCGTACCTTCGTACCATTCGTGGTGCGCAATGACGTGGAAAATGCAGGAAAAAATATATGCACGAAGAGGACGGCAAGATCTGGAAAATGCAGGAAGAAACAAATGGACGAAGAGGACGGGCAGATCTGGAAAATACGACAAGAACATGAACACTAGATCTAGAACATGACAGACTAGATCTGGAAAATTACCTCAATAATATTGAAGAAACCACGCCGCCAACACAGAAGAACGTCGCCTGTAAAATTCTCAGTCGCCGACGGAGAATACGAGCTGTGAGAAGTGAGAGTATCGTCGAACGGAGAAAACCAAGAAATTCACCGCCGCCGGAGAATACGAGCTACGAGAGTATCATCGAACGAAGGAAACCAGGTCATTGCTGTAGAAACGCCGGCGAAGACGAGGTATGGAGAGAGAGAAATTTCAAGAAATTTCACGAAAGAGAGAGAAACAGACTTTAACGATAGCTAATAGAGAGAGAAAGAGAAAGATAAGGTAGAGGGAAGTAAAATTGGTTGAGGTGAAAGGAAGGGCATTTAAGTCACTTCAAGTCAAAGTTGGCCAGAATTTATAAAAATAAAGTTTCCGGACAACATTTAATTTTGATAAACTTGTTTGGTCAAAGGACCGTATTACCACTATATAAAATGTACATTGATGCGCCTTCAGACATCCATAATTAAGGTTGCAAAACATAAATTCTCCCAAATAGTAATAATCATTGATCACTATAACGTGATTTATTTAAAAAAAAATTATTTTAGCATATTGAATAATGCTTATCGATTATTCTTACACTATATATACTAACTATTAGCAACGACGCTATAATTACACACACGAAATAAAATATGAGCCAATATAATCATATGGAGATTAGATAACGTCATAATTTCTACAAAATTTGAAGACTGAAAAAATTTAGGCAAGCTGGTTGGTAACATTTTGATGGTTATCCAAATTCTAATTATGCAATTAGGGTGGGTATGATTTTTGCAAAATGCAATAACAAACCGCAAGTTGACACAATAACGCAACTACAAATTGACATTTCCATATGATTACTTTTCATGACTTCTATAATAATTTCTTGAAAACGTTAATTGATAGGGAAAAAGGGTAATTTTATAAAGTATAATGCTTCACATTATGTAGCAAAATATGTTTAATAGTTAATAAAAAACACGTATTGAATAAAAATTCATGACAATTTATGTCAAATCAAAAAACATGTTGGAAGAATAGGACATTCAATAGAATAGACTGAAAATAGAAATAAGAATCAATTTATTTTGGAAGAGGGACCACAAGAGAGACAAAGTATGAACATGTAAAGAGGCACAGGTCCCTGAGAGGTCATAATGTTTTTGGTAAAAGCATTATTATTATTATTATTATTATTATTATTATTATTATAGGGTGATAAAATTTTCATTTTCTGTGTATTTTGGGTTCCCTAATATATTTGATTAGTCAAATTAACGTTCGTAGCAATGCAAGATTATACTACTAAATACCTCTATAGCATTTAGGGGATGGTGGTATGCTGGAATGGAATGAGAATGGAATGATCATTACTGTCTCCATTCCTAATCCTAAGGTTGGTGTATTTTTTTCAGAAGGAATGACTAATCCCATGAGCATGGGTTTAGCCATTCCTTCCCCCCGAGTATTAGCTAATCCTTCAAGAATGAATATTATTATTATTATTATTATGAAAATAATTATAATAAAAAAAATAATATTAAAATAATAATAATATTATTATAATAATTCTAATAATAATATTAAAATTATAATAAATAATAATAATTATTAATTATTATTATTTCTTATTATTATAATAATTATTATTCAGCTAATTATAATAATTAAATTAAAAATAATAATTTGTAAAATTATAATAAATAATAAATATTATTATTAAGCTAATTGTAGTAAGTATAATAAAAATAATAAAACTAAAATAATATTTATTATTAATATTAGTATTAATATTATTAAAATTATTAATAATAAGTCAATTATAATAAGTACTCCCTTCGTCCACCAAAAGTTTGCATCAAGAATTGCGACATGGATTTTATTATTAACCGTAAGAATAAAATTATTTAAAGAATGATCATTCCATTCCTGATGTATATCAGCCATAAGAATATTATTCTTTAATTCATTCATTTATTACCTTCATTTCATTACAGGGGTCATTTCATTCCCATTAAATTTCATCCATGTCTACCAGCCGAAATAAATTTTATTCTATAAAAAAATGTATATCACACAACATATGCAAGTAAACTTCACTTTTAAATTGATTGACAATCTTAACTAGTGCACAATGCACGATAAAACTGGAAAGAAGTATACATGCATAGATACACACACGTATAAAGGGAAATTTGTAAATAAATTTTATTTTATCCTGAATTAATTAAGATTTAATCTGGATTATTGATCTTTATATCAGGTATAATTGTCATCAAAAGAAATATTATTATGTATACAAATAAACAATATCAAAAAATAAACACTGTTGGTATATATAAATAAGCTTGGTTCTTAAGTTAATTCATGGAAACTAAAATTTTATGTGAACTCGTACCTATATATATTCCATATATTTATATGAATAACACAACTCGCTCTTGTACGTTTAATTCTTCTGACTGATGCCTTAGCTATTCCCCAAATGAAAAATAAATACAACTCGAGTTCGAACCCTTAAAATCCTTTTGGGCACATCTAATGATCTAAACGGTTAAGACCTCCCAACCCAAAAAAAAAAAAACAAAATCGAGGCCTTGAAAAACAATCACTTATTATTATTATTATTATTATTATTATTATTATTATTATTATTATTATTATTATTATTATTATTATTATTATTATTATTTCCCACCGGATACACTAATTAAGTGAGCCGACACTATAATTCAGAATTCTAAGTTTTCTCCTAATGTTCTATTATTTGGTATACTATTTTCAATTATGGTGAGATTTTGTTATTAGTTTTTTTTTTATTATGTGTTAATCTTGTTATGCCATTTATATTTTATCAAATTATTCAATGATTAATATTTTTACCGTACTATACTACAGTTATACACGTTATTTTTTAAACTCAAGCTTATGAGTTGATTTCAAGGCCAAAATCAATTTGATCCGAATATGTAGGCCCGACCCAAGCCCGCGAGTAGAGCGAGTCGGACTTTTTCATAAAACAAGGTCCAACTGAAGTCAATTTGAAGCAATTCCAAGCTAATTCCAATTATGGAACAGATGATCCATTTCAAGGAGGCGACCCAGTGTTGCCCGCATCATTTGCTAAACCGGGCTAGACTGGACCGAAGCCGAACCAGCCCACTCGACAAACTATAATCGCACCAAAATAATGAAATATAATATAGACTGGGGGGGGGGGGGGTTGACTATAAAATGAGAGTTGGGCAATTGCAAGCAATGACAATGATTCACCTACTGCTTGATTTCTTCTTTCATAAATCACATCATATAAATCTTGTTCCCAGTTTGTGATATTTGCAATTTCCTTTCTTAGCTGTCAACAGAGATATATGTAACCCCCTTTCTCATTTGGGAGCAACAAACTTCGTACTAATAGTATCATTGTAATACTGTGCTTATTATTAGTGGGAGAATCAGTCAAAGGTTGTTTTGGTATCATTCTATTTATTATCTATTTTTCTTCTTTCTTGGAGGAATTTCCTTCATGAATTTTTATTTTGAAAATGTTCTCTCGAAATGATGGTAATTTTATTTTTTTTGAATAATTTACTTCTCAATTAATTAGAGGGTTTTCAGTCCGAATTTGCAATCGACGTGCCCGTTCTCTCCCCTTTCGTGCCGCCGTCGTTGCCCCCTCCCTCTCTCTCCTCTCTCTGAACGGTCTAACCCGGCCTCTGATTTTGCCTATTATTTTAGTAACATTCGATGCACACAAATATAATTAAACAATATTTCCTCCGGTTCACGAGAAGTGTAACACATTTTTTTGTGGCATGGATTTAAAAAAATACTATGATAGATATTAGTTGAGTGGAGAAATGAACCCATCATTTTTGAATTATTGTGAGGTATAAAATAATAAGAAAGTAGGTGGGGTCATAAAAAATGGAAATAATATAATTTTTGTAAACAGACGAAAATGAAATTAATGTCACACTTTTCATGAACGAATGAAGTATATTTTACACATTGATAACTTAACTTTCATGGACCTACGGTGCTAGACATCTAGTTGTATTATTTTTAGGACAAATATATTAATTTAAATATAGTTAGTGAATAAATCAAATCATGCTAAACTGATGACCAAACAATAAAGTAAATTACCGAAGTAAGAACGTAAGAAGAAGAATATCATAATTGAATAAATTAAAATTTCATCAATAATAAATCCATCTACTTTCGACTCATAAAATAAAAGTATTTAGTAACCATGTTCATGCAAATTAAACAACTCAAATAAATGAAAAACATAGTTAAAAACAAACAAAGTCAGGAAGGGAAAGACTCCCTGCGGTGCACCGCATGGTGCAGTATTTTTTATCTTATTTTTATTTAATTAATCATAATTATGACTTAATTAATTTTAAATGAGAATTAATAACTCTAATTAGAAATTAAAAAAAAACCCTAAGTGAAATTAATAAATTTTAATTAATGATTAGTAAATGCTAAATAGAGAATTTTTTAACACCCTAAATGGATATTAATAAATCATAATTGAGATTAATAAATTCTAATTACTTATTAAATATCTCTAATTACAATCAATCCTACCATAGGATTGATTATACCTAAATTTTTGCCAGTCATGTAGTAATAAGTTTCAAGTCTTGAATGCTTCAATCTTTTATTCTTGGTCTCCTTATATTGATTTCTTCTCCAAATTTCCGGGGATAAAAATCAACGAGAAAATACCCAAAAATATATAGCGAGCCCTAATTTAATGTTTGGAGGATGCATCTATGTACATAG
Organism: Agastache rugosa; assembly: GCA_031470985.1. NCBI lineage: Eukaryota > Viridiplantae > Streptophyta > Magnoliopsida > Lamiales > Lamiaceae > Agastache > Agastache rugosa. Next base: position 16,876,715 of record CM062602.1, on the reverse strand, counting down.
TGTAAGAGATGTAGATGAAGTCTAATTCAAGTGGTAAAGTTGAAGCATCATAAGTCTCTCTTTACGTAAGAGGTTTATGGTTCAAATCTATACTATACTAAATAATGGAGTTTTGGCTTTATTTACATATTTTGCCCTTTTTCCCTCCAAAACCAATTTATTGGATAATAAGTATTGATCTTTAGTTATATTATGAATGATAAATAATAGAGGGACAATTTATAATAACCACTTAAGATAGTAAAAGCAAAATAATAGCCACTAACTTAAAAATATATAAATTCTAGCCACTGTTACGAAAATACCCTCACCATCGCTCCATGGTTGTACTCGTTATCATCGTCGCACCATTGCCGGTCATCGTCACATTATAGCTGTTGAAGTTTTGATGTTTGTTCTTGATGGTGCGAATAGATCCATCTAAGGCGCGAATAGATCTATTCACACATATTTCGTAACATTTTGTAGAGTGGTGCGAATGGCGCGAATGGGGCCGTTCGCGCCATTCGTGCCTAAAATTCATGCTCGAGCAAGGGAGGTGCGAATGGCTCGAACGGAGCTCCGTTCGCGCCTAGAAATGTGTAGTTGCGTAGTGTTTTTGTTTTGGTTCGTTCTCTCTCATTTTAATTCGGATTTTCGATCCGTTTTTTTCCTATGAACTCCTATTGAGCTAAACTTCATATATATTATGATTATTCCTCATTTTCTTAACAATATTTTCCTACGAGATCTAGGAAATAGGGTATAAGTATCAAATTCTTAGAATAATGATAACAAACACAAAGACTTATTTCTAAATATAAATTCCTACAAATATTTACTTTAAATGTACTTTAAAATATAATATAATTAAATAATGGTTTGATAGGAGTTCATAGGAAAAAATGGATCAAAAATCGGAGCTAAAACGAGGGAGAATGAACCGAAACAAAAATACTGCGCAATGACACACTACATGGCGCGAACGGGGCTCCGTTCCCACCATTCGCACCTCAAAATCATGTTCGACCAAATAGGTACGAATGGAGCGAACGGTTCCGTTCGTGTCATTCGCGCCTCAAAGTCATGCTCGAGCATGGGAGGTGCGAATAGCCCGAACGGAGCTCAGTTCGCGCCTAGAAATGTGTTGTTGCGCGGTATTTTTATTTTGGTTTGTTCTCCTTCGTTTTAACTCGGATTGAACTCTTATCGAGCTAAACTTAAAATATATCATGATTATTCCTCATTTTCTTAACAATATTTTCTTGCAAGATCTAAGAAATAAGATATAAGTATCAAATTCTTAGAATAATGATAACAAACACAAAGATTTGATTCTAAATATAAATTCCTACAAAATATTTACATTAAATACACTTTAAAATATAATATAATTAAATATTGGTTCAATAGGAGTTCATAGAAAAAAACGGATCAAAAAATCGGAGCTAAAACGAGGGAGAACAAACCGAAACAAAAATACTGCGCAATGACACACTACATGGCGCGAGTGGTGCGAACGGGGCTCCGTTCGCACCATTCGCACCTCAAAATCATGTTCGGCAAGGATAGGTGCGAATGCTCGAGCAAGTGAGGCGTGAATGGCCCGAACGGAGCCCCGTTCGCGCCATTCGCGCCTAGAAATGTGTCGTTGCGTAGTATTTTTGTTTTGGTTCGTTCTCTCTCGTTTTAACTCGGATTTTTAATCCGTTTTTTCCTATGAACTCCTATAGAGCTAAACTTCAAAAATGTCATGATCATTCCTCATTTTATTAAAAATATTTTCCTCCGAGATCTGGTAAAGAGGGTACAAGTATCAAATTCTTAAAATAATTATAACAAACACAAAGACTTGATTCTAAATATGAATTTCTAGTACATATTGACTTCAAATGCAATTAAAAATATAATATATTTGAAGATTGGTTCGATATGAGTTCACAGAAGAAAAAAAACGGATCGAAAATCGGAGCTAAAACGAGAGAGAACGAACCAAAACAAAAACACTGAGCAACGACGCACTACGAGGCGCGAATGGGGCTCCGTTCGCACCTCCCTTGCGTGATCATGATTTTGAGGCGCGAATGACGCGAATAGCTTTCATTCGCACCATTCGTGCTTTGGTAACAAACAAAGAAAGAATGGCGCGAATGGTGCGAACAAGATCTATCCGCGCCATTCGCGCCAATATGCACGGTTTGGGACATAACGTTCTTTCTTCATGTTTCGTATTCATTAAGGGTACATTAGACAAATTACACGAAAAATGGCTAGTATTTATATATTTTTAAGTTTGTGGCCATAATTTTATTTTTATTAAGTTAAGTGGCTATTTTACATAGATTCTCTAAATAATATATATTGGTTAATTACTCTATACATCTCCTATTTATTGGATAATAAGTCTTGACCTTTAGTTATATTATGAATGATAAATAATAAATGTTGGTTAATTACTCTATACATATCCTTTCTTGATTATCATGTTTGAGCTTTAAAAAAATTGAATGATTATGGATTTTGGTTTATTTAATTGGATTTGGGATTATATAATTGAATTTTTAACTTTTTATATTATATTTATTAAAATTATATAATACTCCTTCGGTCCCTGATAAGTGTAGTCCACTTTCTTTTTTCGTCCGTCCTCCATAAGTGTGGTCCTTCCTTAAATGGATATGACCCCACTTAAAATTTTACCCTTTAAAAGTAACTAACAATACAATAAAGTGGGTCCCATTCTTTATTCACTACACATTTATCTAACATCATTCTTAAAACTCGTGCCCCTCCCTCCAGACCACACTTATCAGAGACGGAGGGAGTAAATGTTTTAATTTAACACAACACTATTTTGACTAGGATATGTAATTTTGAAAAGAAAAAAAAGATTAGCACAAATGAATAGTTGCCAAAATAATTTTATTATTTAGATTCATAACTATTTTAAAAATATAATAGTAAAAAATATTAAAAAGATAATTAAAAATATATATTTCGAGATGTTTAGAAGTTATCAAAAATGAAGAATTATTAAAAATGTCAAAATTGGTTGAAATTATTGTAATGGTTTAATTCTATTGACATTTTAAAATGAGTTTTAATTGAAATTGCATTTTCAAATATATATAAAAAATGGTTGTTTAGAGATGTTTAGAAGGTTAGTGTTATGCTAATTTTTTTAACAAAATATTTCTTAAATTATTAATGTAATTAATTGTATATTTGAATTATTTATAATTTACAAATATTATTTAGATGTTTAATTATATGTAATTATTTAATAGTGTATTTAAATTTATTTACATATATTTTGTGAATTAATTTTTATACATTATTTCTTTGGTAATAGTAAGGATAAATTACCAATTAAATATACATTTTTGGTTTACACACGCGCACATAACTTGAACCCCCAACTTCTTGGTTGGGGTAGTTCAGATTATTTTTTAGATTGCTTGATGAGTATGTACATATTAGTGTAGGATATTTTTATAATGTAATGTTAGTTGTATTGATTTAGATTTTTTTCGATTTATGTGTATTGTAATTTGTAAACTGAAAATTAAATGTATAAATTTTAAATACTTATATATTTTAAATGAAGACATATACAAAATATTGGTTACTGGAAATATTATATACAAAGAAGTATATCATAGTACAAATAAAAAATTTAATATGTCATAATTATTAATGTTATTTGAAGTGAATGTTTCTTTTAATTTGATGTAATGCTTGAATTTTATATTTCATTGTGTTATTCTATAATTAACATATTAGATGATTAATGCATTTTATGTGTGACAGACAGTTTTTCGATAATTTTATGTGGATATTTCAAGAGTTACAAATTGGAAAGGTTTGAAGATATTGGTATGTGATGTTACGTAAAAAGAAAATTTTCATAATATTTGATACTCTCTCCATTCACAAAATATATAGCACAACTTTAATTAGTGGCCCGAGAATAGCATGAACCAAATTGATATAATATACATTTTGTGGACGGATGGAGTATGTTATATTTGTTAATGTTATTCTTAAAAATATCCTTATTAATTTCTATACTGAAAAACTAATATATTATTATTCTCTTTTGTTGCTTAAAATTTTGTACTCCCTCCGTCCATGAAATATAGGTCATGTAGGGTGCGATAAGGGCTTTAATAAATGTTACGTAGGTAGTATTTGAGTAGAGAGGGACCCACTATAATGAGTAGTTGTGATGCATAAAATAATGAATGTGTGTTGGATATTATCCAAAATAAAAGTGGTATAAATATGGTGGACACCCCCCAAAAAGAAAATTGTATCATAAATATCGTGGACTGAGCAAATAATTAATACTCTTTATTATTTATGCAATCTATATTACATATTTTTAAAATGTATTCTACCGTGCAACGCACGGGTGCAATACCAGTCTCATTAAGGTGTGAGTTATCTTTCCATTTTGTATGAATTTATGTCTAGTTTATTTTAGTTTGTTAGTATTGTGGTTTATATAAAATCATTTGTAATAATAATGAAACTTGTATTAATCTTTAAAAAAAAATGCAAGAGATTTGTCCAAATGGGGAAAAAAAATACCTAAAAATAGACCAAAAACACTACAAATGTATATATAATGCATTCAAAACATTATTGGATAAACGGTCAATAAGTATATTGATTATTGAATGAACATCATATGAAGATAATTTGGGCAAAAAAAGAATGGAGATTATGCAATAACAAATTATTTATCTATGTATCTGAGATAAATCAAATCGAAAATTTGTGACTATATCACTGGCACTGGGACGTTGGAAATATGTACAACCTATATTATGTCTTGAATTCGACCCCAATTTAATTTCTAAATGAATCCATAATTGAGCTATTAAGTGTGCATGGTAAATTTGAAATATCACCAATTAACGTCCTAACATTAATTTTTGAAGAATTTTCATTGAGTACTTCTACACTTAATAAACTAATATAATTATTTCCAACAAACTTTCTGACAACTTCATAAAACAATTAAACAAACAATTAAATTTTCCATTAACTTCGCATTTATTACTTGAAAATGAAGAAGGAAAACATGACACACCACAATGCTACAATAACATTAGTCAATTTTTTGGTCCATTCGAAAACACTCAAAAATGAACTTTCATTTTATAGTCATTGACTTTAACAAATCCTTAAACTACGAACTTTTATTCAAAAACATAATTAAACACATGGAACAAGGAGAAGACCATCCACAAACGACGAGGTTTATCCCAAGCATACGTAAAGGAAAAATCCCTTCCTAGCTAGTTTATGAATCACAACATTTGCATCACGTCTAGCAAATTTAACACGAAAACTAGGACAAGCTTGAACAAGTAGTCAACATTAATTTTGATAATTGCTTCAAACTCAAAGTCATCTGTAACATTAGATGAATGAACATCGACTACCAACTTACTATTTGAAGACCTTTCTACTTGATTCAAGATAGGGCTTCCTCTCATTCATCAACGCGCAAACACCCCTAAAGAGTAGTGACTTCGGTTGCCACGAACTCTCCATTCTCACTTTGCAAAATGATGTCAACTCCCGTTGTGTGTGGACCAGCAAAATGCAGCATCGACACCACACCGCATTCACCCCGCCTGCCATCTTGAGCATACTTAACGAGTTCGACCAAGGGTCATTTTAGGAATCTGTATTTCCAACCATTCCCGGAGGTGGATCTGGTATCATATCGGATAATGCACAAAATACATTACTTTAATATATATAAATACGTTAATGTACAAATTACAGTAATTTAATACACAAATATTTAATACATTTTAATGCACAAAATGCAGTAATTTAATGCATCAATTAAATCTGGAATGTAGATAAAAAAAGATCGATGCTTCAAATTAGTGCATAGTTCTTATATAAAGATGAGTTCCTACATCATCCATACATATATTATATGTATGCATGTTCTAACAAATACTGTAGTTGCGTAGATTAAAAAATAAAAAGACCTATGTGGGTATGATATTTTCATCGAGGGAATACTACAGAAAATTAAAGAAATTTAAATTGAAACTAAATGAAAATTAATTAATTCTGTGATGGTACAAGACATTTATATTTTATCTAGTTAGGACTATTTAATGACGTATAAATAAATTTATCATTGGGTACGTGTGGGATGAAGATCTATAGATATGAGTCATTTCTTTGATCTATTTATTTGTTAGTTGAATTTAATAGATTTTAATGCAGGTCACTGTAGATTGTATTGCAATCATAATTCCTCAAAGATAGATAAGAATGTGATGGTATGAGAGAGAAGCATAATGATAATTTTTTTGAGATGAGCATAATGATAATCTTGATAACACATCTAATTTTTTTTTGTGAAACGGTGGTTTAGTATGAGAATCTTTATCCTTTTGGTAAAAAAAACAAAAGTGGGAAAATCTTCCTAGAAGCACTTTCTCTTATTTTGTTACGACCAAACATATAATAACTTAAATTCCACTATGATAAGACAATGATAAATGTAGTAACAAAACTAAAAATTTATTAATGGATAGAATCCAAAGAAAATTACAACTGAAACTTATTATGTATATATAGTAGAAGCAAATAATTTGAGTATTTGCAGAAAATGGTATAAAGTGGAATAAGATGAAAATATGTCCCTCCAATCCACAAAGGAGTAATACTAAAAAGAAAAAATATATACTATAAAAAAAGGAAGAAGAAGGGCATTTCAGTAAATATTGGGCATGAGATCTACTTCTTGTGGCCGAGTCATTATCGCCAAGATATGTGAAAGTGACTATAATTTTTTTATTCAACAAACAATAATTTTATCTCATAATAATTAAAAATTACAAGAAAAACCAGGTGTGTTATTTGGAGAGAGAGAGAGAGAGAGAGAGAGAGGAGTGTTTATTTTCAAAGGGTAAAGAAGGGACAAGAGCGTATCTGGGGAAATCCTGAAATTCGATTCAGTTTGCTTTAAAAAGTAAGCTAAGCTATACCACACTCGCATCACATTAAAATAATAGTTTGGCCCCCCATCCATTAAACAAAGCCCAGAATGTGAACTCAACAGATCAACTGCAGTACATTGTATCCAGAATTAGGTTGCTGTTTTCTTGATCTAATATTTTATACTGTTTCGTATTGTGTGTCGTGTGTGTGTGTGTGTGTGTGTGTGAGAGAGAGAGAGCAGCTAGGCTGGTCAAAGATGAAATCTTGGGGTGGTTTGAGTTTGTGTGAGGTGTGAGAATGATATTTAGTAGTACTATTTTAAGGGAGAGTGGGCAGAGAACGTGCTTTATTTGTCTGCCTGTTCTTAAAACATAAGTTCACGCCTTAAGAGAAAATCTATGCATGATTAGGGGTGTTATTCTTTGTTTGTCATCTATTTCCTTGTTGTTATTCACACCCTCTCACAAAATTCCCTTTTGGATTAGCATTATATTTTATAATCTTAGAGAGAGAGAAAGAGAAGCATAGAAGCGGAGAGAGAAGAGAGAGAGAAGAGAGAGAGAGGTGGGGGCTTCTTTTCTCTTGGGAATTTGGAGAAGTTTTCGTCTTTTGAGGTCTGCAACAAGGCCATGCTTTGCTCCTCCCATCATGGAATAATGAAATAAATAGTATTAAACTCTTTCTTTGAGCAAATTCTTATTCTGGGGTTTGTTCAATTCTCCTCTTAGTGTGAAATGTGGATAGTTGTTGCGCCGCACCGGACTACTTTTGTAATGATAGACTGCCTTGAACCGATGAGAGCCCTGTTCTTTACATTGCTGTTGCAGGAAAAAGCCAGTCTTGAAAAGTTGTAGCAAAAGCTCAAGAGTGTGTGTACTGCGTGTCTTTTCTTGAGTACTTAGATTCCTTTCTGCTTGAGGGACTAAAAAAAGGTGAGAATTCTCAGTTGAAGTAAAAATTAAAGGAGGGTTTGGAAGATGGGTGAGAAAAGGCAAGGGTGCCACATGGTGGCTGTGATGAGGGGGAATGAGGCAGTGGGAACTGAGAGGAAACATTCTGCTCTTCTGCATTACTGTTCAAATCGTGGGGTTTTGGGAATCTCGATCTTGCTAATGCTGTTTGTCAGTAAAAATATATATGATCATATGGACGATGAGCAGCAGAAGAGGAGGAAAGAAGTTCTTGTAGGCATGTGTGATCAGAGGGCTAGGATGTTGCAGGATCAATTTAGTGTTAGTGTTAATCATGTTCATGCCCTTGCCATTCTTGTCTCCACTTTTCACTTTTACAAGAATCCCTCAGCAATTGATCAGGTTTGTTTCTTGCATTATGGCATTCTATACTTTCTTGATTGTATAATTTGCTTAATATTGTTTGTGTTGGGAATATGAAATTTTTTACTTTCATGGTACTATATGTTATGGAATTCTCAATGCTTGTCGTCTATCTTGCCTCGGATATTCGTTTCGTCTAGTGAAAACTGATCGAGGTCTTCACTCTGGTTCTAATGAGTTACTCTCTTAGTTGAAACTTGAAACATAGAATTTGTTTCAATGTCAATCTGTGTTTAGTTTACTTTACTTTCTAAGTTTGGTTTTTGTGATTCATTGGGAAATTTGATGCTCATGCACGGGAAAAATCTATGGTCGTGGTAAATGCAGGAAACATTTGCAGTATACACAGCTAGAACGGCTTTTGAGAGGCCTTTATTAAGTGGCGTGGCCTATGCTCAGAGAATTCTGAATTCTGAGAGGGAAGAATTCGAGAGGCAGCATGGATGGACCATTAGAACAATGGAGGAAGAGCCCTCGCCGATTAGGGATGAGTATGCTCCAGTGATATTCTCTCAAGAAACTGTTTCCTACATTGAATCGCTTGATATGATGTCAGGGGAGGTAACTGAATATTTTTTTTGATGATACCTGTTTCTTGTTTGTGGCTATTGAGAGTTTTCATCTTCCAACTACTAGTTCCTTTTATCAACACAGGAGGACCGTGAAAACATACTGAGGGCTCGGGCTACTGGTAAAGCAGTTCTCACTAGCCCTTTTAGGTTGCTACATTCACATCATCTTGGGGTTGTTTTGACTTTTCCGGTTTACGATTCCAAGCTTCCCCCTAACCCGACTGTGCAAGAGCGTATTGAAGCAACGGCAGGGTAAGCACTTGCTCTGCTCTGTCTATATGAATGGACAGTAGTTTATATGTCCTAGAGCATTTTTGTGTGCTCCCCGAACTCTGTTGTAGGTTTTTAGATGCTAAATCACATACTACGATCATATTGCTTAAGCCTCAAGTCACTTATAGCTGTCATTTCAAGTTCTTAAAATTCTCGTGTGTGAGGTTTAACTTTTTTTTTTTTTTTTGAAATGATGTGTGAGGTTAGCATTGAAGTTCTATAAACCTAGAATTTCTTCTCGACAAATTTGTAGGTATGTCATGTGATTAAGTTAGACTTTGCAGTTTATCTAACAATTAACAGTAGACTATCTCCTTGTGGAGGCTCTAATAGTAAATAAAATTACTAGGTACTGGTGCATTTAGATTCTTCTCCTCGACTTGGTAGAGGGAGAACAGCTGGACATCTTGTGCATCACTCTAGAAACTTTTACGTATTTTCATTCCATGTGTTGTGACTAAACAAATTACATTTGCATCTGAATGTAATTGTCAGATTTTGATACCATCCAAAGTCGCTTTGTGTGTTAATTGTACTTATAATTCTTTTGTGATTCAATGATAAAATCTGAATTGTGATGATTGAACAGTGAAAATTATAATTTCTTTAATCTTCTCGAATTGTCAAATTGATGATTCTTGTTTACCTCTATTTGTGGATTATTTCCCTTCCTGTTATGATTTGAGATGGAACTCATAAATTTATCCAACACAAAATAGTGACTTTAGATTTATTTATAGTTTTAATGATTGAGGTCTGGATAAGCATTTTCATAGATATCATAGATCAATATCTCAATATCTATTTCTTCTTTCCGATTCATTTCAATGTTATTTTATTAGTGCCCCATATCATAGTTTTTCTGCATCATTCATGCAAACAATGATTGTCCATCCGTTGCATACTTTGCCTTAGTTGGCCTTAAGTTCAATCTTACGTTTAGCTTATTTTCTAACCTTTAGGTGTATGTAAATGTCAATTAGGTACCTAGGTGGTGCCTTTGATGTTGAGTCCCTTGTCGAGAATCTACTTGGGCAACTCTCTGGGAATCAGGGGATCGAGGTTAATGTATATGACGTTACCAACTCTTCTGATCCTCTGATCATGTATGGCCATCATTCTCAAGAAAGTGATCTGTCACTTAAGCATGTGAGCAGGCTCGACTTCGGAGACCCATTCCGTAGACATGCGATGATTTGTAGGTATGTGCTCAAAACCCTTAATCTTCTCTTAGGAAGTTGATTGTGCCAGAATATGCAAAAAGAACGACAAGTTGAAACATTCTTCGTATTTGGATTTTGTCTTTAGGTATCTTCAGGAGGCTCCTACATCGTGGATTGCGCTAACAACATCATTCTTTGTCTTCGTGATTGGCATCTTAGTTGCATACATGATATACAGCGCCGCAATTCACATTGTTAAAGTTGAAGATGATTTTGATAAAATGCAGGAGCTGAAAGTTCAAGCTGAAGCTGCTGATGTAGCCAAATCTCAGGTTTTTCATTCAGTACCTGTTCCTTATAAAATATGTATCCGCTGCTTCTCAGTCTTGGTTGCGTTTATTCTCTGTATTCTTGCAGTTTTTGGCGACTGTTTCGCACGAAATAAGAACTCCCATGAATGGAATCCTAGGTATTTTTGCAGTCTTTCTGATTGATCAAATTAATCAAATTTTGACTGGGAATCAAGATAATTAATGCTCTCTCTTGCCATTGCAGGAATGCTGCAGTTGCTACTAGACACGGAGCTGAGTTCGACCCAAAAGGACTTTGCTCAAACAGCTCAAGCTTGTGGAGAAGCACTGATAACCTTGATAAATGAAGTGCTTGACCGAGCAAAGATTGAAGCTCGCAAATTGGAGCTTGAGGCAGTCCCGTTTGACCTCAGGTCGATTCTAGATGATGTTTTGTCCTTGTTTTCTGAAAAATCAAGGCAAAAGGGAGTTGAGGTTAGTCTAGAACTGTTGGAATTGATTGTAGTGTCTTTCTCTTCTTTACTTCCATCCCCTGCAAAGTTATGTAATTAACTGGAAAGTGCAGTTGGCTGTTTTTGTATCAGATAAAGTACCCGAAGTCGTTGTGGGGGATCCCGGAAGATTTAGGCAGGTCATTACCAATCTTGTTGGGAACTCAGTAAAAGTAAGTGTGATGTCAAAGCTAGTTTTCTTTTCCCTAACTCTTCATTTTTTGCCTTGATTATATTTATATTTGCCAGTGGGTCTATCTTACAACTTCCACTCCCTATGGATTTGAATCCTCAGTGTTAAAAGAAGCCTTTTTTTTGGTCATACCTGTTGATTTAAAATTACACTGTGGCTTGTAAAGTCCATAGTTTAAACTATGAGATTAGAAGTTGTAATTATTGCGACTAGGAAAGAGTAACAATTAATAATTTTTTAGCCTCGCTCCAAATATGGATGCCTGTAATGGTGGATTGTGAAATATTGCTCATGTTCTTTATTTTAATGTTTTGACAGTTCACCGAGCAAGGACATATATTTGTTCAAGTCCTTTTGGCTGCACAAGCAAAGTCAGTTATGGATTTGAAGACTGAAATCTGCGTGAATGGAGAATCTGAGCGTCGACAGTTCAATACCCTGAGCGGCAAACAAGCTGCTGACGACCGAAGCAGCTGGGAAACCTATAAACATCTAGACGATGAATCTGGCGATGCCTCCAGAAATGTGATGAATGGTGATGCTTCTCATAGTGTTGCCTTGATGGTGTGTGTTGAAGATACCGGAATTGGTATCCCTGAACAAGCACAAAAGCGTGTGTTCACGCCATTCATGCAGGCGGACAGTTCGACTTCTAGAAATTATGGAGGGACGGGTATCGGGTTGAGTATTAGTAAGTGTCTTGTTGAGCTAATGGGCGGTCAAATGGACTTCAAAAGCCTTCCTCAAATAGGAAGTACATTTTTTTTCACCGTTGAATTCCGAAGCTGTGAGAAGAGTGCAGTTATAAATCTGAAGAAATCTTTCCCTGATGATCTGCCTAATGCGTTTCAAGGGATAAAAGCACTCATAGTTGATGGCAAACCAGTTAGAGCTGCCGTCACAAAGTACCACTTGAAGCGACTTGGTATTCAGGCTGAAACCGTCGGTAGCATCGTAACAGCAGTTGCCGTCTTTGGAAAATATGGCTCCCTGATTTCTAGGTAATCACTTCTCTTATTTCTTCTTGTTTTTCTACTAAGTTATTAGCTAGAATTTCATTATTAAAGTTTTTGTTTCCCTTGTTTCCTGGGGCAGAGATGAAAAGCTGCCAGATGTATTACTTGTCGAAAAAGATTCCTGGATACCCGGTGAAGAAGATGGCACTATGCAGTTATCGAGCTGGAGAAAAAACGGCCACTCGTATAAACTGCCAAAGATGGTCCTCCTTGCAACAAACATCACAGTTGCTGAGTGTGAGAAAGCAAAGGCAGCTGGCTTCGTAGATACCGTCATCATGAAGCCTCTGAGAGCGAGTATGGTAGCTGCATGCTTGCAACAGGTATTAGGAATCGGGAGAAAAAACGAGCATGGAAAAGACGTACTGAACAGATCTATTGGTAAATGTGGATTGCTATCTGGCAAGAAGTTGCTGGTGGTCGATGATAATGTAGTGAACCGAAGAGTTGCAGCCGGGGCCCTCAAAAAATTTGGTGCAGAAGTACACTGTGCTGCGAGTGGCCACGAGGCTCTTAAATTGCTCCAAATACCGCACGAATTCAGTGCCTGCTTCATGGATATTCAGATGCCTGAAATGGACGGGTACGTGCTAAAATGTTTTTCCCTTAGCTAGGCACGTGGAGAAGTATATTTATCTCTTGCTGCTGTTCCCTCGTCTTGCAGGTTTCAGGCAACTACGCTGATTAGGGAGATGGAAGGTAAAGCAAATGCACAAGTAAATGGAGGTAAGTGGCATATACCGATATTGGCAATGACAGCGGATGTTATACATGCTACGTTAGAGAAATGTTTGAAAATCGGGATGGATGGATATGTGTCGAAGCCTTTCCAGGAGAAGAGTCTCTACGAGGCTGTGGCCGAGTTCTTTGAACCAAAGGCCACCACAAACTCAGAGCAAAATTCTTAATTCATCGACAAACTGATGTTCGCAGTGACAGCAATTTTCCATCAGTGTGCTGCCTGTGGATCTGTCAAACGGCAGGTAAGGGCGCTCGCCTCGACTAAGTGATAATGCATACTAGCATAGAATGTCCTTTCCTGTTGTATGTATATTGATTAGGGAAGGAGAGAGAGAGAAGATGTAATAGGTGGTTCCACAAAATGTTGATGATGAGGCGATTTGGTCCTCTAAAGAATCAGATATGTATCTTGTATTGTAGAATCATGTATGTAATCTAAGCCATAGTTTTGATTCAGAATTTCATCATGTTTGATGCATTTTCTTCAAATGTGCTTCCTCTCCTGCATATGTAATCTTTTTATAGAAATGATGGGAGAAAATGCTCCTCATAATAATTATGTATATTTTCATCACGGAAGGACAGTCCACTGAGTCTCCATGGATGGACACCTACATTTAATTCCAAACTCACGCATACAATTGGATTGAACTATATCCAAATGTTATGAACATTATTCAAACTTTTTCAAAATTAGGTTTAATTTATAAGATTCAGATTTAATTAGTAAGTAATCATAAATTAGAATTTACTTGTATTAAATACTAGTAATTAATAAAAAATTCAATTGATCACACCAACCGTACAATAAGGTTGAAATTTTTGACTTGATAGGGTAGAACAATAAGGTCAACCATACAAGAGTGCAGACCTTGATTCTTTTAAAATTTTCTGAGAATCAAAATAAAATACACATTCATATATTCAGATTGAAAATTTTGACTTGAGAGGGTAGAACATTTTGTAAACAATATCAGTAGATAAAAACAGTTCACTGTGATGCTATTCTACGAAATACATAGAAACAATTTTATTTCATTTTTCGTAGACGAAAACTATAAATAATTAGAAGAGATTAATTATAAACATATGTAAATGCATTAATCTAAACAATTAACTCAAACTAGATTAATAATTATATAGCTACAAATCTCATTGCAGTATATAACTTGAGATAGCTGCAAAGACAAACATAATCAAGAAAGAACACAACCAGTCTAACAGACATAACGCTGCTACATTTACATTTCACGTGGAAATAACGATGTACAAAGAAAAGCACACAACTGAAGAACACAGAACAAGCCTTTTCTCTTACTCTTGAACTTCATTTGCCGGGAGGCGGCCTCCGACGAAATTCATTTTCTTGGCCGTCCCCATTAAGCTGTACAAATAAAGAAGCACGAGATCAAGAAAAAAGGCTGATTATTTATGAACACTTGCCTCTGTCTAGCGGTGCGTGGCGCCTAGAAGAGAGAGGAGGAAGGTTCTGTAGTGGCTCGATGTTTCTGAATGAACTGCATCGTTGAGCGACTTCCCATATTTCTTTTGGTACTCTGCTTTTATATACTGCAGATCAATCTCCGCTCTCGTCACTATTATTCGGGTAAGGGTTGAATCATCGGTTCCCATACCCTTCATTGCCTTGTGCAGCATCTGTATTTGAAGATGACCAATGCAGTCATTACACACAGTAAAGGTGATATCTAGACACAAAAACAATAGCATATCCTGGATGTTGTAGCTTACCTTAGCAAAATATTTCCCAGGGTTTTCAGCACACTGTAGAATAGTCACCAGGGCGAGCTCGAAGTTCCCAGAGGTTTCACTTTTTACAGCCTGCAGAAAGATGCTTAATTATCCAACAGACAGATCATATGTGCAAGGATTACAGCCTTGGAAGAGAAAGTACCTTTTTAAGTGAGCTGCCATACATGTTATGATAAGCAGAAGAAACTGCAGACAAATGCGCCCGGCTTCGTTCAGAAAATATGCGTATGAAAGTGTCCTCATCAGTTCCAAGCTTCTTCTCCCCAGCTTTAAAGAGAGACTTAGCATCATGCTCTACCATTGCCCGGTCCACCTCTGGACCTTCATACCGAGCAGCACTAGCGTATGCAAGCAGCAACTGCCGGTGTATGAGAACAATTGTAATTATCAGCAATGATTTGAAAACAATACGTACTAGCAACCTACAGATACTTTGCAACAAGTAAAAAGAAATACAAAAGAAAATGTAGGAAGAATGTCACCAATTGCATATATATAAATATATGCTAACTAATAATGATAGTTAATATTAGAGTGAGTGTGTGTGTGTGTATAATCCTATATTTAACATATAAAACATAGTAATAAATATGCAAAGAATAACTACAAAAGCCTAAAAACTAGCAACAAATTCTGGAAAGTGTAAAAAAAAGAGTCAATTTCTTTATCAGAGCCAAGACACGCTCTTTAATGAAGAATTTGCAAGGTATGCTTCCCTCCTTTATCTTTATTTGTCCATCTCTCTTTCATCTCTTCTGTTAGTTTAATTAGGGTTTCAAGTATTTTTGTAGTATTATCCTGATGAACAGAGAGAAGAGTCTGGTGAAACACCATCTTATTCATCTGCATTGGTTGACATGTAGTGCATCTGATGCAAATGGAGAGAGAGAGAGAGAGTGCGGACCTTTTTGAGATCACCAGTTGCTTGGTATTCAATATCATGCTCAAGGTAAGCATTGAATCTTGCACGGTAGATTTGTTTAAAATGTTGTATTTGAGTTGAAGTACGCGAACAAATAACGTCAGTAGCAGCTTTGAGGTCAATAACTTCACCACTCAAAGCTTCCCTTACTATTGTTGCATCACGTACAGCTGGATCAGGCATCCAAAGTAAAATTGCTATCTGCACCATTTCAAAACATAAATAAGAAAATTGGTTGTATAATATAAGCAGTTGGAAAGACAATTCTATAAGTTTATGCAAGTGATAGCTTATGAATGGTGAAAAAAGTACGAGAAACTTTCTTTCATACCTCAATTTTACCACTAAGTTCTGAAGCCAAACGTTTAGAAAGTTCTTCAGAATATATGGTTTTATACTCTTGCTCGATAAGAGCACGCTGCATTGCATTCCTATGAGCAAGAATACTAATAACTGCTTCAGTATCGCACCCAAAACCTGAAAATTGTAGTTACCAGTTAGACCTGATAGTCGATTTTTTCATCTCTAACAAACAATCTACGAACATCTCACACCCTCCTCAACAAAATCAAGATAACACAAATCTCCAGCTTATTAGCAAAACAATAAGTACTTCACAGGCTACATTGTTTGCTGATGGTGAAGTACTAGGCAGTCGAGTTGATGACTTCATCCCAACGTTACCACTTATGAGCTTCACGATGTGAGAATGCAATGAGTGAGTTGAAATTTTAATAATGTACATGATAGGTTTCCTAAATAATTCAATCACTTCCATGACTCACTCATATTTCTATAGGGATGTGTGTGTGATTCGAATCGGAATCAGCTTCATGATTCAAAGTTCGTTATTCAGGTTGCAGATCTTTTGAAGAATATCAAATTTCATAAGTCGAGAATTATTAGACTAATTACCACCCTGTCCTACTAGGCATGCCCTTCCTCTACAATTCTTCCACACACAACACGAAAGAAAGAAAGAAAACGCAAATTCTTCAAAATGATCAAAGAGAAGCATCCTTTTCCTTTCTTGGGCTAAAATTTTTTAGGACACTAGCTGAGTGGCAATTGTAGGACACTTTTCTTTCCGACTGTCAAATGTAGAACATTACTCCCTCCGTCCCAAAGTGTCTTGTTTATTTTTGGCACGGATATTAAGGAGAAGTGTTAAAAAGATATAAAGTGGTGAAGTCCACACTTTTTTGTGGGAGAAGGTGTTTTCCATATTAGATATATGACACTTATTGTGGGACAATCCAATATGGAAAGAAAGACACTTATTATGGAACGGAGGGAGTATCTTTTAAGTTGTGTAGCTGTAGGCATCCAAATAATAGCCAAATCCGGGTCAAATTTCAGAAATTCGGGCTATGTCAAGCTCATATCCTATGTGGCATCCAAATAATAGCCAAATCAGCGTATTTTACTTAGTTGGAATTAATAAAAAAAATCATTCAAATAACTTAATTTTTTTAATTCACAATTACACCTTAAACTATTGACACTGAATTAAATACACCAACAATCTAATTTTTCACAATTACACCACGAACTTAATTTCCATAGACGAAAAACCTACGTGGCTCACCGGAATGAGGCAGAGATGTCGATGCCGAGAGCGTGTAAGGGTGGAGGCAGATGACGAAATGGTGATGGCTACTCTTTCTTTTTTTTTTTTTTAAATCTAGTAAATCCAACTAAGCAAAATAGGCTGATTTGGCTATTACTTGGGTGCTAGTATGCCACATAGGATTCAGGCTCGACTTAAACTGCTCACGTGAGACACTCGTGATTATTGAGCACGAATTTCTCAAATTGACTCACATATACGCAACTTAAATTCGGGAGTAATATTCTACATTTAACGTCTGAATTAAAAGTGTCCTATAATTGTCACCGCCCGAAATTATTGTCCTAAAACAACTTTTAACCTTCCTTTTCTCCTCCAAACACCAAAATCACGAAATTCTTCAAAATCACATCCTAAACTAGAACCTAAACAATTACTACAACAACAATACAACGAACTAAACCCCCAAAAATGCTTCAAATTTGGAAATCACGTCTTGAAAACCCGTAAATCAGAGCAAAAAAGAAAAAAAGAGAAGCAGTTAAGTTACCCTTGAAAGCACGGTAGAGTGCCATAGCATCCTCGCGAGGCGAAGTTAGAACTGGAGGAACGCTCAAAGTCGCCATCTTCGACTCTCTCTCTCTCTCTCACTAAGACGCTGGTGCTTATATATGAGTCACTGTTAGCAAAGTGAATTTAGCTTTAGATTAATGCAAAGCACCGCGTTGACGCTCACCTATATATTGATATATTCTTTTCCTCAGTTGACTTACCTACTACATACTGTCTTGGTCATTTTCATATCCCAAAATACATGTATTATAATTAATATAGTGGCTCCACCCTATCCAATAATTGCTAATTAAATTATTTTTAGCTCAAATGGCAAAGTGAAGACACTGCAAGAATCTCCTCTTTTAACTAGAGATTTTGGGTTCAATCTTGGACTGTGCGTCGAATAATATACTTTCCACTTTGTTTGATGGTGTAGTGGTTCCAAAAATAGACACTTCTATTCATTTTCAACTAGTACGTTGTCTTGTGCGATGCACGGATATTACATTTTAAACTTTATATTTATAATGTGTAATGATAATCACAATTATTAGAGTGATGCTATTGGGACATAAATGTCCGGACATAATCTAGCTCGTTTAGGTAAATGAATCGGTTCGATCCGTTTAACTTATTTATTTAATTTTGTAATTTCTCCACATTCATTCAATTTATTATTTTTTGAGTAATCTAATTCAAGTGAATGCATAAATATCTATTAAGTAATAGTATTTCCGAAAGATTAGTGAAAATCACAAAATAACTTTATTAGTTTAATTTCGTATTTTTTGTATTCATGTTTCTCTCTCTAAAAATGGCGGTTTAGATTAATTAAGTAAACACATTAGAGTACTAACCAACATCATTATTTTATTTGATAAATTATAAGTTAAGATTATTAATATATTCATTTTATATCCGGACATATATGTCCAAAAAGTATTAGTGCAATTATTAAATATAGATTATTGAAAAATAAATACAAAATAATTATATTAACTTTAAAAAAAGTTATATTACAGGTGTTGTACTTATATGTTGTATATTTATGTGGCTTTAAATATCTGGGATTTTATGGGGATTGCATGCTATAAAGATTTTCATCATGGTGTAAATATCTTCTAAACCATCATAATAAATTAATAAAATGATATAATTGATTTGAGTCATAGTTTCATTTTATTAATTATCAAAAATACTATTTCAGTTATAATATAAGTAATAAGAATTAAATAACTATCTTATGCAATCCATTTTTATTTCATTGCTAATTTATAAAAAATAAAAAATAAATAAAAAAAAACGTTTATTTAGTACAATCTTTTTGAGTAGAAAAAAAATAATATTATTACTTATCTATGATCAATACATATTATATATGTGGGTCTAGTAGATACTACCTCCATCCACAAAAAAATTGTCACATTGTGGTTTGTAATAGTTTTAATAGAAGTTGGTGAAAAGTTGTGTGAGTGATCACAGTAAAAGTTGGTAAGAGAAAATTTTCTTAGTCAAACTACATGCGTATTCATATTTTAGATTGATGTGCTTGACTCTTTAGAAAGGGCTCGATCATTTTATGAACACTACTCAGCAGAAACAATTCACTGATGCTATTCTACAAAATATATAGAAACAATTTTGTTTCATTTTCGTCGACGAACAATAATTAGAAAAAATTAATTATAAATATATGATAACTGCACAAATCTAAACAATTAACTCAAACGATAGTAAGGAGGAAAAGTGATAATCAAATCCAAACATAATTAGATAGCTACAAATCTCATTGCAATATACAACTTGAGATAGCTACAAAGACAAACTTACTTAAGTACTAAAAGAGACGATAAAAAAAAAAACATAACACAACCAATCTAATAGACATTCGACACTGCTACATTTCACGTGGAAATAACGATTGTAGGTGAGCCGACAATTGAAGAACACAGAACAAGCCTTTTCTCTTACTCTGCTGGAACTCGATTTGTCGAGAGACCCCCCCGACGAAATTCATTTTCTTTGCCGTCCCCATTAGCTGTACAAACGAAGAACCACGAGATCAAGAAGAAGGTCGATTATTTATAGACACTTGCCTCCGCCTAGCGGTGTGTAGCGCCTAAAAGAGAGAGAAGGAAGGTTCTGTAATGGCTCGATGTTTCTGAATGAACTGCATCGTTGAGCGACTTCCCGTATTTCTTTTGGTACTCTGCTTTTATATACTGCAGATCAATCTCCGCTCTCGTCACTATTATTCGGGTAAGGGTTGAATCATCGGTTCCCATACCCTTCATTGCCTTGTGCAGCATCTGTATTTGAAGATGAACAATGCAGTCATTACACACAGTAAAGGTGATATCTAGACACAAAAACAATAGCATATCCTGGATGTTGTAGTTTACCTTAGCAAAATATTTCCCAGGGTTTTCAGCACACTGTAGAATAGTCACCAGGGCGAGCTCGAAGTTCCCAGAGGTTTCACTTTTTACAGCCTGCAGAAAGATGCTTAATTATCCAACAGACAGATCATATGTGCAAGGATTACAGCCTTGGAAGAGAAAGTACCTTTTTAAGTGAGCTGCCATACATGTTATGATAAGCAGAAGAAACAGCAGACAAATGCGCCCGGCTTCGTTCAGCAAAAATGCGTATGAAAGTATCCTCGTCAGTTCCAAGCTTCTTCTCCCCAGCTTTAAAGAGAGACTTAGCATCATGCTCTACCATTGCCCGGTCCACCTCTGGACCTTCATACCGAGTAGCACTAGCGTACGCAAGTAGCAACTGCCAGTGTATGAGAACAATTGTAATTATCAGCAACAATTTGAAAACAATATGTACCAGTAACCTAAATATTATTTGCTGCACTTATATGCGTATATATATATGTATGTATGTATATGCTAACTAGTAATGATGGTTAAAAATAATTTTAGTGTGAGTGTGGTATAATCCTATAACTAACGTATAAAACATAATAAATATATAAAGAATAACTACAAAAGCCTAAAAACTAGCAGCAAATTGAAAAGTGTAAAAAAAGATTCAATTTCTTTTATTCTTTATCAAAGCCAAGACACGCTCTTTAATGGAGAACACTCTACTTGTACTCCAAATTTGTAAGGTATGCTTCCCTCCTTTATCTCTATTTGTCCGTCTCTCTTTAGGGTTTCAAGTGTTTTTGTAGTATTATGCTGATGAATTTTTGTGTTCATGTATTTGATCATTATTTTGATGGCCACTGAGCATTTTTCAATTAATGGACAAACTTATGAGTCAAGTGGTTTACTCACAGAAACAGGTAGGCATACACACATTAAAAAACAGAGAGAAGTGTATGGAGAGAGAGAGAGAGTACCGACCTTTTTGAGATCACCAGTTGCTTGATATTCAATATCATGCTCGAGGTAAGCATTAAATCTTGCAAGGTAGATTTGTTTAAAATGTTGTATTTGAGTTGAAGTACGCGAACAAATAACGTCAGTAGCAGCTTTGAGGTCAATAACTTCACCACTCAAAGCTTTCCTTACTACCGTTGCATCACGTACAGCTGGATCAGGCATCCAAAGTAAAATTGCTCTCTGCACCATTTCAAAACACAAATTAAGAAAATTGGTTTTATAATATAAGCTGTTGGAATAATAATTCTATAAGTTTATGTAAGTGATAGCTTATGAATGGAGAAAAAAAGTATGATTAATTCCCCTTCATACCTCAATATCACCCCTAAGTTCTGAAGCCAAACGTTTAGAAAGTTCTTCAGAATATATGGTTTTATACTCTTGCTCGATAAGAGCACGCTGCATTGCATTCCTATGAGCAAGAATATTAATAACTGCTGCAGTATCGCACCCAAAACCTGAAAATTGCAGTCATCAGTTAGACCTGATAGTAAAAAAATTTCATCTCTAACAAACAATCTACAAACATCTCACACGCTCCTCAACAAAATCAAGATAAAATGAATCTCCAGCTTCTTAGCAAAATAATAAGAAGTACTTCACAGGCTACATTGTTTGCTGATGGTGAACTAGGCAGTCGAGTTGATGACTTCATGCCAACGTTACGACTTATGAGCTTCGCGACTGATAATATGATGAGTGAGTTGAAATTTTATTAATGTATATAGGTTTCCTATATAATTCAATTACCTAAATAATGCTAAAACAGTCATCTAAATGCTAGGTAACTCACTCATTTTTATATAGGTGTTTGTGTTTGTGTGTGTGTGTGATTCGAATTGGAATCAGCTTGATGATGATTGAAAGTTCGTTATTCAAGTTGCAGATCACTTGTAGAATATCAAATTTCACAAGAAGTCGAGAATTATTAGATTAATTACCAACTCGTCATACCAAGCACGCCCTTCCTCTACAATTCTTCCACACACAAAACGAAAGAAAGAAAAAAAAACGCAAATTCTTCAAATTGATAAAAGAGAAGCATCCTTTTCTCCTCCAAACACCAAAATCACGAAATTCTTCAAACTTACATCCTAAACTAGAACCTAACAAAACCGATCGAGACTCAAACTCAAATGATTACAGCAATACGACGAACTAACCCTCAAAATGCTTCAAATTTAGAAATCGCATCCCACAAACCCGTAAATCAAAGCAGAAAAGAAAAAAGAGAAGCAGTTACCCTTGAAAGCACGGTAGAGTGCCATGGCATCCTCGCGAGGCGAAGTTAAAACTGGAGGAACGCTCAAAGTCGCCATCTTCGACTCTCTCTCTCTCTCTATCTCTCTCTCACTAGACGCTGATGCTTTTGACTGTAAGAAATATTAATTTAGCTTTAGATTAGATTAGTGAAGCTCCGAGTGACTGAGTCTACAGAATTTAGCTCAATCATCGTTTAAGAAATGTCGAGATATAATAGACTGCAAATCACGAAGAAAGCGCGTTACTCATTATACAACATCTACGAAAGGTACAACCGCGTAAATTTGTTAAGTGTGTACGTCAGTGCAAAGCGCCGCGTTGATGCTGACCTTTCTATTTACTGTATTCTTAATTTCTTATCCCAACATTTTTACGTTAACTGCAAATTCGTACCTAGTTTTTGGCGTTTTCTACAATTTAAACATACCTAAAAAAAAAAAAAAACTTAATTTTTAAAATATTGCAAATAAATATCTAATCTTTATAATTTTTACAAATTCAACCTACCTTACATTTTTCTGATTTGCAACAAGGTGATTTATATATATCTAAACATTAAAAAAACTACTTAATCTATCAATATACGTTTCGAAAAGAAAAAAACTATATGGACTAAATTAAATTTATAAAAATGATAAAATATTGGATATTTATCCTCAATATTTGAAAAATTGAATCTAAATTGCAAAACACGTCAAAAATTATGTATTAACATGCAATTAATCTTATAAATGTTATAAACTAGAGAGAAGAGAGAATATAGTAGAGAGAATAATTAGAATTTTGTGTATTCAAATGTGTTGAAAGTGTGTAGAAGATGTATACAATATGAGGACCAAAGGCCTCTATTTATAATGGTACAGAGCACCATAAACTTTTGTGGCCATAATTCTTATGGAACTCATTTCTGCAACACAAGTTAAATTATTCTCATAGAGCATAGTGGGGAATATATCTCATATCATTACACCAATTTGAGAAATTGCATTATTAGGATGAGATAAACAACCAACATTAGTAGCCACCAATGTGAATCTCGATCTCTTTCATAAAATAGACTAAAGATCGTTTTAACCTTGAGATAACGAATGATATGCTTAATATCATTTTAATGTCTCCTTGTGAGAGCATTAAATCTTGCTAGCAAGTTACTTTGAAATGTTATATCAGATATTATAGAATATACAGTGCTATCGGCACTCAAAGTAGGGAACTTCTGACCCCATAATATAATCGTTATCTTTTATATTCACTTCAAGTCAAGTGAAGAGACAATCATTGGGGTCTCACTAGATGTGATTTATAATAAAAATCAATCTCTCTACAACCTTACATGCAGGTCGACTGGTGTAATGTGCTCCTTTAGAAGATACTCGATCTTTATATTGAGTAAATACTTAGGTTTAGCTAAGTCTTCAATTCCAAACTCTACCTTTATGTACGAGTTGGCTTTTTCATCAATATAGATAAAAGTCATTCAAAGACTATTTGATAAATGTACAAGTACACATATCCTTACTTCAGAAGGAATAATTCACACTTGTTGTGAATTTAAATTTCTCTTTCTAATTTTGAGTCAATCAAGAACTTTCATATATATTCACGTCCAATGACCCAACCAATATACAGGTCAATAATATCCATTACTGCGAAGATATTAAATAACGGAACGTGATGTCATATTAGAAGAATATATATAATCAAAATCAATTTAGGATCTCAGCCTAAATCTTTGAGCTATTAACATCACTTTATTTCTCATCATCTCATCAATTTCTTTTCTCTTAGTACAAATACTCATTTGTGTCAACATTCTGTGACATATATGTACTACTGAGCAAAAGATTATATATTTAGCGAGTTAATCTCTGCCTCAATTGCTCTTTCAAATTTACTCAGTGCTTATGGCACTTCTATTCTCTTTGATTCTGGATCCAGAATATCATTTCAAAATGATATAAGTAATATTGTCGAGGCAAAAGTATCGTCGACAATGATAATATTTTTCTATTGCTCGTTTCTCCTGAATTCATAGAATTCATGGCATTTTCAATCAACCAGATTTTCATCATTTATCAATGATATTTTCTTTACTAGTTGTTCCGCAATCCCAGTATTTTGATATTTGGTGCACGTGCATATACACTAGGATTTTCGTCCTTATGACGATCTTGTTTAGGAGACTGGTAGAGTGATATAATTTCTTTATTTTGTATCCGCGGATCTTTATATTTAGCACCAATAGATCTCTCACGCTTATGGCATTAAAGAGTCATCTAATTTATTTAGTTCACGAGGAACTTCAAGTCTTTTTGGTGCATATACAATATGTATATGAGATTTGATCACTAATTTGGCAGTAATAACTTGTTGAACTTTAAGTTCATCACGCGAATATTTAATCTAATATATATTCCAACATTTTGTTGGGAACCCTCTTTTGTATGTTGTGGGTGTGCAATTGAGACTTGAATTCAAAAGTTCGTGGATGAGAAATATTATGTTCTCGACCAACAATATACGAACTGTTGGTCCCGAGACGGATACCTTGGTGTAGAGGGGGGTGAATACACTAACGTTTGAAAACTTTTCCAAGTTAAAAACTCTTTTGACTGAGCTGGCTGTGTTCGATCCAGCTGGAAGACAGCTTGATCGACACAGCTGGCTGTGTGCGGAATATGGTGGGTTTTGGAAAGTCCGTCTGTTCAAATACATTGCAAAGCTCTGTTTCTCTTTTCTGTTAATCAGTTTATGCAACTTGAAAATATGCTTATGAGGGGTCAGCTGGATGCATAAATAAAGCAGTAAAGAACAAAGCTATTTAACGTAGTTCGGAGAAACTACTCCTACGTCCACGACCAGAAACCTTCTGGTAATCCACTGAGGATACCACTGACTTTAAGCGCAGTCAGCAAGCGTTGCAGCTTAGTTCCTCAAGCTGGATACAAGTTTACGTGTACTGTATCGAAACATAACCAACTGTTTATGAGCATAACTGAAGCCTAACCTGTAGTTTACGGGTACTACAGAACCAACACTCGAATTACGCGCTTCGAGCAAGCGTACCTTTACCTAACCTTTTTCTGGGTAGAAGGGTTTGGGTTTAGGGTTTTCCAACTATGAACGAGTTCTTACAATGAAGAACAAGGAGTATGATGAACTCGTTCAAACTAGGCTTAAGATATGAAGGATTTTATGCCTAGATACTAATGGGAGAGAGCTTCAGCAGCCTGAAAATGAATAAGTACTCAGAATGATGTAGACTGATGGATCTTGAAGCTTTTCTGAGAGATCTTGATCTTTTGGTTAGACTTCTTTCTTTGTTGATCTCTCTTGTATATTCTCTCTCTCTCTCGTATTCTTAACCTCTCTTTCTCTTGATGAAGAAGACTCATATTTATAGGGAGAGATTAGAACTAGCCGTTGGAAAGAGCCGTTCTGAATCTCTACCTAACTTCTGACAAGTTGGTATTGTCTTCTTCCTTGATTTCCTCATAAAGCAATCCTAGGTCTGACTTCTAGGTGCTGAGGTGTCGAGTTCCTGATGGTCCAAGTCAGTTCTGACTTTATCTCAAGTTGACTTCGACTCTGCTGTGCTGGTGACTTTGAGCTGTTTTGAACTCTGTTGGGTCTTTGACGCTGAGTTGAGTCTTGCACTCTACTGGGTCTTGACGCTGAGCTGAGTTGCCACACAAGCTGGGTCTTTCCTACAGATGTGTCTGGATGAACTTGATCGTCTTGAATCTGGATAACGTTACTGACCACTCGACTTGGCTTGCCCTGTTGTGTACTTAGCTTGGTCAGCTGAGTCTTTCTTTTGTATGTTGTAATCTAATATAGCTCTGCTGGGCTTCTCTGTTGAGTCAGCTCTGATTACTCAGCTGATTCTCACTCAGCTGATCTTTTGCTGTCTTCAGCATCTTCACCTTTAGACTTAGAAACTCTATAGGCTCAAACAAGTGAGCTGGAAACACACTTAGGCTTGCGCGATCATCTACTCAGTTAGGGTCAGTTGGGTTTTGGAATCAAATCAAAACTCTTTATAATTTTCCCAACACGAACTAATATTGTCTCAATGTGGTATCCTTTCTAGTGAATATCATTAAGTAAGTTTCCTTTTGAACTTACTAGAGTGGACATTCTCTATCATTTAATTTAGTATTATTATGATACAAGCTCTTCCGGAGTCATTTGTCATTTGTGCAATATATATGCACAAAAATCAGGGATAATCATATATTATCTAAATATTTTATTACTCATCAAGGCATGTAATATTCTTTAGGAATATTAATTTTGCTACTTCAATAGCATCAATATATAATCTTTAAGATTATTTGCAAATTCGTGTTTCTTTCAGAAACATCGATTATTATATCATAATGATAAAAGTATAAGCGCAATATGACATGAAGAAATTCTAATTTAAAAGGTATTTGAATTTATGAACAATATACATGTACCTCGTCGGAAAGACACGATTCTTTCCTATGGCATACATCCAATCTAATTCATCAATTGGTTAGAGACTCTGGGCTAGAGACTCGTACTAATAACTTGTTATAAACTAGAGAGAAGAGAGAATATAGTAGAGAGAATAAGAATTTTGTGTATTCAAATGTGTTGAAAGTGTGTAGAAGATGTATACAATATGAGGACCAAAGGCCTCTATTTATAATGGTACAGAGCTATAGTTTTAGGGTGGATGACTTGGTCAACACTCATATAATGTATATCTATAAGATATTTACAACAATAAATACATTATATAGTGGACAGTAGTTTACACCCTATCCAATAGTAATTGCTACTTAAATGTTTTTATTTATTTATTTATTTCCATTCCATTTTCTAAAAGGATATTATATTATGAGGCAAAATTTGGGATAACCAATATAGATAGTAGAAATTAATAGTTGGCCACAAACTTTATTTGTAGAAATTCTGGCCAACTTTTGGAAATTTGGACCAATTTGCCCTTGGAACCACTATTAACCATCCATCCACCCATTTCATTTTTCAATTTTCAAATTTCAAATTCTCTGTTTCTGCAAAATATTCTCTCTCTAAAAATCCTATTTTTCTCCATTTCTTCCGTCGCCGCCGTCGTACTTTCATTCCGCCGACGCATCGTCGTACTTCCATCCCTTCCGCCGCACCGCCTTCGTACTTCCAGTCCAGTCCGCCGCGCCGCCTTGAACTTTCACATTCTGCCGGCCATATTCCATATCTGCCGTCGTACCAGATTCTTCTAGATATGCCGCCGCACCAGATTCTTCCAGATTTCCTTGCCTTATTTCATAGCTTTCTCTCCGGAATCCATGGCGTCACATTCCAGATCTAATGTCCTAGATGGTGTTCGTCTTTGGTCAACCGCATCCTGGTATGCCTTGGCACACCTGGTACGAATGCAACGTATTCGTACCAGGTGTGACAAGGCATACCGCGCTTAGACTTAGCACACCTGGTATGAATGGTCTATATCCGTACCAGGTGTGCCAAGTCTAGGCGCGGTATGCCTTGGCACACCTGGTACGAATCGTTTTCGTACCAGGTGTGCCAAGGCATACTGCGCCTAGACTTGGCACACCTGGTACGAATAATGTGTATTCGTACCAAGTGTTCCAAGTCTATGCGCGGTATGCCTTGGCACACCTGGTACGAATATGTTGTATTCGCACCAGGTGTGCCAAGTCGTGACGCGCAGTGACGTGAAAAATGCAGGAAGAACACATATGCACAAAGAGGACAACAAGATCTGAAAAATATGACAAAAACATGACAGACTAGATCTAAAACATGACAGACTAGATCTAGAAAACTCAATTAAAACTAATATAGTAAAAATACCTCAAATAAATCACTATGGAGATGAAAGCTACGCCGGAGAAGATGACCGGAAAAAGACTATAAGAGAAATAATAAACTGTTCGAAAAAGTGTACAAATAAATCAAATCGAAAAGACGATCAAGGAAGAAGACGCGGCGGCGGCGGCGGCAGACGGGAGGGAGTGGCGGTGGAGGAAGAGAGTACAGGGAGAAAGAGACATGAGAGGAGAGAGAAAGTGAGAGTGGAGTGGATGAAAGAGAGAGTACGAAGGAGAGAGAAAGTGAAAGTAGTTGTAAAGTGATGTGGAGGGCATTTAAGTCACTTCAGTCCAAAATTGGCCACAATTTATTAGAATAAAGTTGGTGGCCAACTATTAATTTTCACTAACTTAATTTGCTAGTCAACATGATTAACTCTTATATTATTATGCAAAATAGGAAATAATGAAAGCACGTCTATGCATTTCCAATTTCTTCTAATACTTTTTCAGTCATATGTCATTTATCACATTGAGACCCACCCATTAAAAATTTGTCGATTAATACTAACCACAAATTCAAAATGGAAAGAAAAATCAAACGAACACGTTTTCATTTTTCAAACATACAAATCCAATAATCATATCATTCATCACACTTGCTAAAATCATTATTCTTTTACAAAATCCTATAAACTTCGTAAATTGCAATTAAAATACACTCAAAATTCAAAAATATAAAATGAAAATAAAATATAAATATCCTCTAAGAGTCGCATTTTTTTGCAATCTATATCTATATATATTAGAATCTGTGGCTTATCAAGTACAAAAAAAAAAAAAGAACGGCTTATAGTTTTCGAAAAAAAAAAAGAATATGCGGCTTATCTATCTATCTATTAATATATCAAACAAGGTTTTTGATAGAATTATTATACACACATTAAGACATATGCTTATATAATATAGAAAATTTGTCTAATTTTTTAAATTTGTTCAACAAATTCTGCACATTTGAGAATCAATTAACTCAGCGGATCGAGCAAACAAAAAACAGACATACTGAACATGAATTTCTGGAGGACATCATTATGGCTTAATTCATGACCTTCTCAGAGACTTCCAGAGACAATTGAAGCGATAGAACTGAAAAAATAAATTTTATATTAAGTAATGAGCATATTATTTCGATCCTCTTTATAGAGGCAAATTCATTTTCAATTTTGATTTGGGGTCTATGATGATGTTCAATTTGTTTCATGTTCAATTTGAATTTTGGGTTATGATGTTCTATTTGTATTTCTTTTTTTGAAGGGGTTTCGTTTTCTTTTTTATCTAGATTTGAGTGCTATGATATGAATATTATCAATTAGGAATTTAATTTGTGGGCAAAGGTAAAATAGTACATTTATAAATATAATTATTATTTTATTAAATAGGAAGCAATAGTGTAATTTTGATTTTGAATTTATTTTTGTAGCCCCAAATCTGAACCAAATGTTATTTCAGCCCTAGGTCCAGGCCTCAGTTGTGGACCAAATTTTACTATTACAAATATTATGGGCCTGTATTTTAGACAAAGCCCATATATATTAATTCTATAAGTTTCTAGCAGTATTGATTTATAATGTTATCATGTCTATTAGACCATTTTATTCGATTGGCTTTTTTTTCCCTATGTTGTGTTATTTTTAAATGTGTATGTGAGTGTAGTTTGTAGTTCGAGATCAATTTTTAATCTACTTCAAATTCGATTCGAAATTAGTTTGAGTTGAGCTCGAGTTTGAGATGCTCAAACAACTAATGAGATCGAGCTCCATGACACTTGGTTTGGAAGGTTCACAAGCTTAATAAAAATTATTTGAGTTGATGTCAAATTCATAATTGCTTGAGTAACTATTGAGCTCGATCTAACGGGTATGTCAACCTATTTTAAATTTATTATCAACTTTTGTGATAAATAAGGATGGATTCCGGATTATAGTAAATAAATATATGTAGTTGAGACAAGTTGAACTCCGAGCACCAAAAAGTGAATTTTGATCAAGTTTGAGTTTTTGACATTACTTTTCTTTTTTCAGTTTTTATGATAATTATTCCTTTATTTTTTTTTATTTGGTTAGTTTATGTTCTTATGTCAGTAGTTACATATCATCTTTGATTCATGTACGATTGGCGGTGGTTTTGGTCTCTATGTTTCATAATCTTTTTTTTTAAATATGTAGTTACATTTCTGAAAAATAGGGAGTTACTATAAAATATGAAAAATATTACTCCCTCCGTCCCACCATAAGTGGCTACATTCTTTTCGGCACGGGAATTAAGGAGAAATGTGTTTAAAGGGTAAAAAGATCGAAAGTGGTGGGGCCCATAACTTTTTGTGAGAGGGGTATATTTCCTTATAAGGAAAGTGACCACTTATCCCGGGACAACCCAAAAAGAAAATGTGGTCACTTATCACGGGACGGAGGGAGTATTTGAAATGATCATTTCGTGAAAAAAAAAATTACAAATTCAAAAAACATTTTTCAAATACAAAAATAATTCTATATAAAAGACCTTGTTCCCTCACAAAAAAAAAAAAAAAAAAAAAGACCTTGTAAGAATTTGAACTCCACTCACCTTCTCCTCACAATATAGCTACAACAAATAATGTTTGATTTTTTTGTTTTTTGTTTTTTTTTTGGGGCCATGTGTTTGAGTAGCAATGAGAGAGGAAAAATAATGACAAAAACATTATTGATTGAGAGGGTCATAGCCAATCATTTAAGTTACCCAAAATTAGATAGTGGGAAGTGATATGAATGTCCCATCTGCAGGCGTGCCCCATAACCAATATTTACCTCTTCATTTTCAACCTATAGTTTTGCTTTCCCATCCTAAGCCCCACCAACACAATTATGATATAAAATATTCCCCATAAATTCGTGTTAAAAGAAAAGCCAAAATTATTTATTTCTTCATTTTCAAAATTAGCATAGTGGCAGTTTCGACAAATATTATAATTGACCAAGTACAAATTTTGATTTTTCTAGTGTCGTTTTCTTTAAAGCAAAATTTTGACTACTCGAAAACATACTACATAGCCATAAAGTTGCTTGACTCTCCCAATTATTATGGGCGTGAAAAAAATGTCCTAATCACTTTGGTGTTCAAATCTATTTTGTGATACGAATAATTATAAGTGGATTAATCACAAGAATATTATATATGCTTTATGTAAATTCAAAAGTTTTTTTTAGTGTAATTCGAATATAATTAAGAAGTCCAAGGTTTGCAGGGGGATCGCATGCTATGCTTCCAATAATTACGGTGTTGGTCGTTGACATTTAATTAATATTCCTCCAAATTATTCCCATTCGAATTGATGGGGTGAGGTAATCGGTGTTGTAAATTTTGATTTGATTTCGATTTGTTACTAGAGATTATTTGTATACATTTTACAAATACTTTTGGAATGATTTACTTGGGCTAATTTGATTATATATCTATTTGAAAATGTAATATAATTGGAAAATAGAATATGATTCGGTGTCAGTTTTATCATTGTAAAGAGATAAGCAAATAGATGATAATAATTTCATATCTAATAAATATCAACTTTTTTAATTTTATCTCAAGATCATTTTCCACTGCCGAGAAACACATTTTTAATGAATTTAAGCTTCTAATGTGTAGACCGCCACCTCCTTGAACTTTTTTAATTTGTAGAAATTATACTTTTGGTTGCTAAATTTGATTTGACACCGGAAAATAATTTCGAGATAAAATTGAAAATTGAAAAAAAAATGGAATAAAATTGACATAAAACCATATGATCAAGATAAAATAGAAAAAGAACACACTTGTAACAAGAAGAATAAAGACACATGATAAGACCGGTTACGATGTCACATCTATCGCACATACTATAGTCTAGGCCGCCCCACAGACTTATGCTTTCTTGGGACGGATCTATCGTGCCAATGCATGAAATCGTGCTTAAAAAATACTCTTTCCGTACACGAAAATTATAGTTAGTTTTTTGTGGCACGAGTTTTAATAAAATGTGATAGATATTAAATGAGTGGATAAAGGACCCATCAATGTAAGTGGAGAAAGAGATAAAAAAGTAAGATAGTAGGTGGGATTATGTCCTAAAGTGAAAAAAAAAGAAAACTAGCTATAATTTTCGCTGATGGAGGGGGTATGACCCAATCCGACTGAAAATTAGACTTGCCTATCAAATTGGGGCATGTTTGACACCTTAATTAACTTACGCTAGTGTAAGTGTGCCTATATATGTTACATAACTATATATATATATATATATATATATATATATATATATATTCCATCTGTACTAAAACTAGCGTCTGATTCAATCTGATCAATTGGCCCCAAAAGATGTACATACAACTGATTCAAAATCAGAAAAAATTGAGAAAGATATATACCAAGATATGGAAAGAATTAAACCAGCTTTGAACCAAAATATATGTAGATGACTTTGATGTGTGTGTGTCAGTGTGTGTATATATAATGTACTCCCTTCGTCCCCCAAAAATGTGGTACATATTTGATTATATGTAAGGTATAAAATATTAGTTGAACCGTATTAATCTGGAACGGAGGGAGTATATAACTAGTGTGTGTGTGTGTGTGAGAGAGTAGCTAGTAATGAAGAAAACTGGTGGGGGCAGTAACCAGTTAAAAAGGTTCAACTTTGGTGTTGATCCAGAGGGGTTTGAAAATACGTGACACAAATATAAAAAGGTCAAAATATATAAATAATATAGTGTGAAAAAAAAAGAAAGAAAGGAAGAAAGTAGTGAAGCAGGGAGAAACAGTGTGGTGGTGAGCATGATAAAAGGAGCAGAAATAGTTGGTGGAAATGAGGCATCATCATCATCCCCTCTTAACCCTTTAGCTCTATCATTTTATTATTGGGTATTTATTTATTTATTTATTTATTTATTTTATTGATGGACATCATTTTGTATTTTTACCTTTTTTTTTAAATGGAAACTTTGATTATTTATCACTGTGACTTACATCAGATTAAATTAACAACCATTGCTTACACTATATATATCTACGGAATTTACCATTATACAAGAGTAGGGGGTGGGGGTTGAAGGGTTTCCAGGTATTAAGTGGACTTTTTTTTTTGGAAAAAAACTAATTAGATTAATAAAATTTTGAATGAATGAGAAATTGATAATGTTGTGATGAGTATTTTACTGATATGATATATCAAAAAATCATTTGGAAACGGCATTATATTGTCATGAGTAGTTTACTTATTTCATATGATTTTACACTTTTGTATATCTAGCTAAAAAAATACATTTGTGGAAATTCAGTGGAATTATATGTGTATATGTATATGAGTAAGTCAAAATTCTCCAAAACAGAATTGATTTTTTTTTAATTGAAACAAGCTAATAATGTTTAATTTGCTCCACAGTGTAAGGATGTCATATTATTCATTTTAATTGAAATATATATAGTACTGTCTATTTATTTTTTGAATTGCGTGAAACTTAGTAGTTAGCATAAAAAATAAATTAAATAGATTATCGCATATGATATTATGTCCTTCATATAAAAAATGGAATATGTCCATTTATATGATATGCATATAGACCTATACCCTATAATAAATTTATATGAATTTTTTTAATAGTGTTATTTACATTAATTTAACTCGCATAATTAATATCCTGATTTCAATTGTAAATATACCTATGGCTATGAGACCAAAATTAATGTGGATGAAACACTGTTTTGTTATTTTTATTTTTTTAATTGTTTACTCTATTAATTTGCTTAATTAACTAGACAGAACCCTCTTCGATTTCCTTAGAAATGAAGAAGTTAATTGAGTAAAGATTGTGTAATTAATTACTTATTCCAAATTTTTTAAGTTTAGAGTTCACACCCTTTCCAAATAACTCAAAGAAAGAAAAAAAAAATTAAGTGAATAATTGTTAAATAAAAAAGACATCGGTCCACAAGCAAGTGCCAATAGGATAAGTAATTATTAGAATCTTATTCAGCTTGATGCCCAAATAATCATTAGAATGAGTGCGATTTCGAAAGTTAAAAGAAAAGAAAAAATCACAGCTTTCTCAACTTAAAAACAACTCTTTAATTTTTAACTTCGTTCTTTGCTTTATAAAACACAATCATGTTCAGAATAATAAAAAAAATCATGTAAACTAAAGTGTAAATCATCCAAAATTTATTATATTCACCGTATGTAAAATTGAAAAATCAACCAAAAAGTTTTCACATGCATTTATTTAATTACAGACCTATCAGTTTATCACCAAAGTGCAATATTAATTATTTTGAAAATTAATAAGCATGTGTAATTCTAGAAGCCTACGATATTATAACTTAATTGTAAATAATCAGATGATTAATTTGAACATACATATAAATAGACAAAACATAGTTCAAAGTCCTGTTTATATACACGATTACATCACACACACGTCCCACGGATTTACATGCAAATGGATAATAGTAGCTAATAAAATTAGATATGTAAGTAATTTGTATAATTAAAATTAGATTTGTTTTATGTTGTTGCGCATGTTTGCTAACTGTGAGAATTTTTTAAATATGTCCATATTCTTTACTAAGTTAACGTTTTGAAAGGATTACTTTAAGCAAGAATTAATAATTAAAATAATCAATATCACAAAAGTTGGATTATACTCCCTCCGTCCCAATATTCATGGCCTGTATTTCTCTTTGAGCCGTCTCATGTAACATGGCTTGTTTCTTTTTTGGGCAAATTTAAAGCATACTTAGGTCCTAATTAAAATACTTTATAAACTAAAAAATCATTTTATTGACTAAATGATTAATAATGAATAAAAACTACATTAAACATGTGGGTCACATACGTTTTGATCCCCAATTTCCTTCTTCTTAATACTCGTGTTCAAAATAAATAAGTTATGAATATTGGGACGGATGTATTACTTAATCACTATTAAATCCAATAGCAATATAGGCAAAGTCTCATTTAGTGGTTTCCCGAATTGTTTATAGACAAGTCACTGACATCAGCTATCATTTTTGCTCTCTCCTTTCCTGCCATTGGAGGGAACATTCTCACGCTTAAATTCTTCACACCAGCTCATTCTTTCTTGGATCAAACACAAATTATATACTCTCTCTCTCTCTCTCTGCGCTACAGTGCTGATGTAGATAAACCTCTGTCTGTGGGCCTTATTTTCTTTGACCAATTTTCACGTTTATTTTTTTTTGGTCCTCTAGATTTGCTTTAAACATCATTATTATCTTTATTAAGATATTATTGTCCTAGACTAAATTATTATTTCTTCTTTAATCCCCATTAAACTATTTCATATGCACGCAGCTCCCGATTTATGATTTATTATCGCAGAAGTTCAGTCTTGGTGACACGAAAACTATGTTTAATATTTTGCTAATACTAATATACACTGCATATACAATCATATATAAATAGTAGAAAGCAATTAAAATTCTTTCCCCTACTTCCGACTTTTCCGAATTTCATAATTTCTATTGAATTTTACTTTTCATCTCACTGTAAAGTATAGTCGCTGCATTGCTCTGTAGTATCTGCACATTCTCACTATTGAACTTTTAGTTATTCCGCTTTATTAAGTTTTCTCTCAAAATAGTATTAAAATTAATTCATTTTAGTATCATGATTTTACTATCACCAACATCAATCATTATATTAGCTTATATCATAATTCATAAATTCATTATACCAAGAAACATAATGGACGGATAAGTAGAACTGACAAAAGTGATCAGACCGAATAACGCATTTGGCTCGTAAAATCGGATGGACTCGAATAAATTACAATATAAATATATTTTTAATTGGACCTATCTGCACGCTATATAAAATTTGACCCGATTGATTCTCGGGTTGGGCCATGTCAATTTCCCCCCTTGATCCGGCGTATGCATAACACATTTCTAGTTCTACTTGTATTCCTCCACGTACTTGATTTCTCGTTCCCACTTTCCCTCCCTTTTTCAATATAAAAACATATGCATGTACAGGGAACAAGCTTTTTGTAAAGATCACTCTCCTCCTCCCCCTCCTTTGCACAAAGGAGTTCTCATCATTCCCACCACCCTCTCTCTCTCCTCTCCTCTCTCTCTCAAAAGAACCATCTTCTGGAGTTAGTTTGCCGAGTTTGATGAATGGAGATGAAGATGTTGCTAGCTCATCTCGCTATACTCCTACTCTCTACGACGGCCCTCGTTTCTTCCTCAACCACATCAACATCAACGCAAACTGATAAAATGGCTCTCCTATCATTCAAGAAGATGATCCAGCAAGATCCCAACGGCGTCGTTTCCGGTTGGCAGCGCAACAAAGATCCATGCACTTATCACGGCGTCACCTGCAACGGTCAAGGAAGAGTCTCCACCGTCGATCTCGCCCAATCCAATCTCGTCGGCCAAATCTCCTTCTCTCCGTTTCTCTCACTAGACATGCTTCTCTCTCTCAATCTCTCTGCAAATTCCTTCGTCATCAACGCTTCCTCTTCTCTGCAGCAAATCCCTTACGCCGTAAAGCAGCTCGAGCTCTCATTCGCCGGAATTGCAGGCCATATTCCGGAGAATTTGTTCGCCAATTGCCCTAATCTCGAATATGTGAATCTAGCATTCAATAACATCACCGGAATCCTGCCGGACAATCTCTTCCTCCGCATCGACAAGCTGCAGTATCTCGATCTCTCCTACAACAACATCTCCGGATCGATATCTAACTTGAAAATCGAGAGGTGCAGCTCCTTGTCCCGTCTCGATTGGTCGGGGAATCAAATGGCGGGATCGCTTCCGCCGTCGTTTTCCAACTGCACAAGCCTCGCCGAGCTGATTCTGCCGGAGAATTATCTCTCCGGCGAGATTCCGTCGGCTTACGGCTCGCTGAAAAGCCTGCAGAGACTGGATCTCTCCCACAACCATCTCACCGGTTGGATCCCGTCGGAGCTTGGCAACGCGTGCGCCGCCCTCGTCGAGCTCAAGCTCTCGAAGAACAACATAACCGGATCGATTCCGGAGTCGTTCTCGTCGTGTTCGTCGCTCCAAACTCTCGATCTCTCCAACAACAACCTTACCGGACCGTTCCCAAATTCTGTCCTCGAAAGTTTGTCGTCTTTGGAGAGCCTTCTGCTCAGCGGGAACTGGATTTCCGGCGGATTTCCGGCGTCGATTTCTTACTGCAAGAAGCTGAGAGTGGTGGACTTTAGCTCCAACCGGCTGTCCGGCTTCATTCCGCCGGATATATGTCCCGGCGCCGCCGCGCTTGAGGAGCTGCGGGCGCCGGATAATTTGCTCTACGGTTCGATCCCAGCTCAACTCTCTCTGTGCCCGCAGCTCAAGATCATCGACTTCAGCATCAATTATATCAACGGATCGATTCCAAAAGAGTTAGGTAATCTCGAGAATCTCGAGCAGTTGATAGCCTGGTACAACAGTTTGGAAGGAAGCATACCTGCAGAATTGGGGAAATGCACGAAGCTCAAGAATCTGATACTGAACAACAATCAATTAAGCGGCAAAATTCCGACGGAATTATTCAATTGTGGCAACATTGAATGGATTTCTCTCACCAGCAACGCTCTCAGCGGCGAGATTCCCAAGGAATTCGGATTCCTATCGCGGCTGGCAGTTCTGCAACTCGCCAACAATAGCCTAAGCGGGCAGATTCCGAAGGAGTTAGCAAACTGCACGAGTTTGGTGTGGCTAGATTTGAACAGCAACCAATTGAGCGGCGAGATCCCGCCGCGGCTGGGGAGGCAGCAGGGGGCGAAGGCGCTCACCGGAATCCTATCGGGAAACACATTAGTCTTCGTTCGGAATGTGGGGAACTCGTGCAGGGGCGTCGGAGGTTTGCTCGAATTCGCCGGCATTCGTCCGGAGAGGCTGCTGCAGGTGCCGTCGTTGAAGAGCTGTGATTTCACACGACTCTACTCCGGTCCGGTTTTGAGTCTCTTCACGCGGTATCAGACGCTTGAGTATCTCGATCTCTCCTACAATCAGCTCCGCGGCAAAATTCCTGATGCCTTTGGAGAGATGATAGCTCTGCAGGTTCTCGTTATATCGCATAACCAGCTGTCCGGAGAGATTCCGGCCACATTAGGCCAGCTCAAGGATATCGGAGTTTTCGACGCGTCGCATAACAGATTGCAGGGGCATATTCCGGACTCTTTCTCGATGCTATCTTTCTTGGTGCAGATCGATCTGTCGTATAACGAGCTGACTGGGCAGATTCCGCAGAGAGGTCAGCTCAGCACTCTCCCGGCCACCCAGTACGCGAATAACCCGGGATTGTGCGGCGTCCCTCTCTCCGAATGCCAGTACAGTCAGCCCGCCGACAATCCTGACCAAGGAGGGCGGAGGAAAAAGGGGGCCGCGGCCACGTGGGCTAACAGCATTGTGATGGGGATACTCATCTCCGTCGCTTCCGTCTGCATCCTGATCGTGTGGGCCATCGCGGTGCGGTCGAGGCGGCGGGAGGCGGAGGGCCTGAAGATGCTCAGCAGCCTCCAGGCCTCCCACGCCGCCACCACGTGGAAGATTGAGAAGGAGAGGGAGCCGCTGAGCATCAACGTGGCCACTTTCCAGAGACAGCTGCGAAAGCTAAAGTTTTCGCAGCTGATCGAGGCCACCAATGGATTCTCTGCCGCCAGCATGATCGGCTCAGGCGGATTCGGGGAGGTGTTCAAGGCCACGCTCAAGGACGGGTCTAGCGTGGCCATCAAGAAGCTCATCCGCCTGAGCTGCCAGGGCGACAGAGAATTCATGGCGGAGATGGAAACTCTAGGGAAGATCAAGCACAGGAATCTCGTCCCGTTATTGGGATACTGCAAAATCGGGGAGGAACGGCTCCTGGTGTACGAGTTCATGCAGTACGGCAGCCTGGAGGAGATGCTCCACGGGCGGCATAAGACGAAGGACGCGAGAATCCTGAAGTGGGAGGAGAGGAAGAAGATAGCAAGAGGAGCAGGGAAAGGGCTGTGCTTCCTCCACCATAACTGCATCCCACACATAATCCACCGCGACATGAAGTCGAGCAACGTCCTTCTCGACAACGAGATGGAGGCGAGGGTGTCGGATTTCGGGATGGCGCGGCTGATCAGCGCGCTGGACACGCACCTAAGCGTGAGCACGCTGGCGGGGACGCCGGGGTACGTGCCACCGGAGTACTACCAGAGCTTCCGGTGCACGGCGAGGGGGGACGTGTACTCGTTCGGGGTGATACTGCTGGAGCTGCTGACGGGGAAGAGGCCGACGGATAAGGAGGATTTCGGGGACACGAATCTGGTGGGGTGGGTGAAGAGTAAGGTGAGGGAAGGGAGAGGGATGGAGGTAATAGATGGGGATTTGTTGGAGGTGAGTAAAGGAACGGATGAGGATGAAGCAGAGCAGGTGAAGGAGATGGTCAGGTATTTGGAGATATCGCTGCAATGCGTCGATGATTTCCCTTCCAAGCGCCCTAACATGCTGCAGGTGGTCGCCATGCTCAGGGAGCTTTCTCACGCCGACGCCGGCGGAACTAGTGCTTGACACTTTTTTTTTTTTTCCTATTTTTTTGTCACGGTCATGTTAAATATGTTTTTCTCTGTTTTTTTTTGTGACTAAGTATTTAATGGAACTCAAATCTTTTGTCTGATAACTGTAATATGGCAACATGTTTGACGTTTTAATTTGATTAATTTCGTCAATCTCGAATGTGTTTGATAAATTCAACTTGATAATACGCGAGCTAAACTCAATTTGCTTAAAACCGACTTGATTACACCCTTAAGCTTGTACTTTGGTTATATAAAAAAGTGTATTATTCTACTATATAATATGATATTTGGGGTTGAGAGACTCAACAAATTAAGGATGGCGCTTCCCTTAAAGCTTTTTCCTTCTCTTTTGCAAATGAGATTGCAAGGCTTTTTCGCAATCCTTCCTTTTTTATTGAGCCGGTTGACTCTCTTCCTGTGTATCGGTTTGACGCATCTATGCACTTGATGCAACTTCTTTGAATCATTAAGATATGATGACCTTTTATGCTCAAAAAATTAAGGATGGTGCAATTATTTTTTTCCGGAATTTGTAGAAGAAAGTGGGATGCTTGTTGAGACCTAAGGCAACGGGAAAGTACATGGATCATATTTTAAGTAAATATTATTTCTGATAATATGTGACACAAAAAAATTCCAACGTAACCTTTTATATTATACGTGTATTCTCAAGTCGCTCGTTGACGTGTCATGAAGATAACATTCCCACGTGCATGCCAACGAGCCACGTAGGCAATCCAACATCAAAAGTTGGGTAGTGTAATATTATTGAAAAAAAAATTATAATATTGTGTAT
This sequence comes from Agastache rugosa, assembly GCA_031470985.1. Classification (NCBI taxonomy): domain Eukaryota; kingdom Viridiplantae; phylum Streptophyta; class Magnoliopsida; order Lamiales; family Lamiaceae; genus Agastache; species Agastache rugosa. Next base: position 16,835,992 of record CM062602.1, on the reverse strand, counting down.
CAAATTGAATTTTTGAAGACGGACTAACTCTCAAGTCTCAATTCTTGATAGTTTGATAACTTGAACTTCTAACTAGTAAAAACCATCTACCTTCTCCACTAAAAAAAAAAAAGAAAGAAAAAAAAGCCATTTACCTTGTGTTAATTAATGTAAATTATTTCCTTAAAAAAAATTAATGTAAATTATTGAAGTATATATCACTGTTATAGCTGTTATTTATTCTTATACTACTTATATATTTATTCTGCTAAATAATCAATGATAAATATCCAAATAAATATTGTGTATTGAGGATAATAAATTTTTATTTAAAGGTTTGCAAAAAATATTTATTTATATTCTAAATATAAATACTTATTTATTTTTATAAATGGCTAAGAAAGAAAACACACACGACAAATAAATTTTTGCTAGCCCCTAAAAAAAAATAAAAATTGCTAGCCTATGAGCAAATATCTTCCTAACTTTTAAATACCACCAAAGAAAATATTTTTCAAGTGTTTTTGTACCAATAAAGTAAATTTTAAATGTTTTTGCTCCAAACTAAATCAGGCCATCCGCTCCTAAATCTTTACATTTGGGTACTTTACTATTTTTACACCCTATTTGGCTATTTTTACACAGTTTCTAAAAGTTGGCGTAGTATGACACCCGGGAATGCATGTGATCATTTCATATGTTATCTTACTAAAAAAAAATGCAATAAATAATAAATGCTCGAAAATGAGTTTTGCCTTTGAGTACTCCAAAAAAAAAAAAGAAGAAGGAAAAAAAAAAAAAAGAGCAGAAAGCATGAAAAAAAAAAGAAAAGAAAAGAATATAGGAAAGGAAAGTTGAACATTCATTCGCGCAGTAAAGTAAAACTCAACCATGGCTATGCAGACGGGCGTCGCTGCTTCTAAGGTCCTCATCCTCGTCGGCGCAGGTCCTCTCTCTCTCTCTCTCCCTCTCCCTCTCTAGTCACTTTTAGCGCCCGCGCCCCTGTCTTTAGTTTTCTTTTGTACGGACAGAATTATTTGGTTCTAATTTTTTCTAATGGATCATCAGATTAAATTGGTACTGTCTATGAAAGTTGAAAATTGATTATTGAATCCTATTTACGTGGTTATGATTGAATTTAAGCTTCAATTTCATTGTGATGGTCGATATCTTGTTGGTACTATATATATGCAAAAAATCAGATTCACTTTTTTTCCCCAATTATCTGCAATTTTGTGAAGCTCGATAAGCGGAGTGCAGTTTGAGATTGAATAATTGGGAACCTTAGGCTATTAGTGATTAGAGGTGGAAAAAAACCTTTATTGTAATTCGGCTGGGTTTCCTCGTCAATTGTCTTGTTCCTTTTATTTCATTCTATTTTATTTTGGTTTTCATTTCTATTATTTGAAGATGGAAGTAATAGAACTATCATTTATAACATCAGTGTAGTCTCTCAAGTTCAGCTTAGAAGTTCTATTGAACTGATTATTGACTATATGGTGTTCTATGTAATTGGCAATTCGCTATTTTGTCTTGAGTGATTTTGTGTTTTGAAAGTATCACCGCAGCATTGGTCATTTGTTCTGAGTATAGGCACATAAGATTATCATCGGCTTAATCCTGAGAAAGATTAGCATGAGTTGGAATGATGGGCACAAAGCCACAAACCAGCTAACAATGAAACAATAATCTTTCATCCGGTGTGTGGTTGTTTAGATGTATTTAGACTTCCATAACCTTACCAAACTTAAAAAAAAAAAATGAAGCAACGAGTCTTATTAGTTTTTTTGGCTATGAACAGGTGTTACGGGATCTGTCATCTTGAGGAGTGGACATCTGTCTGATTTGATTTCCCATCTTCAGGAGTTGATAACAAGAATAAATGAAGCTGAAACATCACCTGGGAAATATGATGCCGGTCTTCTTGCTGCTCAGGTAGGATGGCATCCATTATGTGCTTTACCAGTTCAATTCATTGTTGATCATCCTTGATTTTGTGAGAATTAAAAAAATACTCCCTCTGTCCTGGGCTAGTGTGGTATGGGGAGTGCGGCACGGGTTTTAAGAAAAGGTAAGTAAATGTTTGTTGAGTGGGGAAATGGGCCCACATATTTGATTTGTTGTGAGATATAAAATATTAGAAAGTTAGTGGGGTCATTTCCATTTATGAAAACACCATAGTCCACACTTTTATGGGACGGCTCAAAATAGCAAAAACACCACACTAACCCGGGACGGAGGGAGTATATCATACTTGCTGATCCTGCACATCTTCATTCAGCTTTGGGTGCATAGTTTTTCCAAGAATACTAAAAGCATCCTAGTTACTAATCTTGACAATTTACAATTTAACCTGATGGATTACTGTTTGCTTTATATGCCAAGGGCTTAGCCATGATCTGTAAGGAACAGTCGAAAGAATATCTGTATGGGATTTGTAGTTGTATAGTTATATGCTTAAACATTTGAACTGTGGGTAGGCAGGTGTGGAGGAAGCTTCTAAAGCTCAAACTTTGCCACATTGAAGTTCAAAATTTTGTCTAAGATTTTTAGGTGTAAGTACTTTCAAAAGTTTTGACTCCTAGTCAAAGGATAATTAACATACCTATTTGTTATTAATTTGTTAAGCTCTACAACCTCTACTTACTTGAAATGACACAGAGATGATTGGTACCGCAGTATATTGCTACTTACTAATAGGATAAAGATGTCAGTAAAGCAGTCTGTATCAAACTTCACTAATATTCCAGATTTCCCGTGTGATTGCGTGTTTCTCTAAATTTCTATGGTTTTGGGGTAATTGGAAGGAATGGCTACCAGTATATGGCTGGACAAATATATGTAGTTCTAGGAATTGTAAAGTACAAAGAGAAAGTAAAAAATGTCAATACTTTATTTTTCTTTTCTCAGGATATCTAGTAGGCAGCATGTATGTGTTGCTTTACCTTAAACAATTGAATGAAGAACATACAAAAGATGAGAGATGATTTAGATAAGTGTTTGATGTAGCAAAAGCTATAAAACCAAAACAAAACGTATCACGTTTGTTGGATCATGCACGATTGTTAAACATGATATTCCAAAACTCGTTGAATCGCATTTGATTGCCAGATTATAGGCATCAAGATTCAAAATACATAAATTCTCGCAAAAATATTGTAATCTGGAAAAACTAGAAAACTCCAAAATTGTATTAAAAGAAAGCTAAAAAACATACGACATGAGACAAATTATGGGCTTGAGAAGACGACCTGACCACGATCCATTTGATCCAGAAACTACAAAGCAATTTATGGACAACCCGCATCAGTGTTCTGCTGCATCTGTTCCATAAGAGTTAGAATGTGTGATGCAATGTTTGGTTTTAATTCTTTTCTTATGGGTTGAAGTTGCTCTGGGAGAATGCCCTTGTAGTTGGGTGTAACAATGTATAAAGAATAATTATGTTCCGACGTTTTTTCCGAGACAAGTGTAATATATGCTTGGGAAATATTTTTTACTAGAGTTGTCTTGCCTTGTATTGTTGTTTTTATGTGTTTAATGGAGGGTGGCTTTGATCAGTAGGTGTCCTTTAAATATTGAGGTATAGTTAGTGGATATATTAGAATATTTCTATAAAGTTATAATTCTTGCATGGGAAGACTTCCTCTTAGATGAATATATAGTATAGTTGTTTTCTTATAATTTATATGCTTCAAACTGGCTGCTGTTTATTCAGCTTTGCTTTGTTTAATTGTTAATGGTCTGCTTTCAGGTTCGACAATTGGCTAAAGAGATTAAGGAGTTAAGTCTATCCAATCCAGTTACCATCTTTAACGGGAATACATCATCCTCTGGTTAGTGTGGTTTCATTTGATTTGGTTCCCTTTTTTTTCCATTTAGTCTGAAAAATATTTTTGTTTACTTTGTTATTTTTTGGGAAATTCTTCCCCACCAACCCCAACCAAAGCAGAAAAAAAAAAGAAAAAAGAAAAAAAGAATTCAATTTTCATAGTCTGTATATAACATTGCCTTGTATGAAACAATCTTATTTCAGCTCTAGAAATCAGGTAACCTTGGTCGCCCCTAATGCCAAACCAATTGCTTTTCCGCAGGCCTTATTATATTGTTTGAGTGCATATTTTGTCCGAAATATAGAGCTGCTAATTACCTGAAGAAGGATCTAGTATCTTTCTTACTTTGCGCTATCTAACCAAAATATTAGAATTGGATAGAAAGTGCTTGAACCCACTAAAATAGGCTAGTATTTAGATAACATGCAGGACCATAATTTTGGGACCTCCAGGCCCTTAAGCTACAACATATATCCCCTTAAGTGCTTCGTGAAATTTCAATTAACATATCAAGAAGCACAGAATTGAGTGCAAAATTTTTGTTCAAAGTCACCTCATATCAAGTGTAGGCTGCAGGATTTGGTAGTGCTCTGCAGCTTCACGCACTGTGTATGAAGAAATAGTTACTTGCAAACTGATGGAACCTCAGGGAAACTGATAACATAAATAATTTGAACTTCGGAACATTTGTTGATCCAAATTCAAAATTAGAACTTTTCACTCAATGGACTTCTATTTCCTCTTCGATAAAGATATTGTAATACAGCAAGGTTGAGTTTTCTCATAGTTATTGGCTATAATGGCCACCTTGTACCTTTTTAGCTTCATTTTATTTTATTGGGTTGATGGCACAGAATCTTACTTTTTCTCTGGTTCCACAGGAAGTTATTCTTCATATATACTTCCTGCAGCAGCTGTGGGTGCGATGGGATATTGCTACATGTGGTGGAAGGCAAGATTCAATATTTGACACTTGAGCCCATTTAGCGTATTGGATTATGAAAACATTGATTTATTGCAATGCAAGTTACTTTTCCATATGCTACGAATATTTTTATAATTGTATTTATTTTATTGCTTTGCTTTGCTTTTTAATATTTGAATATACCCCCCCCCCCCCTCCACACACATACACACCGTAGAAAAAGAATTATTTTTGGAAGTTTTCTTCACAATTTGAAGCAAAGATATAAGGAAGCATTTAAAGACCGTCTGAAATATTGCTATGGCACAAATATAGTCCAGATCATCAGCTTTTGCAGGATGATTAAAATTCCTTTGTTTCTATCTCTGTTTATATTTTTTTCCTTCTTTTTTTGATGCAGGGATGGTCATTCTCTGATATGATGTTTGTTACCAAGCATAATATGGCAAATGCTGTTGCATCTGTATCAAAACAGTTAGATAATGTTTCTGAAGCATTAGTTGTACGTTCTATAATCCCCTTTTTCTCTTGTTTTCCTTCTCTAGAAGTACTGTTTTCTTAACAACCCTTTTGTTTCTACCTTTGCAGTCAACAAAGAGGCATTTAACAAAGAAGCTGGAAAATCTAGATTGGAAAATAGACGAGCAGAGGGAAATTTCTAAACTTATCGCCAATGATGTATGCATCATTATGTTATGCTCTTGATTACATATTTACTTGGAATCTTTAGATCGCACTTAGTGTTCGTCAATATTTTCACGAGTTTCCATTAAATGACCTAAGGATGACGATGCCAAAGTGTAGAGAAGCTTTCTAATTTTTACTCTTTTCATCTTAAGGCATAATCAGCTTCGAGAATCGACCGTTGAGTGTGCTATAATATTTTGGAAATAATGTTTGTTAGTTTCTTCTTGTTCACTTCCTCATGTTGTATTCAGTTCGGGGGAAGAATGACCTGAGAGGCAAGGGCATCTAATAATATATGAAAATCTTATATAGCTTTGTGATTGATTGGGTCTTACTAGCCTTACTACCATTGTTAATCACTCATTACTACTTCACTCAGTAAATTACTTGCCAGTATGTGTCACTACCGTGATTACTTCTTTGTCTTGTAATAAAAGCTATTCTGAGAGTGTCGTTTCGATTTACACATGCCCTATCAGGAATGTAACTTCTTCATGCCTGATATGGTCAATACTTTTATGGTCTTTATTTTCTTTACTTCGTGTTTTCCGCCAGTTGCAATTCACCAGATAAGATATACAATCTCTAAATATTTTCTTCGATACTGTAGGTTACTGATGTGAGATCTAATCTTAACCGGATAGGGTGTGACATTGGCTTGATCCATGACATGGTTTCTGGCTTGGTAAGCTATTATAGTTTCTTAAGTACTTCATTTTCACTTTCACGATAGAGATGATCTGACGAGTTATGTATTGAACTCCGACCTGGTCAACTTATAGGAAGGAAAACTTGAGCTACTCGAAAGCAATCAGGTAAATTTCTTTACTTTTGACTTTATATATTCCATTCTATAAAAACAAGTTGCCATCTTGAATGCCCTGTTGATATGCCTGATGAGCAGGATTTGACGAATTCGGGATTGTGGTATCTTTGCCAAATGGCCGATAATATTAAAGATGGCCCGAGTTCAAAAACTTTACAGGTTAGCAGTCTTCACCTTTGTTGTTTGTTTGTTTGTTTGTTTGTTTGTCATCCGTTCTTTTATTTTCTCTATATACTTCCCATCCACCATTGGCATGGACACTTCCATTTCCCTTGCCTGAAATAAGGTCCAAGTATGATTGTTAACGAAGAATCTACAATAATGTGACAGAATGTTGGAGCAAAGCTAATTGAAAATAAAACAGTAGTTCCAGAGAGCGATCGCACAAAGGTGAGTGAGATGAATATTTCTCTACTGCATGTATTATAATATTATGTTGACCGACTAATGTGCACATATATGTACCCTACCCAGGGGCTTCATTTCTTTGTAGGAAGCGATGAATCGGCTGAGAAAACAACTTCAATTGTAGATGGAAAAGATGCTGCAAATGTTGCTGCAGGAAAGGTGGCTGATTCTACCAAAATGAGGATCCACCGGTCTTATCCCGTTGGTCTATCGTTCGCTCGGGATTTTGTGAGCTAAGTAAGGTTTATGATTCACACCTCTTATCCTCTCTTGAATTGATTTTGTGATGAAATCCCTTGTGCTGGCATAGCAGAGCAGGCATGCATTTCGTTGCCTAGAATAAAACTAGGGATTGTATTTTTGGGTAAATACTTCAGCTGCTGGCATAACGTCACTTGTTTGTTTGTGTGTTTCATTGGTTAAACTTATTTGTCTTTTCTTTTTATAAATTGTTTGTGAATATGGATTGTGGATTATTGATATAAAGACAAATTGATAAATAAAAGATTGCAGAAGGCGTTACTTTGCTGGATGGATGATCGTATACTCGTGCCAAATTTGTAATCAAGGATTTGAGATTCTTGATAAATAAATAGTCTATCTTGCTTGTTCAGTTAGATTCATAGAATCATCAATTGTTTCTTCTTAATTAGTCTTCCAACCTCCTCGGTTTTTTTTTTTTTTTTACCAGAATATTTGTTATTTTTCTTTATGAGGTTGGCTTTAGCGTGTGATTAAATCCAAATTGTCATTTTTTTTACCAAAATATTTGTTATTTTTCTTAGAATAATTGTCATTTGATATTTTAACTAATTAGAGAGCAAAAAAATATAGGATAATAATTTTTTATCCAACGGCTCTCAAAGTCTGTTTTTACTATATTCTATACTTGAGATTTCTTTCTATGTGCACTAATGTAGAGATTCCTATGCGGCCACCAGTAATTATGATTAATTAGTGCTAATTAAGGTTTTTAATTAGGTTTAATTAATTTATAATTATGATTATTAAACTAAAATTAGAATTTATTAATTTATAATTATGGTGTATTAATTTCTAATCAAGATTAAATTAAATTAATTAATTAAAAAAAACTTCAAAGGGACTGGAGTGAAGCGCCTCTTCTTTCAAAGCGAGGACGGGTTAGGCCTAATTTAGAAATCATACATGAAAGATATATTATACTCCCTCCGTCCATGAAAAAGAGCCCCATTTGGGTGCTGGCACGGAGATTAAGAAAAGCTGATAAAGTTGTTTTTAGTAGGTAAAAGTTTAATTGTAGGGGTAGTGTTAATGACTTCATTAAGTTTGATAATCTTTGTTGCTTTTTACTGCTCATCTCACATGGAATAAGTGTGGGTGAATAACAAATTCATTGAATTAATACCAAACAAATTGGGTGTTAATGTTGCTCATTTCACACGCACACACCATAATTAATCATGTTCATTTTTTGTGGCTATTTAATTTTTGTCCAGTAAATAAAAATATGGATAAAAACACACACGCACAAACATTAAATAAAAATACACAAGCATATGAAATTTTTGGAGGGAAACAAAAACCATTCATTAAATAAGTAATGCAACAACAAATTTTAATCATTACAGTGATGTGAATAAAAATTTTGGGGGGAAGTTTAAACATCACCTAACCTCCCAAAACCTCAATAAATACAGCCAACATGTTCAGATTCTATTCATTACAGCAACTCAACAATAACTACAACAATAAGTACATATAGAAGGAAATTATGGTAGATCCACGAAGTAAGCCAAATTTAACCGATGACGAGCGAAACACCGTTGCACGATTAATTTCGCTGCAAAGACAAACGAAACGGAAAACTCAACTGGGGAGCAAAAAAGAAGGCATCGGAGTTCTTCAAGCTAGATGTGAAGACCATTTGGAAGATATGGAAAGCAGCAGCAACACAGCAAAGTCAGGGAGTCCCTGTCCATGTAAAATCAATGAAAAAAGGATCAACACATGCAGACAAATGGAGAATTGATGAAAATAAAGTCAGAAATCTCTCAGTCCTACAGAGGTCATCATTGAGAGTAATGGCAGGTAATCTTGGTGTTAGTAAGAGCTTGATTCATGTGTGGGTGAAAGAGAAAAAGTTGCAGCCACATACCAATGCCATAAAACCTTTTCTTACCCCCCAAAATAAGCTGTCCAGACTGAATTGGAGTCTAAGTCAGCTAGGTCACATAATTGAGGATGGTAAGATAAAGTTTCAGAACATGTACAACACCATCCACATAGATGAGAAGTGGTTTTACCTCAAAGAAACAAAAGATAGATACTACCTGCTGGTAGGAGAAACTCAACCACATAGAACATGCAAATCAAAGAGATTTATCCCCAAAATCATGTTTAATTCTGCTGTTTCAAGGCCAATTATAGATATGGAGGGCAATGTCATCTTTGATGGAAAATTTGGCATTTTCCCATTCATCATAGAAGAGGCAGCTCAAAGGAATTCCAAAAATAGAAGCAAGGGCACAATGGAGATTCATCCAATACCAGTAATCACAAAACCAGTCATGAGGAATTGCCTAATCAATGAGGTCAGTTTTTTATTCTTTCAACAGTACACTATCAGAATTCTGGACAGAATTCATCATTTAGTCTCATAAATGCAGATGATACCAGTATTCAAGGCCAAGTGGCCATCATGTCTCAGCAAGGATATATTTATTCAACAAGACAATGCAAAACCACACATTCAAGACAATGATCCAGAATTCATGGCAGTTGCAAGATCTGATGGATTTAATATCCATCTAGTCTGCCAACCTGCTAATTCTCCAGACACAAATGTCAATGATCTAGGCTTCTTTAGATCCATACAATCACTGAAAGATCAGAATCCAGCAAGTGGGGTTCAACAATTACTAGAAAATGTGAAACAGGCATATGCAGATTACCCACCAAGTAAGATAAACAATGTCTTTCTTACTTTACAAGGCTGTTACACAGAAATCATGAAGGTGAAAGGGTGCAACAATTACAAGATTCCTCATATGGGAAAGGAAAGACTTGCAAGGCTAGGAAAGCTACCAGAATGTCTAGAAGTTGAAGAACAACTTGTGAGGGATAGCTTGGACTTCTTAAAGCAGCATGGAACTGGTGAGGACAGGTTCTACAACTTAGACAATCTAATTGAGGGAATGCAGAAGGTTGCTGTAGAAGAGTAGTTTAGGGCAGTTTCTTTTTGCAGAAAATGGTTTACAGGTACAAACAATGTAATGGCAGAAATCATGAATTGTTTGGAATGTAATCTACATATATTTTGGTTGGTTGCAATGAAGGATCTTTTTGTCTCAGCAATTTCATTTTGCATCATTGACATCATATTTCACACTTTTAGCATCTCAATTCAACCTCCAAAACTAGGGTAAACTACACCTAGTGGTGGCATCACAGAGATAGCATCAAGTGCAGAATCTGTTTCATATCAGAAACCAACAAATAATTCGGCCATCAAAGACCAAGTGCAGAATCTGTTTCATATCAGAAAATTAACAAAAACGACAGCCTCATATCACAGAATGAAAACACATATAGGCAACAATACAGATAGGGACAAATGCAGATGCAGGGACAATAGAAGACCAAGTGCAGAATCTGTTTCAAATCAGAAACCATCAAAGACCTAGTGCAGAATCTGTTTCATATCAGAAAAATAACAAAAACGACAGCCTCATATCACAGAATGAAATCACATATAATGGCATCACCAGCCCCCAAAACCAACAGATCAAGAGTAGTATCATCAGATCATAAAAAGGGACAAATCGAGTGCATCACTTATTTTTCACATATCACAGCATGAAATGCATAGATAATGGCATCACCAGCCCCCAAAACCAGCCTCTCGCATCAGAACAAGAGTAGCATCATCTGCACAGAACGTAATGACCTGATTTTATGAGAGATAGCACACTAGGGAAAATCATCCCAAGGCACTGCAGATACTGAATTCTTGCTTCTTCGCTAGCATACACGTTTGGAATAAAAGGAGGTATCTCTCTTTCAGCACCAAGGTCGTGGATCTCCAAATCAACGGTGGAATCGCAGATCAGAAGACATCCACCCTCGGCCGCCGTCGCATCGGAGAGATCGAGCATCTCCGAATCAGAGAGAGAAACGACTTGGGATTTACTCTCTGCGACAGTGAACAAGGTTTCCGGTACCATTTGGACGGAATCACTCTTCAAATATGGAGATTCCCACGAATAGATGGGAATATGAGAGAAATGAGTTGCAATCGGGGTCGATAGATCCTCCGAGAACACGAAATCATCTGCAAGATTAGGGCCATGAGAGAGCGGTGGTGATTTGGACATTCTCAGTAGAGAGTATCGGTGAGAGAGGATGAGAGCTTAGAGTTGCAGAGAGAGAGGAATGCAAGAAATGAGAGATGTCGGCCAGATGAGAGAGAGACAAATTAGGGTTTCTAGAGAGTGTGCGAGATTAGAGAGTTATTTTGGGCTGGGTAGGTGGGTTGGGTAATTAGTGGGGTAATTAGTGGGTTAATAGGTTCTGTTAATTTAATTGGGTGGGTCCATAATGGCAAAGGGTAGTAAATAAGGGAAAAGTAGGAGGGTGTAATTGTACGAAAAGGTAAATGGGGCTTTATTTCGTGGACAGATTTTTTGTGGTAAGTAGGGCTCTTTTTCATGGACGGAGGGAGTACATAAGTTATATACACCCTGAATAAATTTTGCTCCATATGTATATAATTTGTCCGTTAAAAAGTAAAAAGTAAAATTGATCTTTTGTTTTTTAGAGTTTGTTCTTTTATGTAAGTATAAAAAAAGAAGTAAAACATCATTTATAACAATAGAATATCAATTTGACTACTTGGTGAGCCGGAAATAGGTAAAATCGAATTAATTTTTTTTTATAAATAGTTTGATGCAATGTTATTCCAACCTAGATATATTATTAATTCATTAACTTCCACGAAAGAAAGTCGACACCAAATTATTTGATCAACAACCAATACAGGTCCAACGCTAAAGGGCGGGGTTTTCTCGTTCCAATTGAGACACAAACACCGTGCAATTGAGGGCAATAAGTTACATAGATATTTTATCGAAAATTTTCGATTTTAGCACACCAATATATATATAAATTTAAATTGTGAATTAATAAACCCTATTTATAAATTAACAAACTCTGATTAGATATTAAAAATAAAATCCTAATTATTCCCTAATTACTCGATTTAGTTACGTAGGGTTTCCTTTAATTTCTTGAACCAATCGAAATGAAGACCATTACGCTCTTGTCCGAACTAAATTGGATCACAGCTATACACGGTTTAATTAGTTTAGTGTTAAAGAGTAGATTTCTTTTTTTTTTTAGTACCATAACATAATTAAGAGACAGTGGATCACTGGATCGAGATGAGCTGGAAAGAACTAAGAAGAGAAAACTGGTTTTCTGCTTGTTTGATACAATAAATATAATTATAGCAATATTTACAAAAGAAAGACGACATCAAATATGGTTCAAGAACTAACAAAAGGTCGAAGATATATTTTGTTTTAATTTTTAATCACGTCATACATAATTTCACATTCACAAAATTAATTTTGTCATCCATGAGCTTTCGCCACATGCTGATGCGTTACTTCATCGCACAAATCGTACGTCAAGCCGGCCGTCTAATCAAATTCGTTTGCTTTCAAATTTATTTCCCAAATTGGATATAATTAAATATTTCCACACATCTAGTTTACGAGTAGAGTGATACGTGCGATACACGTGATATTATTGATAGATTTTAATAATATATAAGTGTGTGTGTGTGTCAAAAATAAAATAATCCTATCATAATAGATTCAAAAAAATAAATATAGATATATCAAAAAATAGAGAATATATCATACCACAATTTTGAGGAAACATAAATATAAGAGGATTTGTATCTTATGTCAAATATATAAAATTTATTTATATTAAATTATTAAATTATCCTTAAAAATTAAAATAAGTAAGGATAAAAGTATAATCTAATAATATATAGTAATAGAAAAATATAAGAGGCAAAATTTGAAATAGTCAAAATAGATTGTGGAAACTAATAGTTGGCCACCAACTTTACATTTCATAAATTTTGTCAAACTTTGAGGATTGTGGACAAAATTGCCCCTAGAAATTGATGGTGCGCTGCGCGTGGTACACTTGGAACGAATGATAAACGTTTGTACCAGTCGTATCAGGTTATGACGTTGGGACGTGGTCCACTTGGGACGAATCAGATCCGTTCGTACCAAATTATGGTGTTGCACATCTAGTACACTTGGCACGAATTCGTACCAGTTGTGCCACACTTGGCAAACTTCATATCAGTTGTGCCAAGTTAAAGTAAGGGCATTTAAGTCTATTCAGCTCAAAGTTGGCCACAATTTATTAGAATAAAGTTGGTGGCCAACATTTATTTTTTACTAACTTGATTTGCTATTTCGCACCATTATCACTAAAATACAATATATGATATTACATTATTACTTTTAAATTAAATCTATAATATGAGTATAATTGACAAATGATCAAATTTTATAAATAAGACTGTTTTATATATATAGAGAGAGAGAGAGAGAAGCAGTATGTTATTCACCTTATGCGAGCATCACTTTCGTTTTGTCCACATTAATATTATTCTATTTAATTTTTATATTGTGTTTTATTCTAAATTCTTAAAAATGTTATTGAGATCGTTAAATTTAAATTACATTACATAAAAAAAAATCAATGCTTGATTTGTTATTTTTCAAGAAATGAATAAATAGGACAATTCGAGCTTTTATATTTATGTAATTTATAAATTTAATGATCTTAATAATATTTTATAAGGTATTAAAATAAAATTATCCAATATAATAATTTTAATATGAATAAAATGAGAGTGAGCAAGGTGCTCACGGAAAGTAACTAGTGTATTTGCTTCTCTTGGTTGTATATCAATATCTACACAGTATTATACGAAATATATTTTAATGAGCCCAATGATAGTGAGTCATTTGACGGTACGTAGAGCATTGCTAAATATTCCAAATTTCCAGTCAGTATGGGATCGAAGATCGTACGTAACCCTAGTTGCAAAAATGTGACGTGTAGTGTGCGTGTGTTAGCCTAGTGATAGAGTGGTTAATGCCCGTACTAAAGATTACGGGTTCAAGTCCACAGTTACGCGGCCTTTAAAATTTGTTGTAATGTTTGTTAAAAAAAAAATGTGACGTGTAGCTAGTGAATAATATTATAAATTAAGTAAATTAATTAATAAGACTATATTCCAAAAATCCTTTCTATATATATATTTACACACACTCGCACACATAGTTGTAGTGAATGAGCAAGAGATAATTGCATAATATCGTAATTGAGGTTAATTACGTAGGAAAATGTCTTATCCTCCTCAAGATTACAATATTACTGCAGAAAATGGTTCAAAGTTTGCAGTTACAGCATTGAGTGCAAGAATTGGGGCAATGATTTCTTTTATAGTAGCAGTTGCAGTTTTTCAGACCAATAATACCAAGATAGACACTGGCCATGTCTATACCTTGAAGGATTTTCGCTCTTACGAGTCTCTCTCTCATGATCATCTATTGCTTAATTACTCGCTACACATACCAATTAATATTTGAAATTTAATTTATTTAAATATGTCGGACAACACAGCAGCTTTAATTCCTACTTTTTAATTCTCTTGCTCTCTCTCTCTGGATCATCTATTGCTTAATTATTAGTACTCGTTACACATACTACCAATTAATATTATTTACCTATCCAAAAATTTGAAAATCAGGTATGGTTTTTGGGTAGCCTTAATTGGACTTGGTTACACGGTGCTGCAAATTCCATTGGCGATGCACTACGTGCTCAGGAAGAAACATCTCATCAATACCTACGCCTTCCTTAAGTTTGATTTCTATGCAGATAAGGTAATATATATTTGAAATTGGTGCATTAATTATTTCAGAAAATAATTAGTTGCTTAATTAATTTCTTTTTGTTTACAATTAAAGTAATTAATTAGGAGTGGCGGTGATGATGGCCGTATTATTAAAATAATGAAGTACAAAGATTAACGGTTGAGATTTTTTCATATTTTTCTAATTAAAAATCGTGAACTTTTATTTGAATTATATTTATAGATGGTGGCGACAGCTGTGGGGGCGGCGTTCGGTGCTACGGTGGATTTGAAGAATCAGAGATGGCAGGAAGAGGAAGAGGAAGAGGAAGAGGAAGATGATGATAATGATAAGCTGCAGAGTTTCCTAACGGTGACGTATATAGCGGCAGCGTTTCTCCTTGTTGGAAGCATATCCTGCTGGATTTCTTCTCTTCATTCTTCGCTCCTCCTCTCTCACAAATTAATTACGCAACAACAATTTTAATTTTAATTAATTACTCCATACATACCACTGCGATAAATTCTACTCATCTCATCATCATCACCTACAATTTATATACTATTTATTTATATTTTCCAAGGCCAGATAATATTTCAATTCATTGCTTAACATTGATTCATAGTTCTATTGGCGGGGGATTTTTGTACACCGATTCACACAAACTATTGATTATATGACAAATTTATAGGATTAAAAAAAAATGGAGGTGGCTTAAGCCCTCCCCTCTTCCCAAGTGGCTCCACCACTGTATATACAGTAGAACCTCTATAAATTAATACTGTCGGGATCGGAGAAAATTATTATTTTATAGAGGTTATTAATTTACCGAGTGTTAATTCAAAAAGGTTCTACTGTATGTATATGTAGACACTAATACACACCTAAATATATATCAATTAGTGTGCGTGTGTTAGCCTGGTGGAAATGTCCGAGCCAAAGGTCACGAATTCAAGTCCACCGTCACTCGGTGTATTTTTTATTATTTGTCCCTATTTATTATTTGACTATGTATTTTTTATGAGTTAATCAAAGAATTAAATAGGGATATATTAGTAAATGAGCTAAAAAACATTACTTTTTATGGAAACAAGCCTATATATTTGGGACATCCGAAAAACAAAAACAAACCTATATAAATGGGACGGATGGAGTATAATGTTTGTTCAATATATATATATATATATATATATATATATATATAAATTATATATACTGTTAATAGAAGCTTTCATCCCGTAGTAATTAATTAGGAACCAATTAATCTGGATTGTTGATTTTTCTATGATGTACAATTATAAAAAAATATCAAAACATTATTATAAACAGAATTTGCATTAATTATTGTATATATAAAGAAGTATAGTTATTCCTAAGTTCTTGCACTAAATCAAAACTTATATTCTTTGGTATATTTGTAAGATATGAACTTAAATTCGAATCTTTAATCCGTTCCAACATTAGAACTTAGTGGTAGCTAGATGAAGGAGATGTGAGTTGTTATATTTATTTATTTTTATTTTGAATCAAAATATGTGGCGTGGTTAACGTTTTGCGTCTATTTAAAAATAACGGATGTCAAATAGGGGTATTTTCCCTTAGAAATTTACATATATATATACAAACACAATGTCATTTGAAGAATTTTTCGCGTAATCATCATTGAATACATTGAAATAAATTAAAATAGTATAACTATATTTAGTAGAGTAGTAGGTGTTATTTTCTCTATGTCCAAACAAATTATTTAATGCAAGGAGAATTGATGAAAACAACACTTTTTGTATGCATCGTTAACTACGAATACAATTTTCCAAATTAGTAATTACCAAAATAAAAGTTAAAATTCGTCTGCTACGCGTATTTATTTATATTACTAGTTAATTAGAATTAACGCTTAAGAATTTAAAAAACAAACATTAATTGTATTATGAGAAACTATCATAGATTTTATCTATGAACAGAAAGGTCTCATATTTAATTTTTACTTCCTACCCTTTCCCCAAGTAAAAAGAAAAGAAAAAAAAGGCAACAACAACGACAACGAACTATCATAGTGGGTGATCCATGCATAGTGTGGGTTTTTCTTAATTTTTTTTCTTGAAGGAAAATATATATATATATATATATATAGGGAAGAGATCATATGTAAAAGTTTTTTTCCGTAAGAAATAAAAAGCGATATGGACCATTAATCTTTGTACATTTACGGTTGTCATTGACCGGTGCATTATAATTGAATATGGAATGCATTTTCGTAACAATGCATTGTATTAAATAAAAAATGCATTATTATGACAGTGCATTGTAATAATACATAAAATACATTATTTTAGTACATAAAATGCATTATTATTATTTTTTACGGGAAAAATATTTTATATGTAAACCAACCCCTATATATACATATAATATATATATATATATAAGGTGTGGATCTGATAGGAAATCATTCTTATATAAGTCCGTATGAACCATACATTTTTATCACTTCGAAAATTGATAAGCAACATTAATTGTACATCATAAAATGATAAATTTATCCTCATCTCCTGAAGCTCATTTTAATACATAATTTCACACCATAAAACAATATTCATGCTCATGCACATTAATTTCCTAGAGAGAGAGAGAGAGAGGTACTGCTAGAGTGGCGCCGAACAACGGGGAATAGTCTTGTAATAGTTACAATGAGGTAGCTAGGTGATATTTCCAAACTTGCAAACCCAAAAAACTTAATTAAATAAATTTAATTACATGTGGAAATCAACGTACAATGTGAATCTCCATGCCAACATACCAAGTATATATAAAACCCCTTGGTTTTGATCTAAACTATATATGCATGCATGTACAAATTAATATTATTGTAATAAATTAAATCGCAAATTATATACATATATATATGGCTCGTACAACTCTCCCGCCGCAAGCTGATGAGTCCGCTCAACCACCTAAGGCTGAGACGGCGGCGGCGACGGTGACGTTGTGGATGCCTCCAATAGGCATGATTGCAAGGATTATAAGCTTGGCTTGTCTGATATTGTCAGTCAGCCTCTTAGCTTCCAATTCCACCACTATCACATTTAACGACCTCAACTTCAACGCCACTTTTCACTTCAACGATGTCTACGCTTACCGGTACCGTTATACATATATATAAATCGTAAAAAAACATCATTATAGTACTACTATATTGGTTGGTGCAGGTATGCACTTTCTTGTGGTGTGATAGGATTGTCCTACACCTTGTTGCTGCTGCTTTCTTCAATCCACCAGCTCAGATCAGGAAACTTACCAGATCCCAAATTTCTTCTCTATGAGTTTCTTGGAGATAAGGTAATTAGTCGTTAATTTAATTAAAAAAATTAATACCGTGAGTATTAATATATATATATATATATAGGTGATATTAGGACTACTAGCAACGGGAGTGGGTGCTGCATTTGGTGCGACAGTAGACCTAAAATCGAGTTTGGATCAACTTGAAGATGGGATAGAATTATATGGAGAAACCAGTACCACCATCTTAGCTCCAATCGTCTCCAAATTTGATGATTTTTTCAACAGAGCATACATTCCGGCTATATTCCTTCTCTTTGCATTCCTCACTTCTGCAGTTTCCTCCATTCTCTCATCCTTGGCTCTCACCAAGCACAATCCATAACAACATATCTAGTTGAGCCCGACGTCGCGCTAGATTTTCTTAGTATTAATGTTTACATCTCTAATATGGTTGCATGATATTATATGTTTACCCATCATTCTTGACCATATATTGCTGATGATGTGCAGCTCCATGGTTTTTATTCCTTATATTTTTAAATAATTTGGCAATTCTTTCCTCTATCTTGAGATAATTAATTATTTTTTCTCACCAATTTCTGAGGTATAAGGAAAAAAATTAAGAAAAAAAAAAAAAACACTAAACAACGACTACAAGGTCAAATGTGCTCACAATATGTGCTACTAAATTCAGCATCTATTCAATAATTACTGCATCCATCCATATATTATTAAAACGATTACGGATTCGGGAGCTCTCCTTAATTCGAGATCCTACGTGGCGCTCTCTCCTTTCATTCAGTATTCTTATTTATCTTTAATCCTTATTTTGAGCATTTTATTCATTTATTCTATGTATATTTAATATATATTTTCTCATCCCACATTGATTTTTAATAAAACTTCATTCTTGGAGAACCTATATAAATACTCACAATTCATGTGTATTTTTTCATTCCGCAATTATTTTGCACAACCAATATATTTGGCAAATTAATTTATTGGCCAAATAAATAGTTTTATTTTTATTGACAATTTTAATTTGATCAATTATGCAGTTGTCAATATTAATTTATTTAATTTAACAAATTTTTAAATTGACGTAAATAAAAGAAAAATCTCAAAAATACATATTCTCAATTATAATTCTTGGATTTGTATATATATACACGTAGGGATAATTCTCGAAATTTAACTTTGTGACGAGATGATCAGACGTACACAACAATTAACGATGTATATAATGAAATATTTGACAGATTGTGAAGTAAAAAAAAATAGTTTGAATTCTATTGATTTTTTTGCAACTAAAGAAAGTGAAATAAAATCAAAGAAACACTCTTTTTGATCAATTATCGAAATATTATCACTCCGAAATAATATTAAATTATTTTTAATGTTCATGCTTATATATTGCAAAATAATAATAAAAATATTTGTTAAGGAAGTACAATAAAATTGAAGAAACAACCTTATTAATATATTTATTTTAATAATATAGTTCGCCGTCGATTTTCTACGGGATACACACTAGCTAGTTTTGTTATAAATGGAAGCAACAAAGAGCTTTCCAAAAAAAAATGTCAAATGACAAAGAGAAAATTCATATATACATGTTGAAAATGCTTTATATATATATATATATAAATATATATATATATATATATAAACTGTGAAGCTATGAATGGATTTGGACCATTGATAAAAAATTGTCAAAAAAATAAGCATTATTGTATATATAAATAATATAAATAAATAGTATCATAAAATAAATATTATTGTGTACATAAAAAACAGTATAATAAATAAGTATTACTGTATGTATTATTGTATAAATAAACATGGTTTCCTAAATTAACTGATCATGAGTACTAATACAAACAATGTCATTTAACTAGCTATGTTTTTGCCTAATCATGAGGAATTCTTCCTTCAAGAGGAAAAATCCCCATATATGATAGTTTCGCGTATTTAAAGTTCTTTTTAATATTCTTACGCGTTACTTCAAATTAATAAATAAGTAAATACATACTCCCTCCGTTCTTTTTTAAGTGTCCCATTTAGCTCAATTTTTTGTTTTCAAATAAGTGTCCTATTTCAAAATTTGAGAGTAAAATAATGACATTCTTCCTATTTTATCCTTATTTAATGCTTATCGTAATTTGTTCATTAGTTATATATATACATTAATGATGGTAATTAATAAGGTTACATAGGTAAATTTCTTTATTTTCTTGGTATGTGTAATTTGACAGTAGGGGACACTTATAAAAGAACGGAGGGAGTATATCAACCGAATTTTGTTATCTTTGGTAATTACAATTGTGGAAACTTGTATTCGTAGTTAATGTAGCATACAAAAAGTGCTGTTTTCATCAATTGATTGCTATTTGCTGGTGCTATTAAATAACTTAATTTAAAATCAATCTAAACCATTGATCTTCTCATAATGTAATTACATAAAAAAAACATGACGGTTTTTAATATACTAGTAGAGTGGTACATGCAATGCACGTTATATTGATATATTTTAATAATATATATATATATATATATATATTCCTTCTCCAAATTTAATTGATAATTTTTTCAACAGGGCATACATTCCTTCTCTTAGCATTCCTCTCTTCTGGAGTTTCCTCCATCCTCTCATGATGAAGAACACATAGTCGTGAGGTCGAGTATATGTGGTTATAGCCTAGGTAGCTACTGCACATAAACGAGATTTAGTCGTGTAAAAATTAGATAGTGATTGTGGCTTGCCCTTGTCATCCCATGAAAAAAAAAATGCAACGGCGCGCTCGTACTTCATAGAATGTCGTGTAATTACAGGCTAGCTATTTGATGCACAATCAACACCTAGAGAATGTGGGGTTATTGGAGGCTAAGGGATAAAATAGTATATCAATTAATATTTTTATTTATTTAATTAAATGGGTGCTATAGAGAGACAAATGTGGGCTAGCTATGTTTAAAGTCACCTCAAATAAAATCACAAGAAATACTAAGACCACGTTTGGTAGACAAGATAAGGCCTATACTGGATACACATTTGGGGTTAACTACTTGTTTGGTAGCTCAGATACTTAATCTAGCTTGCAGGCCCTTTATTAACACAAGCTCGTTGCTAAACTATTATTCCTCTTTCATCAAATGTATCTCTCCCCTACCCTCTCATACACATTCTTACATTAACATTGACACGACTTAGATTTGGGGAAGACAGAATTACCCTCGACCTCCACCACCACTAATCTGTTCTCCTTCGATCACCACCATCGACGACGAGCCGTCGCCTCTCCATTAGAGGTGGCCAACGGTTCGGTTCGGTTCCGAACCGGAACCGAACTGCCGGTTCCCGGTTCCAAGTGGGTGGAACCGGAACCGAACCGTTGGTCACTTAGGTTCTGGTTCGATTCTGGAACCGGACGGTTCCGGTTCGGTTCCAGTTCCGAACCGGAATTTTTATTTTATTTTTTCAAATATTTTTGTGTATATTCGATAAGTTGTGGGCAAGAGTTATTTGCAATGAAAAACTAAAACGAAGTAGATATTATTGATGACTTCGTAAACAACCTCAAACCCTTGAAGATAACATGATTTGATCACTCAAGGGCCGAGCCTCGTTAAAACCTCTTTGGCGAAAACTCATTGTTGAGCTTTGATAATTGATACTTGACTATATTGAGAATTATTATTTGATACTATATTTTGTTGTTATTGTCACCTAATATTCCATTTCTATACACAAAAAAATCACATTTAAAAATAGTAATGTAAAAAAAAAATGGTTCAAAGTTTAGTTCCGGTTCCGGTTCAGTTCCGATTCCGGTTCCGGTTCCGAAATTTTGAAATCGAAACCAAACCGTCGGAAGCACCGGTTCCGATTCCAAACCGAACCGGAGGCACCGGTTCCGGTTCGGTTCGTCCGGTTCCGATTCCGATGAACACCTCTACTCTCCATTGCCCGGTATTCATCTTTTCTTCTCTCTCCTCCATCTCTTTCTCTCTCCCGTCTGCAGAACAACAAAAAACTGATCAAGATTTGGGTTTTTGCCACCAATAGCAAGCGAGAACCAGAACTACACCAAGGAAACATCTCCCACAATCCAGATACTCAAATCTCGAGCTTTTTGACTCCATCCATGGGTTCTGACTAAATTGACTGAATATAGTTATTTGTCATTTTTTTATTATATATTAAAAAATGTTACAAATTTTATTTAATTATCACCAAGTCACGAAATTTTATTTGTTAATTATTATCAAGTTAGATTCCTTAATTTTTCAATTATTTTTTAATTGTGATAGGGTTAAAATTGGAAATTCAAATTTAATCTTGACTTTAAACTAAAGTACCAAACAACTAATTTATGATATTTACATTTCAAATCTTATCTATCAAACACAAAGATATAATACCAATCAATCCCCCCTTATTTACAATACATATCTTAATTTAAACTAAATTATCATATCCTATAACATGCCTACCAAACGAGCCTAAGGATACTCTTTTATTATAAATAGAATACATGAACTTATTTTTTACGAGTCTTCCTACATTTTTCTTGTTCTTGTTCTTGCTCTTAGTAATAAAGGTTGCGTGTGGTTTTAAAAAAAACAAATACAAGTAAAAATTAAAAACCCTTCAGAAAAATTCAATAGTCTATTTTTTATAAAAATGAAATTGTAGAGTAAAATGCAGCCGAAGGTGGGTTTATCTTTTAAAGTAGAACCATGTAAATTCAAATATTTAATTAATAAATAAAAGCATATGAACCCAAGTATATAGTTTTCCTTCCACAAATACAAATTGTTAACCATATATACTACCAAGAATTCGGTACAAATTTACCCCATAATACCATGATGTGTTTGTTGTATCCTTCAAATAATTCAAGATACTGTAATATCATTTTAAACTGGATGAGTCACTTCTAATTAATTGTCGATGCTTAATTGCTTATTCTAAAAAATGGATTCTTTAAGATAAACTCTAATTGACAATATATTTCCCTCAATTTTCTTACTTACTAGCAGAGCTAACAAATTAGGTCTGGCACTATTTCGGGCAAGGCTCCAAAAAATCTATTTGATAAATTTTCGAATTAGACCTGTTAAAATATACTCCAAATAATATACATTGAATTTTACTTTGGATCAGGCTATAAAAATTTAGAATTATTAGGCTTTTGGATTGGGCCGGCTCAAAATT
This sequence comes from Agastache rugosa, assembly GCA_031470985.1. Classification (NCBI taxonomy): domain Eukaryota; kingdom Viridiplantae; phylum Streptophyta; class Magnoliopsida; order Lamiales; family Lamiaceae; genus Agastache; species Agastache rugosa. Next base: position 16,812,897 of record CM062602.1, on the reverse strand, counting down.
TCTCATGGATACGGAACTAGTCTTGTGACTTTGACAGGCTCTACTTACAATAAAAAAGTTAGTTCTTGTCTCATAATTCTTTGTAGGGTAATTTTAAATATAGCTCCCAAATCTCTCACTATAGCCCCTATTTAAAATAATAATAAAAATATTAATAATTGTTCAATTTTAACCTATGGCCCCAATTAAAAACCTTGATCATCCATCTAATCTATCTCCTCCACCTTCGTACAAGCTGGGATCTATCTTGAATTCTTCATTGGTTTCTTCATCTGGGTTGCCTATGCCAAGCCCCCAATCTGACACTATCGCATTAGATTGCCTCGATGCATCAAGGGTAATGTCGATGTAATTCTTGAAAATTTCATGGAGTTTGGAGCTTTTCAAAACAGAAATTGAGTATTTTTAATTGGACTCGAGCAAATATTCGATGGAAGAGATGTTTAGCGACACGTGAAGTTTTTGATTAATGAGAATTAAATTGAACTTTTGAAAATCTCGACGAATCGAAGTTGGATTTCGAGCACTACGATTCAATCGCGTAGAATCTAGTGCAACTTCATAATAAACTAGTGTGGATTTGCCGTCGATGATAGCCGGCGGAGTCGTTAATAACGGGATCGCCGACAGTTTCCAAGTTTCAACATGAAACCCCCTAGTCGCTGATCCTCGCATTTTAATCAATTCCATAAACTTAATTCTGATGAACATTAATGATCAAAAGCTTGGGTCCTTAATGATTTGAATTGAGTTTTGATGAATTCCGTTGAACTTTAATCCCAAATTCTGGCCAAAGCTTTCTCCCTTGTGGCCATTTCTTCGTTCTTCAACAATTTCATGAGTTACATTTTTAATTTGATGGAATCTGGAGCTGTGTTTTTTTTTTTTTACTTTTCAATCTGCATAAATTTTGACTTAGGACTTATTTTGCACAAATTTGTGGGCTATAAGGTCAAAAAAAGTAAATGCATTAATATTTTTATTATTTATTTAAATCAGGGGCTATAATAAGAGATATGGAGGCTATGTTTAAAATCACCCTTCTTTGAACATAATTATCATTCTTTTCCTATAAAATAAAGATGTGGAGTCAATTGAACCCCCACTCAAACAATTAAGTATGTGAAAAGAAGCCCATTTGAAAACATTCAAACTTGAAAGGATTGCAGGCCAATAAGGTACTCTCTTTATTGACCCACTAGCAATAAAAATCATGTAATAATAATAACTGTTCAAACTTTTCAAAGAGAAATGAAAAAAAAATATATAGTATTTAAATTTGAAATGATCTTATATATTCTCAATTGGCGCGACCCAAAAAATTTAAATTTGAAAAGTTAATAATTGTATCTACTTCGATTATAACATTTCATTGTGTTCCCTAAAGAAATACATTTAATTGTTCATCTACTTATGTGTAGCAAGTTCATGAAATCTTTCAATCGTTATTTCTTAGAGAAAATTAATTTCACATGCGTTATTTGTGTCAGAAATATCAAACGCTGAAAGATGTTGCCATGTTGGAGTTGTCGTAATTAATAATAGTAAAGTGAGATTCCAATCACAAAAGAAAACATGCTAACGTGCGTCCAGACCTCTAAAAGTAGTAGATACTCAAGATACGTGTCATTTTAAATGAAGTGTAATAAAAGTTTATATAGTATTCTGTTAGACTATCGATAGTGTTCGAGCCTAAGAATCTTTATCTATATTTATTAATAAATACCATTGTACGTATTCATCTATATCTTACACGTGGTGTATTTCGCGAGAGACTTTTTAAGATACATGCAATCAAATATATCGAATTTGTCTAGAACTTTATTGAAAATTTAAATATCGAGCTAAAAGAAAAATATACCAACTTTTTAAATGAAGTGGCACATAATTATAAAAAAGGTTTAGTTTGAGAGGCTTATCATGCTTGTGGATTTAAGGGATACCTAAACCTAGTGATTAACAATTTAAGATATTTTATGGTACGTAGTAACGTATATAAAGAGTTTTATTTACAATTGCAAATGTCACTTTAATGAAGTAAAAACTTTAAAAATTCGATATATATATGTACATGTTCACATCATCTTCGTAAAATTTTATATTTAAGTTTTATTCTCCAAATATATATAAATATATATTGGATCTATTTTGACAACTTTCATAAGCCTGGTATGATAGGGATAATCATTATTAACATTTAATTGATGCGAGTTCAATTTGATATATGAACGAAGTGGGGAAAATATCGCACAATTTCGAAATAAATTTTGCAGGGAAATAATAGTATATAATTGAGAGCTTTTCATATGTCACAGACTTCTTCCTTCTCAGTTTATATAAGAAGGTAAGAAAGCTATCACAAGGTGAATAAAAAAAATCACGTTACGTGGAATTACTATTATTTTAAATACATTTGACAAAACTGGGCTAAAACAACATTTATAGCACAGCTGTACTATTAAGTTTAATTAACATATTTTTATGTCATAGATATGTTTTTTAAATTAAATGCGGAAATCTATTTGATGAAAACTCAATTTTGAGGGCCTCTCTCTGTCTCTCTCTGGTTTCCATCTTCTCTCTCTCCTCTCTCCTCTCACAATTCTCTCTCCTCTCTCCTCTCTCCAGAAGGAAAAAAACCTAAAAGAGCTGTTTACCCACAAGTAAGTTCTCTCTCTCTCCCTGTCTCTCTTTCTCTCTCCCTCCCTCCCTCCCTCCCTGTCTATCTTTCAAAATAATATTATCTGTGCTTTCTCTCTCTCCGCCTTCCCCTATATCTATCGGAATATTTAATGTGCTTAAATTCATAATTTGGAAAATCTGCATAAGATTATTGTTCTGATTTGCATCGAGGCATTAATTGTTATTGCAGATCTGTTATTATGTGATTTTGTGTTTTAGATCTGTGCCGAAGTGTCAAAGATTGAATCTTTTGATTAGGGCTCCTGATTTTCACGGGTCCTTTGTAAATTTTAGCAGTAGTTGTATGTTTCCTTCATGGGTATCTTTAATTTGCAGGATCTGTTTAATTTCACACGTTTCCCTTTTTTTAAAATTGATTATTGGGGATTCAATTCGACAGTTTTTATTTTTTTCTTTATGTTTCAGATCTTATGCCTTTTGCAGCTCGTGATATTTTTTTCATCGCCCAAGAAATATGGCTTTCAATTCAATTTAAAATTGCGATATCGTTGAAACTGATGTGCATTTCTTGTGTAGTTCCGGAATTCTCGTGAATTTGTCGTAGTTTTAGGTTTAAAACAGTTGAAAGACTTGATTTTTAAATTTTCTGTTGATTGTATCTTTGATTAAATCATTTCTGCATTAAAATGGTGACCTGTTTCTGGCTATTTGAGATGCTCAAACGTTCATTGTTTGTAAAAGTAGTGCAGTTTGATTGCATTGATTATTGCATTTGCCTCGTTGATTTCGTGATGTTTTTGGTTGCCGCATTGGAAAATGCATCTATGGTGATAAAATGGAAATGTTTAGGGACTTAATTTAATGAATGCTATTACTTCCCTAGATCTGTAGATTATATGGACGAAGATAGCCTAAGGAATTGGGGTTATTATGAACCTCCCCTCAAAGGGCTCGGTCTCCAGCTCATGTCGTCTCTGCAAGAGCGAGACACGAAGCCTTTCCTACCTGTGCGCGAAAATCCTGTAATGGTTTCAGCCAACGGTGCATTCCATCACCGGGATTGTGTTGTTACTGAACCACCAGTCACGCACATGGACTACGTAAGGGATAGCTGGATAAATCACCGGGAGAAGTTCTTGCATATGTTCCCTGGGAACCCTTACAATGCTGTTCTTGCTGAGTCTTCTGGAAGCCACCATCCGATGCAGATGGTGCAGCAGCAGCAGCAGCAGCCAGAAACACCCAAAGAGACTAGGCCAAGCATTGAAGAGCCAGTCGTTAAGAAGGAAAGTGCCCCTGCCAAAAAGAGGGGAGCTGCTGCAACCCCCAAGACTCCGAAAGCAAAGAAGCCTAGGAAAAACCCTGCACCAAAGGAAAATGGCAATCCTTCCGTTCAACGTGCAAAAACAGCAAAGAAGAACGTTGAAGTTGTTATAAACGGAATTGATATGGATATTACTGGCATACCAATTCCTGTTTGCTCGTGTACTGGTACTCCCCAGCAGTGTTATAGATGGGGGTGTGGGGGGTGGCAGTCGGCTTGCTGCACCACGACTATATCAATGTATCCGTTGCCAATGAGCACAAAACGACGTGGAGCAAGAATTGCTGGTCGGAAGATGAGCCAGGGTGCTTTCAAGAAGGTGTTGGAAAAACTTGCTGCTGAGGGCTATAACTTTGCTAACCCGATTGACCTGAGGACTTATTGGGCAAAACACGGCACCAACAAGTTTGTGATCATCAGGTAGAGCAAGTAAGCATCCTCCTCGACTCCCCCCACAGCGCTATGGCATTCGCATCTGGTCCGTTTTTCATGTATATATTCTGTGGCCTCATGCAGTTATTTCCTTGGTACTTTGTAGCACTTGAATTTTCATATTCATGATACATGTTTGAAATCCTTGACTATTATGTTTCTCACAAACCCATTAATTAATTTTCCTTTATTTTTGCTTCATAGGCTAGCAACATTTTCCTGGCCTTTCAAGGATAGGATAATGGATTATTTCTTTTATTCTAGTGAATGAATGATTTTCAGATTTATATCCTTACTTTCCTCTACTATTCATTACCTTCATGTTCTATGTTTATCCATATCTCTACATCTTGTATTACTTGTTGTGGGGCTATGTTTTCAAACTGGCACATTATAATTTCTGGGACAAGAATAGGATGTTTGTTCTAGATTCATATATTTTGGGATGACGAGAGAAACCCTCGAGAGTGGACTCTTTGTTGAATCTGCTTATGTGTGATAGTTCTTAAACTACTCGAGAGTGGTAAACTCTGCTTGCGACTGATAATCTGCATACCACATATGAGATTTACAAATAGAATGTTTACAGAGAGCATGTATTCGTATAAAATGTTTGTATTTAATTCTTAGATTTTTGAAAGTGCCTGTTATATGCAATATATATGAAAAAATAAATATTTTAAGTTTAGCATAGTGAAAAATAGAAATATACTCCCTCCGTTTCAATAGTAAGGCTCCCCTTGTTTTAGGTACGGTTATTAAGAAACAAGAATAAAAAGATAAAAAATGGTTTTCTAAATTTTTTTAAGAGTTAATTATTTTTATTTTTGAAATGGGATATTGATAGATATAACAAATAAAAAAGGGATCTTGTTATGGGGCAGTGGAATAGTTTATACTTGGGTACTTATTTGAATTCAAAATTAGAAACTCGTGAGAGATGCGTTCTCTCTCTCTCTCTCCCTCCTGTCCACAGCGTCGTACTGGGTTTGATGATTTTATGTACGATTATGACTTCTCGCTGTGTCCAACCGCCAACAATTAGAGGACCCCGCAATTATTTCGAGGATATATTTGCTGACAAATGTGATTGACATGATATTTCATTTCGGGAAGGATATGTTAGCTGTCACTTTGATTTATAAAATAATTTAGTTTTTTAAAGAAAAATAAGATGTAGCTTATTGAAGATAAGGTCGAAATTATATTCGGGACATCCGGACTTGTCGGAAATCACTTCAAACCAACTATGTTTTAAATTTTCTATTTAGAAAGAAAGTAACGTTGAAGAAATAATGCAAAATTAGCCTAGTATTTTATGCAAAGTTAATCCTAAATAACAAATTTAGGTTTTCAAATATATAAAAAATAATTAAAAAATATGTAAAATATAATTATATTAAACTAAGAAATCTATGAACAACAAATTTAGGTTTTCATTTAGAGTCGTAGACTTAAACATAAGATAAAGATAAAATTTCTTCAGTTTCATAATTGGAATATAATAATCGTATTGGATATTGATACCAACTGATGTAGCAAGAAGTGTTTAATGAAGCTCCGTTGATTTTGAGAATACATGTACACAAATAAATAAATAAAAAACTTATCAGGAATACGTTGATTGCCAAGAAGTACAGTAACCCAGTAAGTAAGAGGTCCCACCTTTGTATGGTGTAGAGTTTCTGCCTATATGATGGTGTGATATTTGATTTGATTATATTTATATATACCTTGTAATTTTAAAAAAAAAATACTGGGAGAAGAAAACAAAATACAAAATATGCACACAAAAAAACATTAATCTATTCTAATAAAATCATAATTATAACTTGTTAATCTAAATAAATAAAAATATGAAATTAAATCAAATATAAACATAAACATCAAACTTAGATCTAATCTAATATTAATATTGACTTTATCGATTATTAAACCAGTATGTTAATTTGTTGGATCCTCCAGCTGATTACGGATCAAACGAGCGATTGTAAAAGAAGAAATAAATAGTTATTTAAGGTTCATCAATGGAGAACCAAAAGCCATAATTGATCATCACAAAAGGCATTTTTTAGAATTAGTAATTAAAGTAAACAAACATTTAAAGAAATTCATTATATTATTCCTCTGCACTAAAACGTTTGGAAAATGTATCTATCAGTAACGTTATATTCAAGAGTAGAAAGTTGGAACTTATTAGAGCAATGTTCCTATTTTGGAAATCTGTATCACATTAGTCGAACAATGGATACCTGTCCTACAGTTTTATGTGTCCCAGTTAATTTTATTATTATAATAATATTTATTTTAAAAATAAATATTATTATTATTATAACAAATTCTTATTAAATTTTATTATTAAAATGCGAAGCTTAAAAAAATTATAATATGCCTTAAATTTGGAATAATCAGTTAAAAAAGATCATATTGAATGTAAAAATATAGTACTAATTGGATATAATAAACCCTAATTAATAATTAGAAAAATAAACTAAATAAGTTCTTGAAATTGAAGAAAAAAAGAAAACATATACTACTGTTAAAATTTGATGGACACAGTGAGACACCAAAAAATGAGATAGATGATCAAGTGCATTAATACTAATGAGTAATGAGTTCGTGAGAGTCCTACACATTACAAAATATTAGGGTCCCGTTTGGTTTCCTAGACTAGATAACAGTCAGATATAGTATGGGATAAATAAAGAGTGAATCATGTCTAATTAAATGGTGTTCGGATGGACGGACAATTTTTCTTATAAAAAAAACAAATGTATTCATTTACTAAATTAACCTCTACCACACCATCATCATCATCATCATCATTATCCACACTTCTCTTTTTCTCCTCTCTCTCTCTCTCGCCCCAGAAAACCACCCCATTTGCCCCCTTAAATTCTAGCCGCCATTCATTTCGTCCCATCACGCCGCTGCCACCACCACCACCATGCCCTCCTATTCCGCCTTCTGCAACCTCGTTGTGTCGCCGCCTCACACATTCCTACGTGCGCGCCGCGCCGTAGTAGCTACCGCTATCACGACCTCGTCACTCCTCACATAGCCCTCTTTTAACCTTTTCTGATCTACAACCCGTCACGCCGCGCCACTGCTACTATCACCACCCCTTCTCTCTTGTCCCCGATATACAATTGTTGTAGAATGGTTCAATTTTAATTCCTCAGGTATGAAATAAATTTTACAATTGTTGGGATAATCCTTTTCTCTTCTAATTCTGCAACAGAACAAAAGGTATGTGGAGATATACACTGGCGAGAGAAGAGAATGAGGGCATGTTCGGTTGCCTCAATTGGCCCCGATTATATGCTGGATACAATAGAATCTCATGTTCGGATGATTATACATGGCCCGTTACTTAATCCTATAATTAGTCAGCCCGTTACAAATGCCATGATTCTCATGAGTATGACCTCCCCCCTAGCGATAACTTTTATCTTGCACATATTACCATTTTATCCTTATATACAAGCACAAATCTAGCATATGTATCTCTCGCCCATCTCACCACAAAATCACAGTAACCCAACTCCTTCCAATCATCTCATTCTCTTCTCTCGCCTGTGTATATCTCCACATACCTTTTGTTCTGTTGCAGAATTAGAAGCGAAAGGGATTATCCCAAGAATTGTAAAATTTATTTCATACCTGAGGAATTAAAATTGAACCATTCTACAACAATTGTATATCGGGGACAAGAGAGAAGGGGTGGTGATAGTAGCAGTGGCGCGGCGTGATGGGTTGTAGATCGAAAAAGGTAAAAAGAGGGCTATGTGAGGAGTGACGAGGTCGTGATAGCGGTAGCTACTGCAGCGCGGCGCGCACGTAGGAATGTGTGAGGCGGCTACACAACGTGGTTGCAGAAGGTGGAAGAGGAGGGCATGGTGGTGGTGGTGGTGGCAGCGGCGTGGTGGGACGAAATGAATGGCGGCTAGAATTTAAGGGGGCAAATGGGGTGGTTTTCTGGTGCGAGAGAGAGAGAGAGGAGAAAAAGAGAAGTGTGGATGATGATGATGATGATGATGATGATGATGATGATGATGTGGTAGAGGTTAATTTAGTAAATGAATACATTTGTTTTTTTTATAAGAAAAATTGTCCGTCCATCCGAACACCATTTAATTAGACATGATTCAGTCTGTATTTATCCCATACTATATTTGACTGTTATCTAGTCTAGGAAACCAAACGGGACCTGAGATGATTGGAAGGAGTTGGGTTACTGTGATTTTGTGGTGAGATGGGCGAGAGATACAGATGCTAGATTTGTGCTTGTATATAAGGATAAAATGATAATATGTGCAAGATACGATCATAGTGTTTTCAAAATTTCTTTCTTCTAATAGATTGTATATTTATATATTAAATTTTGGATCACAACTCCAACAATTGATAACTCCACACATATGAAAATACATGCAGTTTAATTTTTCCGACCTAATGAAAATGAATAAGCAATTAATTATCTACAAGAAGCTTATCAAATCCGGCAGCTGTTGATTTCTGGTTCCTTGTAGCTGCTGCCCACAAGTCGTGGCGACGAAATCTTGGTCGAATTTCTCCCATTCGTCGGTAATTACCGTCTTAAACTCGTCAATATTCTTATCCGCTTCCCTCACCACAATGGCCTTATCGTCATTGGAATTACCCAATCCCTCGATTATCTGTTCCAATTCCTGTATCCCCTCGTCCGGAATCCGATCGATCACCGGAAAATCGGCGGCGTTCACCACTCGGATCTCCTGACAGAACTGGAAGAAGTAGGTGAGATCGTCGCCCTGCTGCGTCGCCTTCTGCACCACATGCAGAGCCATCGCCGCCTCCACCTTCCCCGCCGAGTAAATGTTGAGCAGCACGATCGCGGTCCCCCGGCAGATCCGCCCGTACACGTCGTAGATCTCGATGATGATCCCGTCCATGACGTCGAGGATGAGCGGCACCAACGCCGCCGTCGACGCCGGCTTGATCTCGACGAGGAGGTCGATTAGGCCCTGGAGCTTGTGCAGGAGGAGGAGCTCCTGCCGCATCACGAATTCCGCGCCCTCGCGCCGCCTCTCTTCGCCCAGATAGAACACGGTGGCGGACTTCTGGTCGAGGAAGGCGTAGTAGGCGCGGACGAAGGCGTTGAAGGGCCACGCCTTCGCCCGCTCGGTGTGGGCGTCGTTGAAGGAGGAGAGGTCGAAGGGGAGGCGGCCGATCCTGCGGACGGCGGGGGCGGTGGTGGTGGAATTGAGGAGGGCGTGGGTGAGGAGGAGGCCTTTGAGGGCGACGGGCCAGCTGCGGGTCTTGTCCATGCGGACGGTGAGGGAGCGGAGGATGGGCTTGAGGTTGAGATGGGAGAGGCGGAGCCACTCGCAGACGCGCTCGACGTTGCGGCGGTCCATGGCGGAGTCGTGGTGGCTGGTGGCGCGGATGATGGCCTTGTCGATGTCGGGGTTGCGGAGGGGGGTGCGGCGCGTGAGGTTGGCCTGCCAGATGCTGCTCTTGTCCTTCAACGCGCCCGAGGCTCGCTTCCACAGCCTCATTCTCCGGTTGTCTGATCTGCTTTTGTTTTTTGGTTGATTTGATCAATTTTGATACAGTATTTGTTTTGTTATTCGTTTCAGATGTTTTTTTAGTTGGTGATTTGTTTGTAGTTTGGTTTTGCAATGGAGATTAAGAGGATGGCGTGTTTTGCGGATAGGCAGCCGTCCTTCAACTTGTTGGAGATGATAGAATTGGGTTGGCTAATGGATGGACATCCAAGACGTGCCATATCATTGTTAATAGTGGAAATATCTCAACAAAATTAAATGGTTATATCACCTTATATATATATATTAGGGAAAATTTCTAATTAAACAATATAAATTTTGAAGCTTTCCAATTGGATACACACACTTTTAATTTTTTGTAATTAGAGCTCATGCTCTGTTTTCAGGCGCCAAAAAAGCTGACGTGTCCATATTATATTAATTAGCGTATCACAAATTTTGTCTTATTAAACGATGCGGTCTTAATCTAGTTATCTAAGGGGGTGTTTACTTTGGGTGATAGGATAGATAGATAAAAATAGTATAGGTTAATCCACCGTTTACTTTGATGGATTGATTACTTTTGAACTTGTTTGATCATATAATCCTTCATATAGTCAATCCTATGTTTTATCAATCTATCATATCCTTCAAAGTAAACGTCCCTAAGAGGATAAAACAATGGTGTTTTACATGTCTAAAAATGTCAATTTGATCTCCAGAAATAGAGTGTTGAGTTCTAATTGCAAAACGTTAAAAGTTTGTGTAGCTAATTGTAAAGTTTCAAGTTCTTGTTGTAATTGCAAAATGAAATAAAGTTTTTGATTTAATTACAATTTTCCCTATATTTTAATTGGGCACATCTATCCCAACATCTGAAGCTTTTTTTCCAATTCTATCATAATCTTTACAATCAATCAATTTTATTCTGATTTTTTAATGTATAACAATTCTAACATTGAACAAAGCTTTTGAATTACATGATCTGGTAAATATCTAATTAAAAAAATGGACTTTCAAAAAAAAATTGAAAACTGAAAAAATGGAGGTTGTAGGGAGAATGTTCAAACTTCAAAGACAGTGAATACTAATAAAACCTCTCTCTAAGTTAGCTAGACGGCACAAGTATATATTGGTTCTAAGCCCATCAAGTTTGATCCATCTAAACCATTTAAAAATTGGCTAATTCATAGTTTGTGGTCCCAACATTGAGGGCTTTTTGATTTATGACCCCAATTTCAATTTATTTGAAAAAATACCTTTAACTTTGAGAAATGTTTGAAATATGGCCCGCGTATTATTTTTCAGCGACTGGCCGCTGACTCAGCTTCCGAAAATATGACGTGGATTTTTGAACGCCACGTCACAAGAAACGACATCGTTTCTTGTTTATGATTAAAAAAGAATAATTTATAGTTTGTGGCCTCAACTTTGAGCATTTTTTGATTTATGGCCTCAATTTAAATTAATTTGAAAAAAATCCTCTAACTTTGAGAAATTATTGAAATATGGCCCCAATTGGTTGGTTGAATGAAGTTTACTCGAGCAAATAGGTTTTTATTTCTCATTGCCTCTCTTGCACTCTAATCATGTTGAGCTTTTTAATTAATATGGATTTAGAATTTATTTTTTCTGACTTCTTCCTAAGGTTTGGTGCACTCTAAGTGTTCAATGAAAGTCCAAAGAAGAGAAATTATCTTCATTGATATTATTGCAGTTCATATGTTCGATGAAATTTGTTTGCATTATACAAGAACGAAATTTGTTTGCATTACACAAGATTGAAATAAACACCTTGCAAGATCCATATTTGCAATATTGCCTTTCTCTTCACGAAAATGAATCATCGATGAAGTTATAAAATGCATGCCATATTTCAATAATTTCTCAAAGTTGAGAATTTTTTTCAAATTAATTTAAGTTGAGGCCATAAATCAAAAAATGCTCAAAGTTGGGGCCACAAACTATAAATTATTCTTTTTTAATCATAAACAAGAAACGACGTCGTTTCTTGTGACGTGGTGTTCAAAAATCCACGTCATATTTCCGGGAGCTGAGTCAGCGGCCGGTTGCCGGAAAATAATACGCGGGCCATATTTCAAACATTTCTCAAAGTTGAGATATTTTTTCAAATAAATTGAAGTTGAAGCCATAATAAAGAAGAGCTTAAAGTTGGGGCCACAAACTATGAATTACCCTTAAAAATTTAAGCAAAAAGATAACCCCTATAATATACCTTCCAACGTCCCTCCCTCTCTCTCCTCTCCAATCTCCACTCCGTCCGGCAATGATAAGTTTATTAACTCCTAATAAAATTTAATTTAATAAAAATTAATGATGATAGGGATAGTGTTGGATTCTTTGCATGTGTGAAGGGAAGCGAATAGAGCAGCCCATAATTTAACAAAGTCGAGTGTAAGGATTTGGCTGTCGGACTTTCTGTCTAAACTCCTAGACATTGTACACTTGGACACGAGTATGCAGACATTTTGTGAGTGGCGTTGCTTGGGTTGTTGAAAAGTGGTTGTAGGCTCCCTTTTTAACCTTGTGTAGCTTATGGTATTTCAACCTTATCTTGTACACGAGGTGCACGTCACGTTTGTTGGAAAAACTATCGAAATTAAAGAATGACAAAGTCTAAATGGGTTGAATTATCCAAGCACCTAACACACACATAAATATATAATTGAGGATTATTTAGGTTTATCCAGTATGGTGATAGTGTATACCACTCATAACCAGTTTTGAGGGCATGTACAACACATAACCACTAAGACTTTTTGACTTTCCTAATTATATTTATTGAGACATTTTCTAGAAACGTGTCTTATTTGTGTAGAAATGGAGAAAAATTGACTAGTTAATCAAAATCATATAAAATCATGTATTTACCCTCCTATTTTAGCTATTTAAAATGATAGCTACGTATTTCTTTATTACATATTTTGCTAATCGATCCGACGCTTTTAAAATGGTATCAGAGCTATGCAGCATATAAAAAGCCCTGAGCCTCTCGCACGTGACTGCGTGCACGAAGCGTGACTCTCCGTAAGGGATGACCTAGGCCTCTGATACCTGGGTTGCACCGTAAAAAGCCTAATGTGGATATCGCCACGGGGTTCCCACACTTTTGTGTGTTGGAAGTGCGGCAGGGTCGGAACCTAGGTTTGCAAGGCATAGGGTATCTTTTGTCGTGCTACCCCTTAACTGGGCCGGAGGGACAAAATGGTATCAGAGCTCTGGGTTTATTAAGGAATTATTTTTATTTATTGCTTTAAGTATTATCGTAACGGAGGAGACATCAAGAAAACATGGATCCGGACGATTGTCCGAGATGCGAGTGTTACAGGAATTATCTCCAAGATCTGGAGATAAAAAGAGAAAGAAACCAGATGTTATGGACATTCTGGAGAGAATTGTTCGACTCCCGAGTCGTACATGAAAGAAGGCTTGAATACATAGAGCCTTTCATTCAAGAAATTGAGGCAAGAAATAGATGTGAAGCAAATCTGAGCATTCTCCAGTTCGAGGTGATAAACACCATGAGAAGAAACCATCAGAACAATCATATCTGATGGATCTAGAAGGATGTCCAAGGTGTGGACATTTCCAGAAACGTCTCCAAATCTTGGAAAAAAGAAGGATAAGACACCAGTGTGTTCTGACACATTGGAGAAATATGTTGAGTCTCTTAGTTCAACATAACTAGGAGAATGAATTAATTGATTCATGCCTCCAAGGAATAAAAAAAAAAGATCTTCTTCATAGTTGTATCTGCCTTGAATAGGAGATAGAACATGCCATGAGAAGAGACCATTGGATCCATTTGGGAGTAAATTGGAATTAGCTCTGATGGAACCAAGAAAGATAAAGGAGTATCATCTACTCTTTTATATCAAGAGATTACTCCGTATTCATCCAAGATATCGGAGGATCTGAGAGAAATACAGAAAACAATACAACATTATGGTGATAGCCTGTATGGTGTACCACGCGATCTGTACAAGATTGCTATGAAACAGGATGAAATTTACAATATCCTGAAGGAGATCCAATCACGGATCGAAAAACTGGAGCAACAACCTTGTTCCAGTCAAAGAATGAATCCTTTTGGTAATGAACCCACTTATCCATTTCCAGTGGGAGAAACCAAGAAGGATCCAAATATGGAGGCCTTGATAAGAATGATTCGAGAAAAGAAAAGATGAATAATCTCGAAAGAATCAATCTTGATAACCTCCAGGAGTTAGCAGAATCTTTTGCTAACATGACGATGGTTGATTTAAAAATGAACCAGAATGTGGTCCAAAACCCACAGCCGGTGAATCAACTTCCACAAGAAGCTATCATTGGAAATCAACAAGATTTTCAAAATGCACCCGGAGCCATTAATGTTGTTCAGGATTTTCAGACTGGAGCAAGGTATGATCAACATACCCCAAATGATGCATATATGGCGGCGAGAAGGACAAGGGCAAGAAGGCCACAACCAAAGGTGCAGGATACACCTTATGGTAAGGTGACCCTAGATCCAATTCATCCCTACTCGATCTTGATGAAGTTAATTTCAAAGATCGCGAATCTGTAATTGATGAGTGGACGTCAGCTTTGAGAATTGCGGCAGCAACTCTCGATTTAAACAAGGAAGGATTCGTGAGAATCCTCGAAATGAGCCTTGCAGGAATTGCCAAGATAGCATGGGAATTCTTTCCTTTGGATATCAAGAATGCATGTTTTGAGAGTGAAAACTTCACTGAACATGTTCAGAATATGGCAACGATATTTAAAAGCCATTTTCTGGGAGAATGATACTTTGAGGGATTCGACCAAGAAAAGAGAAAGAAATACTTGATGGCATTGTATAATCTAAGACTTGCAGTTTTAGATCAACAATCGCTTAACAAGTTTCTACAGCTCTTTACTCTTTATCAACATCAATCTAAAGTTGATGATAGAGTTGCACTGGAAATTTTCTTTCTAAAATTTCCAAGCCCATGGAAGGAGATGTTAATTCGGGATTACAAACCAGGAGATCCTAAAAATGTCGCAAGAAGAATGTCATATGTATATCGAAAGCTCTCAGAGTGGTGTCAACAAGCAACAGCTCTGAGGAACATGAAGAAACTGAGGAGGATTAACAAATACGCTCCTCTAAACTATGATGATAATGATCTGCCAACGATCATTGGAGGAGAACCACCAAGGCTGAAAAGAAGCAAGAAAAATAGGTTTCAGCCCTATCATAAAGGTGGAGATCCAAAAAGAAATTCTTGGAAACCAGGCCAAAGAAGTGGACCATCAAGGAATAGGTATCCATTCCAAGGAGCTAACAAGTCCCAAGGAATGACACCTACCAAGAAAACTTTCAGGAGAACTCACACTAGAGTTAATAAAAGTTTCAAGGATTGCAACTGCTGGACGTGCGGTGCGAAAGGGCATATTTCCATAAATTGCCCTGACAACGAGAGAAGAGGTATAAAAAAATTCGAATCCACTCCGAATATCGAAGATGTCATCTACTACCAAGAGCTGATACAAGTATATCAGTTCGAAGATATACCCTCAGATGAGAGTATATATGAACAGGAAGAAATCTTCAGCGAAGAAGATTCCGAATGGTCTGATGGAACTAGATCGGAGTCAGACTGATCCAGAAATTGTTCATCAGGAGAAAGAGGATAGGACGGGATTCTCCAGTCACACAACTCTATCTCAAAATCTGATTGACAAAATTATGAAGAAGAATCTGAATATACAAAAGTATCAAGGCTTTTCAGCAAGTAACATAGATCAAGTTCTAAGGAACTTTAATCTAAGGAGCAGGAAACAACAAATCGTCTATGGAATTACTAGACGAGAAATGTCGCTTCCTATAGAGCTTACAGGGAATCAAGTAGAGATGCAGTTGATTCCACCTAGTGACATCAAGGAGGATCTATCAAAGATGAAGCCCGAAGTTGCTGAAAAGATGAACTGGATCCATATTGGAGCAATCCAGTTGATGTTAAAATCGGCTCTCTTTACCGGAGTTCACACGCAGATCGATATCGCTATATGCGATAAAAGAGTTAGAAATATGAAAGATTCCGTATAGGGAACAATTGCGGGAGATCTTTGTGCAGGACAAGTGGTGGGAATCATCTATCAAAAGATTGCCTACAATCTTAATGATACCCATTTCAGCAACGCTCTGACTCTTTATCAGGACTTTAAGCGCAAGGATTTACTGGAGAAGGAAATAGGCCTTACTCCATTACTTATCAGGTATCATATGCTCTTTCCAACTCACATCACACTGAGTTATTTCTGGGAAAGAAGTTCATTGAGATACCAGATATCTTTAACAAGGTGACAACAGGTGTTTGTCCCGATAGAGTGGAAATTGCTCGGTTAAGAAATGTTGATATTCAAATCCGAGATAGAGAAGTCATGAGACACGATCAAAGTCTCAGGATAACTTCAGGAAGATTATCCTTCCAAGGAGACAAAATTTTGTCTTTATCATATGGGAGGAGTCGGAGTCTCATTCGAGAAGCACAACCTCAAACATCTCAGAGTAACAAGGTTCTAGTGAATCTGAAATGTCCCGAAGGGTGGAGAGAAGTGATAGTAAAATTTGACACTACAAGGTGGGAAACCAACTTCCCTTGTAATGTTCTTTACTATCTACAGCAGCCGGAGATCAATCATTACAAAGGTACCCTGGAAATTGGGGGACAAGTAATGGAAATCAAAGGCAGAGCCGGAAGGGAAACAGTCTTGCTATTGGGTTTGGATTTTCTTGAGGATCATAAACCTTGGCAAATAAAGAAGATGGAATGGAAATCACGATTAATGGGAAAAAACTATTAATCGAATGACAAGTCCATTCTCCATATACATCTCTATAGGGATGTTATATGAAAAATATAAAGCAGAATATTTTGCTGCTTATATTGATTCATGTGCAGAAATTTGTACTGCAAAACGAGGAGTCTTCCCAGCAGAGATAGAAGATGATTTACCCCGAATTGCAGGAAGAGATTTTTCAAAGAAAATTTTGCTCTTGGCTAAAGGAGTAAAAGAGACGGAAATTCTAATTGGCGGAGCCAGAGGCACACCTTGGTATAAGGTTAAAACTCCACCAATTTATTTCCATGATACAGGAGCAGATATTCTGTTAGGAAACAATTTCCTACA
The DNA here is from genome assembly GCA_031470985.1 of Agastache rugosa. NCBI lineage: Eukaryota > Viridiplantae > Streptophyta > Magnoliopsida > Lamiales > Lamiaceae > Agastache > Agastache rugosa. The sequence goes on along the minus strand of CM062602.1, from coordinate 16,795,791 downwards.
AATGTTTAAAAGATACATGCAGGATAATGAAAGAAGGCAATTGGTGTTCACAACCATTTGCGATCACAAAATCATTGTCCAGAGGCTCAAAGGGGCTTTTAATCGCCAGATATCATTGAGTTTTCGCAGCAAACGTGGTGATGAAGGAAAACTTCGACATCCAAAAATGAAGGATCAAAGAAAATTCAGCGAAGCAGTGCTAAGCTGTATTAGGGAAAAGGATCTCAAAGATGAAGAGGTCCAGATCCTCAAAGCATCTTTAATATCTCATCAAGATATTAAGGAAGAAATGCAGGTGTCCCTAGAAGATGTCAAAAGGAAGATTAAAATGAATTACAATGAGAATCCTTTGGCATGGTGGGATAGAAACAAGCTCAAAGCTACCTTGAAGGTGAAGCCAGATAAGGAGAATGAGTTTGTTAGATACAGACCAATCCTGATGAACCTCAAAGATCAACAGGATATGAAGGAGATAATCAAAGAACACCTTGATTTAAAGTTGATCGAACCAGGGAACTCGCCTTATAGCAGTCCCGGATTTCTGGTAAGAAATCATGGTGAGATCAAATGAGGTAAACCCAGATTAGTTATTAATTACAAAGGAATTAATGATATTCTGGAGTTTGATGGATATTTCATCCCTAGTAGGGAACACCTTATTAACTGCATTAGAAATGCTAAGGTTTTTTCTAAGTTTGATTGCAAGTCAGGTTTCTACCAGATTCGCATGGAGGAATGGAGTAAGAAGTTTACAGTCTTCTCTACTCCACAAGGGCATTATGTTTGGAAAGTAATGCCAATGGGGTTGGCTTATGCGCCCCAAATATTTCAGAGGAAGATGGATAATCTGTTCAAAGATTATTTTTCTTTTATGTTTGTCTATATTGATGACATTTTAATTGCATAAAAAAATATGGAGGAACATATCAAACATCTTGAAATCGTTGCAGATGTTTGCTACAAAGAAGGATTAGTTCTGTCTGAAAAGAAGGCAGTGGTTGCAACTCGGAAAATGGAATTTCTGGGTATCGAGATCGATGAAGCAGGAATTATTCTACAGGATCATATTGTTCAGAAGGTCCAGAATTTTCCTGAAGATCTGAAAGAAAAGAAATAACTTCAGAGCTTTCTGGGAGTTGTTAATTTTGCGGGACCATTTCTTAAGAATCTCGCAAAACATAGAAAAGTCTTCAGTACATTACTAAAAAAAGATGTTCCGTTCATCTGGATGGAAGAACATCGACAGGGAATGAAGGAGTTAAAAGAGGTTTGCAGAAATCTCCCAAAACTCTCGATACCTGAGGACGAAAACGACTTGGTCCTATATACAGATGCAAGTGATTATTGGTGGACAGCAGTTTTAACCAAGATCACTCATAATGGAGAAGAACCCTGCAGATACTGTAGTGGTCTTTTCTCAGAAGATGAAGCTGTACGATGGCACATCAACGAAAAAGAATTTTTTGCAGTTAGAAAGACGTTTAAAAAATGGCCTTTATTCTTATTAGCAAAGAAATTTATTTTGAAAGTCGATAACACACATGTTAAGACTTTCTTAAGAAACAAGATACAATCTAAACCTGAAAATGCTAGATTAATTAGATGGCAGGGTAAATGTCAATATTATATTTTTGATATTGTCATTGTGAAATCTCACGAAAATGTTCTTGCAGATTTCTTAACAAGAGATGGAGCAAACTGATGTGAACTCCATTCTACTGGCCCATAGGCATCTCAGAGAAAATCTGGAGATGTTAACGGGAGAGTGGGACGAGTGCGTTCTGAATGCTGAACAAGCAGGAAGATTGCAGACTCTCAACAAGACGAAAGTCACCGAGAGAATACGAGCTTGCATAGTCTCAGGGTCAACTCTGGGCTGCATGTCAAACACCAATCCTTCGGGTGGCCAAAGATCCTTTGGTAAAAGAAGAGTTTCGAGTACATGGCTCTAAACCTGTAGCAGAGGATTCCAATACCTCTTGCCCAAGTTCTAAGGTGGTGGTATCTTCGGAACCATTGCCCCAAGAAAAAGATGATATTCAGGGGTCACACTCTGAATCATCATGTCAACCCAGCACCTCTGGGCTAAAAGAGGAAGAGATTAATCTTAGGCCAATGACTGGCACTTCTAAGATTAATACTGATAAGATTGAAGTTTCTTCTTCTTGGCAGACTTATCAAGCTAACTGGGAGAAGCTCAATACAAGGACTGGAATCAACCCAGAAAAAATAAGGGTTGATGTTTCAGGAAAATATCCTCGGGTGTGGATGATGCTAAATTCAGATTCACACGAAGTGAAAAGATGGTATGAATTTGGAGCACTTGCTTCAGTTTATACCACATCTCCATCATTCGCCGAAATCAAGAATCTACCTAAATGGATTCAAGAAGCGGTGTATGATACCTGGGCTAACAATCCGCAGCTTAGCCGAAGTGATATATTGGAGCTGTATTTTATTAGTGCAGCCCCAGAACCAGCGGGAAAAGGAAACCATGAAGCTTTCCACTATATTAGGCTTCAAAGACCAGATGCACGCGCCCTCGAAAAAATCAAGGTGTCTACAGAGAAAGAGACTACTCTAGTCTCTACATTACCAGAAGACCTCATCTCCACCAGAAGAGCATGGGGATTATGGGTCTGTCTCACAGAGATGGACAAAGTCAAGTTTCCGTTTAAATTCTTTCAGAATTCAGTAAACGGATCATTCCTGTTAAACACTATGACATGAAAATCGACAAGATTTGCAGAGGAAGCTTTCGAAAGAAAGCGGACCTTGCTCTGGGAAAACAAGATTGCGACGAGCAAAGAAACTCATCGCAAATACTGCAACATGGCTCATTTTGGAAACTGGTCTGAGCGAGTTTGTTCAGATTGTCAGAACCAAAAGGAACCAGAGTTCGGGAAGGGGTTCTTGCCCAGAAGGGAAAAAGAGAAGGCTCGGTCCAACGAGCATCTAGAGCACAAGGCGCTGCCAAAAGCAAGGACGCCCAGGGCCCCGGGAAAAAAGTAGATTCCCGACACAGGTTGGTGGATTCATGTGACTCTGAGCTGGAGAACCACCCACTAAAAAGAAAACGACAGTAGTGGGTGGAGGAACAGTGATTACCCACTAAACAACAGATGGGTAAAGCAACAGGAGAACCACTACTAATAGAAAAGTGGTCTATTAGTCACAAGAAATGGACCTCATACCTAAAGTTAGTTGTCTTCATTCAATAATGGAAGACAAGTGAGGACCCATTCACGTGAAAGCAAGCTGGCCAAGGATAAGAGCATCCAAAGCAATAATGCAGGGGAAGAGGCCTTTCACTGAAGACCTCTATATAAACCAGGATTGAAGAGAGCATTCGACATCAGAAATCCTCAACACCATCTTCTCTGCTCTCTCCAAAATAAAATTTGTTATAGTTCCTATTCTAGTATACTTTAGTTTATGTATTTCAATTCCGCTACCATAGGTAGCTAAACAAGTCTGTCTCCTCCCTAAAGGAGATATACTTATGTTGTAATAAATATTATATAATTCCTAAATAAAAGTTTGGGCTTTTGTTCATCCCTTCCAGTATATTATTTTCTTTGTGTACTGACCGAAAACTCTACTCCCCGAGTAGGAAACGAACGAGGGATGTGTTGTGTGTTGCTGAAGGAGTCTGCGTCTGGAAACCATCGGTTGCGATCGTGTGGTTGGACGAGGTCCCTAAAACTTCCGGTGGAAATACCCGGCAGCATTACGGTCAAAAAGGTATGAAGTTGATATACATTGATTTTAGTTATACGGAAGTGTGATGGGCCTGATTGTTTTGCATAATTTATCTCCAAATTGAAAGACTGAATTAATAAATTAGAGTAGGTAATGAAAAATTCAGTAGAAGGGTAAAAGAATTTTACGCATATTGTATGATTATAAGGTTGACTAGGATATATCAATATTTCCCCTTATTTTATACAATATTTTATACACAAAAAATGGATATAATAAACATATTGGTGGATCAGTGGGTGCTGCTTATACATGCCACCAAAGGTGGTCGTGGGAGGTTACACTATCTCTATACTGGTTAGAATGAATTTCCTCTCTATATAATTTGTAAGATAACAATACACATTCTCCATGCTTTACTTTGTCCAATCTCTTATTAAATTTACAATACGTACGACTAAAATCAATATATTAGGGCTGTCTAAACGGGTCGGGTAGGGTACCCTACCCGAAAATGTCGGGTAGTCGACCCCAATTTTTTCAAATTTATAATACCCGATCCCGACCCTATTTTAAAAATCGGGTATCCAAATACCCGAAGTGGGTATCCCAATCGGGTATTAGGGTACCCGAATTACCCCATATTATTTAATTTATATTTTATATTATGCCTAAAATAAATGATTCAATATTATTCAATTTATGTCTTACACTATATATACACAATGTGTATATGCTAATATATATAGAAATAGAATACAACAACACGATATATTCATATTATATCAAATCTAAATTATAAACTATTAAACTCGTAGCAATAACCATAACAATTTGTAACCAAAAGAAACAAATAATGTATAACAATTTAAAATTAAAAATATCACCAAAACACCATTAATCTATAAACTAAAAACCATAAACAACCTAACCAAACGAAACAAAATATGTATAGCAATTTAATATAAAGTAATATAATGTAGAATCAAATATATCTCATAGATTTGTTTGTATCCTAATTCCTAAAATAATATAATATAAAGTAATATAATATAATATAAATTAAAAACTCGGGTATACTCGAATACCCGACCCGACACCCGAAATTTCTAAAAATTTCAACCCGCATCCCGACCCGTTTACCCGAATATGCGGATATCGGGTACCCAATACCCGTCGGGTATCGGGTCTGTACAATACTATCCGATTACCCGCCACCCATTTAGACAGCCCTACAATATATTTAAAATATCATAAATCGAGCGAAACACGAATAAAATATCTCCATAGCAATGACTTATATAGTTATATTTTGTGGACAATTAATGGAATGATTCAAATTTTGGATGGATCCTAATTTCAATAAACTTGAAATTAAAAAAGAAATAAGTGTAATCAAAATTATTCTACAAGTGATATACAAAGGGCTACAGCCATTCCCAGCAGCAATGACATTAATTGTATTGCTGTATTTCTCAAAGCTGATGTGCCATTGTTCATCTCAGCCAAAACTCCAGCAAGTGCAATATACATAAAACCACCAGCAGTGAATCCCTACAAAATTTACAACACGAGCATTAGGAATCACACAAGACTAGAGCATCGAACATGATGCAACGTATAGTTGCTTGGCCACGAAAGAACTAATACCTCAATCAAAGACGACTGCCCAGGGTCTTTTCCCCACATCAAAGCCTGTAATAGCAGACGGCATCAAATTAGTATAATTCCATTGTAAATTTCGTAATAAGCTACTCTTTAGATGTAAGAGACTACGAACCAGAGCGGTTCCTGCCAATGCCGCCAGAGCAGATAGAAAGTTAAAGAAGAGGGCTTTGGAGACGGTAAAACCGGATCTTACCAAAATTCCAAAATCACCTATCTGCAAAAACCAGAAACTAAATAAAATCGCAAAGTGTAACATTTCAAGAAAATATGAGATCATCACAGAGTTGCCCACTTGTCTTCCTTGGGCTATGAAATTGCTCCAACCCCAAATACAAATATACAAGACATGTCATTTTAAATGATGCTAATTTATAGGAAATCATCAGAAAAGGCATTCAAGATTTGAGAGAGGAAGTAACAACTAACATTAACCCACTGATCCGTCGAAGTGAAAAGTTTTCATAATCGAGAGCTGAGAAATAGTGAAATCTTATCTATGAAGCAAGGCAGAATATATAGCACTAGCCACTATACGACTGATCCAGCAAAGTAACAAGTATTCATAATCAAGTACTGGGAAATGGTAAAATTTTATCTCTAAAGAAAGATAGCATATAGAGCACTAACTAATATATATATATATATATATATATATACACGATATGCCCACTTATAATCAATGTTGGCTTTGTTGTATGTAGTCATTAAAGTAAATCAAGATTCTGACTCATTAATGTTGTAATCAATTGCCTTTAGCAACCTATATGCACATCATAGAGGATAACGACCCCCAAGATAATTGTTATATCTGAATTAAGTTAGCTCCACAATTTTCAATTTCAGGAAAACAGAAAAATAGTTGGACATTGCAGACCGCATTAAAAGAGTTTTTTTTTTTTTTTAATTAGGAAGAAAAATGACAACGGAAACACGACAGACTGAAAATCAAACCTCTTGAGGAAGCTCATGGGCAAGCAGAAACAGAGTTCTCGACCAACCACCAACTGATCCATAGAGGAGGAAAGCACTTCCCAAAGCCATCCCATCAGTAAAATTATGCTGAGCAAGGAAAAGTGTCATGTGAAAATACACAACTGTCTCCTATTCAGGTTACTTCGAGAAATAAACAATAAATACACTACTATGAATGAAAACAATCTCAAAGTAACATTCAGTTTCCGCAGAGTAACAGGCAACTAAGAAGACTAGATTTGGAAGTGACTTACCACTCCATCTGAGAAGAGATTCAGGTACCCAAACACCAAACTTGACTGTGACTTGATGGGTGCTTTTCTCTCAACAGACTCGATATTACCATTGGATTTTTTTTCAGCAAGTGAGTCTTCAGTAGCATTAGCGCCAGTAGTTCTCTGGGAGTAACAGAATAATGAAAAAATATTCAGTACAAAGCAACTCTTATTTACTTTTTGCTTTGCATACTTGAAAGTTGAAACATTAAGCACATTTTCTGTAAAGCCATCTGAATTGAGTAATCTGTTGTGCTGGAGAAATTGAGATTAGATGTATTGTTTCAAGTCGCAGTAAAGGAAATGAGCAAACCGCAAAGAAAAAAGAGTACAGGCAAATTGCATTAAAACAAAAAATGAGCAAATATACTTTCTACAGTTCATCTTGATATGGCATTAAGGAGGATTATCAGTGATTGTACAAAGTATTTATCACAGATAAACTTCGTACCCTACCTTCCGAAGAGAATTCTTGTCACTAGTTTTATCACTGTGAGCTTTCTTAGCAGGCTTATCTTCTTTTCCTTCAGATGATTTCTCATTATCTACATCATCATCATCATCATCTTTCAATTTGTTAGAGTGCTTATGATGGTGGTGATGGTGACCAGTATTCCAATCATTTACTCCGCCAGAATATTCTTCAACATACCTCACAAGTTTCTCAACAATAAGAAACACCACAATTCCAGCTGCAACAAGAAGTGTGTGATAAGACTTTACAAATATCAAATTAAGCAAACTAAGTAAAAGATTAACTTCATAAGGATCCATGCACAAATGTAAGAAAATTAAACAAAAATCAACTTAAGCAAACTAAATAAAAGATTATATTGTATTGAGTTAGTTGAGGGAAATAAGATGCATGAGGAAATTCAGATATCAAGATGTGAATCCTTTGTAGTTGGTAGTGATGAAATGATATTTATCTTCTCCACTGACGTAATAAGTGTTCGGCAAAAATTAGTGCTCAAGAGAGTAAGGCTGTTAAGCAACCAACCTATGCTGTTAAGCAACCAACCTATCTTCAGTAAATGGATACATAAAATGAGCTTATGAATGTATAAAATCCCTGCAATTATCATCTACTCTCTTCAACGATTATTGCCTTTTATACTTTATAATTGAGCAACATGTTAGTTTACCATTAGTACAATAGAAGTGCCACATTTGTACGTCATTTTATATGTATAACTATCAATTAAATCCACATATTGGGCAAAAAAAATTAATAGTGATTTTATTTGAAGACGACTGATTAAATAATAATTCTCAAAATATCCACAATTTATAAAATTAATAAATTCTCAAACCAACATAACTTTGATTGATAAAACTAACAAAAATAATGAAATTGTAAAAATTATGACATGTGTCTATACTAAAAATTTATTATCACTCCCGTAAAGTGAACATTTCTGTATTAGATGCAAATAAGTTCGTTTTAACAGAGAAACCAATGCAAAAATTAAAATACACTTGAAGATACTAAAAAGAGAAAAATGAAAATAAAAATTAAGCGAGTCCCAAATTTGTCAGATTTTTTTTTTAAAATTTGAGTAAGCATGCTCTTGCATCAAAGCAAAATACTTTTTAGTAAATGTTAAAGCATGTTACCCACCCAAAATTGACAAACCCACGGAAAGATCCTTCAAGGAATGTGAATGGGAATGCGACTGTGACTGCCCAAGATGATCATCGTGGTGATCATGTGAATGGGCGTGCTCGCCACCTGAAAACAAAAAATTAAAGCACAAAAGTAGAACAAAAAGTACTTAACAACAGCATCAAGCACAACAAGTACTGGTCTCAAGATGGCTACGGTTAAACAAGCTAAAAATAGCCACATAAAAGGAGAAGGAAAGGATCTTCACATAACTCACAGCTTGCTACCTTACCTAGTACTCTCATTTCATGCTTAATAAATTATATTAAAATAATTAAAACAAGGAAACAAAATCTACTCATACCATCACAAACGGACCCATACACGCAAAACTTTACACTAGATTTTTTCAAAAACAGAAGAATGTATGAATGTAAGGACACCACCAAAGGTTGAACCTCTGTTGTCATGACCAGATGGAAGAACTATATGGATTGTTTCCTAGGATATGGCCAAGAAGCTTAGACCAGAGTTTCCAAGAGTTGAGAGTACTAAAAATATGGCATCCAAAGCTGAAAGATGCATAAAAATTGGTGAAGAAACACATATTGGCATTGCCCCAAAATGTAATGTTCATGCAGTACAGAATAAACTCAGGAAATCTTCGATGCGATTTCGCTTCCAGAAAAATGATACTATGATAGGCATGCAGAGGTCTTGCCAGCCAAAGCAATACACATTATAATAGAACAATACTTAGCTTACAATATCAAAACCAAGCCAAGCCTCAACTTCTTGAAAAAAGTACACTAAAAGATAACGGCTGAATAAATGCTAGAAAGAAAACAAAAGGAGACAAAAAATGAGAGTGAGTAGGAAAAGGAAGAAAGAAATGCATCACAAGACAAAATCCCAAAATAGACATGATAATTGTCTTTCATTCCATTAATGGGTATTCATACCGAAAGCATGCGGCAACTGATGAAGAAAAGCATCACCTAGCATAGCTCCTGCCTGCATAAGAGATGTTCACATAAATAAAGATAGGACAACTACTGATAATTTTTTCTGGTACCCAAATAAACAAAGCCATTATTTTTCTTAGAGACATCGGTGTGCGACAAAAATGAATAGCAGGAAAACACTTAAAAATGAGCTTCTTCTCATAAATAAAGTGTGAATACAGTTAATCTGCAGAAAAAAGGTATCAGTTTCAACCCCACTCCCAACAACACACACTCTCTACGGAAGTATTCTTAATATCGGAAATCATCCGGTAATTACATAATCTTCTCTTAATCTGGAAGTTTGCCGAAGTATTAATCTTCTCTAAGACCAACACATACCAAAGTATGCTTTCTTTGATCAGAACATATAATATATCAGCAAATGACAAGCTATTAAACATAAAGGAGGAGCTTTTCATGTCAGAGAAAACAACATAAGTTACTACAAGCCTAATACAAAGAGAATGAATAACAATTTCTTGCCCATGAATGTGTTAAGAAAGAGTGGACGGAGGAACAAGAAACTGACCCCAAACAATGCTAAAGAATCAACAATAGCCTTTGATGGCTTCCCCTGTGCTGCAGGAATTTAAATCCGACCCTGGTTAGCTAGCTGTAAGCATAAAGTTCATATTTTTTTAATAGCTAGAAAAGAGCATGTAATGACATTTAGAGTACTTACTAAATATTACAGGCAACAAAATAAGGCAAATAAGGGAAGCCAAGCTAACCAATAGTGAGCAGCCCATGGCATTGATCCAGAGACCTGCCAAATCGTATTAAACTAATTAGTACAGCATTAACCAAAATCTTCTTGCACAAACATTTTTCTGAAATGCTTTTCCAACATTAAGACCAAGCATTCTTGTAACTCATTCAATCAACAATTTTATGACTAGCGAAACAGGCAAAATCGAAACCCATCCGCAGGAGAAACTGTTTACATAGTATGTCGAAACGGACACTGCAGCAATGTGCAGTTGATTGAGTTATTCCAACAAAACTAATAGCATCCAAAAACATTGCTAATCATATAACAACAATGCAGTAACATCAACAGCATTATCAACAGAAAGATAAACTTTTTACTGCAAATGACTTTAACTACTGCAACACAAGACCTCACAAACAAAAGGATTTCTTAAAAAAGACTGTCAAATTAAAAGAACAATAAATTATTTACCAATCCCAGAAAGCTCCACAACACCATCATGCTCGTGATGTCCATGCTCAAGCATATGATCATGATCATCATGGCCCCACATCATCTTCAGATCTTCCATTTCAGCAATTTCCTCTGGAAGAAGCGCCTGCTGCCCTAGATTCTTCTTCATCAACCCTACATCCTCATCGTCGTGCACATCATCATGGTGGTGGTGTCCATGGCTGCACTGGTGGGCCGCCGCCACAGACAATCCAAAACCCACCACCGCCACAACGCCAAACATACAGAAGTAGATCTGCCGCCGGTTCACTGAAACAGCCCCCATTTTCCCACTAACGGCGCGTTTGGATTGGAGTAAAACAAGAGATAAAAATCAAGAAACTAGAAGGGTTTAAGAGTGAGAGCTTCGCTTGCAGGTGCCTTCAATTGTGATGAAACAAACGGCACATAAGAAGAGGAGTATTATGCCCACGATGATCCCGAACGTTACTACATCCATTTTCACATCTAATTCATTCTCTTTTATCTTCTCTTTTTTTTTCTGGGTGGTTTCTTTCTTTAATGTTTTTGGATTGTCTTTTCCTACAAATGGGGAATGGATTATGTAGAAATTGGTTTTTAATATACGAAATTCAGCAAGATTGCAATTACAGAACCAATAAAAAAGGGATTCAAAGATTATTGTGGGATTTCTTCAAAAAAAGAAAATTGTTTGTCCATGTGAGAGTGGTGATTTTAGTAGTTGAATTTTATGAACTCAATTTCAGTAGGTACAGTTGCTATTAATTATGATGTTCTTTTTACTTTTTAGTGGAGAGATTTCCATAAATAAGCTGCTTATTGATTTATATTGAAGTTTGTATATGTTGATTAAAGAAAAATATTACTACCGACTGTCTTAGTAAAATCATCTAAGATTTTCTTTAAATAAAAAAAAAAGAAGTAAAATCATCTAAGATTTATTTGTCTGAAATTTTATTACGTAATTCTCTCTCAAACTCAATTTTGTCTTTTATTAGTTCAATACATGATTTGCACAACATTGGGTTGATCAATTTATTTATTTATTTAAATCAAGGGTTGATCGATCGATTTATAAAAGATTCCACTAATGATCTTTTTTATCTATTTGTCCTCAAATAAATTAAAATATATCTATCTATCTATCCAAATATTATTAAAACGATTACGGATTCGGGAGCTCTCCTTAATTCGAGGTCTTACGTGGCGCTCTCTCATTTCAGCATTCTTATTTATCTTTAATCCTTATTTTGAGCATTTTATTCATTTATTCTATGTATATTTAATATATATTTTCTCATCCCACATTGATTTTTAATAAAACTTCATTCTTTGAGAACCTATATAAATACTCACAATCCATGCGTATTTTTTCATTCCGCAATTATTTTGCACAACCAATATAATTTGGCAAATTAATTTATTGGTCAAATAAATAGTTTTATTTTTATTGACAATTTTAATTTGATCAATTATGTAGTTGTCAATATTAATTTGTTAATTTAACAAATTTTTAAATTGACGTAATAAAAGAAAATTCTCAAAAATACGTATTCTCAATTATAATTCTTGGATTTGTATATATATACACTAGGGATAATTCTCGAAATTTAACTTTGTGACGAGATGATCAGACGTATACAACAGTTAAAAAAAATAGTTTGATTTCTATTAATTTTTATGCAACCAAAGAAAGTGAAATAAAATCAAAGAAACACTCTTTTTGATCAATTATCGAAATATTATCACTCCGAAATAATATTAAATTATTTTTTATGTTCATGCTTATATATTGCAAAATAATAATAAAAATAAAAATATTTGTTAAGGAAGTACAATAAAATCGAAGAAACTACCTTAATAATATATTTTATTTTAATAATATAGTTCGCCGTCGATTTTCGACGGGATACACAATATTAAATCCTTAATTTAAGCTTTTTTATTCATTTTATTATTATATTTAACATTTAATAGATGGAAAGTTTATTTATATGGATTCTCAATAGAAAATATATCTTTGGCACAATATGTATTAGATGCAATTATGGTAATAAATATAGCATGAAAATCTTTTTTAAAAAGTAAATAAATTTATAAAAAAAATTACGCAAGGTATGAGTAGGTATTTATATTTTTTTCAAAAAAAATAAATATATATGTGTAGGTATGTATGTTATGTTCACTTATTATATATATATATATATATATATATATATATATATATATATATATATATATGTCGTATGCATAAATGGTAGAAAATAAATAATATAATATGATTTACTGTTATTCATTTATTTATTTTATGTATATTTAATATAAATTTTCTCATCCTACATTGATTCTTAAAAACTTCACTCTTAGAGAACCTATATAAATACTCACAATCCATGTGTATTTTCTCATTTCACAATTATTTTGCACAACCAATATAATTTGGCAAATTAATTTGTTGGCTAAATAAATAGTTTTATTTTTATTGACAATTTTAATTTGATCAATTATTAAGTTGTCAATATTAATTTGTTTAATTTAACAAAGTTTTAAATTGACGTAAATAAAAGAAAATTCTCAAAAATATGTATTCTCGATTATAATTCTTGGATTTGTATATATATACAGGTAGGGATAATTCTCGAAATTTGACTTTGTGACGAGATGATCAAAGGTACACAACAATTAACATCGTATATAATGAAATCTTTAACAGATTGTGAGGTAAAAAAAATAGTTTAATTTCTATTGAATTCTTGCAACTAAAGAAAGTGAAATAAAATCAAAGAAACACTCTTTTTGATCAATTATCGAAATATTATCACTCCAAAATAATATTAAATTATTTTTAATGTTCATGCTTATATATTGCAAAAAAATAATAAAAATAAAAAAAATTGTTAAATGAGGTACAATAAAATCGATGGAACAACCTTATTGATATATTTTATTTTAATAATATAGCTCGCCGTCGATTTTCGACGGGATACACACTAGTCTATTATATAAAGGAAAATTAATTTAAGACCCTCTTTCCTATGTGGCATCCCTCTAATTCCTTCATTCCTATTTTTCTAAATTCTCCAATTTTCTGAATTAAAACCAATATTTATCATATTTTATATTCTATATACATGGTATAGAGTTCCATAAAATTAAAGTCTACGATTAAATCTTCGAATTATTCTTAAATTTCCATCCTTAAATTTTATTAACATATATTGATAATCATTATTATGGACCAAATTACATAGGATTTTCCTTTCTTTTTATTGAGAGAAATATTATAGTTTATAGTGAATGATAGTGTACGTAATTTGAATAAAAAGACATAAATAGTACTCCTTCCGTCCCAGGTTAGTGTGATTTTATATAAACGAAACCGGATTTGTCTTACTTCTCTCCTATGTGGCACCCCTCTAATCGCTCGAATTCTATTTATCTAAATTCTCCAATTTCTTGAATTATTAAGCATAAAATAATAGATTTTAAATATTAATTAAATCTTCTATCCCACATCGCATTTTCAATGAAACTCCACCTATTGGAAAGCCTATAAATACTTAGAATCAATGTGTATTTTCTTATCTTTTCACCACCAGTTTAATTTGTCCTATTAATTAGTTGGCCAAATAAATAATTATATTTTTTTATTGAGAAATTTAATTTGGCTAATATGTTTATTTTTTCCACATCGTTTGTTCTCCAATAGACTTCATCTATTGGAGAAACTAAATAAATATTTATACGTGCCAAGATGTACTCCATCCGTCTCATATAAGGTGACACATTAATTTTGGACACGTGTATTAAGGAGAAAAGTATAAAGTGGTAGGATCCACAACTTTTTATGAGATACTAATTATTTCCATTTTGGGTATGTGTCATCTTATATGGGACACTCCAAAATGGAAAACGTGTCACCTTATATGGAACGGAGGAGAGAATATTTGAATAATGACAAATGTAATATCAAATTAAACAGGTGACCGCGTTAATCAAAATTCTTACGTATATTTTTCTTCATTTTCCTATTCTTATTTTTTCTAAAATCTAAAATAAAAGTAATTTTACATTGATTTTTTAGAAGACTTCACCGATTGGAGAATTCAATTAAAATTATTAGTATGCACTAAAATATATTTATATAACATCTGAGATTATTTCAAATTAAATGGATGGTCATGTATATGCTTACGTGAATTTTCCTCATTTTTTACTCATATTTTTTTTTTCTTCTAAAAACTCAAATAAAAGGAATTTCATATTGATTTCTTAAAAGACTTCATCAAATGGAACGTAAATAAAAGGAATCTCAGTTTCTTCCAATATTCTATTCCTATTTTCTTAAATGTTTGATACATAAACAAGAGTAAATTACTATTTAATTGAGTTCATGACGAATAAATATATTAATTTAAATTAAACGGATTTCATATATTGTATGATTTCGGTACATCTATATAATCTTAAATTCATAATTAAACGAGTTCCATAAATTGTATGAACTTCAAATTTAATTTTAATCTTTTATTATTTATATTATTCATTATTAATATTCACTTTATTGTGTTCGTATTTTAATTGAGACAAATAACCTATTATTTATAGTTTATTATTTTGATATTTTATATTTAAATAGGTTCGATTAATTACGAATATTACTGTAGGGGACAAAACGGGTAGAATAATTACTTATTAATCGGATTTAAAATTTGCACGAATATATATTCTAAACTGGTCTAGGTAGCTGAATCCTAGCCTCATCATCTTGGTTCATCGATATCATCTACCACAACCAACGACTTAGAGTGATTGAATGCTACTTTCGGTTAAATAACAAAAGAACCCAATTTATTCTGGTAATTTGTCTAATTTTAATTAATATATATTCTAATTTTTATTTTTATTAATTTCATATTCTTGAAATATCATATGTTTATCTATGGGAAAAGGTGCAAATACCCCCCTCATGTTGGCAACGTCGGGCAAATACCCCCCTAAACTTTGTTTAGGTGCAAATTCACCATTCCCTAAAGTTTTCGGGTGCAATTACCCCTTCGCCGTAATGGAAACTACACTTTCGTTGGCAAAAAAAATATTTTTGATTCATTTTTATTCTTGTGGACCCTTACAATTTCCGAGAATTAATTGGTGCTAAAAACTCAAATTAAGATAAAATTTGTTTCGAACCCTAGCTTACAACTATCAAAACTCAGACGAAGCTCTCTAATAATTTGCAATCCAAGCCAACTATTTGTTGTTGACATTGATGATCTCATATTCTTCAAGTGGTCCGTCATCCCTTTTCGTGCAAATTATTGGAGAACCTCACCTGAATTCGATAGTTGTGAGCTAGGGTTCGAAATAATTTTTTTCCTAATTTGAGCTTTTAGTACCAATTATGTAGTATATAACCTTTGGGAATTGTAAGGGTCTACAAGAATAAAAATGAATCAAAAATATTTTTTTTGCCAACGAAAGTGTAGTTTCCGTCACGGCGAGGGGGTAATTGCACCCGAAAACTTTAGGGAAAGGTGAATTTGCACCTAAACAAAGTTCAGGGGAGTATTTGCCTGGCGCTGCCAACATGAAGGGGGTATTTGCACCTTTTCCCTTTATCTATTAATCACATCTCATATTTATCTTTCACTCTATTTAATTAAATTATTCTATTATTCTATTATTCATATTAAAATAATAACAATTTCGGAATGCATTCTTATAAACCCTTATTTTATACATTCTTAATTCATGTATAATAATCTATAGAAAATTTGTAAATGAAAATTCCTATGAAGACTAAATAAATGTATTTAAACAAATAACATAGAAAGAATGATTTTTACTAATTTTAATTAATATTATTTTGAAGATGTAAATATTTTTTTTTCGTATTTTGGTAAGGATTAGAGATATCGATTTAGCATAAACCAACGAGACGATTCAAATATACTTAAAAAGAATAATTTTTACTAATTTTAATTAATTTTACTTAGAATATTAATGATTGAGTATACTCGATCCATTATCATTCCTAATTATGAATTTAGATACGCCAAATCAATGGTAAGAATGGATGCAGTGCACGGGTCCTAATGACTCATGCGCCCGCCTTTTTATTTATTTTTTTGCGCATGTCAGATTGTTTGTAGTATTTTTTTTTGTTTTTGTTTTAATCTTTTTGTTTTTCTTAATTTTCCCCAATTATAGATTTTTTCAAAATGTCTCGAGGTCCAATATAAAATTCTCCACTTACCTAAACATCCACGATCATATTCTCATCGATCGCTGATTTTCCAGCTCAATTTTTTTTTATCCCGACATATTGGACTCAAAATATGTTTTTAAATATTATCTAAAAAATTATTTAAAAAAAAATATTGGGACTTTAAGAAAAAAAGTTTAACGATATTATGTCAAATTAGAATACTTTTCCATGTTTAATTAATTAATATAGGGAAAAGTAGCATTTACCTTCTAAGTTCACCTCACTAATGTATTTATCTCCCCAAAGAACGTTTACCGGTCGACTTCAAACGGACGGCTGACTCCGTTTACGATTTTTCTTTCTTTTTTCTTTTTCTATTTTAATTTTCCAACTCCTCTCTCTTTCTCAATCCACAACTCATCTATCTTTCTCACTCTCATCTCTCTCTCTATCCTCTCACCTCTCTCAATTCTCTCTGCAACTTTCTTTCTAACCTCTGTATTTCAAATCATACAGATTTAGAAACATAACTGAATTTAAATCCCTAATTTTCTCTCTCTGATTTTCAGAATGTGATTATGAGATTTCGTAGCCTAGCGTACTTCATTGATCGATTGAACAAAGGCAAACACATCTCTTCGCGAAAACGCAGCGCTTAATTTCTTTCGGATTGCTTTCACTAAATTCTTAAATTCTTCGCTGTTACCATACAGAAATTGTTCTCATAATTTTTTGGAGAAGTAAATACAATGGGACAACCTCTATAATTTAATATTGTCGGGACCTTCTTCCATTAATATATAGTAGAACCTCTATAATTTAATACAGTCGAATCTCTATAATTTAATACAGTCGGGACGTTCTTCCATTAATATACAGTAGAACCTCTATAATTTAATACAGTCAGGACCTAAGAAAATTATTATAGGTTATTAATTTATTGAATTAAAATTTAAAGGGCAATATTATTGTTAGGACCGGATAAAATTATTATTTTAAATAAATTATTAATTTATCGAGTATTAATTTAAGAATGCTATGCTGAAAAAGTCAATCTACATTAGATTTGAATTAATGAGACTATAAAAGTCACAAATTTGTGGTTATCAGATCCAACTAAGTCATTTTCGTCATAATCCAATTTGTTTATTATTTAGTTTTTAAATTATTGTCAACTAAAAAAAAAGTCTTTAAATTATTTTTTAAAGTTGGTTTTGCCCCCATAAGCCAAATGACAATACTCTCTCCGTTTTTTAATAAGTGTATTTTTTTGTTCTGTTTTTTTAATTATTCTATTAAAAATTTTAAAGGTCGCGTGACAGTGGGCTTGAACCCAAGATTTTTGATTTCGGGCATTAACAACTCTATCACTAGGCTAACATGCGCACACTTGATAAATTTTGTAATAGAAATATATACCAAAGCGAGCGAACCCAATAAGTGTCACATTTCAAAAATCTAGAGTAAAATAATGCGAAACTTTCTATTTTATCATTGTTATTAATGTAGATTATTACTTTTTAAAAGTTTTTTATGTTATTAATTAGGGATAAAAAGAATAAATTATCAATTTTCTTAGTATGTGTGTTTTGACGACGGAGGTCTTTAATATCATATATTATTCTATGTTTGGTATGATATTACATAAATTTCTGGGGATAAATGATACTCCCTCCGTTCTTTTTTAAGTGTCCCATTTAGCTCAATTTTTTTTGTTTTCAAATAAGTGTCCTATTTCAAAATTTGAGAGTAAAATAATGGTATTTTTTCTATTTTATCCTTATTTAATGCTTCTCATAATTTGAGAGTAAAGAATTTGCCATTTGTTAATTAGTAGTATGTACTCCCTCCGTCCATAAAAAAGAGTCATACTTACTCATTTTTATTTGTCCACAAAAAAGAGTCTCACTCCACTTTTTATACTATCACACCCCCCATTCTCTCCTATATTTACGTATTTTTGCCACTCCATTTTTTGTACTTTATTCCACTTACACCTATAAATTGTACTTTTATTCTTACAAATTATACTTTTATTCTACTCTACACTACCCCTACAAATTATACCTTTATTCCACTTAACAGCTTTATTAAAACGCGTGCCCAACACACAATGAGACTCTTTTTTATGGACGGAGGGAGTATAAATTAATGATGGTAATTAATAAGGTTACATATGTAAATTTCTCTATTTCCTTGGTATGTGTAATTTGATGGTGGGGACACTTATAAAATAATGGAGTGAGTATGAATTTGTATGTACATAATTCAATATTTTGGATTGTACGAACTGCTGCATTAAAAAATGAGGAAATTAAGAGCGTGACATAATACATTTGTCAGTTTGCTATGCATAATAAATAATTTGCCTTAGAGCATTCATTTTATTACACAGCTATCTGATGTGAGGTCCGAGTAATTTTTTTTTTTTTTGAAGGAAGGTCCGAGTAATTAAAGTGTCGTCGTCACTATCTCTAATAAATCTCCAATAAAGTTTGCCTCCGCACTCTCTCTCTCAATAACACACCGCCATTGCCGACCACACTTTTCTACTCTTTCTATTATCTCTCTCTCTTCCACTCTCACTCTCATTTTCGTGTTGCTTCCTTCTTGATTTACTTTCTGCATTTGGGATTGATTTTTAATTGAGTCAAAGATGGGAATAATTCCTTGCAAATTGAGAACACCAGCAAATTTTATCAAGCTTCCTCAATCTTTCATCTCATTTTCGTGAATTCTATCCTCTCTCTCTCTCTCACACACACACATACACACAATCCACCACCGACCACAACACCACAACCTCCTCTATCACAATCACCTCTGCCGTCCGCTGACTCCAACCCAAGCAGCGCCACCTCTTCCCCGTACAACCACACCTTACGAAATCCCCATGGATTCATCGATGGAAATTTTTTTAGTATAACATCCCAGAGAGTGTTTTAGCAAATAGGAAGGTGGAAAATCATTTGTGGCGATCGCAGCGGGGCTTGCCGCCGTTCTCTGGGCTTGGCTGTTCCTCCACCTGCAATTTTAATCTGTTTTTCTCCCTCTGCAATTGCTTTTTATGTTTTTTTTTTCTTTTTCTTTTCATCCAATAATCTCTACTGCATTATCTCTAATCTCACCTCTCTTTTTCCTCAGTTTACATCAGAATCCATGGAGGTGAGATTATAGTTTAGTTGCTGCTGGGTTTGCAGAAGAGAGAAGATATTGTAGTTAAGTTGCTGCTGGGTTTGCAGAGAAGAGAAGATGAAGAAAAGTGGATAGGGTAATTTTGTCTTTTCAATCCTTATCAATGTCACTGTTGAAGTGAAGCATATGTATCTGTGGGTGAAGGTGAGATTTGTATTGTGAAGTGAAACAGTAAAATTAGTGCCGGGCTTTGATTAGTAGAGGGCTCAAGAGATTGTGTATCTAGGATACCAAATACTAGGGGTGAGCACGGTTCGGTTAACCGACCGTTTGCCACAAAAAAAAAACCGACCATACGGTTTTTAATCGGTTCGGTTAACCGTTAAAATGTAGAAAATAAATACCAAAAACCACTATAACGGTTAACCTAAAAATCGATTCGGTTAACCTTTATTTAACGGTTAACCATGTAGAAAGAAAACTTTTAATTTTTTTATAATTCATAGCATGAAAAATAAAAATCCATATCTTAAAATGTGAATAAGAAATACATTTAAAGAAGAATAAATAATAAATTGAACATTTTCATATTTTCAAGTCAAAGTAGTAAAATCGGTTAACCTTTATTTAACGGTTAACCATGTAGAAAGAAAACTTTCAATTTTTTTATAATTCATAGCATGAAAAACAAAAATCCATATCTTAAAATGTGAATAAGAAATACATTTAAAGAAGAATAAATAATAAATTGAACATTTTCATATTTTCAAGTCAAAGTAGTAAAATCAAGTTAGTTAATATTATAATTTATAACATATAATTAGTTGGTATAATAATTTTATAACATATAATTAGTAAAATTATAATTTTAAATGAGTTTCGGTTCGGTTAACCGTCGTTTTTATATATAAAAATAAAAACCTAACCGTTATCCTCGGTTTTTTAAAATTAGAAAAATAAATCGAAACCGTCGGTTCGGTTAACCATATTTTCGGGACGGTTTGTCGGTCGGTTCGGTTTTTCGGTTTGTTTTGCTCACCCCTACCAAATACTAGTTAAAGGAGATACCTATTCTATCTTGACCTTATCTAGCCCAGCAAACATGACCTAAGTCTATAATTTTCTTTTTTTTTTTTTTAAAATAAGTCTATAATTTTCTTTAACCTTTTCTTTTTTCCATAAAAATAATGTGGTTCCTTCAAAAAAAAAAAAAAAAATGTGGTCCGTTATATTTATGTGTGTGTAGAATGTCTAATAGATTGGTGATGTAACATCAACTTTCTTCAACATCTGAAGCGGCTTTCACCACTACCCGTCCTTTTTCTCACAGCATCTATCAATTGATTCGACGCAGTTGCCAATCTCACTCTAGATTTACTCCCCCCCCCCCCCTCTCTCTCTCTCTCTAATCTGCAGAGCATGAAGTTCAATTTGCCAAGTTGAAGTTGCTGGTTGCATGAGAATATATCTCTCTGGAAGATTGAAGTGTGCGCGACCGAATTGACCGAATCATGGCGTCGATTTTGGCGACTGGAATGGCGTCGTTTCCGCTGAGAGTGCTGGAAGAGGAGTCTGCATCCGACAGTAATCCGACTGACGCGGTGTTATTCGTCGGGATCAGCTTAGTGTTGGGGATAGCGTGCAGGCACGCTCTCAGGGGGACGCGCGTGCCCTACACTGTCGGTTTGCTTGTTCTCGGCATTGGACTTGGCGCCTTAGGTTTGTTACTGCTTCAGTCTCTGTTGTGTGTATTCTGTTTTACTGTTGCTACTTAATTTGAACTCCATCTGTCGCTTTATGTTTGTTACTGTGTCTCTCTGTGTGGGTGATGATATTTTTTTTAAGTTTATTTTTAGTGTTGCTACTTAATCGAACTCTTTTAACATATTTTTATTTGGATGAGTTGGAGTTTTAATGGTTACTCTTCCGGTGTTTGTGTTGTTATGCGAATGGAGATTAGTATGCTTTTTTTTGTTTATTTTGTTTTATTTATGCATGCGGTTTTTTTGTCATTCTGTTTTAAGGCTTTTAATTTGTTCAAATTTTTGTGGTTCATATGAGGTTCTATTTGATGCTTAGTCTTAACGAGAGGATTCCTGCCTAGTATTAGTATATAATAAAAACGGAGAAAGGCGCAGTAGAAATGAAAAGCTAATCGAAGAAACAGTTCTTTAGGTCTTCGATTCTTGAGAGTGGACTGGTAGAAGAGTAAGATTGGCATTTGAGTAAGAACTATAAATAGATCTGTAAGAAGATAGCTCTAACCAATTGATTTTGCTGGCTGTTGATATGCCAATGCAACTGATGTACAGGCCATCCCGTGGTAATTGATTTGAGCAACTTAGTAATTTTCCTTTTGAATTTCTTCTCATGCATTTGGAGTGGAAATAATCTTCATGGAAATTCTATGCACATTGTACTTATTATCTTGCCTATTACTTCAAAGAGTATAACTTGGTTTTGAAATGTGAATATCTGATGGATGCATATGCAGAAGAGATTTGCTAGTCAATATGCTTAATAGTATTAATTGTTGGTTCTCATGATTTGGGGACATGATGGAAATATATATTTTGGTGCAACGGCTTTCTCCAAATAAAAAATCTTGAATTATTTCAGTTCACTAATACGACTACTCCATTGGAACAGCATATTCACACTTGACACTATAATTATAAGCTTTCTTAGCTTATTTCATGATAGAAGACAGAATCCATATACATTTTGGTTGGCTGCATGTGTTTGACAGAGACTGTTGAACTTATAACTGCACAAGCACTACGAAGAGAAGCCAGAAGATGGAAAAGTGTGACCCTTTTCATTTCAATCATTTTATTTACTATATCAGATCTTCCTCGTATTTGTTCATGATGTCAAAACAATAATAGCAGTCTTTCCAAATATAGGGAAGACATGGATAAAATCTTAGTGAATTGAAAAAGTGATATGGTCTCACCTTAAATTTTCTGATTTTCTGAATATCAAATCACTGTTTTAGAGTCATGAGGAGATTTATTATTGTTGTGCTTCTGTTATATGTCAATGATGGGCTGGCCATATTTATCTACTTGCCCCAGCCTGGCAACTCACCGGACCAGGTAATGATGTAAATGCTTCAGTAGAATATGTATAAGCTTTATTATTCCAGAAACAAAGACATCTTTCTGTAAACATCCAAGTTCCAACTATCCTACTAGCACAATAATCTCTCTCTCTCTCTCTCTATATATATATATATATATATATATAATTGTTTTTTTTCCTGGCAATGTGACTATATAGGGATTAAACTCTCAGATGGTAGTAACCTCTCAAGCTACCTTCCTCTTTACAGTTAGTGATATTTATAGATCTTCACAGATGATTTTATATTTATTTATTTTATTCTTTTTTTTTACCAAGAAGTGATTTTGCAAAGCAACTGACTGTTTTTTTTTTTTTGAGGTAACAACTGACTATTTTTATTAACATTAATTCGCAATTATTATTCTTTTACTCTCATCTCAAGAGGTGGTTTTATGTGAATTAGTGATTCTGGTTCATTGAAAGCTTATATTGTTATGAACTATAAATAGTCCATCAAGGATAGGACAAATCAAGATTTGAATGTTATGCATTTGTTTACAGAATATGGAACACATCATCAATTGGGAAAGATTGGCAACGGGATCCGTCTTTGTAAGTGAATATTCTCTGAATATCTTTAGAGTTCCTAGAAATTGACTGCAGCTGTGCCAAAAAGAAAAATATTTCTTGCAGTTTTTGGCGGCAAAACACATTTTATGAACATTATAATCCATCAGTCATTTATAGAAGGTGTCTTGTTGCTCCTTGTATAGGGGCTGATATTGATCCTGATCTTCTATTGGCTGTGTTCCTTCCTGCGCTTCTCTTTGAGAGTTCATTTTCAATGGAAGTGCACCAGATAAAGGTCTTTCAGCAGCTATTCTCCATTTATTTTATATCTTTGTGTTTCTTTGATAATTTTAACAATTTACTACTTGCCTTGTACATGCTCCGCCTCATTAATATTATATATATGGATGCTTTCATGTCCAAAGATGTCAATTGTCTTGAAGGCATTTAATTCCGATATAAAGTTGTAAGTGCTGGGCTTTTTTAATCTTAAAATTCTGAATGGATGTGAATTGCACAAAGTGTCGAAGTCTAGCAAACAGCACAATATATTTGATATGGACAATTATAAAAGTTATAATAGGTAATTTAGTAGAGTTGGCATTATATATGACCTCTAGACTTGTAGATATAAACTAATTGTATTCCTTCTAATCATATGCATAAACAATCCTTGGCATCTCCTCTTGACTTCTGATTTTCAAACTCACTACAACTCTCTAGATAGAATTCATCTCTAAAAGCTAGCTTGTAGAGAGAGAGAGAGAGTGCCAAGAGGTTATATGTCACTCGCTAAGCTTCAGTAATGTGGGACTTAAATAGGATATAACAGTGGTAGAGGTGCAGATAACATGTTACGGGTGTTGGATTATTAGGGACATCGAGGGAGGGGGCTGGTCAGGGTGCAGGAAGTAGAGTAGTTGCCGACTTGCGGAGCAGGGGCTCGTGGATTGGCTGCTTGGTGGTTGGTTGCAAGGGATTGGGAGAAGGATTAAACAGCAAACAGGTTAGAGAAACCAGGAAGAAGGACAAGGGGATTAAAAAAGGAGGGGAACTAAGGAAAAAATTATCGTCTCCCATTTGATCCACTGCACATATGTTTATATCCAATATAATATAAAATTGCCATAACATACAGTTTCAATTTTTAGAAAATGTGTTTGTGTCCACTTAAAAAAATAAGTCAAATGGTTTTGTAGCATTTACTATTCTAATTAACAACTCTCGTACTCATTTTGTGAGATGGAGCTCTGCAGCCAATTAATTAATTAATTAATTTTAAAATGGTTTTGGAACACAGTTGTAGTAGACACGACCTTTTCGCTTTTCCTTAATAAAGAGTGTTTTCAGTTTAGTTGTAATAGGGTATGTAGTGTTTAATGGAGTTTAACCATAAATATGCAAGAGCCTACTACTGACCATGTAAGATCGTCGTTTTATAGTTTCATACGATGAACTAGTAGACACAAACACTTAATCTAAAAGAGGTTTCTATAGTTTCCATAGACAAAGAAGCCGTATGTATTTCCCCTAACTCAAATCCTTTTTTTGAGTAAATTTTGTATTAAAATTCCTTTTCCAGGGTTATATTTGTGCCATTTGGATGAGAAGCTACACTTTCTCCTGTTCTTATTTCCCACTTCTATTCTTCCTTGTGTTTCCTATATGTTTCTGCATTCAGCTTGAGCTATTTTTACGTTCTGGCTGTAATTCAATATCATTCAATATGGCGAGTGTTTCTATGACTAGAATCTTAGAATTATTGTTTATCTGTTTGTTTTTCCCACTCAAACAGAGGTGTATGATGCAAATGTTTCTACTTGCTGTCCCTGGAGTGCTCATTTCAACCTTTTGTCTTGGGGCTACTTTAAAGGTTTGAAGATTCTATTTATTTTATTATTATTATTATTTTTAATTGTTCTACGTGAAATTTTAAAGGCCGCGTGACGGTGGACTTGAACCTGAGACCTTTGACCTCGGACATTAACCACTCTACCACTAGGCTAACACACGCACAAAGATTCTATTTATTTGATATTAACTTGTCGTCTTAATTATTCTGAATATTGAGAATATGTAGCTTGCTTTCCCGTATAACTGGAGCTGGAAAACATCATTACTGCTTGGCGGTCTCCTCAGTGCTACTGATCCTGTGGCTGTTGTAGCCCTCCTGAAAGAGCTGGGAGCTAGCAAAAAATTGAGTACAATAATTGAAGGAGAATCTTTGATGAATGACGGGTATAGTTAGTTAATAAATTCTGTAGCTATAGCTGTCACTAAGAAATTTTGCTTTGATGTTCTGACATTAGTAGTGGTTAACATAGAAATAGCAGTAATTCGGCTTCCTCTCTTATAATTCTAATTATACGGATATTGATTTCAGGACAGCAATCGTTGTCTATCAATTGTTTTTTCGGATGGTTCTTGGCTGGAATTTTAACTGGGGAGGCTTAGTCAAATTTTTGTCACAAGTCACTCTAGGAGCGTAAGTCCATGTACTTTTAGCAGACAATAATACTCAAGAGTATATTGCTTAATTGCTTTATCTCATTTGACAGTGTGGCTATGGGTCTTGTTTTTGGAATATTATCTGTCTTGTGGCTGGGATTTATATTCAATGACACTGTTATTGAAATTTGTCTGACACTTGCTGTGAGCTACCTAGCATTTTTCACTGTAAGTACTTTATTAAACTTACGTGTTACTCTTACGAGACAATTTGTTGTTGATCTGGGTATATTATGTTGCATGCAAGGTTCTTTTCTCTTGTTCTTTTAGATGAATTGTTGGTGTAATGTTCTGAAAGTTGTTTTCAAGTTTGTGTATTGTGATAGACTATTAATTGATTTTACACTATTAAAGTTATGTATTCTTGAATCTGGACTAGTGACGTACTGCTAACTGAAACTGATAACATTCTACTGCTGTGCATAAAGATCCTTTATCTTTTCCTGCAGACAGACATGTATCAACCATTCAAAAATGTTATTCTTACTGTCATTTTCAAACATATTCAGGAATATGTTATCTTCAGTCACAAATAGTCTTTAAGCCCAAAAGAGTACAACCCTTTTTCCATCACACCACATATGATTCCTTCTGCTTGGTGAACTACTGAAGCAATATCTTTTTCTTATACCTAGCTAATGTATCGATTAAATTATCCTGCCAATTCTACTTTCCTTTGAACTAAATCCAGTTTTATGATATTCATGCAGGCATCCTTTTTTCCTTTGTCTTGTTATCATGATGTTTTAATCCTTGAACCAGATTCTGCAAAACATGATTAATTTTCAAGCTAGTGATTGAGAGAAATACTATTAGTTTGAGCTTACATTATATAAATTATAAACCTTTTGGATTTTGAGTTGCGATTGCGGCTGGGGAACTAAAGCATGAGATTTAGAAATTATTAGATGAAACTAGAAAATGTTGTTAATTCTAACATTAAAATGATACAAAGGACAAAAATTTCCTTACAAAGAATAGAAATATGAAATGATTGATGGGCTGAGTAATTCTGAAATGTGTTATCGTATTTCTTATTTGTATAAAAAATAATAATAATCAAACACATTATCTATATCATCTTAATAAATGTACCCTTTTCATTCTGGAGTTTTATCAATTTTTGTGATCGTTAAATAATCATATATGCATTTTTTTTCTATCGTTGTCTTTCATATGATCATAAATGAGTGCAAATTACTTTTGACAGGCTCAAGAAGGACTTGAACTTTCTGGAGTTTTGACTGTCATGACTTTGGGGATGTAAGTTTCTTGATTTCCATAAGATTGGTCATATTACTTGCATAAATAGCTGTCCTAAAGTGAGATGCATGAACAGGTTCTACTCTGCTGTGGCTCGAACTGCCTTTAAGGGGGAAAGTCAGCAAAGTTTACATCATTTTTGGTATTCTTTCTGCTCAATGACTATAATTACATGTCTTGTCATGTCTACCACATTTTGTAGTTTACCATTCTCAAATTCTAGCATTTATTTTCTAATAACCAAATTTAACTTGAAATAATCCTTTTCCTTTTGCACAGCAAATATAATAAGAAATGCTTATGTGATATTGCTGTCTGGATGTATTATTATGCATGTCAGCCATTGTTAAAAGTATTTATAAAAGTAACTGGTGTGAACATCTTTCCTTTCAGTCTTTTCACTGACAGAAAATGAGAATTTCCAAAATTTACAAAGCCAGCAAGAAGCTTGAGATAAGCATTAAACGACATCTTGTTTTGTTTTTTTCTACAATGTAAGATGTTTAAAAAAAATTAAAGAGATGAGTCAGGTTGTGCTCATTACTTTGTAGATCTTACATTTGTAATTTTGAAGTACAAATAAAATGGCCCCTGCTGGATTTTTCATTAAAAGTCAAATATTGCATATTAGTTCCATATTTGGATATTATTTAAAATAAGGAGCAGTTAGTAACAATCTTTGGACAGTGAGTTTTGATATTCTTTAAGCCATATAACTGAGGTTGAGTCTGGGTAAGGCTGTTCATATTTTTTTAACTCAAAAGGTTCTGCATTGAAACAAACATCACCTAACCTAAAATAAAAGAAATCACCTTAGATTTTCTTCAATGGTGATTAGCACATATGTGTCCAACAGTATTCCTGTGATAGAAGAGATGGTCGGACTTCAATCATCACAATCCTTATTTTGACTACTAAAAATGTGGATATTTCTTTACCTTGGCATGCCATACAGTCCAAGCTGATATTGATTTTTCGAAGCTTTTACAAGAGCTTCTTGTAGTAGTCCTTCCAAACAATATTACTGGTGGATCTTTCTAAAGTCGTGTCTGAGGTATATTTAGTATTTGGAGATAATCAGCAGTGCAGATCATTTAAATAGGCGCTTTCATAAAATTTGACTAGTGTTGCCAAGCATATTCAATAGATAATTGAAATTTGGCTCTTCTAACTTTATACGTGATTAATGATTTTATAGTTAAATATTCTATTTGTCTGTTATCTATTTAATCAATAAACACTTGTCTGGAAAGTGGCCAGAAAAGAGGCATTGTAACAACACACAGTTCTCATATATTAGAAACATGTAAAGGTGGATAGAACTTGGTGATGTAGTACAGCCCTACCTACTGATTCAATCAATTAATGGAACATCAAATGATGATTAAATTATGTCTCATTCAAAAGCATTTGAGTAAGTAATGCTAGCATTGTCTTGGATTCCGTTGATATCTCAGCTCTCTCCTTTTCTTTTAGTATATTTATATGGGCATGGTACTTATACATTTTTAAATGCTCAGCTGTTTATTGCAATTCTAGGATTGTTTTTTTTAATTGATGTACAATTTGTTTCAGGGAAATGGTTTCTTATATCGCTAATACTTTAATCTTCATCTTAAGGTAAGAATGAGCTTTAGCGTTCCCATGTAGTTTTTTATTCTTTTTATCATCTTTTTATTGGTTCAGCTTCATGTCCTTGCACACAATTGGTTGGAAAGTAATTCAGTAAGTCACAAGAAATTGAAACTTCTCATTGTTGGAAGATGGGCATAATGTGAATAAGGAGGGGGGGGGGGATCGTTTGTATGTTAGGACTGTTAGGATAAACCAACGAAGTTGCACATTGGAAATACACGGGAACGATCGTACCAAGAGTGAATATTATTTGAAGCCTTTTGTGGGGATCCCAAAAGGAAAATCACTCTAGCTTGTGCTTCAATCCAAAGTGGACAATATCATACCAATGTGGAGATCTGGAGTCCACTCATCGTGTGTGAGCTTGTAGGCAGGGCACCAAAATGGAGCCAATTAACTTTCCAAAGAAAATTCATTTAGTAATTAGTAGTATTAATTAGGAGCTTGCATCAAGTTAAGAAGTATGTTTTCGTTAGGGGGCGGGTAGGTAGGAAAGGGGTGGTTGCTTTATATGCATTTTAGTTTATGTTAATTTTAGGTGACAACTAAACTCAGCTGGAAAGCTCAAAACCACAAAGGACCAACCGACCCTTTTTAGACCTTTTTTTTTGCAGCTTGTAAAAAATTGAATACATACTCCATTTGACTAAATTTAATTTATTTTACAATTTATATTAGAAAAATGAAAAGCATACTGTCAATATCCAATCTTGCCTGTGCCAAATCTGGGGTTTTTGTGTGTGGGTAATTTTGATTGGACATCTTATTGCTTCACTTGCATTGCATCTTACGATATTGTCATGATCCTTATGGCATTTTAATCTATGCAGTGGTGTAGTTATAGCTGAGAGTGTTCTCAGCAACGATGGCATATTTGAAACCCACGGTAAATTATCTTCTTTCTTTTAACTTGCAGACATAGCAATTGCATGTCCATGTTTCAAAATTCCTTAGTTTGTTTTGTTGTTTTGCTTATTATTTTTGACACATGTAGTTGAAGTCATTGATACTTTGGTGAGTCATTTATCATGCTTAGAGTTTGTCAGCTGTCTAGACGTAGGTCATAAATAACACCAATGTGGTACTTGAGCCTGTTCCATTATATTATAGCAATATAGCTCCAAAAGAACACCTAGAAAACGTGCTATGACTGGTTATCAGATATACCCGAAATGCCACTCTAAAACCTTTCTTTTTAAAAAAGAAATAAAATAATGCTGTAACCAAGTGCTGTCACCCTCAATGTTTATAGTTGCTGATACTGCAAAACCCTACATCTCAAATGAAACTTCAACATCATACATGTATTTCAAGCTCTAAACCGTACATCTGAAAATTCAATTTTCTAAGGATATGTCAGGCCCTTTTTTTTAACACGTCACTGCTGTGGTTTAATGGATGTCTATTGCCTTGTCACTGTTACTTTCAGGTTCCTCCCTGTCTCCACCCTTTTTCAGACCACATCACTAGACCTTTTCTTCATGTTTCTCGCTATCTGGGACAGTTTGTGTCCATCGTTTGTCTGCAAGTGACATTGCCCAACATGTCTCAAACTATATCATGCGTTAAAGCCTATATTTCTCTGCAATAATATTATCATATAGTATATGCAAAACTATAGAAGAAGAAAATATGAACAAACATCTATCATGTCGAAACCTTAATTTGACATTATTGTTCTTTGTATAGATTCTAGCTGGTAATGGGGTCTAGTACTAGTGAGAACTCTTCTATTCCTAGATTTCTTTTACTCAATTGTGCAAAGGGATTCTCTCTCCATCTCTCTCTATATGAAGCAAAATTCTATTCAATGCTAGTTTTTTCCCTATGGGTCCCTTCTTCAATAGTGTCAATAGGTAATCTACCTGTTACAAGTATACCACTTTTTCTAACATCTGCTTTAACCAAGTGTTCCCTGAAAATTGTACGATCTCACTCTTGGTTTGTAACTCATTCCTTTAATAGCTTTCTTGAATTTGTCAAACCATGCTTTTAGTGATTGTTTTAAGCCATTGAGCTCTTATTCAACCAATGAAATTTGATAATGAAAGGAGACATTGATGTGTTTTAGGGGTTCCTTGTAGATTTCATCCTATCAGTCACCATGTAAGAAAGTAATCTCAACATAGTATTGCTGCATAAACCATCCAAAGTCAGCTGCAAAAGAAATGAGAAACTAGATGCTATCCCTTTTAGAAGCATGGCAAATGTATTTTTGATAATTCACCTTATATGTTTTTTTTTTTTTTTTTGGTAAATAGAAATTTATTTAACCAAATAGGCGAGGCAAAACAAAGTTTACAACCATTACAGACTCAACAGCATAACAGCTTGCAATATCAACTAAGACTTGAAAAAGCTAGCAACCTTGACATTCTTGCTGCATCTAATAGCCACTATAACTTGGCATAATTTCACAATCTCCTCCACATTGTTATACTTCCCTTGGAATCTTCTATGATTGCGCTCTCTCCAAATATGATAAACAGCAAGTGAGACAAGGAGTCTATAGGCAAGTTGTTTACCAGTCTTAGACCCACATTGAGTGAGCATGTAAGTCTTCTCAGCTGCCCAATCTCTGATGTTACTTTGAAGCCCACTCCAATCCTTAAGTTGTTTCCAAATTTGAGCAGAGAAAGTACACTTAAACAAGAGGTGATTCAAAGTTTCCATCTCCTGAGTACACAGCACACACTTTTGCACCTTATATGTTTTGTGTCCTTCCTATCACAACTGGCATAACTTTACATCTTTCTGTGTTTCTTTAACTGTTTTCTTTGGTGAAACCCAAATACAATTTTCACCTAAGGCAGTTCAACACCTCCCGCATCTATTTATCTTTGAGAGCACTTATGTCATCTCTCAATTCTTATTTGCTGCTCTCTCATGGAGTTTTTATGGAATTTAGGTGGTGCTAGAAAGACTTTATGTAAGGAGGATTTTTTTTTTTGAATTGTTTTAATTAAGAGTTATAAGAGCTCTACAGTTTATGTGTTTTTTGTTAGACTTCTTTGCCCCTTTTGTTGTAGGCTGATCAGTATCTGCAGTCTTAGGGGAATAAGTCAAAAGAAGTAGTTTCTCAATATATATTGGTTGACTACACACTTACATTGGAACATGGGCAGACTGTAGTATCATTTTCCTTGTATAAACCTATAATGGATGGCATAGAAGTGGAATTATTCAAGAGAATATATGTTAGTTTAGAATGGACTCTCTTATTTTCAATTAGTTACCAAACTAAGATAAGATACGTTGGAAACTGATTTTTTTTTTCAATTGAATGGTACATCATTAACACTAGGTCTACCTAGTGGCAGTATGATAGCATTTGTACCCCATGTGAGGGACAGAATAACATATAAAGATGCAATTAATTTCTCTTGGATCAAGTTTAGCATGCTTCTGTTTTTGAATGTAAATACAGGAAGGAGTTTTAAGTAAAGACCTTTGGAGCTAGTTTCAAATATAAACTATTCTTTTGAAATACTTCTAAGAGATAGTTTGATGGACTTTTGGATTCTCTCACCTTAGAGGGTAACCTATTAATCAAATATGTATGGATTGAAATCAATTCTCCATAACTTCTTGGTACATGACTTCATAAAACAGGGTTTTGGTTACGTCAAGAATATGCCTTTCTTTCCCTTTAACACCATTTGATGCAGTGTCCGTGATTGATATTTGGTGAGCAAAGTCATCTCTTTTCCTGAAATGGTGAAAATTTTTTATGCACCATCAGTTTTAATACAATGAGTTCTCATCATAAATCGTGTTCTAGTTATTCTAAGATAACTGGCAACTCACAGTTAAGTTTTGTTTGTGAAGAAATCCATCATTCCAGTGTGTATTTTAAAAGAGATTCTTGATTCTTGATGGTTCATGTGTATCATTATCATACTGAATCAAAGAAAAAAGGTGATAAATATCTTGTATTACTTGAAGCAAAATTCATGTACTGATTATGCTAATATAACTGGAACGAAACAACTCATGTTTAATTTTAGTTTGTGAAGATATATTATCCAGTTCTTTAAAATGTAAATTCTTAATGAGATTCTTGATGACCCATGTGTATCACAGTGAATAAAAGGAAAAGGAGATAAATACCTTGTATTACATGAAGGAATCTGCATTGCATGGTGCTTTTCAAATTCATGTTCTTCATGATGAATTTTTTTGGATTAAAGTTATCCTAATTGACAACAATGACTAAACAACCCATCTGCATTTTAATTAACAGAATAAAATTCACTGGATCATCCTCTTGTTTTAGTTGGTAGAACCAATCTGTGCTTCTAGTTTTCCCCAATCCTCTTCACCTTACTTCTGTCATTTGAAAATGATAAGGCACCGACGTACCAGGACACTTGGGATCTAGAGTTATTTCATGTACGCATAGTAAATTGACAGTAATTTTCCAAATATGTAAATGTTTTCAAGGTTGGGTGAGCTGGAAAGAGTCAACTTGTCGTGCACAGCTGTTAACGATATGGAATACATCTAAACACTATCTGGTCTAAACTTGTATATCTTCAAAATGTACGATGTACCACTTCTATGTTTTTGCTGGATTTAGAAATCTCAGTATCATTTCAACTCTGGGCTCATATGTACTTTTGCTGGTTCAAGATATGGCATATTTTTTAACTTGACAAATGTAGTTCTCTTGGCGTCTTCCACCTCTCCCTCTTATTAGGCATTAAGATATCACAGCTCAAATTCATGCTACATGATAGGTTTTAACTTTTTTGTAGATACTAAACAAAAATATCAGAAGAATATTCTATGAAGAGAAGTGGAAGAAAATATTAAATTCTTGTTGATCCCATCACAGTCACATGACATGAAGGCATGAAGGCTTTATTTCAGGAAAAAAAACCTCTACATATAATGAGGAAACTAGTTCAGTTAGAGCAAAACCAAATTTTTTATTGCTGCAAAACTGATGCCAGCCAGGATGCTGGAACCCCTAAATTGTAGAATTAATGGGTCCTGATTTTAACAAATGTTTCCAAAAGCTTAGTTATGCCATATGTTCTTTGGGCATTGAATTTTGTTTTTTTTGAAAGAAATTGCAAGAATGAAGAAAGGTACTATTACGGAATGAATGTTATCTTTGTTAAATTTCTACAGATTGTGAGCATCTACTCCTGTATATCTATGTTTTTAAATATATATTGACTTTTGTTTTTTTCTCTCAGAACATTCTTGGGGTTATCTGGTCCTTCTGTATGTTTTTGTTCAATTAGCTAGGGTGGTTGTAGTTGGAGTATTGTTTCCATTTCTGCAATATTTTGGTTATGGTCTGGACTGGAGAGAAGCCATTATTCTTGTCTGGTCTGGCCTACGAGGGGCTGTAGCATTGTCACTGTCGCTCTCTGTTAAGGCAAGTTCTTCTATCGTCCTTATTAGGGCTTCATCTATCCCCTCCCAGTCTAACTATATATGCTTTCTTTTTTCATCTGAGGTTGTATTTTTGAGCTTCGTAGTCCTTTTCATACCATGATCAATACTTCTAGCTCATATAATTTACTTTTTGTTCATAAGAATAAGGGCTAGTAAGTGGAAAATACTGCAAGATTTTAAGTGAGAGCAAATACAATCTTACTCAATAATCTATATCTATGCTTATATACTAATACAAAATTTGATTTGCCTATTATCCTTATTTAATTTAATTTAAGGGCAATAATGTAATATAATATATTATATTTATAAGAACTAAAATAATTCATTAGGAATTAAGTTTACCTTATATATTCAATTTAGTGTACGAAATTTAAAATATTTTATATATGGTAAATAAGTCGTTAGCCTAATCTCATAAAAATCATAAACTAATAAACCATTCCATATATGAAGAATTAGAAAGTGATAAGATTTGACGAGAACTATTGTTATGTAAATTATATATTTTTTTTAATGATACCTTCTATCACTATATATAGAAGCAATCGGTACTTGCATTAATTTAATATACTAATATATTCATAGATATCGTTTTAATATACTCTATCCGTCCGCAAAGAGTGTGGTCATATTTCATTTTTTATCGTTTGTGGTTTTTCTATTTAAGGAAATGACCCCACACACTCTCTTATATTTTAAACCTCACATAAATTCAAAATAGTGGGTCCTTTTCTCCATTCAAATAACATCTACCTTACTTTTCTTAAAACCCGTGCCACCCACCAAAAACCACATTCTTTGTGGACGGAGGGAGTAGATCATAAGCATGTAAGGGGATTATATTATTTAAGATATATTAGATCTTTTAAAATCGAATACTATTCAATATAAATAAAAATTATAATAAAATATGCATTTCCATCATTATAGTTCAATTAGGAAAAAAATATATTAGTATAAGGAACACAAATTTTATAAGGTAAATAATAAAGCTTTCTAATTGATCATTAAACTTTGTTGTGTTTGAAAATTAATATTAGAAAAACATATCAGACATTCAAATTAAAATTATTTTTTGTATTTTTTCCAGCATATGTATTATAAGTATTCATTCAAGAAGTCTTATCGCGAACTATTTATATTTCAGTTCTTATTTTAACTATTAAGCAAAAGTTTGCTGAGTGTTGACTTAGCACGCCGGAAATCATTTGGAAAAACTCCACTGCATTTTCCACGTGGAATTTCGGCGTTCTGACTTCTGAGTAAGCATACAACCACCGAAAATTGATTAGTACATCGGTAGAATTGATAAGGTAAACGTTGGGGTATAAAATTATATTTTCCCTAGATAATATGATAAATTGATTAATATAAAAATAAAAATATAAAACTATTAGCATGCAAAAACCAAAATAACTGAATTGAAAAAATCGAATTAGCTTCAGTTTGGTCTTTCTTGTTATTTGCCCACCCCTATCTCTAACCAATTTTCCAGTGAAAATTTCAGTTATGTGATAAGAGGAACTTCTTCTTTGGTTTGTTCTGCATGCATGTACACTCATATTTGCTATTTCCCTGCTGAGGAATAATTCAGCTGCAGGAGGTGTCCTTGATTTAATTTTTATATATTTTACTTGCTACTTGTAATATTATTAACTAACTATTTCTTAAATATTACTCATTGTTCTTCGACTTCCATTTGTAATATTGCATCCCAAATTTGATTGTCTGATTTGAATATTATTGGTGTTTCAGCGTTCCAGTGACAATTCACCATATATCACTGCTGATACTGGATCTTTGGTATGTCATACTATAATCCTTGTGATCCAGTTGTAAATGCAGTGAAGGATGCTCATAAAGTATTTATTAATTCATCAACTGGAACAAGTGTATATATATATATATATTATATATATATATATATTGAGAGAGGGAGGAATATTATACTACACACCTAATGTGAGCACCTAGTGTTATTTCACTTTGAAATGATGATTCATATAGCATCCAATTCACAAGGTTCTCATTGAGGTGCCTGCGTTCGGGTGCAGGATAGCGTTGCTCTCTCTCTCTCTCTCTATATATATATATATGCAGATAATTTGAGTGTGCATTTATATATTTGCATGTTTTATAACAAACCATACTTTCTCTTGCTTTTGCAGTTTGTCTTTTTGACTGGTGGAATAGTGTTACTTACACTTATTGTGAATGGATCTACTACACAGTTTGTTTTACATTTTCTTAAGATGGATAAGCTTTCGCCAGCTAAGGTACAGTTATCCTATCTTTGTGTTAGTTTGCTTCTCTATTCAACAACTGTTTTTATACTTAATATGATTAGAATTGACAAATATGGTCTTCTTCTTTGCCCACAATGAAAATTTGTTGATAAATGAAGACCTGATAGATCTTGTATAATTTTTGGGAGGTAGGTTTGTCGAACACCGTAAAATTTATTCTGTCTCCCTACTAGACTACAAAAAATTTATATTAGTATCCCAAGGGAACTAGTAAATAATTTCTTAATTTTGACTCCAACTAAGTGACCAAAATGGGAGTTTTGGAATTATATTATGAACTAATAACTGAACATGTTTGTGTCCCACAACGACTCTACATATAATGTTGGATGACTCTCCCGCCTTATAAAGCATTTTAAGGGGGTGTAGGCCCAATTCCAATAGAAGTAAAATAAAACTAACTATTAATAAAAACAAAAGGAGATCAAACTAATTGGCAAACGAGTAGCCAAATCTTACTAAACTCTGGCCCAAGGATTTTTACAGTGTATTCGAACATGAGACCTTTTGGCCTCAGGCATTAACCACACTACCGTTAGGCCAACAAACGCACACCTGGCCCAAGGATTTCAATTCATCTTATTGTTCACTGGTCATATGGTAAATTGTTAAGCTTGCAATTCAAGCACTTAACCAAATGCCTTGTTATGATAGCTATAATAAGATAAGTTTTCCTAACTAATTAACTAAACCTAGTATTTGGTTGATTCCTATAATCTCTTGACTGGGTACAATATCGTTCAATATTGGCTCAATACAGAGAACAGCTTACATATAAACAAATTAAGCTAAAGTTTAACTAATGAAGTAGTTATATCTAATTAAACTTTGGATCTTTTATTACCTTAGATCAAATGATCAATTATGCTTTGTGTCTTTTAACTTCAAATATATCCGATTGCTACTTGTAGCACTAGTTTTGTAGAAAAGCTCGGTTTCTACATGTGCTCCCTCCCAGAATTCAATTTTTTCGAGCTCATATTCTTATACTTGTAGAACCTCGCTTTCATGGCATTTGTTTTCCAACTAACTATTTCTCTCTTGACTGCATGATTCTTCTCTATCAAATTGAAAAGTATTTCCAGTTAGCAGTTTAATTATACAAGGACATGTAAACTATGAGCATTCTCAATATCACCTTGTGAGTTATGTATAGCCTGATAATAAACAGGTACAATTATTGAAATATTTAACAAAATAACAACTAAAAAAATAAAATAAAATGGTGCCGTAGGTGTTTGACAAAACCTGTTAGAGTATCTAACATGTTCTGGATAGGACGAGATGTTTCAAAGGTTAATATAAACCCGTAGAAGTATCCAACAGGTACAAAGGCTTCCGCATTTATAGAGGGAGTAGAGACTAAGTTACAATATAAACCAAAAATAATCTTCCTAGTTCCTACCTTACAAAGTAGATTCTAATCTACTCCCTCCGTCCCATTATTCTTGTCATGTATTCCTTTTTGAGTTGTCCTGTTATTCTTGTCTTGTTTCCTTTTTAGGGCTAAATTAAGGGTTATTAAAGCCTTATTTAAATTGCTAATGTAGCTCTTATTTCTCCTAACTACTCCACCTTTCACTATTCTTCCTCTCATTATTGTGCCGTTCACTATTCACTCTCTCTCTCTCTCTACCCACTTTATTTCACTATTTGAACCCATTT
The DNA here is from genome assembly GCA_031470985.1 of Agastache rugosa. NCBI lineage: Eukaryota > Viridiplantae > Streptophyta > Magnoliopsida > Lamiales > Lamiaceae > Agastache > Agastache rugosa. Next base: position 16,757,607 of record CM062602.1, on the reverse strand, counting down.
TATTTCACTATGTGTACCATATTAAGTATTCAATTAAAAACTCCACTAATACACCTTCTATCCCTAATTCATTTCTCCTTAATACCAGTGCCTAAAAGAAATGAGACAAGAATAACGGGATGGAGGGAGTATCTAATTAAGGAGAAATAGACATAAGTAATAGATATATACAATTAAATCTCTAACAATAATCAGGTGCCCTTTTGAGAATCATCGATCATTTTCTTGTCCTGCCATTCTTACTGGTAAAAGTATGCAAGCTTCTGCATAGTTCAACTCATCCAACACTTTTGAATTGCCATATCTTTTTCTGGTGAAGTGGCTGGTAAATCATGCATTAAATCTAATCTTGAGTACTATTGAATAGGCATCAGATCTTGACTTTCTTGGTTTTGTATTCTTTCCTATCAACATCTTCAGAGGGTTTTATAATTCCTCAAAATATTCAATTTACAAGTATAAATAAAATTTTCAACTGAAATGTTTTCACTTTTCATAAACATTGTTCATGGTATGTATGGATGAATGTTGTGTATGAGATTGTGAGTGTTGTTTTACAGGATAAACATTCTTTATTTATCATTTTATTGCAGAGACGGATATTAAATTACACAAAGTATGAAATGTTAAAGAAAGCACTAGAGGCCTTTGGTGATCTTGGAGATGATGAAGAACTAGGACCAGCTGACTGGCCTACTGTTAAAAGATACATAACAAGCTTAAATGATGTGGATGGTGAACAAATACACCCTCATGCTCCATCTGAAATGGGTGATAATCCCTATCATATGAATTTGAAAGATATTCGAGTTCGCTTCTTAAATGGTAAGTAAGTTGTGACTTGATGTCCTTAATTCTTAAGTTATACACTTATACAAGTATTTTGCTTTAATTTTCTAATGATCTGTTTATACCTCAAATATGTTATTTGCAACTTTGTAGCCATTACCAACAGAGCAGTTGATTTCTATAAGCTCTTTCTCATAATTTTTTTCTTTTGCTAAAATGTAGTGTCATTATTAATTTCTTAAGTGTTTCAGTTCTTAATAACTAATAACTACACAAATTATAATAGCTGTTTTACTGCATAAAGCATGTTGCCTTTGGGTTATGCCAAGGCTCTGTTCTGTTAAATTATGATACAAAGAGGAAAAATGATGAAATTAGAAAAACCACCTCTTTATTTATCTGTGTGAAATAGACCCTTAGAATATGAAATATTTTACCAACATCTAGAAAGGCTCTTCAATTACCTTAACTTGGTTATTTCTTGAGGAAAAACTTTATTTGAGAGAATAATGAACTAATATAAGTTAGTGTTGGGAAACACGTGGTCAAATTGATAATCTGAAACGGCAGCCACCCAAGAAGATGTTCGACATCTTTAGATTGAGAGTGATGATAAAAGTTATAGATGAATTGACATTCAGTTCTACTTGAGCTAAAAATGTGATGCTTGTAATTGTATTATCAGTGGTAAAGAACTTGAGACATTGAGGATGCTTTGTAAAACTAATTAGTTCTCTCAAAAGATTAGGTCAATTAAATCATATCTGATGAAAATTCAAGTATATGTACAAACTAAGTAGTTATGGAAGAATGAATAAAAAGGCTAATCTAATTTGAAGACGCACATACCTAAGAATAATAGACCATGATCCACAAATAGGTAATTATGTGGATTTTCTGTATCAAATTGGACAACTGAAGCTCACTTGAAGATCTACAGACAGAAAACGTTACAGTAAAAAATTGCATATTGACTGACCTGTGATCTGACAACTGCCCATCATGGTCCCACTGCTTGATAAAATGGAATGGCTTAAGAAGAAACTGCAGTTGTAAGACAAAAACAGTATCATCTGACTGATCTAGGAAATGATTCTTTATTGGTAGATGCACATTTCAATGGTGAATCATTCGATTGAAGACCTCATAAACCTCTTAATTTTATAGTCTTGAGCATGTGGGCCAGAGAAGCATTTTCTAAGCGAAGTCAAGTGCTCTGAGTTAGCAAAAATAGGCAAACCATACACTGTAATTCTGAGAGGGTATACATATGTAATCATAAATTCTACAAAATTGATCATCAATTATATCTTAAGATCTGTTTGCATCTAACAAGTAGAGTGCTATAAATGCAACTTTTTGTGTTCATAAAATGCTAACTTCAAGAAATTGTGGAATTATAGGTGTTCAGGCAGCTTACTGGGTCATGCTTGATGAGGGAAGGATTAACCAAATTACCGCGAATCTTCTGATGCGATCTGTTGATGAAGCGACTGACCTTGTATCGCATGAAGCTTTGTGTGATTGGAAAGGTCTAAAATCTTATGTGAATATCCCAAATCACTATAAGTTTCTTCAATCAACCATTGTCCCTCAAAAGCTTGCTACATACTTTACTGTTGAGAGATTAGAATCTGCATGCTATATTTGTGCGGCCTTTCTTCGCGCTCATAGAATTGCAAGTGAGCAACTACACGAATTCATTGGTAAGAATTTCTTGCAGCCTTTGTTCCCTCTCTTCAAATTGTTGGAATCACATGTTTTATCTTTCATCGTCTTTGTTTCCTTATACAATCATGCCTGGCCTAGAAGATGTGTTTCACAAAAAACTAGTTACTGTCTCCCAGTAAAGTTGACCAGATATGTGTCCACAAAAAAATTTAATGATCAATGACTAACTTCTTGTATGTTAGATGTGATTTGAATTACTTAATAGCTCCCTAATATTAAGGGAGACTTTGCTGCATAATGCTTTTTATGTCCACTTCCTTTTTATTTACAATTCCATTTGATGGTCTCCCTGTGTTCTTGATTGGAAGTTAAGTATTTAGGTCAGGAACTATTATCTTCTAATCAACTACACAATATACATTTTCTTACTCTGCAATAAGAAGTGACTGTTTCATATTATATGAATGAGAAGAACATGACCAGATAATACAAACAACAAAAAAAATAAAAAATCTTATGGTGCCGCATGAGAAAGACCTTTCTATGCTGATCCGAAGATCACATTTACTAAGTTGATATATATGACCTGTTGCATCTTAAATTTTGAAGAGAAAAAGCTCATGCATTTCTCAATAGAATTTGTGTCACGTAATGTCTACTTGTTCGCTATCAAGGATAGATCCAGATAAAACTCTGAATTTTAGCGCTTTCTCTTATTCCATGAAGTTATATTATGGATAGATTCAGCTAAAATTTTGAAGTTTAGCTCTCTCTTTCTCTCTCAAATCTGACACAGAGTCCCTATTCCAAGAAATTAATTCTTTCCCTTACTCTTGCTCAAATTTTTTCATGGTTTGCTTCTACGTTTGCGCTTTATCTTTCCTCTTTCTAAGCTGCAGAAATGCATTTTATCTAGTGAGCAACCAAATTTCTCAAATGTTAATTATTTTCCTTAAAGTGTTAAGATTCACATGTATGAGCAACCAAAATATTATTCCTATCCTATTCCACTTGCTGCATGACAATCAAGCACCAATATATTTCCCATCAGAAATTATAGGTGATGTTTATGACATTAATGTGATCTTGGTTCCCATATATATGATTTTGTGTCTTCTAACCTAGTCTAGTTGTTGAATATATTCAGCATTTGTCATACTGGTTTTGAGTTTGGTTCTGTTAGTAATGTATTGAGATGCTTCATTGTCGACTTGGTTTTTATTTTTCATGTTGAGTGTTTTAAGTTATTTCCAATTTTGCATTTGTTTTTGTATGAAAATGAAACTGGGTTTGGATTAGATTGAAAACGATTTAGTACGAGAGTAATAATTTGTAGATCACAATATTTTCTTTATCTCATCAATCAAATAGTTGAAGGTTATTATTTAATTAGTTGCTGAAATATTAGAATTAAAATTAGTAAAATATCAAATCAAATTTAAGTATTTAGTGTTGAACATTAGCAAATGTGTTTATATCCAAAACTGATGGTTATGTAAATACATAACGAGGTGGGCTTTTTAGTTTTTGCTGTTTTAAATATTGTAAGACTGCAGAAAATGAAATCGGAGAGAAATCTTTTCTATTATCATAGTTTTTTTTTTCCTATTATAATTCTGAGTGCACTTCCAATTGACTTCATTTTCTTTTTATAGAAAAAAGTTTTTCTTTTAATATTTCTCATATTTATAGAAAAAAAATTTTCTTTTAATATTTCTCATATATGTATTGATTGTTTAGGAGACAGTGAGATTGCAGCCACGGTCATTAGCGAAAGTGAGCGAGAGGGTGAAGAAGCAAGAAACTTTTTAGAAGATGTTCGCGTGACGTTTCCTCAGGTATATAGAAGGTAAATTTATAGCTCATGCTGCACAATGATTTTCCATGAGATTTATTTTTGTAACATCTTCAGGTGCTACGTGTTGTGAAAACAAGACAAGTTACGTATTCGGTACTGAATCATTTAACTGAATATGTTAATAATCTTGAGAAGATAGGCTTACTAGAAGAAAAGGAGATGGGCCACCTTCATGATGCTGTCCAGGTAGATTATGATCATCTGTTTCTTATGCGTATAATTTTATAATGTTTTTGTTTGAAGTCTTGATAAACAGGTTTGAGTGTTTTTGTACAGACTGACTTGAAAAGACTCCTAAGAAATCCACCTTTGGTGAAAAATCCCAAAATAAGGGATCTGATATCAGCAAATCCTCTATTGGGAGCACTTCCAGCCACTGCACGTGAGAAACTAGCAGGATCTACAAAAGAAATGATGAGACTATCTGGAACCACCCTTTATAGGGAGGGATCAAAGCCAACCGGTATCTGGTTATTATCAAATGGAGTAGTGAAGGTATACAGCAACTATATTTGCTTTGTGACCCTAACGTGATCTTTTTATGTTGTTCCTGACATATTAGTGGAATACCTGTGCTTGGCAGTGGTCGAGTACAAGTACAAGTACTAAGTATTTCCTGCACCCAACTTTTACTCATGGGAGTACTCTGGGATTGTATGAAGTGCTTGCTGAAAAGCCCTACATCTGCGATATCGTTACCAACTCTGTGGTCTTGTGCTTCTTTATTGAGACCGAAAAAGTACTTTCTGCATTGAGATCTGATCCTGCAGTTGAAGATTTCTTTTGGCAGGTAGGTATTGGTAGCCTATTTTCTCTTCTTTTTTTTCAAGTTCCAACTCTCACTTCCTTGGCTTGCATACGTCTGCATGTTTTAGCAGTGACAACAATAGATAGATTGTCATCCTATAAGTAGAACATACCCCTGATCATCTTTCATTCTCCGTTTTAGCAGTAAAATTCTTTTAGCTTCAAGTGGTTTCCCAATTTCTTATGAGCTTTCCTTAGCTGTTGTTCTAAGTAGGCCCTTTTGCTGCAGGAGAGTATTCTTGTTCTCGCCAAAGTCATGCTTCCTCGTATGTTTGAGAAAATGTCAATGCAAGATTTGAGAACACTTATTGCTGAAAGATCAATGATGAATATCTACATCACAGGGGAGAGTTTTGAATTACTCCCTCAATCTGTCGGTTTCCTATTGGAAGGTTTCATAAGAATGCAAGATGGTCAAGAAGAGCTGCTCACAGCTCCTGCAGCTATTTTGCCACGTCTAGAACAAAGTTCCTTCCAATCAGAAACATTAGGTACACTACTTGTCACTTGTCAAATATGCATTTTTCTGATAGATATTTCAGTGCTTCAATTCTAGGTTTGAACTGCCACTCGCCCTGCTGTGTTAAGCATGCTTTTCGAGCTGTCCACCTTTGATTTTCTTGAACTTTTCTCTTGATATGCCAATTTGATATTTTGGTATACATTTTGGACATTGAAGTCTTGGAGAAAGATAGTTGTTAATCATTGGGTCTATTGTGTACCTTAGGACCGACCAGTGTTGCTACAGTGCCATGCATGGGTATTTAAAATTCTCACTGTAGGTCCAATAGTGCCAAATAACAGTGTTTACTGTTTTAAGTTGGAAAAAACGGAAATAAAAAAAAAAAAGCCAAAAAAACAAATTTTGTAATGGGATGCAATGATAACAAAATAATAAGAAATTGGTTTGAGAGAAGAAAGGCGGGTCGATGTTGTGATGAAGAATTCTAGGGTTTTCATATGTGAAAGGTAATGAGCTTAAGTGGGCTATTACGATTTTAGTGGGTTGAAAAGTACATAATAGTTGATATATAATGTTTTTATTTGGGATGATTGCCAAATTTTCCAATTAACCTTCTTATTTTATAGCGCAAAAAATGTAGATTTGATTTTATAATACTGGTTAGACTGGCGGTGGCTGTGGAGACAGTTCGACTGCTTGCTCACTACTCTGTGATAACACACCAGTGTTTTTTTCTTTTTTTCTTTTTTGTGTGTTGTAGTACTAGAAGTCTGGTCTAGTGGTCTAGAACAGAAAGCATTCAGGTCTTAGCTAATGGAGACAATAAGAGTTTCGAGAAGGGCTAACACGTTAGAATTTTGGTATGCTGAAAGAAGCACATTTTTAATTGAAAGAGACTTCAAAAGATTCATGAAGTTGCTTCAATATTTTATTTGAAATTGCATTTATCACTGAAATAAGCTCTGTGATCCTCGTAAAACATTATGTTAATTGAATTCTATTAGTAGGCGCTAGAGCGGGAAGTTTCTATCATCAAGTTCAGGTGTTTCAAGTTGAGACGAGGGCAAGAGTAGTCATATTTGATATTGCGGGATTTGAGGCTGGTAGAAGTGTTCAGGAGAGGCCATCTTCTTTGATATCACATTCGGCTGATCGTCACTCTGGATCTCTTGGTAGAGAGGTCAGTGGTCTGATGAGTTGGCCCGAACATCTTTTCAAGTCTAATCAACATGATGGGGAACTGCAAGGTCAACAATACAACAATTTGTCAGCAAGAGCAATGCAGCTAAGCATCTATGGCAGCATGGTAGGTTTTACAGTCTCTCTCTCTCTCAGAGATCAATAATGCCACTTACTAGAGTTTCACCTCTGTACTCAGAGTAGCTTGTTAACAATGTTGTTTGATCATCAGATAAACCTCAGAAGACGGCGTACTCGAAGTCTCCCAAGAAGCTCGAGATTAAAGCCAGCTCACAGTCTCTCATATCCTAGAGTTCCTTCAGTTTCTACGCAGCGTCCCATGGTTTCTGCTAAATCAGAAGGGTCGACTACATTGCGGAAGAAATTTGATATTCAAGAAAATAAACGAGTAGGTAATGCACCAAAATGCAAAGAGTTGCTTCGTGATGAAAGCCATGCAAGAAGAGACGAGTCAAGTGATGATTCTGGGTGTGAGGATGAACATATTGTGAGAATCGATTCACCAAGCAGACTGTCCTTTCTCCAAGCTTCGTGAATCCATTTTCCAGACCGTCGTCGTCCCTATATTTGTATCTGCTGCTGCTACTTGCCACTATGTCTGTTCATAAGACACCAGAAATTTTCCTATGCATAAACTAGAAGCTAAGCTAAAGAGGAGGAATATTAGGAATTTATTGCTACATGGATTTGGATGTTTCCCTTCAACCAATTGTGTCGAATAAACATTCTTTGTCTGGTTGTTTGTAAAAATAATGTAACGACGGAGTTATACTCGGAAATATAGGGAATCATTTCTTTGTGTGATTTACTTCTGCCGTGTGGTTTGCAAGCTATTGCACAGCAGCAAGGATTTTACCGAGTGCACAACTCAATGGACAGGTATACATACGCATATTGTAATGTGTATACATTATAACTACATTTCAATTTATTTGGATGATGACTTGAGCGAATGGTTGTCCTATTGCTGAATTAGCTTTCACCATGCTCCAATAATTCAAAAGAGAGACTCTCTAGTACGGTAGACCGCACAGTACAACTGGTGTGATCCATTATGTGTTTATTTTATTTTTTTTATTTTGGTTTTTATTATAATATCTAATATCTATTAAGTTTAATTGGAGTTTAATAAACTCTAATTGGAATTATTAAATTCTAATGGAGGGGTTCAAACCTCACTAATGCTTCTATAGGTAGAGTCTGTCACACTTATATTTGGAAAGTGTGGTTGCAGGCTATTGCACAAGGACGGGATTTACCCAATGCACCAATGGTAGCGACAGTGGGTTTTCACGATATAAAAAAAAAATCTAATGGAAACTAATAATCTTCTGATTCCTTGATTAATTCTTTATCACGGTCAACCATGCATAATTCGTACACAAGTTTTTGCCATAATTCAATTATCTATGCGACATTGTGACTTTTGTCTTTATTTTCACTTGTCTTATTTCATCCCATCATTTACTTTTTTGGCTTTGCATACTTCTCAAAACAACAAGAGGAACCTGCTGGAATCCGTTGAAAACTGATTTTCCGACCAATTTGCTTATTTCATGGGGGCTATATTTTGTGTATAATTAAATAGGGCATAGGCATAGTCAATTGTCATTTAACTATGAAAATATGTTATAAACTTATAATAGACGAATTCGACAACTAGTGAACTTCAGTAGGGTCCAAGGAGTCTTTCGGAAAAATAAAAGTTGGTGAGGAAAAACTGAAAATTTCAGACGAGTAATTGTGAGAACTTCCTAGATAATTTTAATTTTAATTTCTTCAAGTAAATTACTTGGTTCCTAAATTCAATAAAATTTAATTAAAATTGAATTCCAAAATAAAACTTCGTTTTCAGTCAGTTCCAAACACAATACGGAAGAATTCAGTAAGATCTGAAAAGGCGAAAAATAACCCAAGTGGGCATTTCTGACGGATAAAAAAGGGGAAGAAAGGCGTGACCACGAGTTCGTACTGCGTGTTTGTGTTGTGTAACGTCAAATAATAAGTGTGTGTTTGAGAGAGAGAGAGAGAGAGAGAGAGAGAGAGCATATTTGTTGTGTTCCCTCTTCACCATCATATCATATGCTGTGTCTATTCTCATGTCTCCCTTGAAGGAATGTTCCCTCTCTCTCCCCCCATGTCTTTTCTTCACTCTTCAATAATAATTTAACAATTTTGTTTCCATGTATATTTTCAAATTTCATTATACTTCATACGTACTTAGTTAAATTAGCTGTTTCTACGATCATGATTCCAAGATTGTAATTTTAACGAAATACAAGGATAAAAACTCATTCACATGTCAATTACTATAAAATATTTGTATTGATTGAATGGAATCATGGCAATATCAACTGACACAAAACAATCGATTTGTTAATAATACAAGAAAGAAAGAAAAAAACATGTGGGCTGCCACTGAAACGTCATCTAGATTTTCATCACCTGCACCTACCCAAATCATTGAGATCTTGTATCAAACATTCAGAAAAAAATAAAAAATAAAAAATAAAAAATAAAAAATAAAATAATTTCAATTTCAAACAGCTGTGTCTCACTAACTTTACTTTCCAAGAGCAATTGACGGCAACCACCTAATTAATCAAATTATTAATTAAAGCATTAACCTAGTCATCACCTGTGTTAAAATCTTTAAAATTTTTTTTTTAGTCAGCTTCCCCCCTTTGTAAAAAGAAAATATATTCCTTTTTCACCTTTCCTTTTTATTTTTTCAAAAACTATGATGATTTTATTGGAGTTATTCATTCCCTTTGAATTACATTCGAAAATTGTGATTTATTGATGGATCCTCTTTGTCGATTGAACATATTTATGATGGTAGAGTGATTTGTTGAATTGAAATCAACAAAAATCTCAAAAAACAATAAAATGAAATCAAGAAAAAAGAAGGAATTGGAGTTTTTTATTTTCAAATTAAATTGGAGAATGTTAGAATATATCATTCTGGTAAAATTAGTTAATACTTCAAGAATGTCAAAAGTTTAATGACCCATATTTCTTTTTATTGAGATATACGACACAATTCAAATTTTGATGGCAATCGAATTACAGATTTGTGATTAATAATAGATTTAGGGTGTTTAAGCTTAATCACTTACATTAGGTTTCATAGTTTACTAACTACGAACAAAACGACACACTAACTACTCTGACTTTTATGCTGATTTACTAAATTGTTACCAGAAATTAATGAAAGATTTGAATTTTATCACTTTTTTTTCTTCAATTTGATTTATTCAACACATGTGAATGGTTATTTATTGTTTTGCAACAAGTACAATTATTTAGATCCGTATTCAATGATTACAGCAGTTGTGCTCGTATTAATTTATTAATTTATTTTCTGTATATGTACACATACACACACATACTATATTTAGATGTGTGAATATACAGTGTATATATAATGCAAACTAGGGCTGTCTAAATGGGTGGCGGGTAATCGGATAGTATTGTACAGACCCGATACCCGACGGGTATTGGGTACCCGATATCCGCATATTCGGGTAAACGGGTCGGGATGCGGGTTGAGATTTTTAGAAATTTCGGGTATCGGGTATACCCGACACCCGATTCGGGTACCCGAGTATACCCGAGTTTTAATTTATATTATATTATATTACTTTATATTATATTATTTTAGGAATTAGGATACAAACAAATCTATGAGATATATTTGATTCTACATTATATTACTTTATATTAAATTGCTATACATATTTTGTTTCGTTTGGTTAGGTTGTTTATGGTTTTTAGTTTATAGATTAATGGTGTTTTGGTGATATTTTTAATTTTAAATTGTTATACATTTTTTGTTTCTTTTGGTTACAAATTGTTATGGTTATTGCTACGAGTTTAATAGTTTATAATTTAGATTTGATATAATGTGAATATATCGTGTTGTTGTATTCTATTTCTATATATATTAGCTTATACACATTGTGTATATATAGTGTAAGACATAAATTGAATAATATTGAATCATTTATTTTAGGCATAATATAAAATATAAATTAAATAATATGGGGTAATTCGGGTACCCTAATACCCGATTGGGATACCTGCTTCGGGTATTTGGATACCCGGTTTTTAATATAGGGTCGGGATCGGGTATTATAAATTTGAAAAAATTGGGGTCGGGTACCCGACATTTTCGGGTAGGGTACCCTACCCGACCCGTTTAGACAACCCTAATTTTTTGTTTCTTTTGGTTACAAATTGTTATGGTTATTGCTACGAGTTTAATAGTTTATAATTTAGATTTGATATAATGTGAATATATCGTGTTGTTGTATACTATTTCTATATATATTAGCTTATACACATTGTGTATATATAGTGTAAGACATAAATTGAATAATATTGAATCATTTATTTTAGGCATAATATAAAATATAAATTAAATAATATGGGGTAATTCGGGTACCCTAATACCCGATTGGGATACCCGCTTCGAGTATTTGGATACCCGATTTTTAATATAGGGTCGGGATCGGGTATTATAAATTTGAAAAAATTGAGGTTGGGTACCCGACATTTTCGGATAGGGTACCCTACCCGACCCGTTTAGACAGCCCTAATGCAAACGCATTAATCGCATGCTTAATGTTGTTCTTTTTTTTTAATATTAAATTAGTGTATAGTGATATTAGCACTTTTAAAATGTAAAATATAAATTTTAGCATTTCAGTTTAAAAATATTAATAATAGTACTTTTAGATTTTTTTTATCCCCCATTCTTTTTTTTCACATTGAATTTACACTTTTTATTTAGTGATATCACATAAAAAATTGTGGAACACATATAAAATGAAATTATTACAAGTGTATTTCACATTTTTTATTTAGTAATAGCACGAATAAAAATTCGTGATCACTTATGAAATGAAACTATTACAATTGCATTCACACTTTTTATCCAGTGATAGCACAAATAAAAATTCGTGATCGCGGAGGGGTAAAAAAAGTTCAAAAATGCTAGTATAATTTATCCTTTTTATAACGAGTGCTAAAATTTATCTTTACTATTATAGAAGTGCTAAAAAACACTAATAACTCTTGAATTATTACTGTTTTAGTATCCTACTTATCATTTACTGATCGCGTGGAGCTTATTCAACACAAGCTTTTATAGTTAATGTCAATTCACGTACTCCCAACTTTATTAATAACAATTTATAAAAAAGGACTTTATAATTACTCGCTTTTAACAATTTCTCTCCCTTAATCAAAAAAAAAGAAAAAGAACTCAACTCACTACTCCTAAAGGCTTAAACTATCGAATTTTTGAATGGATAAATTGGTTGGAAATGAAAATCAATTTCGAAATTATGATCATTTTACACGAAAATCCATCTCGTTGAAATCCCTTTTCCTTTTTCCTTTTTTTCTCTTTGTGGTTTCGGCGATGTACTTAACCCAAGCTACTTATTCTTTTTTTGTTTTTTTTTGGATATTCATGTCATGATACTAAAAGAAAATGACATGTCAAATAGATGAATAAAAAAATGAGATAATATATGATTATAGAACTTTCAGAGAAAAAAATACTAATAATAACATCACTTTTTAAAAATACAAATAATAGCACTTCTTGACTTTTTTACCCCTCATTCTTTTATTTTCTCCTTTTTTTTTCTTTTTCTTAAAATAACAGATATTCTCTCTCTCTCTCTCTCTCTCTCTCTCTCACACACACACACATAACTCTCGCTCTCTCTTTTGCTCTCTCTCCCCTCCTCTCTTCGTTTTTCTCTCTCTATCGAAAAACCAAACAGCAGCAGCACCACCGCCCTTCATCTTCTCCTCCGGCGAGACTACGCCGGTCGCCGCCTCCTCTCTCTCGGATGGAGCCACTTTCTCCACCCCTCTCTCTCATCTTTTTCCCTTCTCCACTCACTCTTCCCTCTGCTAGAAAATTCGGCGAAACCGCCGTCAATACCGACGTCTTCTTCGTTTTCGGCGAGACTTCGTCCGCCGGTCTCACGCTGCTGTCATCATCTCGGTTTCTTCATTCCCAAGCAAAAAGCCCCAATTTTTTTAACCTAGATCCCCAAAATCGAAAACCTTAATTTCTCTTCTCTCATCTCAAATCCGGCTAGGGAACTACCATATTCGGGCATATCTACCGTACGTCTGACGACGGCGTTCGGATAGGAGGAGCAGCAGCAGCCGCCGTCGCTGCCATCAGCAGCGCGACCGCGCCTTTACCAGCCCACCCCTCTCCTACTCATGCTCGCCGGCGTCGCCTGAAGATTTCTCCCATTTTTTTGTCTTCTTAAGATTTCCGCTTCATTTTTTTTGGAGATAGAGATGAACAATTGCTTTTCACATGTTCTTTTATGTGAATTCCCATTTTTTTCACGTGAATTCACATTATTTTTCATGAATTCGAGTTTTTCACTCTTTTCATTTGAATTCCCATGTGAATTTCCATTTTTTTCATGTGAATTCCCATTTTTTCCACGTGGATTTACATTATTTTTCATGTGAATTCGATTTTTTTACTTTTTTCATTTGAATTCCCATGTGAATTCCCATTTTTTCACGTGAATTCACATTATTTTTCATGTGAATTCGAGTTTTTTACTTTTTTACTGAAGATTGTTGGATTGATAAGGATTTTGCAGTTGCCTTTGTAAGTCGCGTTGTCGCATTTTTTACTGTCGCCGGTTAACTCGTGGTGGACAAATGATCGTAGATAGAGCTATCAAAACCAGTCCGGCCCGATTTCGGGCCGGGCTAGGCTCCACAAATCCAGGCCCGGTGAAATTTCGGGCCGGGCCGGCCCAATTTTCCAAAAAGCCCGGCGGGCTTAGACTGGGCCAGCCCGGTCCGGAAAATTGCCAGCTCTAATCATAGATAGGTTGCTGAATGAAGAAGGTTGAGATCGTTGATGAAGATTTAATTGGCGTTGACATGGTCTGAAAATTTGGTGGCGGCAGAATAAGGTTATGGGTGTGGCAACAATTTGAGGAAAGGGAGAGAAAAAAAAAACAAAACGAAAAATGAAAAAATATAAAAGAAAGAGGAGGGGTAAAAATGTACAAAAGTGCTAGAATTTATATATTTTAAAAAGTAGTGCTATTATTAGTATTTTCAATCTAAAAAATGCTAAAATCCCATTTTTCCCTTTATTTATATACTCTTTAACTTAATTAATTTCAAGAATATTGTATCTATAAATGGTCTAATTCATTAATTATTATACGTATTATTTGTTGATATATGAGAAGCAACTAGGTCGAACACAATCCATAAAGGACAAATTTAAAAAATAAAATTAAAACAAAAAGCACAGTTCATTGCTTCACGATCACTTCAACTTTAATTTAAGTCTTAATATTTCACATTAAATAAAAAGCAGACTACATATATACTACCTCTTACGCATAATTAATATGTATACACAAATTTCAATATAGTATAGAAACTCGTTTTTCTATTCACTATCATATTTGAATTATCTCTCTCATTTTACAGCACATCATATATCCAATGACGTCATAGGATCCTCATATCCATATATTGCATGAAAATTGAAATATATGTTTGTTTGTTAATCCCATCAATCTCTTGTCCGGATAATAGTAATTGTGCCTCTACCTTGTGTATGAATTCTTGTGAAGGCCACCACCGCCTTGCCGGATAGGCCCGGTCCGTCCGGCGAGACTGACGGTCGGCATGCAAAGTCACCCACCGGGTGTCGCACCGCCCGTGTCGGCGGCATTAGGATTCTCTCGTTGATGTCGTTAAGCGTCGCGTCCCCTTCGAATCCTCCCGGCTTAACCAGAGCAAAAGGATACACCACTTTTGCTACTACCCTCTTCTTTCTTTTGTCGTTGCTGCCATCTGATCATACAATCATGTATATATATATATATTGGCAAACACTAATGAAATATAAAATAATAATAAGTACTTTCGAGTAAAGAATTTCATTTAATTTAATTTGGCCGCTTTGAGGTAGATTGACTTTAAATTCAAGGAAAGCTACATATCTATATATGGTAGTGTGTGCAGAATTATTTTTAATAATTTGGTGACCAAAAATATACCGTAGTCCTTTAGGCATCAAAATTCAAAAGTCCATCAAGATATAAGTCTTTAATTATTTATGAATTAAAGTCTAAAGAGAAAGGAAATCTCTCTCTCTCTCTCTCTCTCTCTAGAGGGACAATTGTTTTGGTCAATCCCAATTGGCAGCCTTTGAGAGGAAAAGACAAGTACAGGAAACACTTTGAGGGACAAAGTTGGATTCTAAAGGAAAAATAAAATCCAACTCCCCTCCAACAAATCAATTAAAATAGATATATATTGTTTAATTTGTAGGGAAAGAGAGAGAAATTAAGAGGTACGTAGTCTAAGATAGAGAAAGATATCGGAGTTACATTACCAGAAGAAAATATGGGGTCTATGCAATATAGGTTTCCTTTCTGAGGCGTCCACTGCTTGTCTGCTGCAGATTCTTTCTCAGAATTAGAAATGGAAATATTTGATGATGATATTGATGAATTATTAGAATTATCATAACTTTCCCAAACCGCAGCTTCTTCAACTGTTTTCGATTCTGTCACATGATAACATTTCATACTTTTAATTACTTCCAAATCGAGTAATCAAACAATATATATATACAATTAAATTAAATACGACGAAATAATTAAATCATTACCGGAAATATTGGTATCGCATTTTGTCATTTGAGTGAGGGTAGTGTTAAAATTCTGGATGAGATTTGACGTCCAGCAATTCTGCATTTATAGTTAAAAATTCCCAATTAATACTTACAATTAAATATTAACATATATCAATCTCTTCATCTATATAATATATATATATATATCTTGAGAAACACACATAGACACATACTTACCCTGATAGAGGTGTGATTGAGCCTTCTTCTTTTGGAGGTGAACTCAAAGAGCACATCTTGAAGATATCCCGTCGAGAAATGATGATCGCAGCTGCAATCATCCTCAACAAATGAACACTCATGATCATAGTACTGCTGATGATCAAACTGTAGGCTTCTCTCCATATCTGCTACCTCAAATTAATTAACTAGGATCAATCGCTCGCGGTTCAGTGCGTATGTGTGTGTGGAGAGAGAGGAGAGAGAGGGGGCGAGGGAGACAGACAGTGTGTGTGTATGTGTGTGTGTTTATAGAATTGTTGGCATTGTCATCAAAGGATGAGAGAGAGAGAGAGAGAAAAGCAAGCAATTAATAGACCGGAGTAGTATAATTAAAGGTGGAAGAGGTAGAGAAAGATTGAAGAAGGGAAAAGGGAAAGAGTGAAGTGTGAGATACACATACAATGAGACATGTCTGCGTTGAAAACTCCAAGGTTAAGGTTATTGATGTATTTGTGGCCAAAATCCCAAGCTACACTCACACCACCACCACCACCTAGGGAACCAGACCTCTGCACCTTATTATAACTAACAACTATTGCTGCTGAAAGCTATGGGTGGACTCATCTCTCTCTCTCTCTCTCTCTCTCTCTCTCGTGCATTACTATTATATATTATTATATATACCTTGTTGAAATGTTTCATTGTTTATTTTCATTATTCATTGTTGCCTTTAATTTGCCTAGCTATAAATATATTATTGGTATAATATCTATGCTACTACTAGTACAACAAGTAGTACTTTGTTGAGTGAGGTTTTGAAATGCATATACACACAACACACTACTCTAATACTCCATCTGTCCACAATAAGTGTGGTCTTCTTTCCTTTTTCGTCTGTCCACAATAAGTGTGGTCTTTCCTTAAATGAAAATAACTCAATTCACAATAAATATGGGTCAACTCTTCACTCACAATACATCTATATAACCTATCTTCCTCTCTTAAAACTCGTGTCACTCCCTCCGGACCACACTTATCGTGGACGGAGGGAGTAATTGTAATGAGAGATAAAATATTGGTAGTATAAAATGAATAATCTTGACGAGTGACGACATAAATTTTGTCAATGGATTTTGATATATTCGTGAATTAAACCAATTAAGTCTTTTTCTTCCACAATATTTGGAGAAACAGCGATATATAACAAGATCGCCATTTTAATTGATTGCATTCGTGGATTTCTATTATACTCTATATATGTAATGTCATTTTAATACCTTTTATTAAATAAGATACTCCTCCGTCCTAAAAATTTAGTCTCAAAGACCCTTTTACACGAATGTTAAGAAATGAATTTTTTTATAATAAAATTAGAAAGAAAAAAAATTAAATAGTTTTTTTACATGGTGTTTCTATCAAATCATGAGCAAGAGAGATGATTTTTTTTACATAGCATAGTCAGTAATTAATTTGAAAGTTATATTGAGGATGTTTATTATATATTGTGTGATATTGTAGTTTTCATTTTGAACATAACACTAATTCACTAATTTGTTGGGATAATTAAATAGAAGAATTGAGACTAAATTGTTAGGACCAATAGAGTATTAGCTAGAGAGAGGGAGGAGAGAATAATTGTGGAAGGAAATAGAAATTAGAATAGGCAGTCAACGGCCAGAAAGGGATGGATATGTGTTATTGGGATTCGGGAAATATTGCTCAACTTTTTTTTCATATTTTTGTAAATTATAATGTGGGGTGGGAGGATTGGTGGGGTTAAAGTAGGAGACTAAATAATTGCGGTGGTTTGGTTATCATACCTTGTTTCTATAGCATGGAAAAAGGGATTTTTGAAAACCCTTACCAATGTATAATATATATATATAAATATATATATATGTGTGTGTGTGTGAATCAAATCCTTGAATGAAGTTTGAATAACACTATCTAAGTTTATTTTAACATGATCTCGATGCAATATATACTTTATATTCGAGTCATTTATCAGTTATTATATATTTTAAATAGATATTCTCGTTGTACATTGTACGTGAAGATACTAAGTATTACTCCCCCCGTCCTCCAAAAGTGTGGTCCAATTAATATTTTATATCTCACATATAATCAAATTTGGACCACACTTTTGGGGACGGAGGGAGTATTACTATAGACTATATACAAGTAAGAAATTAATTATTAACACGA
Organism: Agastache rugosa; assembly: GCA_031470985.1. Classification (NCBI taxonomy): domain Eukaryota; kingdom Viridiplantae; phylum Streptophyta; class Magnoliopsida; order Lamiales; family Lamiaceae; genus Agastache; species Agastache rugosa. Next base: position 16,739,736 of record CM062602.1, on the reverse strand, counting down.
AAAGACATATATATAATTTAAATATGATAATGAATTAATGATTCACATGTATGTATTTGATTTTCAGACCATATAAATATGTGATATATATATATATATGTAGAGAGAGAGAGAGACTGCATGGTGATAGGACGCAATTCAAATCAAATGGGGTTTCTTTCTCCTTTTGATTTTTGGTTGTGGGATGGTTTCCAACTGTTTTCTCTTTTGGTTTTTTGATTTTGGTGACTTTTTTCTTCACTCCTGCTGTTGTGGGGTCACCCCAATATCATGCTTTTCTTTTTCCTTTTATTTTCCAGATTTGTTAGAGTTATAGTAATTTATTTTATATAATTTTGAGTGGTTGGAAATTGAAAGTTTGAAAATCTTGGTCAATATAAATCATCATAGCCTTGGTCAAACTTCTTTAAGGCTTAGGTGTGCTTGGACCATGCAATGGTTGTAATAATTTCGATGAAAATTGGGAAAACAATGTCATCTTATAATTTATTTTTTGTTAGAATTGAAGGGAACTATCAACTATATATGGTTATTACTTGTGGATGTGTTGCAAGTAAACTTCGACATTTGTGTAATAACACATAAATTTCATAAATTAAAGGTAGAAGGTGTTGCATTTGGGTAAATAAAGTGAAAGAATGGCAGTTGATACCGAATGGTGTGTAGTTCATGTTGAAAGAAGGAGGAATGAGATAGTTTCACCATCTCATAGATCAAAATCAATAAGACGGTACATCTGAACCCAAATAAATACCAACAAAATCTTAAATATGCCACATGATAGTATGATACCGGATATTGTTCCAAGAAAAAGTATGATACCTTTTGTTCCTCATTAAACAATACATATCATTTGGTAAACCATTTTCAGATTTTGGTTATATCAACTTTTAATTAAAATATTTTTAGTATGTATCTGTAAATATTAAGGTTTTTTTTTAAGGAAAAATATTAAGATTTGTTAGTAGCGTTTTATTTAATATCTATATCGGACAATTCACGATTTTTTTAATTATCTTTGTTCCTTTTCTGGATTCAGCTGGGAAAAAGCCATTGGACCATCAAATATACTTTTGGGCTGGCCCAATTATTGGATTTTGGGCTTCAATGGTTAAAGGGTTGATTAATCCTTTGAGTGAGTTTATTCAAATTTTCAGAAGATTTTGAGTTTGGGATCTGTTTTCAAATAGTTGTGGTGATAATCTTTATTAATTATTATGGGTAATTTTAAATGTAGCCCCCATTTTTCTCATTATAGCACCCATTAAATTAAATAATAAAAATATTAATAAATATACTATTTTACCCCTTAGCCCCAATATCCCTACATTCTCTCACATTTCTATAGCCCCAATTACACACACTCACAAGTTGTTGACAAATTTTTAATTTGGAGAAAGGGCAATCGACAAACTAGTGCATAACATCGAGGAAGAGACAACGAAAGCTATCAAATCTATAGACAAGGAGTACCACATTCTATAATGGTGTCATTGCCCAGAGCTCGGACTGATCAGTGACCTTTTGGTTAACGTCGTAATTTGAGTCATCATTCTCGGTGCTGAGATTGTGCATCAAATAGTGAGGTCAATTGTCACCATTGGAGAGCGAGATATTTGAATCTTTTGACAAAAAAGTGGGATCGTTAAAATTCAGTTTCGCATCTGTGCAATGGAAGGTTGAAGCAATCCACCTTAGTGTAATCTAAGAGTACGAGTTTGAAAATGGGGCTTAGTTCTTCTCTATCATCATTTTTGGAAATTGTCTAGAAAATACACAGAATCCTCTTAAATTGCTCTATGGCGGCAAGATCTAATTTGTAGATGCAGCTAAAGAATTTCTTGCAAATTGCAATATGTGTGTCAATTTTATTCCATTCGTGCATAATTAGCCCACCACAAAAAAAATAGTAAGCAACCGTCAAATTGTACACATCTTTATCTGACTCCCTCCCATCGTTATTTCTTCATGAACTCACCATCGTCGCATCATTCATAATTCGTCATTTTTAACTCCAATACGTTATACTTGTCAAACACAAAATCTACACAATCCTCCAATCGAACAATTGTGGATTGAACTAAGAAAGGGGAAGCACAAAAATGTGGGTGCGTGGACTTGGGGGTTATGGATCAATCTGAGAGATTATAGGGTTAGGGGGGCTAAGGGGTATAATTGTATATATTTTTATATTTTTATTATTTAATTTAATGGAGGCTATAATGAGATAAATGGGGACTACGTTTAAAATTACCTATTATTATTCGTGATTACTCAAACAAGTCCAATCCACTTTGGCCTCTTTATGTTGATTAAGAATTATTCAGAAAATACATAGTTATTTAATTTAAATTTGGACATTGAGAGATTCATACTGGAGTACGTTTCCGGCGGCTCTTTGGCCGATGAGCTCAAGTTTTCCGGCGGCTCTTTGGCTTAATTTAGTTTCCGAAATGGAGTTATTTATGTTTCTTAATTTTTGCTGATTTGATGTTTGATTTCTCATTCTGATCTCTCCCCAGCAGGCCGGCTGGTCCATGAGGCGGGAGAAGCGCCCGCCTCAGGCCCCCGGAAAAATTAAGGCCCCCAATAAATTTAGGCCTCTTATATATACTATATAATATAAAAATATTTCAAATAGAAATCATTATGAATTTGGCGCAGTGGTAGAGGTCTTCCCATTCAATTCTAAAGACCTAGGTTTGAAACCAACTCATGCAATTTTTTTTTTTGAGATTTTTGGCCACATTTTTCCGTAATCAACTCTTTTTTCTCAAATCTTAGCAAAATAATCAAGGAAAATAACGTTAAATTACTTATCAGCGGTAATGATCATGATGAAATCATAAAAACCATAAAAAGAGGAGGAAAAGTATCATAATTGGTTGACAATTCAAAAATAAAAAGAAAAAATAAGTCTATAAATTAAACTGGAGCATTATTCTCTCAAGACAAAACTCTTCCCTCTTTTATATTGTGAAATATTGCAAAGCTCTTCTCTTCAATTTTTTATTATATTGTGAGATTTACAGCTAAATTTGTTGACTTTACTTTATATCGAGAATCAGATTACATCATTCCATCTTTAATTTTATAATTTTATTATTGATTATTGCAATAAATATATACTTTTAAATTGCTATTATCTGTCTACATTAAATCATTTGTAGTGCTTATTTAAATTTATTTGGTGTTTTGTGTTTATTATTGTGATAAATAAATAAAGAGATTTTTTGTTGAATTATTTTAAATGATTGAATATTCTATTGAAAGTATTTTATTGCAAATTATTGTTATAAAAATTTAATAAATAATTTTGCGGCCAAAAAGATAAGAAAGATTAATTGAATTTTCTGAAAAATGTACTTATTATATAGTCTATCGTTCATATGAAATTTTTTTAGTATGTCGCCTCAGGCCTCCAAATTTCTAGATCCGGACCTGCTCCCCAGTTATATATGAATGTTGTTTCACTCTCGCCGGCAAAGAAGAAGCCGTCTTCTACGGCAGTGGCGTCAACATGCTGATGAACTTGGCAATTTTTCTTTTTGATAAATGAGGGCTATGTGAGAGAATTAGGAGATTTGATAACTTTGTATTTTATCATCTCTGGGGACTATAAAAAATAAAATGAAGGCTATGTTTAAAATTATTCGGAAATTATATACAGAGCGGCAGAGACAGACTGTAACACCCCGCTTTTTAATAAACTTTAATTTATTTTATATAGTTATTATTATTGATATGTCTCTATTTTATGAATATTTTGACTTCTATAGTAGCTCGAAATAATTTTGTTCGGACTTGAAGGAGTCCATAGTTGCGCCATAGTTAGGAGTATTTCAATTTAATTTAACTTTTTGGGCCTAAACTTTTATATAGAATTTTTAGAATATTTAATTGCGACAGATAAATGTCATCGGGGTGAATCAAGAAAGAGCTCATTAAGATTATTAAGAGGAATTATTATTATTATTATTATTATTATTAGTATTATTATTATTATTATTTCACTTCTTTTGTTTCTGCCGTGGAATGACTGAGCAAGAATGGGAAATATAGAGTAATTAGAATTCCAATTAATATTAACCACTTTCAATCCTAATCTAATTCAAACTCCTATCAAACCTATACATATATATATACACACATTAGTTCTCTGCAGCAAACGATTTTTTATCATCAACTTACAAACTCTCAAAGCCTTTTTGCATACAAAAATTTCGATCAGCAGTAGCAAAATTTCAAGAAAGTAGTTCTCTCATCGAATAAACTCTCCTTGTTCAAAGATCAAAAGTTTATATGTCTCAGCAAGTCTCCGCCTCGTCTTGAACGACAAGTTCCAGTTTCAAAGAAAAATCAATTTTTCTTCTCAATTAGGATCTCAGCAAACAATCTTCTCATTTACAAAAATTCCCAACGGTAAAGTCTCTTCTATATTTTTTTTTTGTAAAGATTTCTTTCTAGAAAAAAAAATCATCGTGTCTTGATATAGCATGCGTAGGAGATTAGAAATTTTACCTTTGTTCAATTAGTCTAATCCTACATTATTTGTTCTATATAAAACTCAATAGAAATCTTGTGGTAATTAATTTATAGCCTTTAATGAGTTGAATTAATTTGGATTTTCGAATATTAATATCGAAAGGAATTTAGGAGTAGAGGGAAATCTAAAAATTTAAAGGTCTGGTTTGCTTTGTTGTAGATGATGTTAGAGAGAGATTGAGAGAGTAAATTGTTAAGATTTTATAAATTAATAATTAATAGCCTTGGGTTTCTAATTAATTTGTAATATTAATCGAGAGTTAGAGAGGGGGTTTTGGAAAAGGAAATAGAAAGTTTGATTAAATATTATATAATATGATATATAATTTTTTTATAAGTATACATATATATATGTATATGTATAACGGTATATGTATATATTAGCAGGAACATGATATAATAAAGTTAATAGTTGATAAGTGGAGTTACAGGCTATTATTTCAAGTTAAATAAGCTAGAATTTGTAGATAGTAAAGTCTATATATATAGATTTAGGAAATGGTATTTTAATTGTTTATATATGTTAAAATGTGATGGTCCCAAGACGGATACCTTGGTGTAGAGGGGGGGTGAATACACCAAGGTTTAAAAACTTTTCCAATTAAAACTCTTTTGAGTGAGCTGGCTGTGTTCGATCCAAATTTGGAAGACATTTTGATCGACACGTGTGTGCGGAATGTGGTGGGATTTTGGAAAGTCCGTCTGTTGCTTCAAATATATTGCAAAGCTTAGTTTCTCTTTTCAGTTAATCAGTTTATGCAGCTTGAAATAATGCTTATGAAGGGTTAGCTGGATGCATAAATAAACATGAAAGAACAAAGCAACTTAACGTGGTTCGGAGAAACTACTCCTACGTCCACGACCAGAAACCTCTGGTAATCCACTAAGGATACCACTGACTTTTCGCGCAGTCAGCAAGCGTTGCAGCTTGGTTCCTCAAGCTGGATACAAGTTTACGCGTACTGTATCGAAACGTAACCAGACTGTTTACGGGCACAGCTGAAGCATAACCTGTAGTTTACGGGTACTACAGAACCAACACTCGAATTACGCGCTTCGAGCAGGCGTACCTTTACCTAACCTTTTCTGGGTTTGGGTTTGGGGGGTTTTCCAACTATGAACGAGTTCTTACAATGAAGAACTTTGAGTATGATGAACTCGTTCAAACTAGGCTTAAGATGTGAAGGATTATATGCCTAGATACTAGTGGGAGAGAGCTTCAGCAGCCTGAGAATAAATAATATCTTATAAGTATGAAGGCTGCTGGATCTTTGAAGCTTTTCTGAGAGATCTCTTGATCTTTGGTTAGACTTCCTTCAATGAAGTATGTTGATCTCTCTTGAATATATTCTCTCGTCTCTTCTCTCTTTCTGATGATGAAGAAGACTTCTATTTATAGGGAGAGATTAGAATTAGCCGTTGGAAAGAGCCGTTCTGAATCTCTACCTAACTTCTGACAGGATTGACTTGTCTTCTTCCTTGATTTCCTCGTAAAGCAATCCTAGGTTTGACTTCTAGGTGCTGAGGTGTCGAGTTCCTGATGGTCTAGATCAGATCTGACTTTATCTCAAGTTTTGACTCTGATGTGCTGGTGACTCTGAGCTGTCTTGAACTCTGTTGGATCATTGACGCTGAGCTAAGTCTTGAACTCTGCTGGGTCTTGACGTAGAGCTGAGTTGTCACACGAGCTGGGTCTTTCCTACAGCTGTGTCTGGAAGAACTTGATCGTCTTGAATCTGGATAACGTTGCTGATCACTCGACTTGGCTTACCCTGCTGTGTACTCAGCTGGGTCTTCTGCTGTCTTCAGCGATTCCACCTGAACTTAGAAACTCTATAAGCTCAAACAGGTGAGCTGGAAAAACGCTTGGGTTTGAGCAAACATCTACTCGGTTGGGGTCAGCTGGGTTTTGGTATCACTTCAAAACTCTATTAATTTTCCCAACAATTTCCCCCTTTTTGATGATGCCAAAACCCCAAGTTGGAAAAACAAAAATTGCTTCCCCCTTAACAGGAAACGGGGTTTCAACGATTTAAACATTCACAGCTGGTAAACATATTCAGAGCCTGGACAAAGAGAGATTGTCTTCAGGTTGATTTTGATAAAATGAACTTTTCATTAATATGAAGAATTTTTACAATTATCTAAATACAAAAGTTCAAAAAATAAAATTTCCAGTTGGCTGGGTCTTCAGCTTTGCTGCTTCCTTTGTTCATCAATCTGATGGTCAGACTTGAGACCATATCTATTGAAGATGAACTCTTCCAGCTCCTTCCATTCAGCTTGATTCTTCGATTTTGAAATTCCTCTTTCACCAGCCCAGTGATTAATTTCTTTGATGATTTGGGCCTTGTCAGAAAGGTTCGTTCCAGCTAGAAATGGAGGCTTTAACTGTTTGACTTTTGGAGCCTTCAGCTGGATGTTGTTACTCTTGGCATAGAGGGCAATTGATCTTGCCATCATTGGATCTGTCTCATGAAGTTCGAGGAAATAGTCCTGGAAAGCAGCTTCTGGATCCATGCCTTTGAACTGATTCAAGTAGTAGAATTCTTTGATGAATTCTGATTTGCATCTTTCCCAGTTTTCATTGATATCATCTCGGGTTCTTCTTGTCACTCGATACCGCTTGGATTTGTTTCTTCTTTGCTTGCTCGTAGCTCTGCCTTTTCTTCTTCTGCTTTTTCTCAGCAGGCTTGAGCGATTCGGCTTTCTTCTTAATGATCTTATCCAGCTCTTGCATTTCTTTTCTTTGCTCGTTGTGGAAGTTACACAGCCAATGATAGTCTTTGTATTCTTCAGGCTTGTGTCCACATGCTTTGGCAAGAGCAACCATTTTCTCTCTCCATGTCTCTTTGACTGCTTTGGCTGGAGCAGTTGGCTCTGTCTCTTCTTCATCCAGCTCTTTGGCAAAATCGTCGATTTCCCTCTGAATTTGCTGCACAGGTTCCCTCTTGGCTGCAGCTTCCCTCTCACTTGTTTTTCCAGCTTCATTCTGATCTTCCCCCTTTTTGGCATTATCAACAAGGGAGGCAGAGAGGTTGGCAACTGTTGCGCTGAGCTTGGAGAGAATACCTTCAACATCAGCGATCTTGACTGAGTTGTCAGCTGTGACGAGATTCAGCTGGTCATTGCTGCTGCTTCCAGCTCTGAACTGAGCATCCAGATCTTTATATAAGTTGAAGAGTTGGCGGATGTCAGCGCTGTTGGAGAAAGTGGTCTTTTTGAGAGCTTCCAGCTGGCTTGAAAGATTTGCAATGTCGTCAACCAGTGGAGCTTGAAGGTTTGAGATGATCTCAGGGACTCTCTTCTCTAGATGAATTGACTGATCAATTTGATGAGAAACAAGAGATTGCCTGAGATCTTGACTGGTGCTTTCCTGCAGATTCAGAGCGAATCTGTGAACGTCGTCAATGGACAGTCCATCATTGCTATGGACTTGCGACTCTATAGCTGTGATGCACAGAAGGGTATCAACATTTGATTTGAGTCTATCCTGAAAAAGGATTTCCTCGACTTGTTTGGCAATCTCGTCCTTCATTGCATCAGAGAGCACAACAGGATCCGTCTGGGTCCCGGATTCGGTTTGGCTGGGTTTTACTGCCTCGATCTCGACCAGTGAGCGAGTGTCATCGGCAATTGGACTCTGTGGGCGGCCTTCCTACGGTTCGATTGATGCAACAGCTGGTTCTTCAATGATCATTACCTCAGCTGTTTCATCAGGTACAACTTCCTTGGTACTCTCAGCTGAGACTTCTTTAGAATTGTCAGCTCCAGAATGTGTCTCCCATCCCGCTGCTATAAGAAGCTTGTTGGCAGATTCCCAGACTTCAGCTGGGTGCGGCTTGGGGTATTGCTGAGACACTTCTATAATTCTTCTGATGAGATCATTCTGGTGTAAGTATGCATCCTCCAGGCTTCCCAAGCCAAAAGTGTGCTGGAGGCGTGCTTCATCCGTTTTCAATTTCTCATAAGAGAAAGTCTCTATCAGCTGCTCATTCTGGTACCAAGTTGCCATCTTGGTGGCCAGATAGAACTTGAGATCTCCAACTTTGACGAGGGCAATGGGCAGGTGCGCCAGAATCGGATGCTGAGTTAGAACACTCTTGATCCCTGCAATGCGCAAGTCCTCGTACATGGCTTCCATAAAGGCTGAGCCAGTAGAGTTGAGAGAATGAGAGGTAGTAGAATCACTCTCTTCTGATTCTGTGGAGATTTGAGGAGCAGGTTCAAAAGGGTTCACAATTGGCTGTGAAGAAGTATCAGCCAACTGCGTGGGAATTTGAGCTTTGGGTGATGGCTGTTTTGGGGGTGAGCTGGGATTCGTGGAAGAGGGTTCAGCATGGGTGTCAGCTGGCTGTGAAGGAGCTTCAGCCAGTTGAATATCTTCCTGCTCTCTTGCAGGAGATGCTCTTTGGTTGGAGAGCTGGGTGGAGGGGAAGGCTGTTTCGGCGGAGAGTTGTGAGGAGGTGAGGGCTGGGGTGAGCTTCTTGGATTATCCAGCTCGTTCTCTGAGCTGGATGACAATCCATCATTCAATCCCATCTCGGCCAGGATGTTTGATCCGTATTGATCGAAGGCCGACACTGGCTGTGGGGAGAGAATCACCATAGCTTGACTTGGAATGACAGCTGGTTTCTTTTTCTTCTCAGCTGGACCTCCAGCTGGTTTAGGGTCAGCTGCCTTCCTCTTTCTTTGTTTCTTCTCAGCTGGAACTTCGCTACGTTCCTTCCAAATTTCTTGCTTTTACTCACAACAGCTTCTTCGAAGATCATTGACTTGATTTATTCTTTGGAAAAGAACCTTCGTTTCTGGAAACGGTTCTGAATCAGCCCACTTTACTGTGTGCCCTTTCACTGCTTGCTCTATCAAGAAAGAAATTTTGGAGCAGAGATACAGTGGCTCTGAAGCTGAAAACGTCGTCCTGGTGGAGTTGAACTTTATCTTCTCTGACTCCTTGACCAGTCGGTTGAGTAAGAAATCAAACCAGTTGACGTTTGCGCCTTTGATCATGGCAATCATCGGCTTGAGTTTTGGAATGTTGATCTCTCCTTGAGATCCAGCTATCCCTAAGATGCATTTTTGTGTAATATCCAGCAGCAGCCTGTACTTTGGCTTGAGCAGGAGCTTTGACATGCTTGCTCTGTACGGCTCTGGGGAGATAAGCATCTCTCTGCTGAGGAATTCATCCACTTCTTCACGGCTGTAATCATCTGGGATGAATCCTCCTTCTCTGGGAAGGTTGAACACCTTTCGTAGCATCTTATTGAGTTTGATGGTGACGGTTGCTGTATCAAACTTTCTGTCTTCGCCTTTGACGCTCATGTCAAATGAAGATGAGTAGAAGCCGTCTTCGTCAATAATGTTGAGGTAGAAAAGTACGGCATCTCTCTTTAGCAAAAGCTTGGGCATGGAGGTTGCCCACAGCAGGAGACCGGAGTCTGCAACTAGATCCACCATCTCTTTTAACTCTGAAATATGGAGGTTGGAGGTGGACAGAATACTCTCAAATGATAGCTTTGTCATTAGAGCTTCAAACTGGTTCATCCCTGCGGCTGATTTCTTGGGCGCCATTTCTGCAACTTGGAGAATTTGATTGAGCGAAGAACTTGCAGAGAATAGATGAAGATTTTGAATCTTTGAAATTTGCAGAGATAAAGATGAAGGAAGAAAGAATTCGCGTATCTTTTCCATATATATCAACTGCCATATAGGGTCAACGGTTGAGATTGAATCAGTTGATATTCTGATCAACGGCTGGGAGAGATTCACTCATCATGTTTTGCTGACGTGTTTTCGGCGAGTGTATTACAACCGCGCGTGAGGCATTTCAAACGTTTGACGTTCTGCCTCGATCCTGCCGTGCTACAGTACTATGCAGACTTTATAATTAATGCGATGGGAAAGGAAACTTATCAAACAATTTAACTAAGGAATGTCTGTCCGCTTAACATATGAATTCAAAATAATTGGACTTTATATAGCATATTCCTCAGAGCAATTATTGCATGAGACGCAAACCGGTCAGCTTGGACACAGTATCCAGCTGATATCACAGCGGTCTTCTCCTTTGCTTGATTGACAGTTTTCCTCAGCTGAGTATTTGAAGATTTTGCTTGAATTTTAGTCAGCTGAGTTCCCTTTAGCTCTTCGACTAATGTCCAGCTGAGTTTGTTCCCCCTCAGCTGGATGGTTTTTCTTCACCCGGATTGAGCAGTCCAAATAATTCACACATCATCTTGACTTGGATTTCAGCAGTTTGTGCTTTTGTGTGGATTTTCCCAACAATGGATTCATTCAGATGTTGAGAAGTCTCTTGGATGCTTTCTAAGTTTGTCAGCTGGAATAGAGAATTATCTTGATTTTACCACTGGATCAGGTTTCTCTTCGGCTGAAGACTCCAGCTGAATCTTCTTGATGAGTGCATCCTGCTGGGTATTCTACTTGAATTTGCACTCTTTCCAGCTACGTAGAGTTCTCCCTTGATTTGATAGTAGGTGGCTTTTTCTTCAGCTGCATCCTACATCAGTTGATTCAAATGCTGCTTCTCTAATCATCTCTTGAGACCAATGTACTCAGCTGTATGACTGGCTGAATCTTCAGTTTTGTATCCAGCTATCTTTATTTCACAGCTGGTCCCAGTCAGCTAGGTTGGGTTTCTTTATTTTCTTCATCGGTTGATTCAATAAGATGTTTCAGACATCTTAATCAGAGCAATCATCCTCATCTGAGTCGGAGAAGGAGATTTGATCATCATCCATTTCGCTCGATTCGATCCTTTTATCCTCTCTCCGGGAGGATGACTCAGCTGGGTTGCTCTTTGGGTAGAGTTGCTTGTCGTGATGAACCTTCACGATATTCTTGTACTTTTCCTTGCTTTGTTCCAGCTGATTAATGCTTCGTACAAGCATGGCAACTTCTTCGTTCAAATCTTCTTTGCTCATAAATCTGAGCTCTTTGTTGGTCCTTCCAAGCTGAGCTGATTGAGTTTCTTTTCTCGGCTTGATCCTCAGCTCTGCTTCATTCATTTAGCTGGATGAATCTCTGCTTGTGATCCCCAGATCAAATTCGTTGGCCTTCAAGATGGAGAACAATTTTTCCGTCTCCATGCTGCCAAGATCAGTTCTGATTTGGTGAACCACTTTGTGTGTACACCATTCTGAGGAGAGAGCTGAAAGAACTTTCAAGTTCTTGTCTCGAACTGTATATTTTCCAGTTCGGATCGTCTCGATCTCGATGACGAGGTTGGAGAATCTGAGCTCCATTTGATCGATGGACTCATAGGGGAGTTGCTTGAAATTGTCGAATTTCTGGCATGCAACTGAGAATTTGTTCTCTTGAATTTCCTCTGAGCCTTCACACAGCTTGGCTAGAGTGTCCCACATCCCCTTAGCTGTCTCGCAGTTGATGATCTTGCTGAGATAAGCATTCGTCACCGTTGAGGAGATGACGTTGCGAGCGTAGATGTCCAATCCAGCTTGTCTTCTTTCTTCTGGAGAGTACTCCCTTTTGGGCTTCACAACTTGCCGGAGTACTGGTTCAGCTCCAGGTAAGGTTTCTGCTTGTCTTTCTGATTTCATGATGATGATGGGTCCGTCAGTGATAACATCCCACATCATGTCGTGATGCGCACTCAGAAAGCTTTTGAGTCGGAACTTCCAGATCTGATAATCATCGACAGAGAATGTCGGAAGATTCCTGCACAGGGAAGATTCCATGACAGTATGCAATATAATGATTAAAAAAACTTTGAAGGATCTGCTCAGGTGACCACTATCAGCAAAGAGGCTGACTTGACACAGAAAAAGTGATCTTTTGAACCACTGCTCTGATACCAATTGATGGTCCCAAGACGGATACCTTGGTGTAGAGGGGGGGTGAATACACCAAGGTTTAAAAACTTTTCCAATTAAAACTCTTTTGAGTGAAATTTGGTGTGTTCGATCCAGCTGGAAGACAGCTTGATCGACACAGCTGGCTGTGTGCGGAATGTGGTGGGATTTTGGAAAGTCCGTTTGTTGCTTCAAATATATTGCAAAGCTTAGTTTCTCTTTTCAGTTAATCAGTTTATGCAGCTTGAAATAATGCTTATGAAGGGTTAGCTGGATGCATAAATAAACATGAAAGAACAAAGCAACTTAACGTGGTTCGGAGAAACTACTCCTACGTCCACGACCAGAAACCTCTGGTAATCCACTAAGGATACCACTGACTTTTCGCGCAGTCAGCAAGCGTTGCAGCTTGGTTCCTCAAGCTGGATACAAGTTTACGCGTACTGTATCGAAACGTAACCAGACTGTTTACGGGCACAGCTGAAGCATAACCTGTAGTTTACGGGTACTACAGAACCAACACTCGAATTACGCGCTTCGAGCAGGCGTACCTTTACCTAACCTTTTCTGGGTTTGGGTTTGGGGGTTTTCCAACTATGAACGAGTTCTTACAATGAAGAACTTTGAGTATGATGAACTCGTTCAAACTAGGCTTAAGATGGGAATGATTATATGCCTAGATACTAGTGGGAGAGAGCTTCAGCAGCCTGAGAATAAATAATATCTTATAAGTATGAAGGCTGCTGGATCTTTGAAGCTTTTCTGAGAGATCTCTTGATCTTTGGTTAGACTTCCTTCAATGAAGTATGTTGATCTCTCTTGAATATATTCTCTCGTCTCTTCTCTCTTTCTGATGATGAAGAAGACTTCTATTTATAGGGAGAGATTAGAACTAGCCGTTGGAAAGAGCCGTTCTGAATCTCTACCTAACTTCTGACAGGATTGACTTGTCTTCTTCCTTGATTTCCTCGTAAAGCAATCCTAGGTTTGACTTCTAGGTGCTGAGGTGTCGAGTTCCTGATGGTCTAGATTAGATCTGACTTTATCTCAAGTTGACTTTGACTCTGCTGTGCTGGTGACTCTGAGCTGTCTTGAACTCTGCTGGATCATTGACGCTGAGCTAAGTCTTGAACTCTGCTGGGTCTTGACGTAGAGCTGAGTTGTCACACGAGCTGGGTCTTTCCTACAGCTGTGTCTGGAAGAACTTGATCGTCTTGAATCTGGATAACGTTGCTGATCACTCGACTTGGCTTACCCTGCTGTGTACTCAGTTGGGTCTTCTGCTGTCTTCAGCGATTCCACCTGAACTTAGAAACTCTATAAGCTCAAACAGGTGAGCTGGAAAAACGCTTGGGTTTGAGCAAACATCTACTCGGTTGGGGTCAACTGGGTTTTGGTATCACTTCAAAACTCTATTAATTTTCCCAACAAAATGTAAAGAAAGGTTTTCAAATGCAGATGCATGTTTAAAGTCTAAACCCAAAGTTTCTAAATAATTAAGCTCGAATATGCTTTCGGGAAGAAATAGGTCCAGTTTAATTAAATAGTTTTAGTTGAGATTATTTGCTTGTATTGTTTAAGTAAATTATGTAATTACTTGATTAGGTGCGGCTCGTTTACTATTTGATTTCTTGAATCGTTTGTGCTCTACTTTGAGGTGGGTAAACCTTCTTTCAAACTCAAAAGTTGTGATCTGTTACGTCATGTGGGTAAAGTTTCTCCTAAACTCAAGAAAGTGTTTTATGATGATATGTGGATTTAAATGTGAAAGAATATTGTTTGCGAAATGTTTTATGTCCAACATGTTATATCGTATGGAATGTGCGATGTGTTATATAATTGAATGCATATAATCGCCTTGAATGCCTAGAGCGCTTGTGGATTATATGTTAATGGATGTTATGTGCACAGTGATTGAATGTCCTATAATCGCCTTGTATGCCTTGAGCTCTTGTGGGTTATAGATGATCATGTTTTGTTCTATATTCGTCTTGTATGCCTTGAGCTCTTGTGGTTTATAGACAAACATAATGGTACGTTTTACACTTCCTACGTTATGTATGTTGTTGGACAAGAAAGTGAAATGATTCCATGATTAACCCACCACTGAGTACGTTTTATGAGTACTCATCCCCCATTTTTTAAAAATGTTTTCAGGTCTGTGAGCTTGGAGCTGCGTGGAGGAAACGGGGTGTCGGTTATTTAGTTAATGCTTAAACTTCTTTTTGAACTATTTTCCATTAAGTTAGACTTTTTATGCGCATCAGTTTTTACTTGGATTGAATTATGATTAATTTTTTTTTTTGGATTTATAGAGTTAGTGGTTTAATTTCATGTTGAACTTGAGATTTTATTTGGACTAGTTTTATCGTATTGAAACTTTTGGGCAATTTATTTTATGTTTGCTTGGTTTGTGAAGTAGTTCTTGCATAAAGAGTTGTAGGATGTAAATGGCTTAGAAATAATAATTTAGTATATGTCAAAATTTGTAAGTTATTTTCGCATCTATGAAACTAAAAGAGTAACATTTTAATTTAGTAAATTAGGGTGTTACACAGACTCTTCTCTCAAATCTCAATAGTCACCAAAACTATATGCATTAAATTAAATTACTGCCTAAATATTATTTTTTCATTTTAATCATTTTCAAAACCCCATAAAAAGTACCGTGGAGGCACAATAATATCTTGAATCCTACCCGCGACCTTTATATAACCCCATTTTTTGAATTACAATTTAGATTATAAGAAATCAATTCCTATAACCCTCTGCTAAAAATCGTTTCCCTATCTACTGTGAGCACGAATTAATGTGTCCACCACTAATGTGGCGATGCTATGTAGGAAGGATAATAGTCAATATATTTGACTATGATTCGATTTACTATTTTTCAATCCTTATTTCACTCTTACTAGTTATATGTTGACTCTCCTTCATAAATGACATCGTCACATTAACAACGGGCGTGTTAACTCATGCCTACGATGGATAGAGGAGTGGTTCTGACCCCTGCTAGTACAATCTATAAAAAAATAAATAAAAAGCTTAACATATAGACATACCTCACTCTTCATTATGATATCTCTTACATGTGATTTGCAAACTATTACATATATAGACACAAATTTCTATCAAAGGCGCCGAAAATAGGAGTTGTAGTTCCAAATTTCCAATGACATAAAAAAAAAAACAGAAGTGGAAAACGAATAAATCACATTTACTGTCCCCGTTCTCATTAATCACAATTTTTTATCCAAAATATATTTTTCACACAAAATTTAAATCTATGCAATAAAGATGCCATTTTTCATCTTTGGTCAATTCAGACCGACAGGTCCGACATGGTAGCCGAAGACATATTTTATGGTAAATAAAATGACGTCATTGTGTAAAAAAAATGGCAAAAATAAGAATGATATTTGGTAATAGTTGCAAATTGGAGAAACCTTTAATAACTTTTTCCACTACAAAAAAACACATATTTAACGACGGAAATTTCCGTCAACGCTGCCATACATTTCGTCGCCGATTTCACGTCCCAACGGATCGGCGACGGATCAATTTCGACGTTGATTTCTTGGTCGCCGGTGAAATTAACGACGGATTTCGTGTCCGTCGGGAGATTTAACGAAGGATCGACGACGGAAAATTTCGTCGTCGAGAACGGTCACTGGTTTGGTCGTCCTGGAATCGGCGACGGACTGGTCCGTCGTTAATCGACGACGGACAACATTCCGTCGGAGATTTAAAGGGAGTAACGACGGAATATCGGTCGCCAATCCGTCGGCGATCGACGACGGAATTTGTCCGTCGTTAGATTTGAGCTTGTTTGTATTGTTACTTTCCGTCGCCAGTCCGTCGAGAATTTTTATTTTTTAGGCCAATAATTTATTTTATTTTATTCCAACCACATGTTCATATCAGACCCAATCAAAAACACATATATTATTTTCAAAATACAAATACGCAATGAAATAATGAAATTCATATATAATAACTAATGTTTGAATCTGACATTCTTCAATCAATCAACACAACAAAGTATATAATATTCAGTTTTCAAATAAAAACTGTATTTCTCTATCTAAACTTTCTAGCTGTATTTCTCTACTAGATGTAAAGATTTGGTTTCTTGCCATAATCTACTACATATCTGGGGTACCGGGAGCCTACGTATTATGACATTATAAATATCACATCGATGCTCTCACAGCTCCCCTTGCAGCTTCGTGTTTCATCTCTGCTACTTTCCCACCGTCTCGGAAGTACATATATACTTGCTGCAAATCCACACCCATTTTCTCCGTCAAGGTTAAGGTTAATATTGTGAATGAATGAATGAATGAAGCAGAGTAAAATCATGTTGGGAATGAGGAAACTTACTACAGAGATTTTCCTTTGAAAACAATAGGAGGTGCAATTGCAGCCAAGATACAAAATCCAATGTGAAGCTGATCATATATTCAATTCAAAAGAGTGTCTTTATCAAGCCATATAAGGAACTTACCAAGTAAAACAGAGAATAAATTTATAATTTTTAGGGCAAAGAATGATGTAACACTAATTAGAGAGAAATTGAAGAAATTTGAAAAAATAAAAATTAAACAAATGAGTGGCGTGCTGAAATGAAACAAATGTATGTTTTGTTTATCCAACCTCGATCACAAACAAAGTGCTACGACACACAGTGATAAGTGAAGATGAATTATGCTAAAGAAACTTACTGTAGCATCATATGCTTGGCGATTCAGTATCATGGACAAGTCTACTTGGCAGCGGACTGAACGGATAATATTGGCAAAGGAATTGATATTATGAATGTCCTTTTCCAGATCTTCGATATCCACTCCAGAATCATCAGAAGATACTAGATCAACCTTATTAAGAATCACAACATCCTATAAATAGAAAGAAACAGAAACAAACATTAGATTGAACTAGTGAAGCGGAGAACAGCGGCTGAGGGCAGAGCTGCCGGCGGCACGACGGGGGACTGACTGCGAGAGAGGGGGAGTTACAGAGAGATAGAGAGAGAGAGACCGAGAGAAAGAGAGAGTTTGGGGCGCTGACCTAGGGCGTGGCGGCGACGACGGCGTGGCGGCGACGACAGCGGAGCGGCGCGGCGACGGCAGCGGCGCGACGACGGCAGCGGCGCGACGACTCCAGAAAAGCACCCTACATACACGGTGAGAGAGAGAGACACACATTGTGAGAGAGAGAGATTGGAGAGAGGGCGGCGACTTACCGTGAGAGAGAACGGAGAGAGACGGCCGGCGATGTAGGAAGGGAGACGGCAGCGGGGGTGGAACGGTGAAAGAAGGGAGGAGGCGGTGCGGGGGGCGGCACAGTGAAAGAAAATGAGGAGGCGGTGAGGAGGAAGAAATGAAATTAGGGCAATGGAAGGGAGACGGCGCGCGACTGGTATATTAACACCGGCAACGGACGCGTCCGTCGGCGTTCCGTCGCCGGAACAGTAACGACGGAATATTTCCGTCGGGATTAAAAAAAATTAATTTAATAAAATTAATTAACGACGGAACAATATCCGTCGCCAATATTCAACAAATAATAAAAAAAATTCACGTTAACGAGCAGAAGTTTAACGACGGACGAATTCCGTCGTTATTTATAAAAAAAAATTAATTTCGGATTAACGACGGAATAATTCCGTCGTCGATATTAACGACGTCCAGTCCGTCGTTAATTCCGTCGTCAATAATGGTTCCGTCGCCAGTCCGTCGTTAAGTCCGTCGTCACAGCTGGTATCTTTTTTCAGTCGTGTGTCTGTCGTCGAGGGACGACGGAACAAATTCCGTCGCGAATTCCGTCGTTATTATGGTGTTTTTTTGTAGTGTTCAATCTAGACATCAAATAAATGAGATATTTTCAGCATCTCAATTGTTCAACATGGATGGGGTTTGGTTGTCTTTTGAAAAAAATATGTTCAAAATTCGGGAAAACAAAACAACCAAAATCAGGGAGATGTGAAACAATCAACACACATTGAAAATTTTCAAATATTGAAGAACATTCCAATCGTAATATGATGTTTTAGCTGAAAAATATTAAGACAATGTCATTACTGTACTACATAAAGTTTTCACTTGTCAGAAAAATGATAGGCTTGAGAGTTATGATATACGGATTTTTTTAAAAATACACATTGCAGTATCGGTTTCGTGTAGGTATAGCCACACGGATGCGATTCTCGCTGGATTCGCACGGGATTCTCCACGTGACGAATCTCAAAGAAAATAAAATTAAAAAATTAGGATATTCGGATTTGGTGTGTAGAGGGATTGTTTTTAAGAAATTAATGTTTTGGTGCATTTTAGCAATTTAACAAACTTTATTAATTCTAAAAAATGTAACATGTGTTTGCCAAATCGCACCTATAATTTTTAAAAATTTGTATTCTTATACCCGTATCGTATCGCTTCCCCTGCTGCTATTCAACATAGCTTGAGAAGTAGTGAAGCTCTCTTATTTTGCTGAATTAAATAATACTCTCTTTTCAAAGATTGAATCTTAATTTTCTTATTTATTTTCTTATATCTCATAAATTATTATACATTAAATAGTAAGTGGAAAATACCTATTTTATCTTTTTATTATAAACAATTAATTTCTGTATCGAGACTAAATTTTCGTGATAGATGAAGAAGACAAGTAAGAGTTGTTTTTCTTTTGTTTTTGTTTTTGTTTTGAGGGAATGAACGAAGTAAGATTTATAAAACTCGTATCCATACAGAAAAGAAGTTAAATCTAATAAAAAATCACATCGGTCGGAGTACTACCGCGTCCCGCCACCTCCGCCACCGCGACGACGGCAGTCGTATGACATTCCGGCCGATAACCTATGAACCTTTTTTGCCCCAATACCACTGCGCCCCATTCCTTCTCACGCCTTTCATCCTATTCCTTCCCACTAACAACCCTCAACAAACGCCGCTCTAAATTGTTTGTCGGACGTCGCTCAAATTCCATCACACAGAGATTAAGCTGCAGCTGCGTTACTGCTAGTTATGAGAGCAGCAGTGGCCGTTCCAATGGCGGTAACATACCGGAGGAATGCGGTAAGTGCGTGGAAGTGATAGTGGTGGGCAGCCGGAAAGATGCACTGCTGGAGTTCTGCTCGGCCTCGCCTTTCCTGTCCCCTGTTCTCAGATTCTGGTATTTTTGCTCTCCTCCACTCGAATTCTTATGTTGCGCAGTGTGATTTATGTGGAATGACATCCATTTCGGGTATCATTTAGAAATTGTTACATTTCTTGGTGATGTAATTTAGTAGGTTGTGGAATTGGTAATGAATGGTGTTACAGTAAATATTACGCGTCGCACTTGATAGAAGTGGTGCGGAATAGGATAGGTATGAAACGTGCAAAATGTAATGGGATGGATTGAAGCGCATAATTCAGAAATGTAGTGTCTATGTGATTGCTTAAACTGTGTCCTTGAGGATTTCAATGTGTATTTCGGCGAGCGTTCTTGATGGGACTTTTGCCTGCATAGCTGAAGTATACTCATCGAAGACAATGTGCCGTAAAAGAGTGGAGGCTTGAACTTATACATCCTATTCTTCGTGGAGGTCAAATGTAGAAAATATTGTAGCAGTGTGTTTTGTTAAATTTGTTGGATAGACACTAATAGCTGTGGTAAATGTGACTCGTTTTGTTTTTTGCTGGATGACCATGTTTTTTTTACTATATTATATCTGCAAATGATTGCATAGTTCTACTATTGATCTAAAGTTATTTTAATAACCAGTTTGGTTGGCTTTGATTTCTAGTTGCTTGAATGAAGGAAAGACAGAAATAGTTAGCATTTTTTCTAGAAATTATTATGCTTATAAAAAATTTATAGATACTCACACATCAGTTGATAATACTTTTGAGTAAAGCTTTATGGGTGAGAGTTACAGATAATAGTCCATGAATGATATGTTACTGTATTCATGATTATTCTGAAAAAGGCACCAACCCATAGGGGAATTTGCTGCTGTTTCTAGATTAGTGATAATCATCAGTAGAGATGCATGCAGAAATTTGATGTTGGCGTCAAAGACTGAAACTGTACCAAACGGATTAGATACAGACCAGACATCAGGTCTACAGGATAATCTCTTGCTTATGGTTATGGTCCTCGATGTACAGTCATGCAGGACTTCTGTAATAGTGGTATATTGATGAACATCCATAGCAAAAAAAGGGATTGGATCTAAAAGTTGGTCCCTCGCTGGTAAGGAAAATCTGTTTATGCTACAAGCTGCCATTCCGTTCAAGAAACTTAAGATTGAGAGGTTTATATTAAGAGTGATTGATTGAATGGAGAACCTGAGAACAAAGCTTCAGCTATGTAGTGTACTCCCAAAATCTTATTGCTATTTTGTTCTTATAAAAAATAAAATAATGGAAGTGCCCGACCCCAGTAAGTAAAGAACTTTTAATCACTAAAGTGCTGCTTGCTATCCCAGAGGATTGGAATTATGTTAAAAATATCATTACTAGACCCATTGATGAACTGTATTTTTCATTTGTTGTTGTTGTGGTTTTCACCCATAGGAACTAGAAGTTACCGAGATAGCCCATCTAGTATCTAAGTTGAACTAGTTGGACCAGTTTGATTGGTTCCTTCATGAACCTTTATACTCGATAATAGATTAATAACCTTGACATTGTAATAATTAATTATTATCCTAACTTTGTGCTGAAGGATACATTACTACTTAATGAGTCAATTCCTTCTCAGTAGATTTTAGCTCGTCCTTGGATTGCTTAATTACTAAGGTCTTACTGGATACAAAAACTCCCCTTAACCTGAATTTGGACTCTGCAGGAACTTTCTTGGTCATGACTCAGAACAGGTGCAACTGCAACAAAGGTTCACAAACAAAGGTCAAACATCTAAACTCACTTGTCCTTCTCTGGCATGTAGTTACAACTTACATGTTTCTTTCTTCATTCTAAATCACAAATAACGTCCAGTAATTATATGATCTGAGAGTTCAAATCAATTACATCTTACTATGAGGTGCTTTTGATATTTTTGGGTCATGTACTAATCAAAGCTTAGAGCACCTTGTTAAGGGAATTATCTCCAATCGGGATCCTTAACTATCTAATATGCCATTCTCCCACAACACATCCAACAGTATTGCTAGTTCTCAAATGTTATTTTCCTCTAGGTTAATACCCAGTATTGATTTTAGACAAACTACATGAACCAAAACCTCGTTACAAGTAACTGTGTACACTGTCACTTAGTCACTAACATCAATCTGCAGTTGCACCCCCTAACCTGCCACCACCATCACCAGGGCTCTTATTTTTGGTAGTCAATGATGTTGCTCTTATTTTGCTCATTTTAGTCATCTCATGCTGGAGTACATTGTAAGTTTGTAACCATTATTGGTTTTATATTTATTTTTTATTTTCTGGGTTGGGTGAAATTAACAAAAAATGAATAGTATGCTATCAATGCACATTATTCTTATTTAATGCTAGAATAAATGGCAAATTTCTGTCTGCTGAGCATAGCAAGCCAACATCTTTTTATTTTATGATCTCTGCATTTTTTTTTTCTTTGCGGTTTTGCAGATAGCACTCCAAGAACTGTGGAAGACTTTTTGACTTGGCACTCATCTTCAAAAGCCGTGATACTTGTTTGTACATAACTTACTTTCCCTCCTATGATTCTTCCTTTCATGTTCAACCCAACTTCTTATTTTTTCGGTAGTGGATGTTGAGTTGATAGAGGTTTTCATGTTTCTATGAGAACCATTGCATGGAACCATGGAGCTGTGCATGCATGTGTGGAAGAAACTTCAAGCAACATAGTATCTGCAAAATATCATTTTACTGTGTGTAGAATGGAGCTCTGCATTCATGTGTGGAAGAAACTTCAAGTGATAATGTGATATAGTATTCGCAAAATATCATATTATTCTGTGTTCAACCTTTTTAATAAATATTTTAGTGTTGGGTACTTGATCAGATAACATGAGTTTTTCATTTAAGTAAGACACCACTTAAGATTGAGAAAAACATGCTGAATCCTTAAAATTTACTTCAAAATTGGTGGAAAAAAGCTGTTGTCATTTGTGAACGTGTTTTTAGTTTTGGCCACCTCTACACGTTGTGTAGCATCTGTTGTACTGAGCGAAAATTAAAGACGCTATCCAGAAGTGAATTTCAGGACAATCTTTTGCAAAGATTCTTGACATATCGGTACACCTGATTTTGAAAGACAAAATTGTGAAATCATGTAAAATTATTCACTGCCCTCTTAACATTTTGCGTGCTTTAGCTACTCGACATAGAAAATTAGTAATTACTAATGTAGCTTGAGATGGAGAAACTACATCCTAAAGTCTGGCCATTTGGTTTTTGTTATATCAAAACTTTTTTGTTGCACAATCTTTCAAGATTGTAATGCATGCATTTATTTTCTCGAATATAGTATTATTTTTCAAATAATAAAAAATATTTCTACCCAAAAATGAAACATATTTGTTAAGTTGCAAAGTTTAATAACATTTGACGAATTGATTTGACCTTTTGTTTCAAGAAATATATATGATTTATTTTCTTTGATGATATATTACCTTTTCTCTAGTAGAGTTTTTTTTTTTTTTTTGGAGAAATGGGGATGAAAATTGATTCAAATAAGCACAATTTATAAGTAGTCATGAATATATACTTATAGAATATCATCTATGCTCTTATATTAGTTGTGCTTTTTAAAAATGGCTTTAGTAGAAATCTTGAAAAGAAAACCATATTTTCAACTCGACTGATAGATGTTGTATTATTTAAGGCAGATTTGCCCATTGACTTGTGTTAATCTGAATTTTGATGTTCCACGAAATAATTTTCACATTAAGTATGATAAGAGTATTTGGGAAAATGTATAAGAAGAAAGTCTGATGATTTTTCACAAAGTTAAATAAGTTTATTCGTTTTGAAGGAAAAAATAGTCTAAAACTCGAATAAAATTGGAAAAGACAAAATTTTACCATTTTAATGGAAATTGTCTTTTTCACATTGAAGTGTCATTGTTAATCCATTTCAAAATTTTACAATTATTCAATGTTTTGGTTAGGTTGCTAGTGCTGCTTATGGTTCAGATCATATTACAGCACTTGAGGTTCTTAGCAATGTCAAGTGTGGAAATGGGTTTGTGGTGGGCATAATATTGAAGCCATTTAGCTTTGAGGGGAAAAGGCGCCAAGATGAGGTAATCTCTTTTCTTTTTTGGTCTATGATACAATTTTGAAGTGACATTAATATACTCGCTGCCAATCTGAAACTAAACTGGAAATTAAGAAGTATTAAAAGTCCAACCATATTGATCTTGGGAGTTCTGCTATGTACCATGCCATAGTTTTGAAGCTGAAAATAACTGGTGGCGATTTATCCCATCGTAGGTCAAGGATTTGGTTGGCAAACTTCAAAAGCAGGCAAATTTCTGTATTGGTGAGTAACTAGTTTTCTTGGGCCAATTATGGTGTAACTAGAGCTAAATGTCGCTGAAGTTTTCCGTCCTATTTCAAAATGTCCTGTTCCCATTACCTTCAGCCATTATCTGGTATTTGTGATAATAGAAAATTTAGTGATTCGAGCATGGGGAACTGAGATTTTAACTGTTACAAAATTGTCACTTTCTTGTTCTCTATTTTATGTATATTGTGTTAGTTTAAGCACGCAAGTAAGAGCCAGAGCATTATATAATATTAGCAGCAATATGTTGTTGTCATATTATATATATACACACACACATACATATATAGCTTATCCTCCAATAAAAGAATGATAAGATAAAAGGTAAAACAAGGATTTAATGGAGGTGGCTGCCTGGATAAATTCGACATCATTAGAGCTTGACCTAGACAGTATGCTACGCCAATGTACAGCTTCCTCTTAGGAACTGTTTGCTTGTAATTAGAAGTGTCAGCAAATGACTTGTTTTGATTTCCCATGATGATCATTCATCCGTTTGAGGTAAACGAAATATTTAAACATGGGTGGTTTTTTGCTGGCAAACTCTGAAAATATATGCATGTTTCTTCTAGAAGAAATAGAATAGAAACAGGGGGAAAAAAGAACACTAGAGAAACCATATAAGTTACTGTTATTTAAATTAAGTTAACCCATTTTTTTCATCGGGTCTGGGTAGAGACCAAAGATCTTGAGCGACCAATCGGCAGAACAACTCAAATATCCAACAATGGATGGAGGAGAGAGAGTAGCTCAAGAATTTTGCATTGCATTATACATGGAAATCACAGTTATTGATAGTATTCACTACTAGATTACAACAAGGTTATCTTTAATTAGGATTAGGCTATTAAGATTTATGCTGATGTGTATGATGGCAGAGCCGAACTTGTATGGGGACTTATGATTCAAACAGTGTGCTGATCTCTGGTTTGTAAGAAATTGGCCAACCTTTGAAGATTATGAGGAATCACTGAGGTGTGGGTTAGCATTACGTTTAAGGTTGCTTGGTGGGTTTCAACACTTCAAAAACTTAACGCCTTCCTGTATGAGACATGTTTAGAGATTGGACTTACTATTCCTCAGTGAGCCCTTATCCCACTGTTCCTTTTCATTTGATCAATTAAATTTATTGTTTCTTATAAAAATGATGACTGCAGTTCTTGATACTGATACGCTTCTCGAAAATGATCTGGTAACTCTGGATGAGGCTTTGAGGACTACTAATAATGCTGTTTTGATGGCCATAAATGCAATTTCAATTTTATTATCTGTAAGCAAACTCTTTCTCCTTCATTCTGTTTTCAAGTTTTTTTAACTTCCCATTTGCTAATACATCTTCAGTTCTTTGTTATTTCTACTGTGGAATTTTGAGATAATTACATCCCTTGTCATCAACAGGAGAAGCACATGAAGTTTCTGAATGCAAAAGATGATTCAGTCAGAGAAATTCAACTTCCTGAGTTTCGCAAAGCAAGTTCCTTTACACTCTTATTTGTTGAGTTTTGAGTTTTAGTTTCTAATTTACCTAAATATATGGAATTTTTATTTGAAGTTACATGCTCCAAGAATTTCCTGTAAAGAGTTCCTTACATCAGGTCGTTTCGGATTTTTCAATTCACGAATACCTTCAGCAAATTGGGTCCTCTTTTTTTCTGACATCAAATATTTCACAGATGCTCATCTCTGTTGCATCATTTTTCCTTTTATCCACTAAAATTTAAGCTTATCATCAGCAGGTTTTTGAGACTTATAATGAAGCAAAAATTGGATTTGGAGCTGGTTACAACGTCAAAACTTCACTTTTGCGAGCTATAAAGGACTGCCCTTTCCTGGGAGTTGACATTAAGGTCGAACTTATTTATTTTTATGTTTATATTGCATCAACTGTTACTGTGGCTGTTGCATGTTGTTTTCTGTCGTTTCTTAACCACCTTTCATTCGTTAGTTCTCCAACTGCATTTTGCTTTATTTCTTTAGGCTCATTTAGTCATTTTCAACATGATACTCCCTCCGTCCTTGATAAGTGTGGTCCGGAGGGAGGGGCACGGGTTTTAAGAAAGATGTTAGGTAGATGTGTAGTGAGTGGAGAATGGGACCTACTCTGTTGTAGTGTTAGTGTAGTGTTAGTTACTTTTAACGGTTAAAAGGGTAAAATTTTAAGTGGGGTCATATCCATTTAAGGAAGGACCACACTTATGGGGGACGGACGAAAAAGAAAAGTGGACTACACTTATCAGGGACGGAGGGAGTAGTTTTTTCTTCCATTTGATTTTCACTTGTCCAATGTCCACTTAGGCTTCCTGGCACTATTCTTATGGCAGGATCATGATGGTGTAGTTTTATGCGTCATTGCAAGTTCAGGTGCTGTGGAATGCAGTGAGGCGAATAATATTTTGCATACTGTTCGCGTAATTACAAAATGCAATGGAGAAATAATTGTATCTATCGTCCATGAGCCCTATCTGGAGGCTAACACGATACTAGCTACCATTATTGTTTTTGGGTAAGGTTCCAAGTTAACCAATTTAGCTCATTGTTTTATTGTACACATTACTGACATTTGGCTTGTATATGCATCACTTCTCACTGTTTTACAATTTAGGATGAAGTTTCTGTTGGATAAATTGAATGTGGCATGAAATTTAGTTGAATGGATGTAAAGAAGGGGCGTCAGATTTTACCAGTGCTTCACTATACTAGTTTCACATAGCCTTTGCATATGCCAACATGCTTGATAAAATACATGCTTTTCAGTTTTATTTTTATTTTTTTGGGGTGGTTATTATTGTCAGCATAACAGCATTAGATTTAGTCTATCCTTTTCTTTTCTTTTTCGAGAGAAAGTCTTATAAAGTCTCAGCTTGGGATGCATTTGCATATAGGTGATAAGTTAAAATGGGTTTTTTGTGAATTCATAACTCTAAGCAGTTCTTGAACTTGTTTTTGATTGTGTTAATGGGGCTCTATCAATTTAATGCTTAATTTTCATTAGCTGCGACCATCTATTATCTCTTCACTTAGGCAACTTTGTTTAGCTTCTAGTTGTTTGTGTTTGTTGTGTCTGATGTGTTAACAGATACACTAAAAAGCAGTTGGCTCCTGTTCCCAGAAGTGATATATTGTCTAGCCTGGGTCAGCATTTCCCTTTCATTTTCAATATCTTTAAGAAGCAAGATCAGCAACTGAACAACCTTGAGAAAGTCAATTTATCTGAGAGTCCACGTGCAACTAATGAGATAAATCCTCCTGGCATTAAAGACATGCCCGATACATATTCTTTAGATGGTATTGCTGATGACACTGTTGACATCTCTGGGAAAACCCAATATCCATCGGGTGATGTGGAGGAAGAATTCTATTCATCAAGGTTCTTCCACGTACATATTAATTTTTCCATAGGTACACTTGATAACATATCTTGGCATTTACACAAATTCTTCTTCTGTAGGAATGACCTTGGTTCTGGAGAAAAAGAGGAAGAGCTGTTGGATACGAATTTTAGTTCTTTGCCATATGAGTTAATTTCTGAAGGTAAAACCGCAATATTTTTTGTTTACCTTTTGCTGAATATTCAGCTGATGACGAATATCATTATCTTGTTCTTCTTTTGTTAATGATGAGAATGCATCATGCATCAGTTTGAAGTAAATAGAGCTTTCAGTTTGTCTTATAGTAATCCTAGTTGAAATGGATCATACAGGAAACCACATGCTAAGAAGGGATTTGTTTACTAGAGGAAATATGGTGCCAGGTCATTCAACTGAATCCAAATATGGAACCAATTTTACAGATGCAGCTGCACTGGTTGACAGCGTCAGCATCTACAGATTGCCTGTGGGTGTAAAAAATTTAGATAAGTTGGAAGAGTCTCCCGTCTCCTCAAACGTTAAGCGTGGAGCAGCATGGAGATTTAAGGAAGATGAAAAAACTGGACCAATTGTGTCTTGGTCTGGATTGACTGATGTCGATTTCACCAACAAAGGAAATAGCACCAATAATTCTAAGAAGCAGGGGTTGCTTTCTGCTCGTGCTGCATCCATGTTGGTAAATTTATTTTTTTTCCCCTATGCTTACTGCATCCATACATTAATGGATGGAACACATTCTAACATATTCTCTCTCTTGGTTTTTAAATAATACCTTGTATCATCAACATTTTGACTAGAAGGTGTGCATAAAAAGTTTAGTCTTGAAGCTATTAGCTTTATATTATTTTTTTATTTTTTTGAGGGGAAGGTAATCAGCTTCACTATTAATTTTATTCTTAGGAATTTCCCCAGGTGCACGTCTATTGCCTTGTTTGACCAATGAATTTTGTTCATTTTCCCCAAAATAAATTCAAAGTGGTAGTAATAAGTTTCTTTCCTTTTGGATGTGTACCAAAGAAGGGAAAGAAGATCCATCAAAACGGTTCATTGATTAATTTATTAATAGTAATATTTGATTAGCTTATTTTAGGAGTTGATTATATTCTTGTGTAGTTATAAATATAGAGCAGATTCCCATCATTGAGAAAATTTGTGAATAACTTGGCTTTACGTTGGGCAGGCCATTTATCATCCTGCATTTAGGATTTGGCAGAATTGCTAGGCAGGTGCAATACCTGACAGAAATTGTCTTGGTTGTTTTCATTCTTTCTTCTGAGCAATAAAATCATCCATCCCTTATTCATATATTTCCCAATTTTTGTTATTTCCTCGGCCTGATATCCTTGACTCTGTTAGAAAGCTACTAGACACTCTTCAATTCCCTTCTAAACAGTCTTATCTTGTCCAAAATATTCCAATAACATCCCAATTAATGCACCTTAAAATACATTTCCACACTAAAAAAATCATAAACCCACCAAACATATTTGTCATTCATTTATCCAGTTCCCATAACACTTCACATAAATCACACAAATAACCTAACATATGTTTTTCCTCCTTAGGCAAAATGTACTTTAAAACTCAGCTTTGGCCTGAATTTTGATGGTCACAATTTAAGAAGAGCTTAATAATGGCATAAATATCATTGGAGCAAAATAGTAGTTAGTGTATATTAATTTTCTTTACCTGAACCTGTTCACATGTTTAAGTGGGGTACATAAGACATTGGGAGTAATTGATTTTCAATGGCCAATAATTTCTATTTTTATCTATTTACTTTTGTATTTGCATGTATGATGGCCTATATACAAAATTTAACTGTTAACAAATGATATAGAATATCAGTACTCTAATATAGTTAGTGATTTATTCATAGCTATTTTATACTTGGCTTTAACATCAACTAGTTTTAGTTTTACCTGTAGTCAGTATTGTATCATTTGTTAAAATTTTATCAAGTAAATCTTAGCTGCACTGAGCTTACAACTTGGTGGAGCGTGTACTAGAGCTGGGAAGTGCACACAGAGGGGGACAATTTAAATTTTAGGACATGATATACACATTTTCTCACTCAGTTCTGAAACCAATATATCTTGATCTTGGGTTGATCTCACAACACAGATGTCAAAATGCATTCTCACTCGAGGAAAAGGATATGTGATCTCCTGTCAGCACAGTAAAACTATAATCCGAATTGAAAATTTGGTTCCTGAATGCATTTCCTTCTCTTTTTATTCGTTTTTCTCATATGTGATGTTGAGTGAGTATTAGTTGTGAAAAATTATCTCCATCCATCCACACACACAAACACATATATATGAACAGATTCCTTGGACAGTGCTTCTTTAATGTTTCTCATCATAAACATTTTGTCATTAAGGTTGTAATTAGATTGTGACTGTTTGTTGTGTAAAGGAATCAGAAAGAGATTCAAAGAAGAAGTGGAGTCGTGTGGTTGAAATGAGATATCGTGGAGGAAATTACAAAGGGCGCTTGCAAGGAGGACTTCCTGAAGGAAAGGTACTCGTGCTCATCTGAAAAAGCTTGTAGAACCCAATTGTTTGATTCATTTAAAAAAAGGATGGTGAGACTGTTGTCTTGTCTCTCAGGGACGCCTACTGCTTATTGATGGAAGCATCTATGATGGTATGTGGCGCTATGGAAAGAGATCAGGTCTTGGAACATTCTACTTCAACAATGGGGATGTTTTCCAAGGATCATGGAGGGATGATGTCATGCATGGCAAGGTGTGTAGTTCTTCCAGCTTTGTTTTTTTACTCTATTTGATTTGCTCCTCGTGTATCACTAGTACCTTTTGGAACCTTAAATGTACCATTATGAAACCTCTAAATAATATCAGAGGTAAATTGGTTTTTTCCATCCAAACTATGATTCTTTTGGGCTTTGCTATCGCAACATATATTTTTTGGTCAATTGTAATCTTAACTATTCCATCTTCTGCAATTGTCATCACGAGCCCTCTGTTGGAGAAATATACCAGGAAGGTTTAAAATTTCACGATGGTGGCTCCAAATGGAAAGTAACATAAGTTGGATAGTTATAGTGGCAATCGACAAAATAAAAAAGTTAGTTTGTAGGCAAACTCAAAAAATGTTATAGTTCCACCCAAGAACATGTGTGATTGTTCGGATGACACAAATCAATTTGTCCTAATATCCATAGTAATTTGTGTTTCTCTTACATAGGGATGGATTTACTTCCATACTGGGGATAGATGGTTTGTTAACTTCTGGAAGGGAAAAGCAGATGGAGAAGGCCGTTTTTACTCAAAGTATGGCGATGTTTTCTTTGGCCAATTTAAAGAGGGATGGAGACATGGCCAGTTTCTTCGTATCAATGTTGATGGGTCAAGGTTCAATTTTTTTAACAATGATCCTTTCCTATATTTATTATTTTTATACCTAATAATTTGCGATCTGGTTTGTGATGAGTAGAATATATCATGAAATATTCTAGACATCCCTTGTTTTGAAAAGCTATTCTAATCATACCTGAGAATAATTAAGATAACGAGTTTTGATTTAAATCTTAGAATTAGGAGGTCACAAATGTGCGCATACTTATGGTTAGATTTTCTTGCTCATGTCACCATTGTAAATATTTGGTTTTAGCTACTGTTCCTTAGTTTAGACCCAAGCGAGCCTATAATGATTATCCAATATATTAAGATCTTATTCATAGTTCTAGATTGAAGTCTGCTAGAAGTTCTAGTTCTCTGTGCCACGAAAAAAAAAGAACATTTAATTTGAGAGCCTTTTAACCGTAAAATGTTTTGCTTATCTAATCTCAAATTTTAGAAATCAGGGACTGGTCTACTCAGTTGAGTTTACCTTAAACTAGGTCTTTTTAATATCAATGACAACCATTCTGTCTCCATGCGATTTGCCTTATAATTCTAGTTGGCTTGTGTTTTGCTTAGCACTCTATTTTCTTCGGATTTGGTCAATGTTTTATAGATAAAGTAATCTCCATTTACTAACATTGCCATAAATTTCTGTTTTGACCTATATGGTAAGTTCTCTGATTTAAATTATTCACATTCCATAGGGCTGAAGAGTTATGGGAAGAAGGTGTGCTCGTCAGTGAAAAGCAGTTGGATCCTGATGAGGATGGTTGAACATCGATTTTCATCTGACGGGGGATATTAGTCATACACTGGCCTCTTGCCTCTCATTTATAAACAAATACACTACTTGAGCTTGTGGTTGTGGACTATGTTTTAATGCAATAGATGCAGACTCCGTGTTTCACGTCTTAAGGTAACTGACTCAATCTTATCTCACCGTCTCAATTTCTATATCATCTCCGAAAAAATATGTGCGTCTGCACAGAAAAGGAATGACTTAATAAATAAATTTAAGTTACAAAAAAAAAAAACTATTTGTTTATATATATATAAAATTATTTATTTATTTGAAGAGCAAAAAGAAAATTCTAGAAGATTTTTATATATTATTTTTTGAACATTGCAAAATGGGGTCAAACACCTTTATTTATATTTGGGGCTATTCATATCAATGATTAAGACATTTCAAACACACATTTGAATCAAATAACTAACTATTTATATAATTTGTTTAATGCTCTAATAATATGTATATGTCTATATATATAATACATATACGGATTTGATATGCTAGGCGCTTATCTTGAGCGACATCCCTAAGCTCCCTTGACAATTTTATTTCCTTCAATTTCTTTCCACTCCGTGTTAGCTTTTTAATTTCTTTTTAATTTTTTATTTTCTTCTCTTTCCTTCGACCACCACTTCCATCCCTTCTCTCCGAAAACATATTCTGCAACACTCAATTTACACTTTAACAATTCCACCAAATAAATTTTTTCTTTCTCACTTTTCTGGTTATGGGCCACATAATTAGTTGCGAAAAATTAAATATGCGCAGATGATCATTTTCTTTTCTTTCACTTTCAAATCAAAACTTTCTCCCTCACGCTCGTTTCTTTTGTTGTTCGAGAATCATTGAAATAAAAATTGGGAAGGCATAGATCTGAAACTAGACAAAGAAATAGATTCACACCCATGGTTGCAAATTTCCATTACCGTATCAAGTGTGCGGATTAAATCCCTTGAAAAATAAAATTGAACTTATTTGTACATGATTAATTGAGATAAGCATGATCAGTAAATGAGAGTGAAAATCACGAATTCGTTTCTTTTCACCAATTACACTCGGTCACAATCTAATTCAGATGACTATGTTTACAAAAAAATTTATTATATATTGAAAACTACAAGCAAGAAGTGGATAAACCATCCTTTGAATTCATCTCTCTCTGCTACAATTAATTCTCATTTGTAATCTTCATAATTACCTCATATTATCATTATCATATCGGATCAACATATCTTGTTGCTTCATAATAATTGTTTAGGATGGGAGAAAGAGAAGAGGGATGTGAGCGGTGGTGAAAAAGACGGAAAGAAAAAATTAAAAAAAAATAATAAAAATGCTGACATGGAATTGAAAGAGGGAAGATGGAAATTGTGAAGGGTGCTCATGGGATCGCTTAAAAAAATCGCTCAACATATCAAATCCGAATACATATATACCTTAAATTAATTATATAATGACATAATTGACAATCCAAATTATGTAAAATAAGGCTCTTTTAGTCTTTTTATTTATTACTTATTAGTATTATATATACTTAAAAATGCAAAAACTGTAAGCAAAAATATTTAGTACAAAGCAGCCTTTCAAGTTCATACAGTGAAAAAGGACACCAAAGTAAATATAAATATACTGGTCCAGAAATATCCCCATTTTCTACCACAGTACTAACTTTTGGGGAATATATAAATCACTCAACTAAACTTTTATGTGGCAAACTTAACCCATAAAGTAGCATTATTTCTGAATTTCTGTAAGATGCAACTCACACGTAATACCAAGAAAATGCAAATCCAACATTCAGGACCCTAATTTGCCAAGGTTATGCAGAGAATAGTATGGAATAAGAAACAGTGACCAAAATTATTTCTTAGAAAACTAAAAAAAAAAACATTAATTTATTTTTATCGGATCTCATGTTAGAATATTTTTAGTTAGTATACTTGAAGTTTGTAATTTGTTCAGTAGCAGATATAGATATACACTCATATCACAATAAATAGGTACACCGAAAATTGGTGAGCATTACGGTTGTGGTGTGGGTGGACTGAAATGAAGTTAGTGCAACAACAACGACGATAAAATCTCTGCCATAGTCTTGTCAGGCATCTCTCCTTCATTCTCTACTACTACTCCAGATTCAAGGACAGCTGCATCCAATGTCAATTTCCTCTTTGCAATCTCATACACATTCTCATCGACTGTACCCTTCGTCACAAGCCTTCATAATTGAGAAGAGAATACAGTCAAGGGTCAAAATTTAATGAGTAATCCAGAAGAGATCAGTTAAAGAGTTTGCACAATTCACAACATAATTCCAGTATAATACCGGAGCCTGTGGCACTGCATGTGATACAAAAGCATATGCAGCAAGACATTCACTATGACATTAATAATCCCATGTTCAAACTGATTTTACTAGATGTAAAATGGTGTTGGATCTGAAAGTGGTGCGCAACTTTGATCATGAGACCAATAACATTAGGCTTGAATGGATTTCAGTAGCAAAACTATCTCAGGCTCAAATCAAGAGCACAAGCTTGTCAAGCATATAATGTCTATCTTGAGCTTTACTCATTCGAGTTCAAGATGTATTGAGGCAAAAGAAAATTTTGATGTGGAACCATAAGGCATGAAGACATCAAAACAAATAATAATCAAGATCCCGGGGTTGGTTGATGATCCTATGTGTTTTTCTACATTCAGATACTAAATCAACAAAATCACTTGCATTCTTTTCCTGCAACACAAGTGCTGCTAAATGGCCCTACAAGCTATAAAAGCACAGTATTTACTGGAGCTTCGAATAGTAGATGGAATATAAATAACTTTAAGTTTAGCTGTGATTCAGAGTTTCATTACGAAGACTTGCTCTTGTGAAGGGGTATTAAAATAACATCTTAACTTTCTTGGCACTTGGCAGTGGTTCTAACACTCGGTCTTTAGTCAGGAATTTCCCAAGTTATTGATACCAATTGCTGTGAACTCAACAAAATTTTCAGGTTACCCCATAATACGAATATATATATATATACACATATATATACACCACTATCCTTTAATTTGGGAAAATGAGTTAATAAACACAGCAAATGTTTTGGAGGCATGTCTCTATCCATACTACACAACAAAGCAGACCATATCGGAGGCATGTCTCTATCGATACTTAATAAAACACAGCAAATGTATCACTTGATGGTCCTTTTTCTTAGTCTATTATAGTCTAACATACTATTATCATGTAGTAAAATGCACAATTCAGTTGATGCTAATTGCTGGCATAAATTCTCCTTAAAAGTACCAAATATTCCATCTATTGGATAATAAGAACAAGAAAATGAAGAGAAAAAGAGCTTGTACCTGTATATTGTAACAGGCTTCGTTTGCCCAATGCGATGACAGCGATCTTCAGCCTGACGATCAATCTGGGGATTAAAATCCATGTCATGAATTATAACGGTATCAGCACCGGTCAGGTTCAGACCCTGTC
Organism: Agastache rugosa; assembly: GCA_031470985.1. Classification (NCBI taxonomy): domain Eukaryota; kingdom Viridiplantae; phylum Streptophyta; class Magnoliopsida; order Lamiales; family Lamiaceae; genus Agastache; species Agastache rugosa. The sequence continues at coordinate 16,704,849 of CM062602.1, read as the reverse complement.
CTCCTGCCCTTGTGGACAACAAACATGCAAATATTGAAGTGTCCTTGTTGAAGGTATCCACAATGGTCTGTCTCTCTGTCACCTGTGTACTGACAAAATATAAAACATAAATATGGAAGTCCATGGATTAATGACATTTTTCAACAATTTATGCATTTATCTAGTTCGCCACATATGCTTTACTATAAACATAACCTTGACTATATGGATTGGAACTTAAACTTTTAATTGGGTTGAAGTTCAAATTGAAAATCAGATATACAAATCATCTGAGAAAATGACATCACAAGGTTTTAGTCAAATATTTTTTAACAGAATACGACCATCTCTTAACCTATAGGACCAAGGCCATCCTCAGTCATGATTGTATTCTTAATCAAAGTCATAATCAAAAGTCAAAAGCCGATCAGAACCCAGTCACAGACTATCAGAGCCCTGTTACGCAAATTTGAAATGTTACCTTCCAATTTTCCCAGATTTGGTTGCTTTTCTTTAGGAAATTACTGAAGACGAGCACTAATTATTAAGTAGATTGCAGTAATACATTGATCATGGTGTTTAGCCATGACTACAAACAATTTTGCTAGATGCCAATTGTTGAAGTCTTTAATAAGCACAAGTTTTCAGGCTCGTTATAGATCTTTCATTTGCACCTAATTAATACACCCAAGTGATTTGAGTTCTGGGTAATTCAGTAATTGTTTAGGCAAACAAAAGTAAATTCAACTAAAAGCAATTTATATTACATTATTACTTACTCATTGTATACTAACTTGAATTATAATTCATCTTAGCTCTTGAGGGAATCAGACATAACTCATGAATCTTAAGTTGGGTTATAACTTCAGGCAAAGTTCTATAACCGTGTCCCTTCTCGTGTAGCTATTTCATGGCATAGTTTTTAAACCTTGGCCCCAGATAGTTAGGCACATGATTACTTTTAACTTGGACTTGGTAAAAGTGATCGGAACCTAAGTTATGAATAGCCAATTTACAAGCAGGAAAGATCCATAACCTTAGCCCAAAACTTCGTATACATTTCAAGATATCAACGTTGACAACCAACCCACTAGAGAAATTTTAAGTATTTTTTACCCCAATCCTACAAGTTTCTTTAAGTACAATAAAGGGGGGGGGGGGGGAAGGTCCAATCTCACTTTCTTTTTCTTAATCATCTTCAGCCAACATTTGCAATTGAACCATAGTACTCGAAAATATTAACATATTAGCAGAAAGCATTAGTCTCTGAAATGTTAAACAAGTTGGAACTTACATGAGTAAAAAGAAAGTGAATAACAATGATATCAAACAGTCAATAAAAACAATTACACAAAACCAAATGAGAGAACATTCCAAGCCATGACTATCAATTTCCTCCTCATTCACATTATTGACACTTGTCTTAGATTGTTAACATGCACCAATCAGTGAAATAAAGTCTGCAGAGAACAGAAAGCTAAACTTACCTTCCATCAAGGCGCCTGTAGGTCACACCAATCACATCCAAAGTCCACTCCAATATATCAAGCATTGACGTCCATTGGCTAAAGATAAGAACACGACTCCCAGAGCGGTTTAGTTTAGGGAGTAGTTCACCTAATGCCTATGGGACATGTAGATCCAGTTATGGTCATTATAGCAATTAGCAAATAAATGAATAGAACATCTCCTACTCCATAATTCAGCTTATTAATATAAAAACAAAAAATAAGAGGACAGTAGAACATACCCGGCATTTTGCAGAAACCATAGCATGTTCATCAGAAAGAGTTCCTTTCAAGTCAGTGTCACCGTAGTATAGTAGAAGCTGCATCAAGGCGGGTAAGCTGAATCTGAGTATCCACAATTCATATGGAATCTCAAACAATCGATTCATGATAAACATTGAAGAGAAACAGAGAACAGTAACATGTAGGACTGGGCCATCTCTACTGTAGGATAATTCATGCCAATCAAATACACAATCTGGCACTACTTCACTACGAAAACAAGGGAATTGATATAAATCACTTGGAATTTGGAAATGAAGTTTTCTCATAGGTAGATGCTATAGACCCAGCTCAAGGAAGAATAGGTCAGACCTACTACTGAATAACATCTAAGAAGCGTCTACCTTTCAGAAAGATCTCAATTTTTTTAACAATAAGTGCAAAAAAAAACGGGCATATCTGCCATCAATTGACAAAGTAATGAACCAGGGTACTAATATCCCCAATCATGTGTGAAGTAAATTCCATAATTATAAACTCAATTACCCGATGTATAGAGAAGTCGTTGTAACTCTTAAGCTCCTCAACCACACGTTCAAAGGTACATTCGAAGCCAAACACACCTTTTGGATGCAGCATTTTGGCAATACGAACAACATCGTCATCATTGTAGATGCGTCTTACCAATAATGGATGATTTGCTATCTGGAAGTAAACATTCTAAGAAACAGATACTCCAGCAAATTAAATATTTTTTGCATACTAAATTACAAACAACTCAAGTACCTTGCGAAATTCCAGAAAATAATTAGAAATTTGTCGTCGAGGGAATATGTTGGCCACATTACTTAAGCAAGTTTCAGCTGACTTCAAAAGACGGGCTTGAGATATCACACGATAATTCTCAATCGCTTCTCTATATGCATCTTCTTGTTCTTTTCCCATGCAAACGTACTCAATCTATAATAAATTGGTCCCATTCATATTTGGCAGACAAATGGATAAAGTAATCAGTCAAGTCTGATGTAGTGAAAAGCAGTAAAAAGTTCATAAAAAACATTGAAGCTAAATTAGCAGGAGACACAATCAATACCTTCTGCGTCTTTGGAACTAGCTGTTGCATTACATCTGATTTTAATCGTCTTAAGATGAATGGTCCTAGAATGGATTTCATTCTACAAATTAAATCTCTGTCTTCTGCATTTAACAACTTTTTCAAGTCAACATCCCCAGTTTCAAAAAGACCGGGCATTATAAACTCCAACAACGACCATAGCTCCTGCAAATGAAAAATCACAAACTGAAGAAAGGCACACCAAAGTAAAAGATATTCATGAAGAAAGGCAATGAATATCTTAATTATATCAAGAATGTACTTCAAAATTCTCACATACTTATTTTTGCCAGCAAAGAAAGGTCAGACACCTCATATATTAAATTTGGAGACAATCAAATTGATGTTGCTAAAGGAATGGATCAAATCTAGTAAATCGGAATCAAGGCAATGCACAAACCAACGCATAGCAACTAATGAAGTTGCTACAACATTGAATTGTGCTATGATATGCTAATTACGTAGGCAAAACTGCATACTTCATTTTAATAATGTTACTTCATGCTCTCAGTAAATTTATCTGAAACTGTTGAAAACAGTACAAGTTCTCTGATTGTCATGTCATGTCATCACTATTGAATATGTTGACCCAAATCCCACAAATTCAGAAGAGTATATGATAATACCTAGACATTTATCAAGCATATGAAAAATCGAGAATAGTTTCCAATGAACATACATGCAAATCATTCTGTAGTGGTGTGCCTGTAAGCATCAGTCGCTGGGTAGCACTTCTTGCAACTGCCATCAAATTTTTCCACCTGAAACTAGTCCTGTCCTTTAATGCATGAGCTTCATCCATTAACACACAACTCCACTTCCAATGTCTCAGAATTTTGCGGTCTTCTTTCTGCTGCAAACTGAAGAATGACTTTCAAATTTGCGAATGGAACAGAAACTCAGCAGGCATGCAATTCCACAAAATAATAACAATAACATCTAGAGAATATAAACCTGTGGCGTTCAAAAAGTGAATAGCACACAAGAATAACATCAAATGGCGGTGGCAGTCCGGCCTTCCCCAGAGAGTTTAACTCTCTTGAATAAGCTGACCGTGCAGAACCATGATACTGAAGCACAGTAAATGATGGACACCATTTCTTAAGCTCCCTTTCCCAATTTTCCAAAAGAGAAGCAGGGCATACAATTAAATGGGGGCCAGCATCATCTTCCAGATGCTTCAACAGGGTCAGATACGTTATGGCCTAGGATACAAAATTTCCTTTGAAGTTTCAGGGATTTGAGAATTTAGAAAACAATTACAAAATTATTAGGCAAGACAGAACTATAATAAAATTACCTGGACAGTCTTTCCAAGACCCATCTCATCTGCCAAAATAGCTGCATGCCAAAATATTGTTAGAAAATATGACACAAGTCTGTTGCAACCAGAAGCAAACCGAGCTTTTAACTTTGTTCTTATACTCATTGATGCATGTACTGGCTTAAAATAAGCATCATCAAAGCCCAGAAAAGTAGTGTGCATCTGAAGCATGCAGAGAACCGTGGTGAATTAGTAAATTAGCTAAGTCTAAAACTCGAGAAAATTACAAAACATGAAACGCAATCACAGATTAAATTTAGTTATTTAACATGAAGCTTTGTTCATGGTGTGAATGAATTTCATCAATGAAAGCAAAGTGAAATCGTTCAATTGCTCAGTATAAATTACTACGAAAGAAAATTATACAAGGAGTACCTCCACCAACTTTCTTCCTATACAAAAGCATAAGAAAATTGACTCCGATTAGCTGGTATGGCTTTAGCGTAGGCTGAAAATCCTCCGCAGCCCCGCAAGCTTCATTCACGTCATCCTGCAATAAAATTCGAAATTGTTCGAAAACTACCAAATTTGGGGCATCCGACGGACAACAAAACCGAAATAGCAGGAATTCTAGAAAAGAAATTTCCACAATTCAACTATATCAAATGGCAAAAACTTCAACATCAGTACCTGAGTGACAATCCTAGCAGCAGCAGAAGAACCCAACTCCACTTCAGAGTACTGGTCACATGCAGCAGTGCTTGTACCGTACAACTCCTGCTTCAACTCAGCTGAAATCTTCCCACACTTGAGTAAAGCCTTCTTAACAACATCATCTTCCTCCTCCTCCTCCTCCCACAACAACGCCTCGCCGTCGCTAAAATCACCGTCATCGCCGTCGCCTTCGCCGCCGCCATCATCTTCGTCTTCGTCATCGTCGATCACGAATCTGTTCCCCCGACTACTCCTCGAAGCTCTCTTACTCACCTCAAGTTCAGCGTCGTCATCCTCCAAATCCTCAAACTCGTTCCTTTTTCCCGCGGCCGTGCCTCGGAATTCATCGGAGGACGAGCTCTCGATTATGTGAATTTCATTGGAACTGGTGCCGGTATTGCGGGTTTTGGAGAAAGCGAATGACTCGATGGGGGGAGGAGGATTTGCAGAAGGGGGATTGGGCTTGAGGACGCGCGAGGGTTTGAAGGAATCGGAGTGGGGAGACCATTCGTCTTCAGAGAGTTCAATCAGTTCTCTCTCTCTCTTCATTGTTGCTGCTTCCTGCTACCCAACAAGAGAGAGAGAGAGAGAGAGAGAATCAAAGGGAAGTAGAAGAGAGAAGAAAACTCGGAAGCGGGGGAAGTGCCGCCATTTCTCGTGCGCCGAGGAAATTATGTTTCCGGAAATTACACTTTTGGTAGTCAGAGTTGAGTTATATTGCGTTTTTGGCCCTTCTACTTTCTACAGCCTGCAGTGCTCATAATCATCAGGAATTGATTTTATTTCATGCTTTGATCAAAGTACTATTCTTATTTTTTTTATATTATTTTGATATATTAAATCTTATCGAAAATTTAATTTGTGTATAAAAAGTAGTCAAAATATTCAGATCGACCTGGTATGAGCTCATCGGCCCAAATTAAGAAATCGAACTAAAATAATTTTATTGTCTAACTTTTTTGGGATTAACCATGTTGAGCTGCCAATGAGACCGGGCCAGGTCGGCTGGTCCGGACTCTTGAGCCCATCGGGCTAGTTGGGCCGTATAAATGCTAGCCCCCTCCACTCTCCAGTCCAAGATAATAATTTTAATGTGAAAATGATTGGACTTATTGAGGATAGGTCTGGCAAATCGTGCGTGTCGGATCGTTATCATGTCGACCTGTTAACGACCCGACCTGTTAAGGTCAAATCTGAACACGATCTGTTAAGGATTGGCTTGACACGACATGAATCCGATCCGAAATGTTCAAATCCGAACACGACACGAACACGAAAATTACACGATTTCTATCGTGTTGACACGATACGATAACGACACGACACGATTAAAACATAAATTTATACGACACTATAAGCCATATAAACAATAAAAACATTAAAAATTAAATAAATCTTATCGGGTTACACGAACCCGACACGAACCCGACCTGATAATTTCGTGTCCATATCGGGTTACACGATAACGATCCGAATCCGATAAGGCTTGACACTAACCCATTAATTTCGTGCGTGTTCGTGTCGGATTATCGTGTCGTGTAAAAAATTGTCAGCCCTAATCGAGGATGTTTCGAATTGGGTTAGACTTGCCCTTAATTTGATCGGGATTATATTTATATGATCCATACACGCTCAAATTAGCTTGAGCCAAAATATTTTGAATACATCTCTACTCTATGCATTAAATTTATTTTTAGAGAATTACAAAGGTATATATATAATTTCAAACAAAGCACTACACCACCATATCAGCTAGCCATTTGAACTATGCATCATCGAACTATGCACTAAATATATTAAAAGTTAAATTGATTATTTTAATATAAACATTTTTTTTTTTTGGGTGCTTTTCATTACTCATTCACTTGTGGAAATGAAATTTAAGTAATGATTGATCATTCTAACATGCGGATATTAACCATAAGAATTCTACTGCTTGGTTCATTCATTTCTCATCAACATTCTATTGTTAATTTCATTTATTTCCTACTAAATTTTAGAAACAATGTTCAAAAGTAACCAATTTGAAAAAGCAAAGATAAATTCTAACCACTAATCTTTAAAAGATAAATAATGTCCACTCTTCCAATTTTGCCCTTTTATATATGACTCCATACATGAATTCATACACGAATCCATACATGAATCCATACACGGCATACATGAATACATATACGAATACATGTAAGTGTGTGTGTGTGTGTAAATGAATCCATACATGACATACACGAATACATGTATGTGTGTGTGTTTTTTTCCTTATGTATGTGTTTCGCCGGAAAAGTTTTTTTTTCCTGAAACTATTTTTTGCTAGAAAAGTCGCCGGAAATTTTTTTTTTTTCTGAATCTGTTTTTCTCTAAAACTCGCCGGAAATTTTTCGCCGGAAAAAGTCGTCGGAATTTCCGCCGGAAAGTCACCGGAATTTTTTTCGCCGGAATTTTTTTTTCTGAATATGTTTTTCTCTAAAAGTCGCCGGAAAAATTGCCGGAAATTTTTCGCCGGAAAAAGTCGTCGGAATTTCCGCCGGAAAATGTCGCCGGAAAATGTCACCGGAAAAAATATTTGACTATCATGTATGTATTCATATATGTGTTCGTATATGTCATGTATACATGTCATGTATAAGGGCAAAATAGTAAAGATGTAAAAATATTGGTTAGTATTTATCTTTTAAAGATTAATGGTTAGAATTTATCTTTGCTTTTTCAAATTGATTATTTTAACTTTCCTCCCTAAATTTTATTTATGTATACCAGCGATCACCGAACTTTCGTATAAAAAATATTTATACGTATAACAACTAAAAAAATACTAGTATATTTAAACATATATATAACCTAACACTAATAAAAATTTAAACTCCATGTTTGGAAGGTCTACACTAGTTTCTGTCACATTCAAAGGTAAAATATAAATTAAAAATAAATAAAGGAAATAACTTTAACAACTACTTTCCCAAAACACAAAGCAGCAGAACCCTAACACACACAAGATTGAAATCGAACAATTTCACACAAATTAAACGAAACCCATTCCCCCAAATCTAGGAATTCACCATTCGATTCCTTCGATGGAGGTCCCGGGCTCATCGAAGAAGATGATAGCGACGCAAGAGGAGATGGTGGAGGCGAAAGTGCCGCTGGCGTACAGAGACCAGTGCGCCCATCTGCTCATCCCCCTCAACAAATGCCGGCAGGCGGAGTTCTACCTGCCGTGGAAGTGCGGGACGGAGCGCCACTCCTACGAGAAGTGCGAGTACGAGCTTGTCATGGAACGGATGCTCCAGATGCAGAAGATCCGCGAGCGCGAGGCCCAGTTGAAGGCGCAGTCGTCCCAGCCCATTCCGCTCGTCCCCAAAACTGCCAATGCTTGATTCGACATTTTGACGATGATGAATAATCTTTTAAGGTCAGTTTTCTCTTGATATGTTGTTTTGGATTTGGTATGTTTTATGTTCTGGCAAATTCTGTGTTCTATCGGTAGAATGATAGAAATGATAATATCGGTCTGCGTTTGGATTTCTAAATGCTGGTCGATTTTTCTCGTGATTCCAATTACCAGTAATTGGGAGTCGGGCTGATGGTCAATGATCTTTAGCAGGTTACTTGTTTGTTCCTTATTTCGACAACAAATTGATGTTGTGATTTTCTTCAGTTTTTTCCTTTTTATTTCTGTTATGACTGTTTAGATATTGTATTTGAAGATAATCGAACATATACTATATATATATATATATATATATATATATATATATATGTCTATATACTTGTACTATGCTCATAGATTCTTTTCAAGTTTATCTCGAAAGAGTTTGCTAAAAACTCATCTGGAATGATGTTCATAATCCCTCATAACTGGTATATAGAATAAAAGCTCATTAATTTGTTTATATTGATGTGAGAATTTGATGTTGATTTGTTTGGAGAAAATTGGGTGAACAATGCATTTTTTTTTTTTTTTCATTCTGATTAAGCTATATCCTGTGTTTATTAGTTAATCCAGTCTTGTGATTCTTTTTGGTTTTATCTCTTCTTTGTGGAAAACTAGAAAGAAGTTTGGCTATGTTAGGATGTTCATGTAACATGAAACCATATACTTTATGCACATTCTGTTGTTTCATTATCTTGTTAAGCTGTCTGAGAACTGAGAAGTATCTTGAAGGACTATCATGTTGATCTCTAAATGAAGAGTTATTTCAACTAGTGGTAAAAGAGTAGAAATTTGTTGTATAGTGAAAGTGAATAGTTCAGGAGCTCATAAGAGTAATGCATTTTGATTTATGAAAATATTTGTGTGCCAAATTTTTGGTCTTCCTAAAGTATTTATTTGATGTTGAAAAATGGGAATGATGAAATACGTAGAAAGGAGTAATGTTAAATTTGAGAGAAGACAAATCAAGAACTCACAAGCTGGTAAACAGTACAGCATCCAAGTTAATCCATTTACTACGTCAAGGAAAAATTTCCAAATCTATGTAGAGGACGACACTTCAAGTTGTTAATTGTTATATGTTTTTTACCGTACAGAAAACCAAAAGTGTATCATTTATGTCATCTAAGTATATGTTCATGTCACAAGCATGATGATCAACTGTGACAGTGAGTTGTCAGTGCCTAGGTGGGGGGATGTGGTTCTTTACCAGCTAAATGTTTTGGATTAGTCCACAGTGGGATATATAAAGCAAGAAAGGGCCTTTTCAAAAAATCTTTAATCATATAAGTGAGGGATGGGTATATCTGGTCTTATTGGAAATTCCTCTGTTTATAGGTTCTTTTCACACAGGATCTGTCTGCACCGTTTTGCTGCCTCTATTTGTTAGCAAATGGCAGATTAGAGTTTATCAATAGGATAAAGGAGATTGAAGAAGACTGTTTTGTCAAGCAACAACTTACCTATTTTTGTATTATTATCATTATTCCTTTGCAAGTTGCTTATTTGAATTAGGAATTAGGGTATTAGGGTGGGTCAGGCTTTGGTTCCAGGAACTGGAACCCTATGTTTGTTATTTCCGGGAACCCTATGTTTGCCGTGTCACTAACTGGTCGTTGTCAGGTTTTCAGGTTGTTGGCTTGATCATTATCATGTTTAACAGGTACCCGTAAGTTTCCAGATTTCATTATTGAGCAATCTGAACTTGGTTTAGAGCATCTCTAAGCCTTCATTGTCAAGTAGGTTACAATCACCTTATCCCTTTTCTTGTTAACAGACACCTGAAGACCCCAATGCCCGGCCACATGAAAATATACATGCATGTCTAATCTTGAAAGGCTGGATCTGTAGGCATGACATAATGGTCTGATTCGTTTAAGACAGTATAGCTAGTTCAGAATTTGTGGACTTCTTCAATCTGAAATAGCCTGGATCATTGCATGAGTTTATGCTCAGATAGTAATGTATATCAGCTGCATGTATTTAGTTTCAGGGAAGTGTACCCGCTGCAGGTGATTTGAGAGAATAGGGTAAGAGTCAAGATATTATGTGTGCTAGAAACAACTTTGTCAAATAGTTATGACCTACCTAAGTGCATTGTTGACAATCAACATGTTTTTCGCCTAATGCATATGTGCTTAAAGGAACAACATTACCTAGACGCCAGCACGACTGAATCTTATCTCATCAAAACCCACTCATTAGGAACCCATGTTGGCATTGCTAAGTTGTCATAGAAAAATCCAGGATGATATTCTCGGCTGTCCATATTTGGGTCAAGCAGGGTACAAAAGTGAGTAGTTCAAAAGATTGGTATAACTAACTTTAGCATTCTTTCCTTTCACTAGATGATGCACAAACAACCAGAAGAAAGTGTTGTTCCTCCTTTTAAAGGAAAACAAGCATTTTCATGTGGCAGTTTTTCGATATTCTCATTTCTGAAAGCAGTTTTTCACATTCTCATCGATTGTTACTTGCCTCGCAGGAAGAAGGTGGAAGTATTTACAGTGGGAGAATGTGGTTTGAGTTTTATAAGAACTCTTCCGTGTTAATTGTACAAGGAAGTTATAACTTTGGTTCCTCATGGTGCACCATTTTGTAATAAATTTCACACATTTTGCTTTATTTTCCTGTGTTTTACCAAAATATCCAGTTAACCAGTGTTTTGCAGTTTCCTATCCAAGCAACCACCTTTCTTTTCCATTGCGAAAATTTAGAAAAATTAATGGACTGTTTGCTTATTTTGTTACTATTATGGTTCTTCTTTTTATTCCTATATTTTTTAAAAATTTATATTCAGGTAAAATATAAATAGAATCCAAACTGGATTTGAAATATGCGAACATGACAGTTTTTTTATTTATTTGTTCTCTTTTCAATATATAATGTAAGCTTTAAAATTATAAAGAAGAGGAGAAGGAGGCGATGACGATGTGCATAAATGTTCGTGGACTTTGTTTGTTTTATAAAAATGATTTACGTATTACTGACCATATACATATTGCATACTCCATATGAGTAATGGCACTTTTGTCTTGAAATTCAAATTCTGACACAAGAGAAAGGAGGTGGCACTCCCGAATTTGAGATGTACTCCCTCCGTTCTTTTTTAAATGTCATATTTAGATTAATTTTTTGTTTCCATATAAGTGTCATATTTCAAAATTTGAGAGTAAATTAATGACATTTTTCCAATTTTATCCTTATTTAATGCTTCTAGTAATTTGTTAATTAGTTGTATGTATACATTAATGATGGTAATTAATAAGGTTATATAGGTAAATTTCTTTATTTTCTTGGTATGTGTAATTTGACGGTGGGGGACACTTATAAAAGAACGGAGGGAGTATTTCTTATCTGAAATAAATTAAAAATGATTTGGAAATAACTCTTTTTATGTGTACATATCTAAAATGACGTTGTTTTGAATCCTAAACTAATTCCAAAATTCAATGTAATAAATAAGAACTGGTCTTCTAAAGTTAAACGAAAATGCAAATATATACTCCCTCCGTCTCAATAGCAAGGTCTCACTTGCTTTGGACACGGTTATTAAGAAACAAGAATAAAAAGATAAAAAGTGGGACACAAGAGTAAAAAGATAAAAAGTGGTAGCTCTCATATCTTTTGAAGAGTTAATTGTTTCTATTTTTGGAATGAGACCTTGTTATTGGGACAGACAAAAAAGGAAAACGAGACCTTATTATTGGGACGGAGGGAGTACTACATTGCATGGGAAAAAAAGCAGGAATATGGTTGAGATGCATGCCAATAGGAATGAAGATCAAAACGGATTTAACATTATTGTCATGCACAAAAATTAATGTGAAATGATCTCGCGTTGAAATTGATCAAAGATTCAGATTCAAATATATATTTAATAAATATTTTAAAATGGCATTTATAAACACTGGTGGCCTATGCAAGTGCAAACAAGAAGAGTCATTCTCCTCCCCCAGTATTTTAATAGTATATGAAATACCTAAAATACCCCAAATTATTTTATTATATCCACATATACCTTAATCGATAGCGTAAAAAATAAGATTGACAAAACAAAAAATCACTTCTCAATTTTTTCTGAATCTCTTACGAGTTACAATACTTCCGCAATGATCTTTCTTCTCTCGTATCTGATTGCAGCAACAAGCAGGTAAAATTGTTAAGAGTAACTATGTAAAATAGCCACTTAAGTTAATAAAAACAAAATACTAGCCACAAACTTAATGTTATATAAATACTAGCCACTATTTGTTTGAAATACTTTTTTACCCTTTAACTTATATTTCTACCATTTTAATTATGAAGTTACAATGTTGCCGCTACGCAAACGGGCTCGCTGACGGTATGCTATGTTGCTGTATTGGGTCCGAGTGAGATCTACTCGCTCCAGTGAGATCTACTCGCTCTAGTCGCACCTTCGGGTGTCGAATATGGAGTGGTGCGAGTGAGGCGCTAGCGGGGCGAGCGGCCCTCGCTCGTCCCGTTCGCGCCTCGTCCTGACTCTGGTGGACATGCGAGTGGGTGGTGCGAGTGGCTCGAACAAGTGGTGTGAGTGGTGATGGTGGTGCGAGTGAGGCGAGAGTGGGGCGAGCGGCCCTCGCTCGCCCCGTTCGCGCCTCGTCCTGACTCTGGTGGACATGCAAGTGGATGGTGCGATGGCTCGAACAAGTGGTGTGAGCGAGGCGCGAGCGGGGCGAGCGGCTCTCGCTCTCCCCGTTCGCACCTCGTCTGGACTCTAGTGGACATGCAAGTGGGTGGTGCGAGTGGCTCGAACAAGTGGTGCGAGTGGTGATAGAGTGGGGCGAGCGGCTCTCGCTCGCCCCGTTCGCGCCTCGTCCTGACTCTGGTGGACAAGCGCGAGCAGCGCGCACGAGCCTCTCGCCCACGAACAAGCAAGGCGCGAGTAGATCCATTCGCATCCTACGTGGTGCGAGTCGATCTACTCGGAGTTGTTCGACATTTGGACGGCGGAGATACGACGGCGAAGATTAGACGGAGGCCGAGGCGGTGTAGCAGCGTAGCCCGATGAGGTGGAGGTGGAGGATGAGATGTGAGGTTGGAGCGGCGAAGATGAATTCGCGGAGGTGGAGATGTGAGGTTGGAGATGGATTCATGATGGGTGGAGACGGTGGACCGGCAAGACGAATGAAACGGTGGAGAGGTGGAGGAGAGGCGACAGAAGTGCGACGGAAGTAGAGGAAAAGCGGCGGAGTCGGTGGAGGATGAGCGGTGGAGACGAGATGGTGCGAAATTAATTATGAATGGGTATTTTTGTAAGAGTGGCCAGTATTTATATAATATTAACTTAGTGGCTACTATTTTATTTTCATTAACTTAAGTGGCTATTATAATATTTCCCTCAATTGTTAAACCCCTGACGCAACTAAATGGAATAATTTGTAATTGATTGATATTGAAAATGATGAATGATAATTTGATACTCTATATTGAAAATGATTTATTAGATGTGTTCCTAATGATGCAATTATGCATGAGTTTTCAAATATGACAAATCGTCGGGGCCAAATATAGATTAGATTTCTATGATTATTTGTATGGTATATTTTGTTATAAAATTTTATATTTGATTTTGGCCTGTAAGTTTTTTTGCCCCCACCGCCCTCAAAATCTTACGTCCCCACTGTTTATAAATATATCATTCAATATAGCTTTTAATCTAAATCTTTAATCCATCTCATTATTAGACCGTCTCACATAAGACTTCTTTTTCATGTTATTGAATATACAACTTATACCTTATTCAATGCATAAATTGAAAGAGCCAAATAACTTCACGTACATAATTGGTAATTTAATAACAGTAATATATGAGCATTATAAACCAGAAGATCACACCACACGCAATGCAAAGCAATAGTGAAAAGGCCAAAAATGAAAGGAAAAAAAATAAAAAATGACCGGCGGCCTCGAAGGTCAAGCCATGTAAAGTAGGCCTACTATTCCAACCCTACTCCTACATCAATTTTGAAGTTGACATGACATGGTCAAATTTTTCATTTGAATCTTTCACCAATATTTTCTCATCATTGACTTGTACCCTAGTATATCTAGTATTACTAGGGCTCGTTTGGTAAGGGTGATTAGGGTGTATAATATGTCTATGACACTCTAATATCTTGTTTGGTATGAAGTATACGGCCCTTTATAAAGTTCGGGCCCGTATGAATAATACTTATTTTTGTTGTTATGTATACTACCTATGAGGTGGTATAAATAATACTGCAACTAATTATAGCAATAAATTACAATAATTACTATGTGTTGCAGAGAATTTAATACATCATACCAAACAGAATATTAATTCTTTATTTTTATAAGACATCTCAGTCAAACATATCAGGCCTTATCCCATACTTTGTACCAAACGAGCCCCTAGTATATTTCTTGCAAATATACTCTCTCCATCAATATCCCCTTATTTTGTCCACGGTTATTAAGAAATAAGAGAAAAATAAAAATTGACAGGTGTCAAGCTTTTTGACTAGTTTATTATTTCCATTTTTGGACTGAGACATTGCTATTGGGACAGACGAAAAAAGAAAGAAGGACCTTGTGCTATTGGGACAGAGAGAGTATTACTCATCTTGTCTTATAATAAGTGTTTGCAGTACAAAAATCACATATTGAAAAAGTGGATAAATTACCTTCTTTTATCTTTAATTATTATATAAAAAATCTTTAAAAAAATAAAAAAATTCGAATTGTGAGGGATTAAATGGAAAGTATGACTACAATTATGAAATTAGACACTTATCTTAAGACACAATTAATTTCAAAATGAAATACTTATTAAGATACATAGGGAGTATTAATTAACAAGATCAACACATGTTTGCCGTACGCAAATAAAGATAATTGTAGTATGATACTACAAAAACGAGAATTTTTGTTCACTGTAAGAAGAACAATATTTTAGCAGTTTTCATTAATAGACGATGGAAAGGATTCCATCGTTAAATCCCTCGTTGATCTGCGCTTTTTCTTATAGTGTCAACACTACTATATACAAACGTTTCTTGATATTGCTACTCAAAACTTCACGGTAATTACTACAATCAAACCTTTACAATAAACATTATTGAGGTTGAGACTCTTAAGAGTAGCTTCTATAATTACCCGGACGATTTATTTTTCTTGATTCAATCATCCTTCTCTATCTATATATAAACTCAAAGACAAATCCAAATTTTTAATATTGATTTATTTCCAGGAAAAGATTTGTGCTTCGAAATTATTCTTTGACCTCCGACCTAGGCCCCAATCAAATTGAAAATTACCATAATTAACATTTTGATATTTTCCATATATAATTTTTTTCACTACAAAAAAACGTCAATTTACCAACTAAAATTACCGACGGAAAAAAAGCGGGTTGGCTCTGGAGAACTTACCGTCAGATTACCGCCAGATATGCCGTCGTTAATATTGCCGACGTAAATATCCGTCGGTAAATTTTAATTTATCCAATTCAAAATAATAAAAAAATTACCGACGGATATATGTCGTCGGTAATATTAATCAGGCAAAAAAATATTATTTAATTAGACATAATAATTAACGACGGATTTATCCGTCGTTAATTACCGATGGATATCCTTCCGTCGGTAATGTTCGACGGATAAATCCGTCGGTATTATTAACCAGAAAAAAAAATAAATCAAACATATTTAATTAACGACGGATTATCCGTCGGTAATTACCGACGAATAATCCTGTTAGAATATATGTAAATATATTCATTATTATTTAGTATGTTTTATATATGTTAAGTGTATATTTAGCTTCCCTAATCATAGCCTAATTAGGCTCTTGTAACATGTATATTACACTGTTAGATGAATGAGAATGATCACGGAAGATATTCTTTCTTGGTATCAGACGTCCTAGGGCAAAAATATCCTCCCCTTCCTCTTCGCTGCACCCTAGCCTTACCTCTGCTCATTCTTTTCAACTGTCAGCCACCATGTCTGACTCCAAAACTTCTTTTCACCCAGCTCTTGTTGTCTCCAATATAAAGACCCACATCTCAATTATTCTTGAGATGGAAAACGTTCAATATGCAACATGGGCGGAACTCTTTAAAATTCACACACGATCTCACAGGGTCATCCGCCATATTATTCCACCGGAAGCAGGCAAGGAAAAGGTGCCTACAACCGATGATGAGAAGGAGCTTTGGTCCACTCTCGATGCAACGGTCTTAGGGTGGATTTATGCCACGATTTCTCACGACCTATTGCATACAATTCTTGAACCCGACTCGACGGCAATGCAGGCTTGGAATAGGTTGTGTGATATATTCCAAGATAATAAGAATTCTCGTGCTGTATCGCTAGAACAAGAATTCTCTCATACCAAAATGGAGGATTTTCCAAATGTTTCAGTGTATTGTCAAAAGCTCAAGGTTCTTTCGGATCAACTCAAGAATGTTGGAGCGCCGGTCACAAACAGCCGGCTCGTTCTTCAGATGGTTGCCGGCCTCACAGAGGCGTACAACGGAGTTGGGACGTTGATTCGTCAAAGTAACCCTCTCCCACAGTTCTACCAAGCCCGTTCTATGCTCACGTTGGAGGAGGCAGGTTTGGCGAAGCAAGCTGCCACGGGATCAAACTCCGCCATGATGGCTGCCCCCACCATGGACTCTGATGATGGTTTATGAAAATCTGAAAATTTCCCTAAAAACCATGGTAAAATAAAGCCAAATCGGAACACTGGTGGTGGTAAGAAAGATGGTGGTCGCGGTGCTGGTAGGAGTGGCCGCGGCAGCGGGCGTGGTGGCGGTCAACATCATCCGTCGATGGCTCCTCAGGGGTGGCAATACCCGGCTGCAGCGTGGGGGTTGATACCTCCACCGTGGGCCATGCCCATATCCGACACAAGCTTCTTGGGCTCGTCCGTCAGGCCAAACAAGGTAACATGGGGTTCTTGGTCCGCGTCCACAACAGGCCTATGCAGCCAGCGTGCCATCCTATACTCCAACCAACATTGAAACAACAATGCACACCATGACTCTTAACCAGCCCAATACGAATTGGTACATGGACATAGGTGCCACCTCTCATATGACATCCACGCAGGGTAATCTCTCGTCTTATTCTAATTTGAGCAAAAATCGAGGTATTACTGTTGGTAGTGGCCATTCTATTCCAATTCGTGGTTGTGGTCATACTTTTTTGCCTCCCCCAAACCCACCTTTGTCTTTAAAAAATGTTCTTCATGGACCACAATTAATTAAAAACTTAGTGTCGGTAAGAAAATTCACTACCGACAATTTTGTGTCTGTTGAGTTTGATCCTTTTGGGTTTTCTGTTAAGGATTTTCAGACGGGAATACGTCTAATGAGGTGTGAGAGTAGGGGTGGCAATCGGGTCGGGTTCGGGTCGATCTGATTTCGACCTGATCTGTTAAGGCCCAACCCGAACCCGACCTGTTAAGGATATGCTCAACCCGAACCCGAACCCAACCCAAAATGATAAAACCCGAACACGACACGAACCCGACACGAACCCGAAATTGACACGATAATATTCGGGTTGACCCGACACGATAATGACCCGAACCCAAATTTAAATGATTTAATAAGAGAAAAAATATTTTAAAATAAAATTTAATAAAAGAAAAAATATTTTAAAATAAAATTTAATAAGAGAAAATAAATAAATATTCAAAAATTTAATATCTTTTGATGACTTGGAAGGAAAAATAAATATGTCATCAATTTAAAAGCTTGATTTGAATTAAATAAATATAATATTAAAAAATATAATTCCTTATCGGGTAACCCGAACCCGACCCGAACCCAACTCGAACCCGACCCGAAATTTTCAGGTCCTTATCGGGTCAACCCGATAAGGACCCAAACCCAATAAGGCTTGACCCAAACCCATTAATTTCGTGTCGGTTCGTGTCGGGTTATCGTGTCGTGTCAAAAATTGCCAGCCCTATGTGAGAGCACGGGCGATCTTTATCCTATCACCACTTCCATCACCAACCAAGTCACTCCTTTATCAACCTTTACTGCTTTAGCTTCTACTCTTAGGCATGATCGTTTGGGTCACCCAGGATATGCTAATTTAAACACTCTTCGGCTAAATAAAGACATAGACTGTACTAGAACTCGTAATTCTAATATTTGTCAGTCTTGTGTGCTAGGAAAACATATTAAGTTGCCTTTTGCTACTTCTACTTCTCATACTTCCATGCCTTTTGATATTATTCATACTGATCTTTGGACTTCTCCAATTTTAAGTTCTTCGGGTCATCGTTATTATATGCTTTTATTGGATGATTATTCAAATTATTTGTGGACTTTTCCTTTGGCTAAAAAGTCACAAGTATATGACATTTTTCTATCCTTTAGAGATCATATCCGTACCCAATTTGAACGAGAAATTAAGAATGTTCAATGTGATAATGGTAGGGAATATGATAATGGTCCTTTTCGGCAATTTTGTGAAACCAACGGCATGTCCTTCCGTCTTTCATGTCCACATACCTCTTCACAAAATGGTAAAGCTGAAAGAAAAATTCGATCCCTAAATAATGTCATTCGGACTCTCCTTGCTCATGCCTCTTTACCACCTTCTTTTTGGCATCATGCTTTGCAAATGGCAACTTATCTTCTTAACATTCTTCCGAGTAAGTTATTAGCACATCAACCCCCTCTCAAAATCCTCTACCAAAAGGATCCATCTTATTCTCACATTAGAGTGTTCGGATGCTTGTGTTATCCTCTTTATCCGTCTACTACAATTAATAAATTGCAAGCTCGTTCTGCTGCTTCTTGTGTATTTTCGGGTTATCCATCAAACCATAGAGGCTACAAATGTTATGATTTATCTAACAATAAAATCATTATTTGTAGACATGTTGTTTTTGATGAGGGTGTTTTTCCTTTTGCTAAGCAGCATTCTCCTATGCCCAACACTTACGATTTTCTGGATGATGGTTTGCATCCATATTTCATCCATCAGGCCCCACAACCCACTCATGTAGTCGTGCCCCAACCATTGGCGGACCCACATACTCCTGCTCCCTCACCTCTACCCAGCCCGTTACCACATAATTCATCACTAGCTCCGAGCTCAAGTGTTGAACATGTACAGACAGGCCCAAACACGCCCTCTCCTACTCCTATTCCTCACCAGCCCAATCCTATTCATCACCAGCCTGCTCCATATCCAAACTCACGCATGGTCTCGCGTATGGTCACACGCAGCCAAAATGGTATTTTTAAACCCAATCGTAAGTATAATCTTAATACCATGATTACAAAATCTCCTTTACCTCGTAATACTTTGGCTGCCCTCCGTGTCCCGAATTGGAAAATGGCTATGACTGATGAACATAATGCTCAGATTAAAAATAAGACATGGATTTTGGTGCCTCGTCTCCCTGGTGTTAATGTTATTCGGTCTATGTGGATTTTTTCTCATAAAGAAAAGTCTGATGGTTCTTTTGAGCGGCATAAAGCTCGTCTTGTAGCTGATGGTAAAACACAACAAGTTGGCATCGATTGTGGTGAAACTTTCAGTTCCGTGGTGAAACCGGCAACTATTCGGACGGTTCTTAGTCTCTCTTTGTCAAAGAACTGGCCTATTCATCAATTAGATGTCAAAAATGCTTTCTTACATGGTGAGCTCAAGGAAACAGTATATATGCATCAACCTATGGGTTTCAGAGATCCCATTCATCCAGATTATGTCTGTTTATTGAAGAAATCGTTGTATGGTCTTAAGCAATCCTCACGTGCCTGGTACACGGGGTTTGCTGATTTTGTCTCTTCTATTGGCTTCTCACACAGCAAGTCTGATAACTCACTATTCATATATCGTAAGGGATCTGAAATGGCTTACATTTTGCTCTATGTTGATGATATTATACTAACTGCTTCATCTGATGCCCTTCGTCGCTCTATAATGGCTAACCTCAGCTCCGAATTTGCCATGAAGGACTTGGGTCCTTTGAATTATTTTCTTGGTATTGCTGTCACTCGTCATAAAAATGGGTTGTTTCTTTCACAAAGAAAGTATGCCGAGAAAATTATTGATCGTGCCGGCATGACCACATGCAAGCCTACTTCTACTACAGTTGACACAAAATCGAAGGTCAGTGCTAAATCAAGTAAATCTTATGAGAATCCCACATATTATCGTAGTCTTGCGGGTGCTCTACAGTACCTTACCTTTACAAGACCAGATATATCTTATGCCGTGCAACAGATTTGCTTGCATATGCATGACCCGAGAGATGAACACATGCATGCGCTCAAGCGAATTGTACGATACATTCAGGGTACACTTGATCTTGGCTTGCATCTCTACTCATCTTCAGTCACCGATCTTATTTCCTACACTGATGCTGATTGGGGTGGGTGTCCTGACACTAGACGTTCAACGTCTGGCTATTGTGTATTTTTTGGGGATAACCTGATATCTTGGTCGTCAAAGAGACAACCTACCTTATCTCGGTCGAGTGCTGAAGCCGAGTACAGAGGGGTAGCTAATATTGTCTCCGAGTCGTGCTGGATACGGAACCTTCTTTTGGAACTACACTGTTCGATTAGTAAAGCTACTTTGGTCTATTGTGACAATGTAAGTGCGGTATATCTTTCGGGAAACCCCGTACAACACCAGCGCACCAAACACATTGAACTGGACATTCACTTTATTCGAGAAAAGGTTGCGCGGGGACAGGTGCGTGTCCTTCATGTGCCATCCCGTTATCAGATTGCAGATATATTCACTAAGGGTCTACCGCTTGTTCTTTTTGAAGACTTTCGGGACAGTCTTAGCATACGTAAACCTCCGGCTTCGACTGCGGGAGGGTGTTAGAATATATGTAAATATATTCATTATTATTTAGTATGTTTTATATATGTTAAGTGTATATTTAGCTTCCCTAATCATAGCCTAATTAGGCTCTTGTAACATGTATATTACACTGTTAGATGAATGAGAATGATCACGGAAGATATTCTTTCAAATCCGTCGGTAAATCTGCTATATACAGAGCAACGCGATTCTTCTCCATCATTCACTCAGCCCTAATTTCTTCCCTCAAATCCCACCCGCCGCCGCCGTCCTACCCGCCCCACTCCGCCGCGCCGCTGCCGTCCTACCCGCCCCGCTCCGCCTCGCCGCCGCACCGCCTCTTCTCTCTCCTCGCCGGTATATCTCTTTCTATCTCTCTCTTTCTCACTTCCTCTCTCTCTCTCTCGGCAGTTGTTACAGCCTCCGCCTCCTCGATGTCGCCCCACCTATGCTTTCTCCTCACCGGTATGTCTCTATCTCCCTCTCTCTCGATCCTTCTCTCTCTCTCTAGGCAGTTGCTACCGCCGCCTCCTCGCCGTCGTCTGCAGTTGTCTTGGTAATTCTCCCTCTCTCTCTCTGTCTTTTTGTCTCTCTTTGTCAGTCTCTCTCTATCACTTCATCTCTCTCTCTTAGTGTGTCTTCCTCTCTCACTTCATCTCTCTCGGTATTCCGTTGATAATTTGGTATATTAGTTGCATTTAGTTTCGTTTGATTGAAGCTGTTCTGATATGGAAGTTGCCTAGGTTCTTCATAAATGCATTGTTATGAGTTCTAAGCTTTTGAATTTTTGTATTTTGTCTTGTCCTCTTAAGCAATGTTGAATCACATCATATAAGCTTTTTGGTGTCTTATAAATTATGGTATGTGGAATGAAAATGTCGTGCTTTGCCAATTGAATGACACCATCATCTCTTAAAATTGTATGATACTATCATGCACTACATCCCATTTTTTGGAAAGCTAAGTACTGTGGAGGTGGGAGGGTAGAGTTCGATGTTAACTTCCTGAACTTCTCTGTATATATAGGTGAGGTGCAAAAAGCTTTGGCTGACGAGCTTTTAGGCTTGCGTCCATGTGGTTTTCGACCTCAGCACTCCAGCAAACTTGGCAACGAGTTTAGGCTTTTCACCAGCTATGATCCCGGAGCAAGGCTCGGTGGATGGCAACCTGACGCATAGGGCCTTTATAATTTTCCTTGCTTGTACAATTTGAATACATTATGTATTGAATTACTAAATTTATGAATACATTATGTATTGAATTACCAAATTTATATATTCGGATTTTGATTTTATTTTGAGTTTTGTTTACAGTTTCTGATTTATATCTTCATACATGAAAATGAAATTTAAGCAAAAATAAAACATAAAAATAAAAAATATAAAAAAAAATATATATATATTTAAAAATCCGTCGGTATTCCGTTGGTAAATTTTGGCAACGATTTCTCCAACGAAATCGTTGCCGACGGAAATTCCGTCGGTAAAATCAACGACGGACCCAAATCTATCGGTAAAAATTTAGCGTCGAACGATTTGCAGACAGACATGATCCGTCGGTAACTGTTTTACCGACGGATTTTGTGGATTTACCAACGGAAATTTCTGTCGGTAAAACGCATTTTTTTTTGTAGTGTTTTTTAAAGTAAAAGCTCATTTTAGTACTACGAGCACGGACAAGAAAATATGGGAAGACCCGTCACAATATCTGGGGGTTCGTCCCACACATGAGGAATATAGAAATTCCTAGAACATCTAGCTAAAGCATGAGCCACATCTATTATTTCTCAACATTATTTTAGTTTTATTATGTTACAAGCTAACTGTTACCGACATCTATATTGATATTTACATGAACTTTAATTGCTGGAAATTTTCTTAGCCAAGCTATTAATAACGTGATACTAGAAAGGAAAAAAAAAACAGTACTTATTTTATTTTTTTCAAAACAGAAGAAATAAAAAAGAAGGAAGGAAATAGTTGGGACAGTATTCCTGATGCGTGCAAGAATTGCCTGAAGTTGGGAGGACAGAGTATAATATCCGAATCCAAATGCAATTGGTATAATTAATAGAATAGTAATAGTAATGCAGAGAATTATGAACCAAGAAGACAAAAGGGATTTTCAGAATGTTGATAAATAGTCCCATCTCATCTCTCTCTCTCTCTGTAGTTTCTTGGACATATTTAAAATTCTGATCGGATTTCCATCATTCCTTCTGCAATCCTAATTAATGCCCCTTTGGCCCCCACTACCAATCCCCCCACCCCCACCCCACAAAACAATCCTCTAATTTCATTTTTTATTTATATTAACTTGATCGTTAGTTCGTTACATGAATATTTTTAGCATATTAATTACCTAAATACAAAATAAATATACATTTTGTAAAACATATAAGAAGAGTTGATATATATATATATATATATATAAGGAAAATACAATTTTTATCCTAGT
Source organism: Agastache rugosa (assembly GCA_031470985.1). Classification (NCBI taxonomy): domain Eukaryota; kingdom Viridiplantae; phylum Streptophyta; class Magnoliopsida; order Lamiales; family Lamiaceae; genus Agastache; species Agastache rugosa. The sequence goes on along the minus strand of CM062602.1, from coordinate 16,681,325 downwards.
ATTTCCGTTTATTTAGAGACATATCTCAATGCATGGATAAGTATAACTGTGTGGTACTCATGATGTCAACATACCGTAAATTTTATGTGAAGAATATATATATATATATATATATAATTCGACAATATTATTTTTCGTTCATGTTCATCTTCTTTCGATTGGAGACGACATGAGATGTTGAATGTGTTGCTGTAAATGAACACAAGGAAACATTAGTCAATTCGATTTCAAACGCTCAATTTTTTCTTTTTCTTTTTTTGAGAATACGCTTAAATTAAAGAGATCAGATTAAATTTGAAATTTTTATTACGAGTATATTACATGTACATGTAAAATATAATTTCTCGTCAAATTTGTGCTCCTTATTCCCCCACTCAGTTGACCAACATGTCTCGTTTTCAATAGATTAGTACATTCAACCGCATTTGTTCTTCTTTATTATTTTACATGCAGGATTCTGACAAGCTTAATTAGCATCAAGTACAATATATATTAACGTGCATGTACATACGAATACATATTTATTTATTTAACTATGTCCCTAATCAATGTCCGCAATCGTCAAAACTTGTATGTCAATATAGTATATATAAATTTATTCCCTGTATTCTAAATTATTATATGAAAAATCAAATAACTAAATAATTTTGCTTTGAATACAAGTGTAGTTTCGATAGTTTGAATTAATCATTTTTGCATATAATGTTAAAATATCGAGAGCAATATATTTTTTCAAGTTAGGACATATATAAGGGACGGAGGGTGTGAGTTTTAGGTGATAGTAAAATGACAAATTTACGCTCACCATCATGCGTGCATTTAGATTTTATTTTTATTTATATATATAGTACTGTTTGACTAAATGACGATCGTAGAACTGATTATACTTTGTCTATATATGACTATACAATACAAATACAATCAGAAAAAGTTGAAATTGTCCCTTTCTGATTAATAGTGTTTCCCGAGGGCGGACCTATTCCTACACCAATCTTTATTTTTCATACAAAAATTTTAACAACTTTCTCTTGTACACAATATATATCAAAATATTTACTACTCTCACCCCTAAAAGTGCAGTGCATATTTAATTTATTTTGAAATATAAAATATTAATTGAAACACACTAATTTGAAACAGTGTAATTAATATTATTTAGCATCTGAATAATATTTTCAGAGTATATTTATTGGGAAATACATTTAGATTTGTAACCAGAGCATAATTATTTGCATCAATCCGCTTAGTTTTTGTTCTTGACTCAAGGGTTAGTCATTTTTTTTTAAATACTTTGGTAGAATATGATATTTCTACAATCTAAACTGTCTAATAATGTACTATATTATGATCAATAGATATTGAATTTAAATCGATTCAATAATTAATTATACTTTATGTTCCGAACTTTTGTCCGAGTTTTAAAAATGGGTCTGACCATTAAAAATTTCAAAAAACACTAACATTTCATCAAAATTTGAAAAATGACACGTAAAAAGTTCTTGGTACGAGGAAGTTTTCTTCTTTGCTCATTTCTTATGGCTTTTTATGGGTTCCTAAATAGAAGATGCATGAGTGAAGAAATGAGAAACATTCCCGTACCAAAAATTCGCTCATTTTTTATACCTTGATGTAAAACTGGGGATTTTTTATTTGAATTTTTAAAAATCGAACTAAGTTTTAAAACTTGAGGTAAAAAATCAGGTCATAAAGTATTGGTGGACACATATAAAGATGAGTGAGAGTCTAAGCAGTCCTCATTAAACCAATTTTTTTATGTTTCCTATTTACCCATAGAATCTTCAAATTATCAAAATTTTGTGCGAAAATTATAGTGCAAAAGCCATCAATAAATTGAATCACTTGAAATATATATTATAGAAGGGAATTTAAATAACATAGCCCCGCAAGAAATTTTTTCTGCGCCCGCCTCTACATGAAGTATAATTTACCCTCAATTAAATGCTATAAGAAATGGAAAACTAAATAGTACATTATAATGCAATGTAGATTGGTTATAGTACTTTGATAAAGATGGTATGAAGTTTAATAGTAATGGAGAAGCATTTTCTTAGGGTTAATCATTTGGTTGTTGCTCCTATTGGACCATTGTGCAACTTCTTCCTAGGCATTTTATTCTTCTGAGTCGAGCAACAACTTGAGCAGAGATTTCTTCATTGGTGATCAATCATCTTCGCCGACTAGAGCTATCAAAATTGATAGCCTGGTGCGAAATTAGTCGGATATGGATTGAAAAAAAGAGGTCCAATTAATTTTCGAAACAACCTGACCCAAAAATTACCTCAAGTCCGATGGGTTCAGTTAGACTCCATCGGTCTGACCATTTTTACAATAAGTACAGTGTTTCAGTTTGGGCTGAACTATCATTTTCATGGTCGACTCAAACCGACCTAATTTATGTGTGTCCGACAGGCTCGGCCCGACCTTAATTGCCCGAGTAATTTGAAAGCTCTATTGTTGACAATTGTCTTTCCCTTTTCCTACTTAGTACGAGAAGCTGAACTCGACATTTGTAAAGAATGTAGAATACTAGGAATTAAAGACTAGAAATTAGAAATAGAACTTGGATTGATCGAGAGTTTAAAAATAGAACTTGGTTAAAAATCAAGAGAACTTGAGATATGCTTCAAATAACTAGAGATTTTCTTTGAAAAAACAAACAAACTAGAGATTTGAGAAATTGGGAGATTAGTATAGAGGATTTTTTGTGTTAGAATGGATCCATTTGGGGAATATTATTATACTACATAAAATGGAGGATTTTTGTTTTCTGATGTTGTTTGTGTTCACTACCGATTTTAGGACAAGGCCAATCGTATTAGATATTCGATATATTTAAAAGTAATTATAAAACAGTCGGTTTTATTCTGGTTTGAGTCTGAGGGACCCAACCCGAGTAGAGATTTAGGGGCAACCTTGTGTAGTGCACAAGCACGTTTGATTTCTGCCAAGTTGCTTTAATTGAATTTTCATTTATTTTTTACGAGAAAAGGGAAACGGCCTTGGCAAAAATAAAGTTGCTTTAATTTTCAAAATAAAGCCCCTTTACACGTGGCAAAAATCGAATGTATTTGTGCACTAAACAAGGTTGCCCCTAAGGGCATCCACATCAGTGGTCTCTAGAGAGACATATCTCTCAATATTTAATTAATTCTTTTTGTACTTTTTGTGGGGTCCCAATTATTGAAAGATCGGTCTCAAAATCGTCTCCAATGGTAGCGGTCTCTCACCCGATCTTTCAAAACAAGCTGGAAGAACAAGAGGACAATACATGGCGGATGGGAGAGAGAGGAGCCGATCGCGACCCAGGACGCAAATGAGATCGCAGGTGCGACCGGGGACTGGTCACCAACGGTGGAAACCACCTTGTGAGAGAGACCAGGGGAGCGATCGGGGGCAAATCCCCCGTTGTAGATGATCTAAGTCTCTACCAACCGAACCGTATTATGCCCGTTCTTGTTAGCACGGTTGGATTCGGGACCTAATTAGGACCGGATTTGCGGGTTTTGACCAAAATGGTCGAACTCTAGAAGCTACATATAAGAGTACTTCTTTTCAATTAAAAAAAATGCCAACTCCGGTAAGGTGAACCATGTTTTTAATTAATTATTCATTTTTAATTAATTTTAGTTTGATTTAATAAATTTTAATTGAGAATTAATAAATTATAATTAGGAGAACTAATGAACTCTAATTGAAATTGGCGATTAATAAATTATAATTATGATTAATAAATTCTAACTACCCCTAATCATCTGTAATCTCCTAAATTATTCTCTAATTTCCCTTAATTATCTCCTAATGCCTAAGATTGGTTGTACCCAAATTTTTGTCAAAATAGTACTCCCTCCGTGCACAAAAAAATTGCTACATTATAGTTGGCACTAAAGCTGATGGAAAGTAGTTTGAATGGAGAAAAAGTTTCTCACATTAAAGTTGGTAAGAGAAAAAATTGTGTGCGTGGAGTTGTGTGTCCAATAATGATATTTTTGTAAACCATGGGATATGAGGTGTGTGGTCTAATACTAAATATGATGTGGCAAAATTTTTATGAACTGGACTCAAAAAAGAAATTGTGATAAATTTTTCGTGAACTGAGGGAGTAATAATAATACTCTATAAGAGTACTTCAATTTTTCGGATATGACAAAAAACTAATCTCATAAATATAACCCTTGAATTATTCGCTGCAATTTCTCTCATTCTCCGCAATCATCACCGGCGTGCAGGTCTGCGATTAACATGTAGGGCGGAAACACGGCCATTCACACAAAGAGAGAGAGAGAGAGAAACTTGGGACATTAAATTGGTATAACAAAGTTAGGGAATTGTCAATTGTGTTTGCAACACTATAATAAAGACGCTGAAATACAAGGATCTCAAGCAACTATGCTGCGAGTAATATATATTCCTATATATATATATATATAGGATTTTGGTTCATATAAAAACTAGTTTCATGTAAAAATTACAGACTAATCTCAACCGTTGATCATGATATGATCTACGGTTGTTAATAATCAAAGCATGAAAATAGTATGTAAAAAACATGATTTTATATAAGCATCATTTTTTATACAAAAAGCATGAATCAAGAAAAGCACTATTAAACATTATTGTATATATTAAAAAGCATGATTATATATTGGAAAAAACATAGTTTGTAGTTTGTATGGGAGGACTGATTTTTATACTAACTCATCCCTATATATATATATATATATACAAAGTATTTTTTTATGTAATAAATGAGAAGCGATCTGGATTATTGATCTTTGTAGATTTACGGTTGTCATTGACCGATGCATTATAAATGAACACGGAATGCATTATCATAACAATGCACTACAGTAATCCAAAAGTGCATTATGACGATTCATTGTAGTAATACATAAAATGCATTATTCTCATTTTTTATGGGAAAAGTGTTATGTAGGTGAATCAACCCCTATACATATGTGTGTAATTAATATCCGTATTATTGTAAATTTCATAATTAGTTTTATTATACATGATAGATCTAGGGTTTGCGAAAGTAGCTAAAAGAAATAATAACACGATGACACAGTAATTTACGTGGTTCGATCGATGTGATCTACGTCCACGGGAGAGAATGCAGAGAGCTTTTATTATATTTGAGAGTACAATGAGTATTGAATGTCCCCTCTACCTCTAATCTCACATCTATTTATAAGTATTGGGTTAAGCCCTAATCCTTCTAGAGATCGGACTCCTTATACATATCCGGTTGCTTGATACATGCATATCCGATTCCCATTAGTAGTAGAACTCTATCTTCTTCCAAAGTAGGGTTTCGTTACTTGGTCTTCAAGGCAGATGTGGACTTTGTTTGGGCCGAACTCTGTGGGCCGAGCGTTAATATACAGGCCCAAATAGCCTTAGGTCGGGCCCAGGATGAGGCCAGCACTATCACATCCCCCCCAAAAAAAAAGAGGAAAGAAGACATGTTGTAGATGCAGACTGCGAGGTCGAATTGCCGAGGTGATTGATCGCACAAATCACTGGGACGAACTGAATTACCGAACTGATAATCCGAGCTGAAGTGGCAGGCATAATTAGATGAGCGATCTGAGTATCAGCGGCCCATGTAAAATTTAAAGGGCGGGGAAAGAAATGGGCCGTTTGAATTCTGTGGAGGGGCGGTTCATGTTTCGAGAAAGGCGGGCCCCCGTCACCCGTGTGGCAGACGCAACGGTGGGATTCAAACGTATAGTCTCGTGTCGGAAACGTTCTGCCCATATCACACTATTTCACATCCGCCGTCATTTAGAGAAAAAAGTTCCTTCGCAGAAAAGTTTCTTCTTCCCCAAAGATCCCCCACCCCATCGTTCTTATACCGCCGGTGTTCACTCCATAGTTCTTCTCGCGCCCCGCTTTCAAATCATCCGCCGAGCATTTACCTTCTTTTTAACAAGTAAGTATGGCCTCTCCTTCTCGCCTAGTAGTAGTGATATCGATTCGGCTCCGTCACCGGCTCGAGTGTGCTGCCTTTAGCATTTTTTCATTAGGATCTGCTATTCCGTCTGTCGAGTCTTTAATAGTGCCCCCGTGTGTGAAGGGGAGAGTGGCTGATTACCCCTCGACCTTAAATGAGGCTAGAATTAGGTTTCTTGCCCAAACGTACAATTTTCCTAACGAGGCGGAATTAATAGAACCTCGCCCAGAGGATAGGGCGTGCTCTCCCCCGATGGGGTTTGTCACTATTTATGAGGACAGTCTGCACGCTGGTCTTCGATTACCCCTCCCTGAGCCCTATTCCCAACTCCAGAAAAAGCTGGGCTTAGCGTTAGGGCGTATAATGCCGAACTCGTTTAGGCAGCTTACGGATTTGGGCGTAGGCGGCGGTAGATGTGGTCACCAAATATCCGCCGAGCTCATTCACGAGCTCTTTGTCTTCAAAAAGGCGGGGGGTTGGTATTACGCTGCAGCCCGGGCTGAGTTCAAGGGGCGAACTCAAAATAAGGTGGACAAGTGGCACCAGAAATATTTCTTTTGTCGCCACGCAGTTTCATCGACCTGATTTGGAGGCTAGAAAAGCCTTGCGAGTGGGTGATTGAAGAGGTCGATAAGGATTTGGAGTCCGCTGTAAAAGCGATGAGGGACCACGGTCCTTTTGAAGCGAGCTACAATGAAGACTCCCTAGCTGAAGCGGGGTTGAGCCCGTATGAGCCTCAAAATATGGTGGATCCGGCGACGGCGAGGCCCCGCTAGTGCTATTAGGATAGTTGTGTCGTGTTTATTTATCGTCCCGACTCCTTTCGTGATTTGTATGCGCAAAGGAAGTTCGGTAAGATCAAGGGGGCTGATGGTAAGGCTACGGCTCGCGGGGCTAAGAGAGCGAAGCTATCCGGACGAATCCTAACTTCCTTCCGATCGAGGATCAGCTCGTTGGGGCCGCTCGCGGCAAATCGTTCGTTCTCCTTCCCCCAAACCACCTCAGAAGCGGTTGAAGGTCGGGGACCCGCTCGAAGTGGACATCATTGATGTCACGGGTAGTGACGCGAGCCCGGCAGCTCCCTCCAACAAGCTGGCTGGTCTGCCTTTTCCCGAGGTGAAGAATTATTTTTTCATTACACAGTTTTTCTTAATTGTTGCCGGTGCAGCTAACTGTATTCTTCTTGCAGGGCCTTGATATGTTCGTCAGTTGGCTGAAGAACAACGTCGAGGAGATGTCCTCGAAACACGAGGAAGAGAAAAGCCGATACTCCGAGAAGCTTATGTCGGCTGTTGCCCGGGCGAAGAAAGCCGAGGCCGAGCCGCGAAGGCCGAAGAGGCGAAAAAGCCGCCAAGTCCGAGTTGGTTGCTCGCCCGCGAGGGCCGAGGCGGAGGCCGAGAAAGCTCGGAGGCTTGAGTCCGAGCTGATTGCGGCGAAGGACCGGGAGGTCAACCTTGCGGTTAGCCAAGGTGAGCTCTTCCGGGCCTTCACGAAGAGGTTTCTGTTGTCGGAGAGTTTCTCCGAGCTTGCCAATGACCTGGCCATGCTCATCAATGGAAACTTCGCCGTGTCTGCTTTGGAGCAGGCTGCCAAGGACTTCCCCGGCCTGGACGTATCTAAGTACGGCTTCGAACGTCTAGGGGATGAAGCCCTACCTTCTCGGTATGCCAGGGTGGTCCGAGATCACCTCGGCCAGTTTCCCCTCCTGGAGAATCTTGCTGGCTCGTCCACACTTCTATCCGTCGAGCAGATTGCTGATTGCTCGGTAGACCGGGACCCCGACCCGGACGTCGCTTTCAATTCCCTTCGCGACGAGGAAGAAGAAGGCGAGGCCCGGAAGAGGAAGTGGAGGAGAGCAGGAGGCCGGGGTTGCGAAGATCCGGCCGCCGACAAGGACTTGGACGGTTCCTCCGAGGCCACCTTCTCGTGACAAGGAGGTCGGCGATATTCTAGTGTAGTTGGTTTTTTTTTTTTTCATTGTATATCTGTACGGAATATCTTCAAATGAATGAATTTGATTTTTTTCCTTGAGTGTAGAGCTTGGATTCTGTCGGTGTTTCTACTTTGCGCATACAAATAGCTCTCCTTTCACAAGACCTGGTTGACCAACGGTCCGTTGTTGAGCAATGGAAGGACAAATGCCGCCGAGCCGAGGAGCTTTTCAGCCATAAGTGTACTCTGCTGAAATCTCAAGAAGCTCGAGCCGACGAGATGGCGATGAAGTTCGAGGCACTTTGCGAGGAGGTCGAAGTTAAGCGTCGCTTTTCAAGAGAGTACCGACTTGCTTCAGGCCAAGCTTCTGCAGGCTGAGGAGGAGTTGGAAGTTGCCCGAGATCAAGCTGGCCGCGTTCCCAAAGACTACGAGATGATCGTCGAGGAGCATGCCGAGTATGAAGATATTATCCGTCGCGGGGGTGGTATCACCATCGCCGAGGCGGAATTAAAGGCAAAAGAGGACCTGGAACAGTATATCGCGCTAAAGGAAGCACTCGGGTCCGAGTCTTTTGGGCTTCAGGGTGCTTTTGAAATGCTGAAGGAGAGTGCGGGTAGGTATAAGTGCATTTTGGACCGCCGACCTAAGTTACGGGCCCTTTTGGCACGTGGTCCGGGGGCAGACCTTTCTTCTTCTGTTCGGACCATGCCTGCTCGCGAGGTGAAAACGACTTCGCGGGGACATCAGGTCGGTCCGAGCCAGCGTAGGCGAGCTGTTTGTCGCGGTTCGGCTGCCCCGCGAGGTCGAAGTTTTCCTGCTGGGAGAAGTCGAGGTCGGGGACGAGGTCGAATCTCAATTGATGATCTTCTAGGACCTTCCTCCTTTGAGGAAGATTGGCTTAGCTTCAGCAAGAAACATCCTTCCCCCTAGATTAGCTCGCTTCTTCCTGTAATTATGTACACTTAACTGTTCCAAATAGTTAGAAAAAAAATATATATATATTGAGTTTTTGAACTTTCCTGTTCTTTGTGAAGATTGCTTCCTTGGTTTTCTGCATGTTGCATCTTTTGAGGGAGTTGGACTCAGACCTTTTTGTGTTGACAAGGGAACCATGGTTCGGACCTTGTATTTCATCCTCCCGGGGGAACTTGGTTCCGATCCCAGTTGAGAACTACTTATCCTTAGGAGGGAGTTTGACTCGGACCTCGTGGGATCATCCTTTTTGGAGGGAGACGAGCTCGGACCTCGGAAAGGGTTTCCTTTGCGCATTATAGGAATTTGTTACCCCATGTCGGGTCAGTACTGACCACGCAAGGGAACCGTAGTTCGACCTTATGAGGGGATTTTGATATTAGGGATACTTCGTATAAGCAAATCAAAAGACGCGAGATGCAAGACAAAAAGGAAATTTTATTAAAAATGACCAAAAACAAAGTAAAAAGAGTTTTGACGAGCTCGTTAAAAACAAAACATTAAGGACAAAAAAGACAAAAAAGAAAACCTAAGACTCTATATGCAAGATTTTGTCGCTTATATGAAGAATCTCTTTAGATGGGCGATGTGCCATGTTCTGGGTATTAGTTCGCCCGAAAGATAGGCGATTTTGTAAGCTCCTTTGCCGAGGACTTCGTGTACTCTGTAGGGCCCTTCCCACGTAGCTTCGAGCTTGCCGAGCTTCTCTGAGAGGCTGATCTCATTGTTTCGAAGCACAAGATCACCGACCTGGAACTGTTGGGGTTTGACCCTTTGGTTGTAATACCGAGCCATCTGCTGTTTGTACCGAGCTTCTTTTATGCTGGCTAGTTCCCTTTTTTCCTCCAATAAGTCTAGGTCGGTTCGGCGCTGCTCTTCATTAGCTTCGGCGGAGAAGTTGATGGTTCGGGACCGGGTGCTCCGATCTCGACAGTGTATGATCGTCGTACCCGTATACTAAACGGTACGGGGTTTCTCCCGTTGGAGTTCGGGGCGTAGTCCGGTACGACCACAGGACATTTTGGAGATTGTGGATCCACTCTGTTTTCTCCTTCTCTAGGCGGGTCTTGAGTCCGTTCACTATTGTCCTGTTGGTGACTTCAGTCTGGCCATTAGTTTGAGGTCGGTTGACCGAGGTGAACTTTTGCTGGATATCGAGTCCTTCGCGAATTCTCTCGAATCCCGCTCGTGAATTGCGTTCCATTATCCGAGATGAGTGCTCTTGGTACCCCGAACCGGCACACGATGTTTTTCCGTACGAAGTCAACGGCTTTATCACTTGTGACTTTTGTGGAAGGTTCCACACCCACTTGGTGAAGTAGTCGACGGCGACTATTAGAAACCGTTTTTGCTTAGGTGCCGGGTAGAAAGGCCCTACGATGTCAATGCCCCACTCCATAAATGGCCACGGACTTTGAATAGTAGAGAGGTCGGTTTGGGGTAGTCTCGTCACTCCGGCACGCACTGGCATTTTAGGCACTTCTTCACGAAATCTTCCGCATCTTTTGCCATTGTTGGCCAATAGTACCCCCACCGCATGATTTTTCGAGCTAGCACCGAGCTCCGTGTGGCTTCCGCACGATCCCGTGTGCACTTCATTTAATATGTAGTCCGCTTCCTTTGGTCCAACACATCCGAGCAGAGGTCGTAAGTAAGACTTTCGATAGAGGACCCTCCTCGAGGGCATCTTGCGTGGATCTAGCTAGAATTTTTCTAGCCTCCGTCTTGTCTTCGGGCACCTCCCCGTTTCCCAAACATTTGATTAGGGGGTCATCCAATTTGGGTCGTCCTCTATGATTGCATTGACTTCCGCCTCTTCTATACTCCCGTTGCGGACTTCTTCCACTCAGCGTCGAGGCGGGATGGGGAGGTCGCCGGCTTACTTAGCTCATCGGCTCGGGTATTTTGGCTTCGGGAATGCGGACTATTTTGAAGAATTGGAAAAGACCGTTCAAGGAGCTTGACCTTCTCTAGGTACTTCTTCGGCTTCTCACTTTTCACTTCGTATTTCCCTAACACATGGTTGACTACGACACAGGAATCACAATGGGCTTGGACGGCTTGTGACGGAGGGTTTGGGCGGCGCGGTCCGACAATGAGAGCTTCATATTCGCCTCGTTATTCGTAGTGGAGAACTCGAATCGCAGCCGAATATGTTAGTTCCTTCTTTTACGGGGCGATGAGGAGTATGCGGCTCCACTTCCTTTCTTTCCCCGAAGCTCCATCCACGTACATCTCCTGCAGTCCGGGGTGTCTTCTCCGGGACTTCTTGGAGCTCGGTTTTGGCTTTGATTTCTTTTGGCTCCACGAGGTCCTTATACGCAGCTTCTACAAGGAAGTACGCCGCAGCTGTCCTTTTATAGCTCGACGGACCGTACGATATAGAATGTTCTCCTAGCTCGATCGCCCATTTCGCGATTCTTCCTGAAGCTTCTGGCTTAGTGAGAACTTGTCGAAGTGGTAGATCGGTCAGAACTTGTATCGGGTGAGCTTGGAAGTAGGGCTTTAGGCGCCGAGCTGCGTTTATGAGGGCTAGAGCGACCTTCTCGAGAGGCTGATACCTCGTCTCTGGGTCTTTTAGAACTCGGCTGACAAAGTACACCGGTAGCTGTCGATCTCCTTCGTCTCGGACCAACACTGCACTTATTGTCTCCTCAGATGTTGCGAGGTATAGAGAGAGGTTCTTCTTCTCGGGGGGCCCGACAAGGTTGGTAAGTCCTCGAGGTGGCGCTTGAGCTCCTCAAAAGCTAGCTCGTGCTCTCGTCCCCATCCAAATTCCGGAGCCTTCTTGAGAATTTTGAAGAATGGGAGCCGCTCTCGGCGGCCTTGGAGAAGGAAACGACTTAGCGCGGTTATGCACCCTGTCAACCTATGCACGTCGCGGATAGTCCGAGGTACCTTCATCTCCTGCACGGCTCTAACCTTCAGTGGATTGGCTTTGAGACCTTCCGGCGAGATCCAAGGCGCCTAAGAATTTTCCGGATCGCACGTTGAAGGTGCACTTTTCGGGTTCGGCTTGAGGTTCGCACTGCCTTAGAATGTGGAGCGTGGATCGCAGGTCGCTTACCGCCGAGGCCTCTTCTTTACTCTTGACGACAATGTCGTCTACGTATACTTCGACAATCTTGCCGATGTGATCTCGGAAGAGGAAATCGACCATTCGCTGGTAGGTCGCTCCGGCATTCTTTAACCCGAAAGGCATATACTTGAATGCGAAGATCCCGAAGCTTGTTGCGAAAGCTGTCATGATTGCATCCCCCTCATCCATTAGAACCTGATAGTATCCTTTGTAGAGATCGAGAAAGCAGAATACTTCGTGTCCCACCAAGGATTCGATCTTTTCATCGATGTTGGGGAGAGGATAGCAGTCCTTCGGGCAAGCTTTGTTGAGGTCGGTGTAATCTACACACATCCTCCACTCTCCTTCTTCTTTCTTTACCACTACCGGATTAGATAGCCAAATCGGGTAGACTTCAAACGAAGCCCGGCTTTCAACCATTCTTTGCACCTCGTTGTAGATAACTTGATTTCGTTCGGCAGCAAATGATCGCCGTTTCTGCTTGACCGGGGTCGAGTTCGGGTTAATGTTAAGCTTGTGCGTAATGATTTCCGACGACACCCCCGTCATGTCCGTTGGAGACCAGGCGAAGACGTCTTGATACTCCCTTAGGAGCTGGATTACTTGCATGCGTGTTTGAGGTCCCCCGGCAAAGCCGACCTTGACAACCTTCGCTGGATCTGCTTCGGACAGGGTAACCTGTTCCGCCGGGGTGTCTGGGATTGACGTCATTTCATCCGGCTCCTTGGGATACTTTGATTGCTATGCTTGGGGTTGACCTCGCAGAGCAACCTGCATGCACTCCTTGGCCTTTATCTGGTCACCTCGGACCGTAAGGGTTCCGACGAGGTCGGTATCTTCAACGACGGGTGGTAAGGTGAAATGATGGCCCCGGCGCATTCAGCCAATCCCGACCTAGTATGATGTTGTAGGGGGAGTTCGCTTTAACCACATAGAACTGAACGAGCTTATTGACGCTGGTCGGCGGGCTGCCAATCGCAACGTCGAGCGCGATGGTCCCTTCAGGTCGCGTCTCTTCGCGTAAAGCTCTTGAGAGCGGGGGTGTGGAATTCACCCGAGCCGGGTCGAGGCCCATCCTATCCACGCAGTGTTGGAAGATGATGCTCACGCTGGCCCCACCATCGATGAACACGCGATGGACCATCTTGTTGGCCACCCCGACCTGTATAACCAGGGCGTCGTTGTGTGGTGTAGCGGTAGGCACAGGGTCATCCTCGGAGAATGTGACGGTTTCCCCCTTCGAATCTCTTTTCGTTTGCTCCTCACTCGATGGGACCGGTGGTCTGCGAGCTTCTGCCTTCAACCTGGTTTTTGTCTTGCCTGGGGGTAGCCCGGTGATGGTGGAGACCACTCCGTCGTACTGTGGTGCGTCGTACGGAGGGTCGTCATCCTCCTCGTCATGATCGACCTTAGTTCGCTTATTGTGGGGAGCACAGCGACCTTGACCTCCTTTCCGTTTTCCTCTTGTGTTTTTCTTCCCCCCGGCTTCGTATCTCTTCGTAGCTCCTCTTGGGCTAACCTCTCTATCTGTTCCGCGAGGTCGCGGCAATCCTCCGTGTGGTGCCCATGGTCATCATGGAAGGAGCAGTGCTTGTTTTGGTCCCGAGGTTTAGATTTTGACATGGGACGTGGTTTAGCGAACCAGTCCTCGTGGAGTGCGAAGATCTCGGCATTCGTCTTCATAAAAGGAGGTCGTTGGGACGGCTCGGTCCCACCCGAGGTCCAAGCCGGGGCCGGATTGGTCCGGGTCCGAGCCGGGGCCCCGGATAGGTCCTCTTTGGAGGCGTTCGGGGGCACTTCTCCGATCACGATCGCTCCGACCTCGATCCCCGGTTCTCTTCTTCTCGGTCTCCTCCCGCTTCAATCGGTCCGCATCCTGGCCGTCGGCGAACTGGTATACAATCTTCCACATCTTCTGGGCTGTCTCAGGCTTCCGCTTAGCAAGCTCTTGGTTCAGGGACCCGGGGGCAATTCCATTTCGGAAGGCCGAGATGAGGAAGACGTCGTCGATTTTATCGACCTTCAAGCTTTCCTGCATGAACCTGGAAGCGTACTCCCTTATAGATTCTTTGTCCTTTTGCTTCACCGATAGGAGGTATGCTGTGTCTCGGCGGGGCTGAACCTTCGTATGGAATCTTTGCTTGAATATTTTTTCCAAATAGGTCCAGGACCCCACGCTGCCAGTTGGAAGGCATCAAACCAAGCTCGGGCATAATCGATCGGCATCTCGGGAGTAGCTTGCACATGTGTTCCTCCCTGAGACCCTGGTTGTGCATGTTGTACCGATAACGCGTTAGGAAGTTAAGGGGGTCGTCCAGCCCATTGTAGGCCGGTATGTTTGGCAACTTGTACACCGTGGGGAGTTTGGTGTCAAGCAGCTCGTCGGTGAACGGGGCGACCGGCCCGAGCCGGTTCCTTTTCATGTCGGTGTCGATTCCTCGTGGATCGCGACTCTCGCTATAGCTCGGGCTTCGATACCTTCCGGGGCTCCGAGGTCGCCTTTGGGTATGATGTCGCCGGGGCTACTCGCGCGAGCTTGGACTCCGACGCCGATCCGAACCCCGCCGGGGCTCGCGTCTCTCCTTTAGCTCCGGTTCCGGTCTCTCGGTGTAGCGAGGAGCTTTAGGCAGAGATTTTTGCGTGGGACTCTCCCTGGCTTCAAGTATGGGAGACATCCGGGTTGTCGCAAGAAAGCGTTTGAAACGCTCCTTGTTTGCTTTAGCGACCCGGCTGCGGCGTAGGTGGTGGCAAGATCAAAGTCTCTGGAGAGATCATCCTCCTTCAACTCGGATCCCTTTGGCTCCGACTCGTCGTTGATCTCTAGCGCGGGCATCCTTTCAGAGGGATTTCCTTCTATTGGGTCCCTGGCGTGCCTCTCCTTTGGGACCGAACTGCCTTTCTGGCGATTCTCTTGGCTTATGGGGCGCCTTTACGCCGTTAGGATTCCCTCGTTGGCTTTGGGCCTCCCGCATGCTTTGTGATCGCGTTACCATCGTAAATCAGCTACGTAAGAACCGTTGATGAGGTTCCCACAGACGGCGCCAATGATAGATCTAGGGTTTGCGAAAGTAGCTAAAAGAAATAATAACACGATGACACAGTAATTTACGTGGTTCGATCGATGTGATCTACGTCCACGGGAGAGAATGCAGAGAGCTTTTATTATATTTGAGAGTACAATGAGTATTGAATGTCCCCTCTACCTCTAATCTCACATCTATTTATAAGTATTGGGTTAAGCCCTAATCCTTCTAGAGATCGGACTCCTTATACATATCCGGTTGCTTGATACATGCATATCCGATTCCCATTAGTAGTAGAACTCTATCTTCTTCCAAAGTAGGGTTTCGTTACTTGGTCTTCAAGGCAGATGTGGACTTTGTTTGGGCCGAACTCTGTGGGCCGAGCGTTAATATACAGGCCCAAATAGCCTTAGGTCGGGCCCAGGATGAGGCCAGCACTATCAATACATGATATATTAATTGACGATATCATAAAATCGTTACATTTAGTGCAAAATATTGCGAAACAACAACAATATTCAAATAAAAGTTCGTTTGTGATCGTTATTTTTAAGTTGGTGTTACTTATTTTAGATGTATTTATAATTATTATGCAACATCTATAATTTCGACTGCTTTTACCTTATACTAAAAAATAAAATCGGAAATTAATTATATCTAGAAAAACTACTCAAGAGACAGTACTATAAAGTAAGTTGAATTGACGAATAGAATTTTTTTTTGCAAAGTGACAAAAGTGTGAAAGTTCAAAAGTTATACTGTATTACTTTATTTTTTGCCAAAATAAGATGAAACATGTAACATGTTTAACAATTTAGTATTGCCACTT
Source organism: Agastache rugosa (assembly GCA_031470985.1). Taxonomy (NCBI): domain Eukaryota; kingdom Viridiplantae; phylum Streptophyta; class Magnoliopsida; order Lamiales; family Lamiaceae; genus Agastache; species Agastache rugosa. The sequence goes on along the minus strand of CM062602.1, from coordinate 16,665,515 downwards.
TTGTGCAAAATCTTGGTTCAGATGTGGTAAAATGGCTTCCAACATTAATAGGCCAAAATTCTTAATTATAATTGTATGTCATCTTAACTCCGTTCATGATCAAGAGTCACTCCTACTTCCTACATAATTAAGCATATGCCATATATTTGACAATTCCAAATTCCGTTTTAGATAGTTTTGATGCCTTTGTTTGAAATAGTGTGATAAAAGTTTTTGTTAATTTATTTTGTTGGGTAATGCTAGAAATTGTTCATGTCACTGCTTATTTCTTTATTATAAATAGATGGATTATTCACAACTGGATGATTATTAAAACGTTTAATGACTAAATGGATTATTATTCCACTTAACGCGGCAAAGTATAATTTCATAGTGCATAAAAGTTACATAAAATGTAATTTTTCATATAATATTCACTTAAAATAAAATCGACCCATACGGAATTATAAATCTTAAAATGACCAAGCCTCTTAATCTATACCTATTATAGAAGAGCTTTATTTACAAAACTAGCAGGACATTACGTGCGTTGCACGTATAACCTCTAATTTAAAATAACTAATTTATTATATAATAAAATATATTTGTTGATATTTTTTTAAAGTTATAATATTATTAATTATTGATTATTAACTTCAACAAAATATTAGCAAGTATATGTAAAGAGTAAAAAAAATCAAATTTCTTATATCATATCTTATGTATAATTATCAAAATTGTATGGTACTGATAGTAATCGTGTATTATAATATATTTATTCTAATTATGAATGAAGGGTCGTATACATAAACAAAATGGAGTGTTCCAGAACCAAAACTCTGGGTATAAGATGCTTATACTTCAGAGTCAAACATAATTTTTATGGGTAAAATCCTATATATTAAGGTTGTTTTTAGTTCTTTAAAAATGTTCTCTTGATATATTGTGAAACAACCTTTGATATTATTATTGTAAGCTATTATTTAATTTTCTCTTTCATATAAAAATCGTTTGTCTTATGTACACCGTGTCGGGTTAAGTGAAGACATTCAACTCTCTTATTAAGTTAAGACATGACAAATTCAGTGTTGTAGCAAAACCAATGAAAAAAATTAAAGGGAATACATTTATATTTTGAATGATCTAATTATATATTAATTTTAAATAATACGAATTACATATATACCTATATTCTAAATTAAATTAATATTCATAAATACAATATATTAATTAATATATTAGCATGCATTGGTTGCTACGTACTATATAGTGATAGTTAATATATCATTAAAAGCCTAAAATTAATTTTTCTATTATACATAATTATATATTTAATATAGGGTTAATTATCGAAAACTACTGATATTTATCTGTATTCTACATATGACTTTTGAAATTGGAACAACCACCCAACATCTCCTCCTTCTTCCTCCTCTCACAACCACCACCATCACCCACCACTATAACTAGTCGCGGCTACCAAGCCCAGCCCTCCTCCCTCTCCCTCACCCTCACCCTCACCCTCACCCTCATATTTTTTAATTTTTTTTCTTAGAAACGTATATACAATTAAACTTGAATAAATTCTTTAATAAATGAATTATGCTTGAGCTTGATGGTACTCGACTTAATTTGACTCGATTAAAAATTATCAACAAATTAGAACAATAAAGTATAATAAATTACATAAATAAATTAAATAAAATATAAAATAAAATTTTGTGAAGAGATATTTTAGTGATAAAGAGAAAAGATTGAAATATAAAGATGAAATTTAACAATAAAGACAACATGTTAATTATTAGAAAAAATAATTATTAAATTGCTAACTTAATAAAAGTATAAACTTTTACCAAAATTAATATACAACTATATTAATATCCTAATAAATCTTAACATAATTCTCAAAAGTTATGTTTGTCTTTTTTTTCACTTTTGAGTTATATTATGAGTAGGACTATATTATTAATTAATTCATTAAGTTGAGTTGTAGTAAGAGTAAGAATATTATTAATTTATTAAGTTGATAGTAAATTTAATATAGATTTACACTATTGCCCTTAAAATAAACATAATAATAGGGACATATTAGGCAAATCCAATTTTGTAAGAATCCGCTCTTTTATAATAGGTATAGATTTGATCTGCCTATTATACCATTATTATAATATTTTATTATTAATATTTATTATCAGATGATTATTTTATGTTTGACATATATATATATTATTAAAATCTATCAGTATTACGTGCATCGCATGTACCACATAACTAGTGTATGTAAAAGCATGTAGCGGAAGCTTGTACAACAAAAGGGACGAACATAAATACGTAATTGATTCTTAAAAAATAAAGATTATCAAACGAAAGAAAACTTAAATTTATTCATATTGAACCAAAATATGTTAAACTAGCCACATATATAGGCCGCAGATGAAACCCTAAAGAAAAGACAGAGACAGACCTAATCATATTATATATAAATTAATCTAATGCAGAAATAATGAATGCTAAATTAACTAACAAAATACGTAAAAACAATAAATACGTAAATTAAATAACAAAAATAAAACAATAAATAATAAAATAGAAAAGCAACCGTTTCGACCCATTAATATAAGATAAATATATACAGTCCAAAAATAACAAAGCAATCCTATCTCCATCATAAAACAAATCCAATTTACTAGTAGAATTTAGAAAAGAGTGGGAAGTCTTTATACCCACTGTTCAAAACTTGGATGTAAGCTACATCCTTATCTTTTAAATCATGTAAGCCATACTCACTTTCCATTTAAAACAATTTGTGTATAAGGGGAATACCGAGTCAACTTTATAATATTTAAATCTTTTACCCTTCTATAGAATTTCTTTATTACCTACTCTGCTTATTTTAATTCAGTCTTTAATTTGGAAATAAATCATGCAAAACTTATCAGGCTCATCACACTTCCGTATAAATAAATTCTACGTATACCAACTTCATACCTTTTTGACCGGAATGCTGCCGGGTATTTCCGCCGGAAGTTTTAGGGACCCCGTCCAACCACACGATCGCAACCGATGGTTTCCAGACGCAGACTCCTTCAGCAGCACACAGCACAACCCTCGTTCGTTTCCTACTCGGGGCGTAGGGTTTTCGTTTGGTAAACAAAGAAAATAATATACTGGAATGGATGAACAAAAGCCCAACTTTTATTTAGGAATTATATAAAATTTATTACAACATAGTATATCTCCTTTAGGGAGGAGACAGACTTGTTTAGCTACCTATGGTAGCGGAATTGAAATACATATACTATACTATACTAGGAACTATACTATAACAATTTTATTTTGGAGAGAGCAGAAAGGATGGTGTAGAAGATTTCTGATGGATTTTCGATGCCCTTCTGCTTTCTTCAATCCTTGTTTATATAGAGGTTCAGATGTCCTCTATTCATGCATTATTGCCTCGGATACCTTCCTTAGCCAGCTTGTTTCCCATGTGAAGCCTGGTCCACCCTTGTTGTCTATTATTGAATACAGTCAATAGACTTTCGGTGCAGCCTCAATCATGTCGCATTATCTTTAGATAATGCTCTTCATGTGCTTTTACCCATTTGAATTTTTATGGGTAATTACTTTTCCCTCCACCCACTATTGTCGTTTTCTCTTTAGTGGGTGCTCCAGCTTAGAGTCACATGACTCCACCAACCTGTGTCGGGAATCTACTTTTTTCCCGGGGTCCTGGGCGTCCTTGCTTTTGGCAGCGCCTTCTGCTCGAGATGCTCGTTGGACCGAGCCTTCTCTTTTCCCTTTCTGGGCATGAACCCCTTCCCGAACTCTGGTTCCTTCTGGTTCTGGCAATCCGAACAAACGCGCTCAGACCAGTTTCCAAAGTGAGCCATGTTGCAGTATTTGCGATGAGTGTCTTTACTCGTCGCAATCTTGTTCTCCCAGAGCAAGGTCCTCTTTCTTTCGAAAGCTTCCTCTGCGAATCTCGTCGATTTTCCTGTCATAGTGTTTAACAGGAATGATCCGTTCACTGAATTCTGAAAGAATTTGAACGGGAACTTGACTTTGTCCATCTCAGTGAGACAGACCCATAATCCCCATGCTCTTCTGGTAGAGATGAGGTCTTCCGGTAATGTAGAGACTAAAGTAGTCTCTTTTTCTGTAGGCGCCTTGATCTTCTCGAGGGCGCGTGCATCTGGTCTTCGAAGCCTAATATAGTGGAAGGCTTCATGGTTTCCTTTCCCTGCAGGTTCTGGGGCTGCGCTGATGAAATACAGCTCCAAAATGTCACCTCGGCTAAGCTGTGGATTGTTAGCCTAGGTATCATACACCGCTTCTTGAATCCACCTGGGTAGATTCTTGATTTCGGCGAATGATGGAGATGTAGTATAAACTGAAGCAAGTGCTCCAAATTCATACCATCTTTTGACTTCGTGTGGATCTGAATTTGGCATCATCCACACCCGAGGATATTTCCCCGAGACATCAACCCTTATTTTTTCTGGGTTGATTCCAATCCTTGTGTTGAGCTTCTCCCAATTGGCTTGATAAACCTGCCACGAAGAAGAAACTTCAATCTTATCAGTATTAATCTTAGATGTGCCAGTCATTGGCCAAAGATTAATCTCTCCCTCTTTTTCTCCAGAGGTGCTGGGTTGACATGATGGTTCAGAGTGTGACCCCTGAATATCATTTTTTTCTAGGGGCAATGGCTCCGAAGATACCACCACCTTAGAACTTGGGCAAGAGGTATTTGAATCCTCTGCTACAGGTTTAGAGCCCTGTACTCGAAACTCTTCTTTTACCAAAGGATCTTTGGCCACCCGAAGGATTGGTGTTTGACATGCAGCCCAGAGTTGACCCTGAGACCGTATGCAAGCTCCTATTCTCTCGGTGACTTTCGTCTTATCGAGAGTCTGCAATCTTCCTTCTTGCTCAGCATTCAGAATGCACTCGTCCCACTCTCCCGTTAACATCTCCAAATTTTCTCTGAGATGTCTATGGGCTAGTAGAATGGAGTTCACATCAGTTTGCTTCATCTCTTGTTAAGAAATCTGCAAGAATATTTTCGTGAGATTTCAGAATGACAATATCAAAAATATAATATTGGCATTCAGCTTGCCACCTAATTAATCTAGCCTTTTCAGGCTTAGATTCCATCTTGTTTCTTAGGAAAGCTTTAACTTGTGTGTTATCAACTTTCAAAGTAAATTTCTTTGCAAGTAAAAATAAAGGCCATTTTTTAAACGCCTTTCTGACTGCAAAGAATTCTTTCTCGTTGATGTGCCATCTCATGACCTCATCATCTTAGAACAAACCGCTGCAGTATCTACAGGGTTCTTCTCCATTAGGAGTGATCTTGGTTAAGACTGCTGCCCACCAATAGTCACTTGCATCTGTGTACAGGACCAAGTCATCTTCGTCCTGTGGTATCGAGAGTTTTGGGAGATTTCTGCAAACCTCTTTTAACTCCCTCATACCCTTTTGATGTTCTTCTGTCCAGATGAACGGAACATCCTTCTTCAGTAATGTACTGAAAACTTTTCTATGTTTCGCGAGATCTTTGATAAATGGTCCCGCGAAATTAACAACTCCCAAGAAACTCTGAAGTTGTTTCTTTTCCTTTAGATCTTCAGGAAAATTCTGGACCTTCTGAACAATATGGTCCTGCAGAATAATTCCTGCTTCATCAATCTCGATACCCAGAAATTCCATTTTCCGAGTTGCCACGACTGCCTTCTTTTCAGACAGTACTAAACCTTCTTTGTAACAAACATCTGCAAAGATCTCAAGATGTTTGATATGTTCTTCCATATTTTTTGATGCTATTAAAATATCATCAATATAGACGAACATAAAAGAAAAATAATCTTTAAACAGATTATCCATCTTTCTCTGAAATATTTGAGGTGCATTAGCTAACCCCATTGGCATTACTTTCCAAACATAATGCCCTTGTGGAGTAGAGAAAGCTGTAAACTTCTTACTCCCTTCCTCCATGCGAATCTGGTAGAAACCTGACTTGCAATCAAACTTAGAGAATACCTTAGCATTTCTAATGCAGTTAATAAGGTGTTCCCTACTAGGGATAAAATATCCATCAAACTCCAGAATATCATTAATTCCTTTGTAATTAATAACTAATCTGGGTTTACCTCGTTTGATCTCGCCATGATTCCTTACCAGAAATCCAGGACTGCTGTAAGGCGAGTTCCCTGGTTCGATCAACTTTAAATCAAGGTGTTCCTTGATTATTTCCTTCATATCCTGTTGATCTTTGAGGTTCATCAGGATTGGTCTGTATCTAACAAACTCATACTCCTTTTCTGGTTTAACCTTCAAGGTAGCTTTGAGCTTGTTTTTGTCCCACCATGCCAAAGGATTCTTATTGTAATTCCTTTTAATCTTTCTTTTGACATCTTCTAGGGACACCTGCATTTCTTCTTTAATATCTTGATGAGATATTAAAGATGCTTTGAGGATCAAGATCTCTTCATCATTGAGATCCTCATCCCTAATACAGCTTAGCACTGCTTCGCTGAATCTTCTTTGATCCTTCATTTTTGGGTGTCGAAGTTTTCCTTCATCACCACGCTTGCTGCGAAAACTCAATGGTATCTGGCGATTAAAAGCCCCTTTGAGCCTCTGGACAATGATTTTGTGATCGCAAATAGTTGTAAACACCAATTGCCTTCTCTCATTATCCTGCATGTATCTTTTGAACATCTGTAGGAAATTGTTTCCTAACAGAATATCTGCACATGTATCATGGAAATAAATTGGTGGAGTTTTAACCTTGTACCAAGGTGTACCTCTATCTCCTCCAATCAGAATTTCCGTCTCTTTTACTCCTTTAGCAAGGAGCAAAATCTTTTTTGAGAAATCTCTTCCTGCAATTCGGGGTAGATCATCTTCTACCTCTGCTGGGAAGACTCCACGTTTTGCAGTACAAATTCCTGCACCTGAATCAATATAAGCAGCAAAATATTCTGCTTTATATTTTTCATATAACATCCCTATAGAGATGTATATGGAGAATGGAATTGTCATTCGATCAATAGTTTTCTCCCATTGATCGTGATTTCCATTCCTTCTTCTTTATTTCCCCAAGGTTTGTGATCTTCAAGGAAATCCAAACCTAAAAGCAAAACTGCTTCCCTTCCGGCTCTGCCTTTGATCTCCATCACATGTCCCCCAATTTCCAGGGTACCTTTGTAATGATTGATCTCCGGCTGCTGCAGATAGTAAAGAACATTACAAGGGAAGTTGGTTTCCCACCTTGTAGTGTCAAATTTTACTATCACTTCTCTCCATCCCTCGGGACATTTCAGATTCACTGGAACTTTGTTACTCTGAGATGTTTGAGGGTGTGGTGCTTCTCGAATGAGACTCCGACTCCTCCCATACGGTAAAGACATAATTCTGTCTCCTTGGAAAGATAATCTCCCTGAAGTTATCCTGAGACTTTGATCGTGTCTCATGACTTCTCTATCTCGGATTTGAATATCCACATTTCTTAACCGAGCAATTTCAACTCTATCGGGACAAACAACTGTTGTCACCTTGTTGAAGATATCTGGTATCTCAATAAACTTCTTTCCCAGAAATAACTCAGTGTGATGTGAGTTGGAAAGAGCATATGATACTTGATAAGTAATGGAGTAAGGCCTATTTCCTTCCTCCAATAAATCCTTGCGTTTAAAGTCCTGATAAAGCGTCAGGGCTTTGCTGAAATAGGTATCATTAAGATTGTAAGCAATCTTTGGATAGATGATTCCCACTACTTGTCCTGCACAAAGATCTCCCGCAATTGTTCCCAATACGGAATCTTTCAGATTTCTAACTCTTTTATCGCATATAGCGATATCGATCGGCGTGTGAACTCCGGTAAAGAGAGCCGATTTTAACATTAACTGGATGGCTCCAATATGGATCCAGTTCATATTTTCAGCGACTTCAAGCTTCATCTTTGATAGGTCTTCCCTGATGTCAATAGCTGGAATCAGCTGCATCTCCACTTGATTCCCTGTAAGCTCTACAGGAAGCGACATTTCTCGTCTAGAAATTCCATAGACGATTTGTTGTTTCCTGCTCCTTAGATTAAAGTTCCTTAGAACTTGATCTATGTTGTTTGCTGAAAAGCCTTGATACTTTTGTATATTCAGACTCTTCTTCATGATTTTGTCAATCAGACTTTGAGAGAGAGTTGTGTGACTGGAGAATCCCGTCCTGTCCTCTTTCTCCTGATGAACAATCTCTGGATCAGTCTGACTCCGATCTAGTTCCATCAGACCATTCTGAATCTTCTTCACTGAAGACTTTTTCTTGTTCATATATACTCTCATCCGAGGGTATATCTTTGAACTGATATACTTGTACCAGTTCCTGGTAGTAGACGACATCTTCGATATCCGGAGTGGATTCGAATTTATTGATACCTCTTCTCTCGTTGTCAGGGCAATTTCTGGAAATATGCCCTTTTGCACCGCACGTCCAGCAGTTGCAATCTTTGAAACTTTCATTCACTCTAGTTTGAGTTCTTCTGAAAGTTTTCTTGGCAGGTGTCCTTCCTTGAGATTTATCATCTCTTCGGAATGGATACCTATTCCTTGATGGTTCACTTCTCTGGCCTGATTTGTAAGATCTGGCCTTCTGTCTTGACCATCTTGTTCTTGGTTTCCAAGAATTTCTTTTTGGATCTCCACCTTTATGATAGGGCTGAAACCTATTTTTCTTGTATTTCTTCAGCCTTGGTGGTTCTCCTCCAATGATCGTTGGCAGATCATTGTCTTCACAGTTTAGAGGAGCAAATTTGTTAATCCTCCTCAGTTTCTTCATGTTCTTCAGAGCTGTTGCTTGTTGACACCACTCTGAGAGCTTTCGATGTACATAAGACATCCTTCTTGCGACGTTTTCAGGATCACCTGGTTCGTAATCCCGAATCAGCATCTCTTTCCATGGGCTTGGAAATTTTAGAAAGAAAATTTCCAGTGCCACTCTATCATCAACTTTAGATTGATGTTGATAAAGAGTAAAGAGCTGTAGAAACTTGTTGAGCGATTGTTGATCCAAGACCGCAAGTCTTAGACTATACAATGCCATCAAGTATTTCCTTCTCTTCTCTTGATCATATCCTTCGAAATATCCTTCTCCCAGAAAATGGTTCTTAAAAAGTACGGCCATATTCTGGACATGTTCTGTGTAGTTATCACTCTCAAAACATGAATTCTTGATGTCCACCGGAAAGAATTCCCATGCTGTCTTGACAACTCCTGCAAGACTCATTTCGAGAATTTTTACGAATCCTTCCTTGTTCAAGTCGAGAGTTGCAGCTGCAATTCTCAGGGCTGACGTCCATTCGTCAATAACGGATTCTCGATCTCTGAAATTTACTTCATCAAGGTCGAGCATCACTCCGTAAGGATGGATGGGATCCAGTGTCGCTTTTCCATAGGGTGTATCTTGCACCTTTGGATGCGGTCTTCTAGCCCTTGTCCTCCTTGCTCCCATGTATGCATCATTGGGGGTATGTTGATCATACCTTGCTCAAGTCTGAAAATCCTGGACTGCATTAATGGCTCTGGGTGCATTTTGAAAATTCTGTTGATTTCCAATGATGGTTCCTGGTGGAAGTTGATTCACCGGCTGTGGGTTTTGGACCACATTCTGGTTCATCTTTAAGTCCACCATCGTCATGTTAGTAAAAGATTCTGCTAACTCCTGGAGGTCGTCAAGCTTAATTCGTTCAAGATTACTCATTTTTTCTTTTCACGAATCATTCTTTTCAAGGTCTCCATGTTGGGATCCTTTTTGGTTTCTCCCACTGGCTTTGGATAAGTGGGTTCATTACCAAAAGGATTTCTCCTTTGACTGGAACGAGGTTGTTGCTCCAGTTTTTCGATCCGTGATTGGATCTCCTTCAGGATATTATAGATTTCATCCTGTTTCATAGCAATCTTGTAAAGATCGCGTGGTACGCCATACAGGCTGTCGCCATAATGTTGTACGGTCTTCTGTATTTCTCTTAGATCCGCCGATATCTTGGAGGAATCTGGAGAAATCTCTTGATATAAAAGAGTAGATGATACTCCTTTATCTTTCTTTTGTTCCATCAGAGCGGAGTAGTATATAAATTCTGATTTACTCCTAGATGGATCCAATGATCTCTTCTCATAGCATGTTCCATCTCCATTTCAAGGAGTATACAACTATGTAGAAGATCTTCTTTTCTTTTGATTCCTTGGAGGCAGGAATCAATTAATTCTTTCTCCTGGTTTTGTTGGATTAGGATATCCAACTGCCCTCTCCAGTGTGTTAGCACACTCTGGTATTTTGTCCTTCTTTTCTCCAAGATTTGGAGACGTTCCTGGAAATGTCCACACCTTGGACATCCTTCTAGGTCCATCAGTCAGTATGATTCTGATGGTTTTCTTTCATCACGTACTCCGTCCTTAGATGGAGATACTTAAACTCCTCGAGGAAGTTTTCTCTTTTTCTCATCTCTTGGTGGCAAGAGATAATATATTCACAATCCACTCTCTGCGCTGCAGAGTAGAATTCTTTTTTCCAGATTGCTAGTGCAGTCTGGGTTCTTGTTTTCTGTACCTCCAAATCATGGAGATAATTCTTGTAACCTTCACATCTCGGACAATTGTCCGGATCCATGTTTTTCTTGATGTCTCCTCCATTAGGATAATACTTAAAGCAATAAATAAAATATAATTCCTTAATAAAACCAGGGCTCTGATACCATATTGAAAGCGTAGGATCGATTAGCCGAATACGTAATAAAGAAATACATAGCCATTTAGAAAATAGCTAATATAGAAGGATAAATACATGTTATTTTAGTTAACTAGGTTAATTCTTCCCAAAACACACAATTTAGGACACAAATAAGTGTCACAATTGTTACCTTTGAAAGGTCAACATAAAGTGGGTATAGCTTACATTGTTTAGAAGGTAAGGCTATCTCTTACATCCCCATTTTTTGAGTTGGTATAATCCTAAATTCAGACTTTAGAAAATGATCACCTTCGTAATGTAGCAGCAAAAAGTCAATAAAGGGGAAAAAGAATTGTATTTCTTACATTTATTTTGATTTGAGACAAAAGGTAGTCTTTTAATTTCGTTTACACGATAAGTGTAGTACAATTTTTTTTTATGTATGTTCACAATATGTGCATCACTTTTCATTTTGGAAAATGACTCTACTTAGTACCCTTATTTTAAACCTCACAATAATTTATTAATTTATTTTCTTCACTCAAAGTCAATCTATCACCATTTTCTTAAAATCCGTGCCGAATTCAAAGTATTTCACTTATCATGAATGAAGGTAGTAGTAGTAGTAATTTTTTGTTTTTTTGAACATTGAGTAATAGTAGTACTCCCTCCGTCCATAATTAGTGTGATCTTTTTTTTTCGTCGGTCCATCCTTTAAATGAAAATGATTCCGCTCATAATAAATATGAGTCCCACTTTCATACATAATATATTTATTTAACCTATTATTTCACTCTTAAAACTCGTATCACTCCCTACAAATCATTGGATCGCACTTATCGTGAACGGATTGAGTATTTGTAATTTAAGAATGTGTAGTTTTGTGATGATGAGGAGGCTGGCAAAGTAATTAAAGATTGTAGAGAGAGAGAGGGGGGGGGGGGGGTGGGGGTGGAGAGAAGAGTCAAAGGAGCAGCAGAGTGTTGCAGCGCAGCAGTTGGTATTTGTATTTTGGTAATGATTTCGTGCGGAGAAGAAGATCAGATGCCTCGTGATCTTTATTTTTTTCTCTTTTGCTGCTGCACTGCTCCTATATACTACCTACGTATATACATACATATAAGTAATATACACGTACATTTCCGTCTCTCTCTCTCTCTCACTGTACAGCAAGCAAACAACAGTACTTTCACTACCAGGAATTTGCAGCTGTAGTAGCTGCATACCACCCTATATTTTCCACGCCTCTTCACCTATATTAATTATTATTATTATTATACTCTCTCTCTCTCCTATTTTAGTTAGTGTTGTATCGTATCGTATGTAGCTGTGAGGTTCAATTAATATTTTAAAGTGCGTTGGGGTGAGTCAGAAGAAGCAAGAATTCCTTCTTTTTGTTCCCTTCGATTAAAGCAGCCCACAAGTGAAGAAGAATCTGAATCTGAATCTTCAGGTGGTAGAAAATAATACTAAATAGATATCTCCTTCTTCTTCTTCTTCTTCTTCTTCAATTCGTCTTCTTGTTCCTTGAGCGCGAGAGAGAGAGAGAGAGAGAGAGAGAGAAATTATAAGGAGATATAATGGGAAGTAGTAGCTGCTGCTATGGCGTTGGGAGGAATTCGAATTCGAATTCGAATAATGGGGTTCGGCAGTACGTAAGATCAAAGGTGCCACGTCTGCGATGGACTCCCGATCTCCACCACTGCTTCGTTCACGCTGTTGACCGTCTCGGTGGCCAAGATAGTAAGTTGTTTTTCTCTTTTTGTTGTTCCTTTACCTGCAGCTAGAGAGAGAGAGAGATGTTTTAGATAGATGTTTTTGTTGGTTATGAATAATACTAGTGCTGATCAGTTTGGTTTATTACTAAGTTGTGTGTGTGGTTTGAATTCGCAGAAGCGACTCCTAAACTGGTTCTTCAGTTGATGGATGTGAGAGGCCTTACCATATCTCATGTCAAAAGCCATCTACAGGTAATATACTAAATTCCTTTCATTTCATTTCTTCTTCATCGATATCTCATCTGGACTAGTATATAATTATCTATCGATCTTTATGAATTTCATCATTGCTTCCAGTTTATTTTCTCAATAATTTTATTATTCCGATCAAGTTATCATACCTAATATCTCTCTCTCTCTCTCTCTCTCTCTCTCTCTCTCTCTCTCTCGTTCTTGTTCAATAGATGTACAGAAGCATGAAGACTGAAGCCACCAGACAAGGTAATATATATATGTGTGTGTGTGTGTATGCATATGTTCATTAATCTTGTAGCTCAAAATACATAGTACTAAACTAAAATACTAAATCACTTGCATATATCTTTTTCTGGAATGGGGTTGGGGTGTCACACTTCATTTATTATTACTATCCTATTTTTATGGAATTTGTTGTGGAGAAAAACAGTTGCTCTAAATCTTCTAATAATGGCATATATCTAATGAAAACTACATCCTGGCCTCATCAATTCAAATTCTCTGTATATTTATTTCATTAAATATGACATACATACACACGCTAACTAAAATTAATACTGCAATACAATGTCTGAATGAAGAAGTTGTGGAAATGTGTCTGTTTTGGAATGAACCCTTTAATTTGTTCAGACATGAGGAGCATTTCACAGCAAAGGAAACAGTGTTGCGATGAGGAAAATCATCAGCTGTTGTTTCTCTCTCCTCCAAAAAGGTGAACTCACTCACTCTAGCTCTACTTTCTCTTTCTTGGTCTGTAATAATTAAGTTGAGGGCTGAGAGTCTCAGATTTGAACAAGGATTAATTTGGATTATTCTACCACATCGATCTGCTTTTTTCTTTTTTCATCTTTTAGTTTCATCACTTATGATTATATACTATATTGTAGAGCGAGAGTGGAGAAGATGAGAGAGGAAGTGGAGGAAGAATGCAGCCAAAGAAGAATAAGTCCGTACAGTGATGATGATTACATGCAGACTAAGGGTGAGAAAGTTGGAATAAAGGAGGATTCGAGAGTGCACCTTCAACAAAATCCTCAACAATATGAAAATGAAAATGAAAACAACCCTTCTGCCACTGCCCCTGCCCCTGCCCCTCCTGCTGCAGATGCACTGCTCCTGCACCAATCTCATCACTTTTTCAAGGTATAATCAATCTCTCTCTCTTCTTTTTCTGGATCTATTATTTGATTCTTTTGCTCATAGAATTACAACCGTGGTTCAAACATTTCAAGTCTTGGGAAAATTCTAAAAACAAGTAGTAGTAGTAGTAGTAGTTAATTAGGAAATTCAGGTGCATGAACCAAAAACATAGTTGTTTTGGTTGTTGAGAAAACATATGCATATTTCTTGAGTTGGTAGATTTAATTTAAGTTTAGTCAATACTCCTCATCTCTTTTTTGGATAATTTTCTACCATTCTTAGCTTCTTTTGCTTACTTTTTGTTTCTCAAAGAGGAATGTTACCACTCTTTGGACGTATTCAAATCTCGTGTTTCATTTCATCCTCATGAAATTCAACATATTGGATGTTTTTTTTTTTTTTTTTTGAGAGAGAGAGAGGCTTCAACATAATGTTAGCAAGTACTATCGGAATAAGTGTTAATATTTTGAAATAAAATTTATCCTTCATAATTAAGTATCGAATTTTGAAATTCTATAGAAAAATAATGTCAAACTTCCTATTTTGCTCTAGTTATCAATTCAAATTCTCTAATTGTTGATTTTTTATATACAATAATTAGGCATAAAAACAATACTACATTTGTCCACTTTCTTGATACAATTTTTGTCGGCATATGACATTTATTCGGATACAGGGGAGACTACTATTTAAGTTTTGTGTAAGCTCATTACAAGTGTGTCGTGTAGTAGTTCTATAAAAAATGGTTAGAGTTAGTCGATAATTTGACATTATTTAAGTACTCTACTATTTAATTTTGGGAAAAAATTTAGCTGGCTTATTTTCATAACTAAAATTGTACTGTATAGCGTTGTCCCCCTCTTCCTCTCAAGAAATAAATAAATAGCTCGCCCCCCTCTTCTAGTCTAGAAAATAGTAGAAATAAATAAATCATTAAGTTAGTGGTAATTATTCTGGTATTTTTCGTCCCCATCTAATTAATGTTATTCTCTCTCTAGGAGAATGCCGTGCAGTTTGACTGGTAAAAAATAATAGTGCTGCAAAATTTAGGGGTTTCGGTAGCCCATTTAATGCACTGAAATTCGTACTATATTACTAAATTTGAAGCGCAGTGTTTGGACCATAAAATAAAAGGCTACATTTTAGATTTTTCACTATGATTTATTGGGGTGTGATTATTAATAAATGTTGCACTCGAATAAACTTTTAAATTCCATCAGTTAATCCCCTTGGTATTTTTGTGCTGACATTTTTGTCCAATGCTTATAAATTATTTCCAATTTTGTGACTAATTTCTTTTATTATCTGAAAGTAGCTAGTTTTTTCCGAGTCGTTGGACAGATTGATTTTACCTATGGGTTAGTCGTTGTATTTCTATTTTATTGCATAAAATGATAATAAAAATTAGGGTGATCATTGTTTGTTTAGTTTTGAAATGTAAGAAAATCTCGTACAATTTTGAACATACTTTGAATATGCTACTCGTATAATTTTGTGGAAACCTACGTTTATTTATATTTGTTTAGCTTAAATAATATCAAGACTTTTAAAATTAGTAGACCCATTTGCATTTATTAATTATCAAACAAGATAACACTTAAATTTCTTAACAAAATGTTCTTTAAATAAATATAGAAAGAAAACAAAAATAATTGTTTTACGGTCGGGTTACTGATGGCCAACTACCGGTTCAATATTTCTGACCGGCCGGTTCGATCCACTCCAGTTTTGTAGTATGTTGCTATATAGGGTAAAGAAGTAGTGGAATTGGACTTAAATACTCGCAATACCTATTACTTTGAACATAACTATCCGTGTCGTGCTATATTTAGATGTTGTCGTTGTTGTTGTCGTGGTCGCCGTCGTCCCTTTTTAGTTAATGACTTGGTGTTCATGCAGTTGCAGAATGGGTTATGCAAGATGGAACAATTTAGTGGCAATGAAGCAGCAGAAGATGATGGATGTGAATTGTCACTGTGTTTGCCTTTGCACAAATACAATCATCAGAAAAGTAATGTGTCTTGTACCACTGAGATTAGTGATTCTACTTCTTCACAGGAATTCTTTGGAATTAACCTTGATCTCTCTATTGCTATCTCTGGTGTTTGACTTTAATTTTCTTTAATCAGAATTTCTTTTTATTTTTTTCCCTATTCTATATTTTGCTTTTCTTATTTTATATATTCTTTCACCAGTTCTATGTTTCACTTGTGTTTTTTCAGTTTTTGGTTCATAGACAGTATTTGTACCTTGAAGATGTTGTTGGGTTATTTACAAGTTGAATTTATTTTAGAACACCAACTCATGACATTTTGCAAAAGTAGGACATTTTGTTTCGCACTTACAAAATTAGGACATTAATGTTTTATATTCGACAAAAAAATTTAACTCAGTTATTTACTTATTTACTATTCCTATATTCTACTAGTCCATAATGCAGTAAGTTATAATTTATGGTCTTACCTTCGATTTATTAAAAAAAATTATAAATTCTAATCTTTAGACGAATTTTCAAGTATAGCATGAGAGCAAAATTCATGCATCCCGAATCCCGCGTTTAAATGCGTGGGAAAATTCCACTTAATTTCTTAATGTAGCAGTCAAAATTCGCGCAAGATTCATGCACACCAGTGTAGTGGTGTTCACGGGCCGGTTCCGGTTCGGAACCGGGCCCGAAACTGCCGGTTCCGGTTCGGAGAAATTGGAACCGGCCCGTATTGGACGGTTCCGGTTCCGGTTCCGGGCCGGAACCGCCGGTTTAGGGCCCGAACCGTTTTTTTTTTTTTATTATTGAAATGAAACACATAAATCATCAATATCAATGTAATGTATAAGATCGAAATAGAATAATATATGTCTTCATTTATAACAATGTGTAATCAATTACAAATGGAAATATATTATTATTTAAAACTCGAAATTCTAAAACCCTTGGAATTCACAAAGTTTGAAAACTCAAGGGCCGAGCCTCGTTAAAACCTTCTTGGCGAAAACTCAATGGGAAAAATACCAAGTAAGGAAAAAGAGTACCCATCTAAAATTATTTAGGACTACCCGTTGATGTCGGCGTCAAAGTCCCAATCATCTTCAAATTCATCGGTTTCAGTAGTGGCTATAGAGTCGGTGTCTGTGCTTTCGGCCTCGGTTGTGCTTATGGGATACTCTGCAAATATTTCATCCCAATTATTTTCTTGTTCACGCATTTCGGCCAATGTATAATTTTTGAGTAAAACTTGAGCTTCTAGGTTTCTTGGCGTCATCACCAATCTTCTTTCATCGAGCACGTAGCCTCCAACACTGAAAGCTTGTTCCACCGAGACTGTTGATGCCGGAACGGCTAAGATCTCTCTCGCCATCATTGCTAAAATCGGGTATTGGTTTTGCCTCATCGACCACCATTGCAAAACATCAACATCATTTGGCCCTTCACCTGCTAAATCTGTACTTTTGGGTTCGCTAAGATAGATATCAAGTTCACTGCTTATATTACTACTCGTGCCCTGATTTTGAAAGAAACTTTGAAGTCTTTGTGCAGCTACAGAACTAGAATCTATTCCTAGATTAAAAGAGCTTCTTGGTCTTTGACTAGGCCTAGATGATGACCCTCTATCCGAATACTTAGATTCATATTCTTGAAAAAGACCCCTCAATGTCGTATCTAGAGAAGTTTTAACAGATGCAATATTATGCAATTCAAAAGAGTCTTCACCACGCTCACCCCTTCCAAATGTCATTTCACGAAGATAACTGTAATACAAGTCTAATAGACCACAAATCCCTTCCAATTTCATAGAGGGATCTAAACATTTTGCAATCAAAAAGACATCGGGAATATAAGTAAAATATTTCAACCATTTAATGACCATCATAGTTATAGAATCCTGCAACCTTGGGTTAGTACTGCATATTAAGAATTGAAGAACGATAACAACACGATGATATAGTACACGACATGAAGTAGGATAATAAACTCCAGATAAATCTTTAGTTGCAGTTTCAAAAACTTTTAAGAGTGCATTCAAACCTGAGCATTCATCCCAATAAGAAGGCAATAAGAACATGTTGCTAACCTCAGTTGAAAAGAAATCACATAATAAATCCTTATATTCAGAAGTTGCTGCCAACATTTCATAAGTATAGTTCCATCTAGTGCATACATCAATGTTAAAACTCTTACTTTTTCCAGTTTTTTGCTTACAAAATTTTAACCAATTTATGTGTAGCTTAGCTTTATCCCTTAACATGGCAACACATTTTCTAATAGGCGTAATTGAACCTTCTAATTGCTTTAATCCATCTTGCACACATAAATTTAGTATGTGACATATGCATCTAGTATGAAAATATTTTCCTCCTAGAGTTGGATTACATGCAGCAATTAGAGCAGGCACACTTGCAGTATTAGCAGATGCATTATCAAAACCGATTGAAAAAATCTTAGAGGTTAATCTAAATTGATTCAACACTTTTATAATGCAAAGAGCAATGTTTGCAACATTATGAGTACAATTAAACTTCCTAAAATAAAGTACGTGTTTGTTCCTACACCAATTTGGATCAATCCAATGCACAGTCATTCCAAGATATGAATTTTGTTGCCAAGCACATGACCAAATATCAGAACAAACAGAGACTCTATATGGCAGCTTAGCAAACATGTCTCTTAATGCTTTTTTATATCTAATAGATAATTTAGCAATTGTCCTAGTCATGGTACTTCGTGAGATTTTTTAGCTTGCGGATTATATGTTTTTTTCATGGAATTTTCAAAACGCATGCTATCGGCAAATTGGAAAGCAAGAGATTCAGTAGCAACAAACTTAGCCATCACTTCTCTAGCTACTATATCATTATACTTAAATAAAGTGAGTTCATTACCTTGCGTGAAGTTTAGTTGAGTTTGAGTTTCTTGTTGTGTACCTTTTTCTTGATCCTTTGGCTTGTGCTTGAGTATATGGCGGTTATAAGTGCCATACCCATTTCCTTTCTTATGCTCGTACTGCTGGTCGCAGAAATTGCAGCACGCCATTACAATTGGAGTTTCTCCTTCGGCACAAGGTAGTGTTACCTTTTTGAACCATATTGAGAACACTTCGGATCTTTCCTTCTTTCCTTTGGCCTGCAGCTTTGCCTTTCTGGTACGACGGCCCTTGTCGGCAGCCATTCCGCCGTCCTCTTACTCGTCCATTTCGTCATCCTCATCCAAGTTGATTGCCTCTTCGTGAAAGGGGGACGACTGCATAGTGCGGGGAGGATGCATTTGGTGGGGCGGATTCATCTCCACTTCGAGGTCGGCAACATATAGGCTTTCAGCAAGTAGCCTATCCGCTTCAATCTGGTAGGCAGCAAAGGCAGCAACATCTTCGGCCATCTGCTGGTTCTCCATTTCTTCACGTTGGCGGCGAGTGGGGACCCTCTGGTATTGAGGATTCTGGCTTGTGGGAGTGGGAGTGGAAGAAGTATCATCATCTTCGTAGTAATCATCCTGGAACGCTTCTCGTTCTCAAATGACAACACCACGAGGACAACGATGAGGGTTACCACTACCACGAGTACCACGAATATTTTCGACTGTCTTTTCCTTACCCTTACGAGGGTTGGAGGAAGACATTTTGCTATAACTACTAAGAGACTAAGAGAGTAAGAGCTAGAAAATAGAACAATGAAAACTGAAAAGAATGAATAACTTAGAGAGTAAGAGAAGAGAAGAGAGTAATTGGTGTGAAGAAATGGTTGTGGGTAGGGGGTATTTATAAGTGAAAGTGGGAGGAAATGGGGGGGGACTTTGAATCATAGCCATTGGATCACAAGATGAAATCCTAGCCATCCATTTTGAATTTCAAATGGGTGCAAAATCCTAGGTGGTTGAACCGGCGGTTCACACGGTTCGGCGGTTCCGAACCGGAACCGCAGGTTCAACCTCGAACCTTTTTTTTTGACATTTTTTCGTTCCATTTAGCATTCTAATTGTCATTATTGCTTGTTTTAGGATATAATTAACATGGATAACACAAAACATATTTAAAAAAAAAAAATTGGAACCGCCGGTTCACGGTTCCTAGCCCTTGGAACCGAAACCGGAACCGACCCGTCCCAAACACGGTTTCGGGTCGGAACCGGCCCGTTGACCACGGTTCCGGTTCCGGTTCCGGGCCGGAACCGGCGGTTCCGGATCGGGTGAACACCTCTACACCAGTGCGGCATTTCGGTACGGGAATTTTAAATTTTCGTCCAACGGTGAGGTTTCTTTACAAATAAATTGAAGGTCAAGTAAATTTTGAAACTCGATTTAGAGGTCAAACCATAAACTATAATTTATCCGATCATAATTCCATGTCGAATTTGATTAGAGACTATGAAAAGAAATAATGGATTTATAAGTACAAAACACGATATTCCAAATATCCAATACAATTAGAAAATCAATATTAGAAACTCACTAAGTAGATGTGCTTCTTTCAATGAAGGCAAAAATTTGGGTACAACCAATCGATTAATAAGGTTGGTCGTAATTAAGAGTAATTAAGGAGGATTAGGAGATAATTAGAGAGATTAAAGATAATTAAGAATAATTAAGGAATAATTAGAATTTATTGATCCCTTTAAGGTTAATTAAAAAAAATAGAAATCATGGGGCACTGTACTAAAATACTTACTAAACTAAAGACGGTTGTATAAAGCTAATTAATGTACAAAATCTCTAAGGAGACCCTTTTGTTGTCAGGGCTATATTCCAAAAAAAGGGGAAGGAAAAGAATTATGAAAAGATTAACACGACAATCTGGAGTTACATTACAATTAGATGTCGTTAAAATAAGAAGAGAATGGGAATGTACAGATTTCACTAAACATTAAGTCCCTAACCTCTTGGTACCACATTCTGAGCAGAACTTTGAGGTCTCCCTCAGATAAGGAACTCCACATTCGTCGCAAAACTTTGCAGGACTTGTCGGCTGAAATCACGAGACGGACGGAAAAAATTGCAGCATCAACGAGGCAATGAAAATACGAAAAACCCAAGATATTGGTGATCTGTTTGAGCAACATTAGTATATAACCTTTTGAACAATTACGAATGTATTTCATGTAACATCAGACAAACTTACTGCTGGTTTTATCATGTTCCTGAATTCATGCTCAGAACATAACTCGGAAAGAATTTCAAGAAATAGAGACGAGCACAGATATACTAATGGGTTAGAATTTAGGGCAATAATACCAAGAGAACAGATGATATACTTCTCATCACTTCATCTTTAAATAATCAACCCTAGAGTGAATTCGTTTAATCTCGTGCAAAAAGCAAGGATTCAAATTTTCAATACGTCACGCCATTTTCCATTCACAAGGTATGGCCTGTATATTGTTTCAAAGTGTTTACATGTATGAATTATCTTAATGCCGTAGGGTGACAGTAATCCGAAGGAGTAATTTTTTTATGCAAAAAACCTATTTAAGGCCTTTGTAGCTCTAGAATTCAGTTGAGTTTTAGAAAATAGTTGAACTTCAGTAGCAACGATAGGAGATAGCACATAAATCATAATAAACCATAGTGACATGTAACCATTGCAAACTTCAATACTAGGTGAAAAGTAGAGAAGTTGAATAAGAATGGAACTTACCATAACATGGAGACGCCCTCCAACATAACCGAGAGACTGCTGACAAGCTATTTGTTGGGCAATAGATGAGGGCTGTTGGTTGTGAACAATTTCAGGCAACTGGGGTGGGGGAACACTCTGCTGACCGTGCATAAAGAGACTCGCGTGAGAACTGTGATTGATAGACTGGTGATGGCCCTGGTGCATAGGATGGAATTGAGCCTGATGTGTAAATGTTTGCATATGTTGTTTTGATGGAGTCTGCTCAGTATTCTGTGGATTCAAATAAAGGCAATAATGATATAGTATTAACAAATTATGAAGGTATTACGAGGAAAAAAGTACTGTAATCATTGCCCAACTGAATCGAAGGGGGAAAAAAAGCATGAAGATGCTCCTTAACATCTATAAAGATAAAAACAATGCCCAAGTCTTTTTGTAATAGACATAACAAAAAAAAAAAAAAAGCCATTCTAAAGCCAACCTAAAAAAAAAAAAAAAGCCATTCTAAAGCCAACCTAAAAAAAAAAAAACTTTTTTACACATTTTCCGTCGAATGGCGGCACAATTTTAGGAGATAGCAGTAGATCCTTTGTATGATACACAGCTACAACTTTTTCATCAAAAGATCATCAATATATAATTTTCTAAAAAAAAGTTATATTAGAATAAGCTGATTCTCTTCTAAGCTTTAATTAGACAGTAGATGTATATGGAAATAAATAAAACATTATAGGCAGATGAAAAATGATTTCACCACATTACTTTTACTATCAAGCTTCTTGATCATCCTCTGGCTAGAAAAAAACCATCAAATGAAGCATCAACAAGACAACCAAAGTGATATATCACATACAACAAACTATAGTCACATGAAAAATGAATGCACCCAGTAGCCAATAGAAAGAATATCTCACTTCATTTGCTGGTCGATAGCCTTGAGAAGTCGCCATTGAAGAAGAATTTTCAGGACTAGGGAATGCCTGAAAAGCATGTTGGGAGTTTTGAATTAGTAAAAGCTTTTAGATGGTGAGGCCAAGAACCAACATTTCAATTTAAAGAATTCTACATAGCTTACAGGCAAACTAGGCATGTTGGAGTTAGAGTTCGAAACAACACGCCTATACTTGTGTCTTGGAGC
The DNA here is from genome assembly GCA_031470985.1 of Agastache rugosa. Taxonomy (NCBI): domain Eukaryota; kingdom Viridiplantae; phylum Streptophyta; class Magnoliopsida; order Lamiales; family Lamiaceae; genus Agastache; species Agastache rugosa. The sequence continues at coordinate 16,642,959 of CM062602.1, read as the reverse complement.
ATAAAATTTGTAGTCTCTAGCAGAAACAGCAACTTCATGCCGTCCGGTCAACCTCTTAAACCTGCTCGAGATATAGTGCAATAGATGGTCAAGAGTGATTGTCACCATATTCAAAGCATACAGAATATTAGGCATAGCATTTAAAGTTGAGGCAACCGGAGGTGCTACAGAATTATTATGAAAAACAAGATCAATTCAAACCATTCTAAATACTTCTGGCGCAAATTGATACAAATCACAATTTGCAAACAATGACGTAATGAATGTAAATGAATGATGCATGTTTTCATTATTTTGTAAGGTGTCGCAGTATACTCAAGAGTACAATAGATTATGGTTCACTCAAACTAAGCAGGCTTGAAATCTGTTTATCGTGTGCAAAAATTGATGTGTCATGATGCAATTGAAGCCGTTTCTTTCTTAATTGCCAAGTTCCTCAAAGATATCAATTGTTATAGATCCAAATATTAAATTCTTCTTAAATCTACCATCTTTCAGTTGGTCCAGTCCTACATCCTTGCACTACTTATGTCTTATGTTGCTAGTTCCGATTAAACCTCCAAATTAACCATCAGCAAAAATACTGCTGAAATGACACCACATTGACCACAATGTATCACAGCACCAATACCCCAGCATTAAGAACATCATCTCCAAGAGTGACAAAATCCTCATTCGGCCAACACAACAGCAGTTGAAACCAAAACACCTACTAGCATCTATCTACAAACCTGACTCTTTAGACTTCCATAAAGAAACCAGTTCTATCTAAGCATTGCACACTTAAATGTAAGGTTCACTAAGCCATAGAAACTTAAATCACCTAGAATGCACTACCTCAAGCTACAGTATCTGGCAAAGATGGACTTAAGAGAGAAAAGTGTAAACAAAATCATAATTTTCTTTATTAAAGAGAACGAAATTAGAGCAGGATAATAATCCCAAGAAGATGAATATCTTGTTCCTGAAGAATAAAATCCCCAAGACTGATAGTCTTACAAAAGAATCCTGATAATTTTACTGCATGCCCCTTTTTCTAACAAGGATGTTATTAATTGACATGTACATAAGTACAGAGACAAATTAGATAATCAAGGATACACAATTGTGCAAATCAGAGACCATAATTTATGCCAATAGTATTCCTAATTGTTCTCCCATTGATTTCCACTTATTTTTCCACTTCCTCAATACATGACATTGGAGATTCAACAAATCTCCACAGCAGGGGAGGCAAAGAAACAGTGAAAGATACAGACTTGGTAAGGAATATGCTTCTCTATTGACCACAATAAGATGGCCTGCCTAAACTCGAGCATTTGGTAAGTTGGGTCATTCCACATTCAGACACACTTAAGTATGTGGTAACACATTTATTGCTGGAAAAGTACTGGAGAATAGAAAAATGAACATCAAGAATCAAATTCATTCAAAGCATATTTTGTCAAGACACACTATTGTGGAGTCTTAGGCAAACCAACTTTTGTGTAACTCAATGCACGGCACGAGAAGCTTTTGTTTTGTTGAAACTGGCTGTGGTTTTTCATTATTTGATCATAGTCCTAATACTTGTTATTTAGATAATGGTTCAACCAAAAACATTTTTGTCATGCATTTTCCAGCTTTAAAGTTAAACAATTTCTTATCAATTCTTCTGAAGTTTTATCTTTTGCCATAAAGGTATAGTTTGTGAGTTAGTGACATCAAAATGCAGAAGGGGATTGCAAAGAGTTTCTCCCTTACTTGCATTAATCATATCCAACAAAACATTTCTCGAAACAATGGCTATTTAATTAATTGATGAAACTTGCAAAAACCACTTTATATTCAGTGACCTTAAAATATAGTGAGAAAACTTTGAAAACCAACTAAATATTAATCGTCCAAGATTCAAAAAATCCTGCCTACATGTTCAAACTAATGACAAATCAACTTGATCCTTCAAAAAATATCTACCCAGTCCTCTAAGAAAATAAAAACTAGACAGAGAATACACCTCCATCTTTCTATGGATATAATGAAGTATAGAGGTCAAAGAAATAGAAAGATATACCAAATTTATAAAGATCTAAAAGCATACTGGGACTTCAAAATTTACAAAAACTAATTTTTCGAAGTGCAGGACAATGAATTCACAACATACCACTCAGCATCATCAATACCAATTTTTGTTGGTTTTTCAACTATAGCTAAGCCATTGACCACCACAAAACGAACACGCTTCTCCTCTTGTATGACCAATTCTGGAAACTTCGATCTTGTTTCAAATGAAGTTGCCAGCTCCCTCCTCTTAAATATACAAGTACCTACATGTAGAATATCAACATGAGGTAGTTTCCGAGACTAGCAACTGCATAATTCTCCATCTCCGAAGAGATAAAGACCAATATTCGACCCATAATAATTACAGTGTGGTAGGCATGTCATAGATCCATTAGTTCGTCTCAAATCTAGGTGCTGTATCCAGCTCACCTAATTCATCTAAAAAATATTCCTTTTTTTTTCATCTCTCAGAAAGGAAATAACCTAGTTCAAACTAATGTCAGCAAAAGAAACCTCCATATATCAAGTACATATATGCAACAGGTAAGGATTTTAGAGAAGCCAAGACACTACGCAACATGGAGAATGAGTTCATTACATTTACTGGTACCTTCTGAAATCTTCAGCGGGCAATTCAGTCTGTTAGTTTTATATTTAAAGGGAAGAAAAGAAAACAAACCTTTTCTTGGAAATTTCTTTGCAAGCTTTCTATACAATCCACCAGCAGCTTCAAGGGCCACACCAATGGTCTTCTCGCGGATGCTGCTCATTGATGATAATCTATTGTTAACTTCATTGGCTAGTGTTTCATACAGATTAGCAATATACATTAAGGGCAAAGCATAGCGTGCATCGCCTTCATATCTGAGCTCTTTCGACTTCCTCTTGCTTAAATTTTCTTGTGAGGGTTGTGGCACCATGTAATCAGTGTCATAATCCGACATCTCAGTAACATGTTGATCAATAAAATGATTCACAACGATGTCCATAAACCTTGCCCTAGCCGTTTCAATTGGTGTCACATCTGGTATAAAGGTACCAAAGTTAGACTGACATAGATGATCTTAAACTGCTTCAAATACTCAGTAATTATATAGGAAAATGATAAATGTCACCATCAATTGTCAGAATTGAGTAGGGACCACATGAAGACCCGTTATTTTCAAGACTACTCCTATCATCTTCCACACCCATGCTGTGAAGTGGTAAAGAGCTTTGGTAAGGCTCGTGCATGCAGTCCTACATCGTTCAAACAACGAAAATTGATAATTTTGTATGGCAATATTACAGCACGAACTAGCAAATTTTCTTATGGAGACAAATCTCCCAACAGAGAACCTCGTAGTTAATTTGATATTTTGAATAATAAAGAGAGCAGAAAAGCTTTTCAGTGCCACTTCAAGGCAAAAGCAAGCAATTATTATACATCTGAATACAATTTTTGTGAAAAAAGGACAGAGAAAGGAAGGGGGAAAATAGGGAGTCCTCTTGGTAGTGGCAAAAGAGCAAGATCCTTTCCTTCGTACAACTTAGTTTCTTCGTATATGGGTTTCAAAATCATACAATAAATGGGATTATAACATAAGAAAATGCAAATAAAATGAGAATATCAACCAAAAAACAGTTTTTATTACATTTTCAGGGGGGGGGGGAGGGGGAGTAATTTCAATAACTTAACTAACACGTTCAACAATAATCCAGAAACCCAGCACCAATCTCAAACTTTTAACACCAGATATTAATTCCTCCCAGATTAAATCGAGAGATTATAGATCATCATCATTCAAAGGAAAAATAGTTGAAATTGAATTCCCTCAAAATCAAGTCTGTTGCTTTTCAAAATCAAGCATGGCACAATCACAACACCACGAACAAAATAAAAATAGAAAAATCCAAGTAGTTCCGTACTAACACCGACGACAGCGGAGGAGCGGTCATCGTTATCGTCGGTGACGTCATCGGCGGCGGGGTCGGCGACTTCATCCCCAGAATTGAGGTCGTGCAATGAGGTCTCGATGTAGGAGTTGGCGGCGGCGGCGGCGGCGGCGGCGGATGACAAATCGTAGTGCTCCACCGGAACTCTGCTCCCCATCAGCAACAGCAGCAGCAGCAGCTAAAACCCTAACCAGAAAAATCAGTGAAAAAGGGAGGGAAATTGAAGAGGGAAATTTTAACGGCTATCCATACGAAATCTTCTCTCTCTCTCTTTCTCTCTTTCTCTCTCTCTCTCAGTGTGTGAGTGTGTGTGTCTGCAAACGCAGGTTCCGAAGCTCAGTCCGAGCCTAGAGCCGTTGACGTTCTTCCGACCTTCCAAACCAGTAGGTCAGGAGAGGTGTGGGCCTTTTATTTCAGCTTTTAAATAAAGTTCATTTTAAATTTATAAATTCTTCAGTCGACTTAAATTAAATAAAAATATACTCCAGTTGTTTTTTTCTTTTTTTTCACTTGGGAAAGGAAGCAGAGAAGATTGTACCCGAAATATCTATATTTAGAGACAAAATTTATTATCGCTTTAATGGACAATAAGTTCTAAGTCATCCTTTTAGTAAGACGAGAACAATAAAGATTATAATATAAATTATAAATGCATACCTACACAAATTAAAAAATAAATAAAATACTTTGTTGTAGATTTTATGTTGAGTGTGGACTTACAAACTTGCAGTCAAGTTGAGCTTAGTATTTTATGTATATTGCTAACAAACTGACCTGAATTGAATCTTTTTAACTTTATGCTATTTATATAATATAAGTCGTGTGTGCTTTGATTTTTTGTATTTGCATACGTGAAACTATTTCTTTCTTTCTTTCTTTTTTTTTTTTTTTTTTGAGAAAACGTGAAACTGGGTATTCTTAATATTAATACCATTTCAATAATTCGTATTACGTATCGCTTTTGTATGATCAATATATTTTTTTGTTTGAATGTTCATGTAAATTGAGTATATTCAGCTCTTTCTTTACTTTGACGTTTCAAGTTCAATTCTCATTATGAATTATTTTCTATTTTATGATAGTTTGATATGAGTATGTCTTCGTTGTACAAATGTAAAAATAATAATATTCGATTAGGTCTTTTATGATATGGTCAGTTTATGAGATGCAAATATTAATGTAATACGTTCTTAAATATACATAATAAAAAAATTATTATTTGCAGAGTAATTTTTTATATATCAGAGCAATATTTTGTTGTGCAAAAAAGTATCACACTTATATTATATTTTTTTCATTGATACGTTTTTAAGTAACTTTTGACTTATAAATTGTTAAAATCACCCTTACAATATTTGATTCGCGTGACAATATCATGTAAATTTTGGTCCCATTCGGTTGCCTTCATTAGCCTTGACTAAAGGTCATATACAATTTTATTTGAGTTAATTGTATGGAATGTCATTTCAAGTTAGTAAATAATAATAGTTGTCCATCCACTTTATTTGTAGATTTTCTGGCCAATTTTGAGGTAAAGAGACCAAAATACCCTTAATTTCACCTCTATCTCTTATTTAACATCCAGATCCAAATCTGGATCTGGATCTGTGTATTCTCTCTCTCTCTCTTGAGTTCCACGATTCTCTCTCTCAACTACAGATCTGTATTCTCCGGCATGGGCAGCTTTCTGCGGTCGTCTTCTCCGGCAGATTTGTGTATTATCGACTCTCTTCTTTCTCTCTCTTCTATCAGTCACAGCTCGACAGATCTTAAGAAATCCAGCATGGCCAATCTCTCCGGCGTCGATGCAACTTTCCTCTATTTTGCGGCTTTCTTCTCCGGTCATCATATCATCTCCATCTGAAATTTTGTTCTTTGATGGTATATTGTAGGTTGTTGGTTTTATGGTTGTAATTTAGCTTTGATCGTAATAATGTATCTTGTATTTTGGAAATTTGCTTGTTTGATGGTTGTATTGTAGATTGATGATTTTTAATCTAAGATATCAACTTTGAATTTAGTGTATTAATTTTAATTGAGTTTTCTAGATCTAGTATGTCATGTTCTTGTCGTATTTTCCAGATCTTGCCGTCATCTTCGTGCATATGTGTTCTTCCTGCATTTTTCACGTCACTGCGCGTCGCGACTTGGCACACCTGGTACGAATGCAACGTATTCGTACCAGATGTGCCAAGGCATACCGCGCCTAGACTTGGAATACCTGGTACGAATACACAACATTCGTACCAGGTGTGCCAAGTCTAGGCGCGATATGCCTTGGCACACCTGAATGCAACGTATTCGTACCAGGTGTGCCAAGACATACCGCGCCTAGACTTGGTACACCTAGTACGGATACACACTATTCGTACCAGGTGTGCCAAGTCTAAACGCGGTATGCCTTGGCACACCTGGTATGAATACGTTGCATTCGTACCAGGTGTGCCAAGGCATACTGGAATGCTGTTGACCAAAGACGAACATCATCCATGACATTAGATCTGGAATGTGACACCATGGATTCCGGAGAGAAAGCTGTGAATATGGCCGGCAGAATGTGAAAGTTCAAGGCGGCGCGGCGGACTGGACTAGAAGTACGAAGGCGGGGCGGAGGAAGGGAATGGAAGTACGACGACGCGGCGGCGGAATGAAAGTACGACGGCGGCGACGGAAGAAATGAAGAAAAATAGAATTTCTAGAGAGAGAATATTTTGCAGAACAGAAAATCTGAAATTTGAAAAATGAAAAATGAAATGTGTAGATGAATGGTTAATAATGGATCCAAGGGCAAATTGGTCCAAATTTCCAAAAGTTGGCTAGAATTTCTACAAATAAAGTTGGTGGCCAACTATTAATTTCCACTATCTATATTGGTTATCCCAAATTTTGCCTCATTTTATTTTATGTTTGATTGATAAGAGTAGGGCCCAATACTTCATGCTATGAAAAGGTGGCCCGGTACTAATTAATTTCTATTAATTATGTGATTATGGATCGGACACTTACCCAACGACAAAATTTATCTAGGATTGTGTGCGTGTGTTAGTCTAGTGGTAGAGTAGTTAATGCTCGGGCCAAAGGTCACGAGTTCAAGTCCACCGTCACGCGGTCTTCAAAATTTCTTGTAATGTTTGTTCAAAATTTACCTAGGATGTGTGTGTGTGTTAGCCTAGTGGTAGAGTGGTTAATGCCGGACTAAAGATCACGGGTTCAAGTCCACCGTCACGCGGCTTTAAAATTTCTTGTAATGTTTCTTTTTAAAAAAAAAAATTACCTAGGATGTGTGCGTGTGTTATCCTAGTGGTAGAGTGGTTAATGCTCGAGCCAAAGGTCACGGGTTCAAGTCCACCGTCACGCGGCCTTTAAAATTTCTTGTAATGTTTGTTAAAAAAAAATTACCTAGGATGTGTGCGTGTGTTGGCCTAGTGGTAGAGTGGTTAATGTCTGAGCCAAATGTCACTGGTTCAAGTCCACCGTCATGCGGCCTTTAAAATTTCTTGTAACGTTTGTTCCAAAAAAAATTTACCTAGGATCGTGTGCGTGTATTAGCCTAGTGATAGAGTGGTTAATGCCGGGGCCAAAGGTCACGAGTTCAAGTCCACCGTCACGCGGCCTTTAAAATTTCTTATAATATTTGTTCAAAATTTTTTTTCCTAGGATCGAAAAAAAGGGAAAAATAAACAAGCAATTGGAATTCTATGTCCTCAAAATTGGAGTCACCTGATGCCAAATAATCTATATTTAATTACTTTTTTTGTCATTTTTTCTTCAAATTCGATCTATAATGTTTTAGAATAATTTTACAATTATCAATTAGAGTTCATCCATCAAAATAGGGTTTATATATATGTATATATATAGGAAAATAATCATATAAGAATGAATCTTAACCTAAGAAATAGGAATAGATCTCCACCATATATCTATAAGGGATGGAGGGTCAGATGTCACCCAGGTCAAACCAGGTCGGATCCGGGTCAACAGGTCGGACCCGGTCAACACGTTGACTTTTCAAAAAAAATTATTTTCGAATTTTTTTTAAGAGTCAGATGATATGCACCACACTGTGCAATGAGATGCACCAAAATGTGCAATGAGATGCACCACTAAGTGTATTGGGATGCACCATTTTTTAATTTTTTAATATTCTTTTTCACTATTTTATTTTTTATTTTTTATTTTTGATTTTTTTTTCAAAAGTCGAGCGAGGGGGGCCGAAGGCCTCGGAGCGAGCTAAAAAACATATAATGTTGCCACAATCATTATTTATAAATTAAAATCGGAGCCGAAGGAGGAGAAAAAAAAATCCCAAACACTTGCTTATTGTGTATGAGACAAATCTCCATGTATTATGAGATGCACCACAATGCATTTTGAGATGCAACACTATGTATAATGAGATGCACCACTATGTATAATGAGATGCATCACAATGTGTAGATGCAACACACTGTGTAATGAGATGCTCCACAACATGAAATGAGATGCACCACACAGTGTATTGAGATGCACCACACTTTATTAAAAAAATTGAAAAAAAAAAATTCGAAACATAAACAAAAAAATTGAAAAGTCAACGGGTTGATCCGGGTCCGACCCGTTGATCCGGGTCCGACCCTGTTTGACCCGGATCCGACCCGCTTCAAATCTAGCCATCCATCTATTGTGGATCAAGGGTTGGGATTTATTCTTATTTCTTATTTTAAAGGCTCTTTTCACTAGAACCACTCCATATATATATTTATATTTATATTTAATTTTCATTTTAAAAGTTTAATTGATTATTTAGGGTTCATTATTTCAAAATTAGGGTATGTAATTTTTTAAAATTCTAATTTTTTATAATAAATATTAATTAAGGTTCATTATAAAATACTAAAATTTTATTTTTTTTAAGTAAATATTTTTAAAATAGTGAAATTAATAGTGGGACATGGAGGACGAGACAAAAATTGAGAACAGGTCCCAGGGGATGGCCTAGTGGTGGAGTGGTTGCCTGTTGACCAATAGGTCAGAGGTTCTAGTACTCTCGGCCACAAAAAAAACCCTAGGTGGGGTGTGTGAGTAATAATATTTGTAATGATATTAAAAAATAAAAAAATAATTAAGAACAGAGGATCTCATCCGAAAAACAAGAGAACCAAGAAAAACCAAACATTTCATTCTTTGAAAAAATTATTGTGTTTTGTACACTACGGTTAAATAGTATGTTTAAAATAGGCAAAAGTTATTATAGCCAATTTAAGATAACAAAGATAAATCTAGCTACTAGCATAAAAAAGATAATTAAATAATGAGTATTATTTATGTATATCCAATATGATGATAGTGTATACCCTCCATAACCAGTTTTGAGTGCATGTATAACACATAACCACTTTGACTATCCTAATTATATCTATTGTGACACTTTCTTAAAATGTGTCTTATTTGTGTGGAAATGGAGAAAAATTGACTAGTTAATCAAAATCTTATAAAATCATGTATTTACCTCCTATTTTAGCTATTTAAAATGATAGCTACGTATTTCTTTATTACATATTTTGCTGATCGATCCTACGCTTTCTATTTGGTATCAGAGCCTTAGGTTTATCTGGGAATTATATTTTATTTATTGCTTTAAGTATTATCCTAACGGAGGAGACATCAAGAAAAATATGGATCCGGACAATTGTCCGAGATGCGAAGGTTACAGGAATTATCTCCATGATTTGGAGGTACAGAAAACAAGAACCCAGACTGCACTAGCAATCTAGAAAAGAGAATTCCACTCTGCAGTACTAAGAGTGGATTGTAAATCTATTATCTCTTGCCACCAAGAGATGAGAAGAAGGGAAAACTTCCTCGAGGAGTTGAAATATCTCCATCTAAGGACGGAATACGTGATGAAAGAAAACCATCAGAACCATACTGACTGATGGATCTAGAAGGATGTCCAAGGTGTGGACATTTCCAGGAACGTCTCCAAATCTTGGAGAAAAGAAGGACAAGATACCAGAGTGTGCTAACACACTGGAGAAGGCAGTTGGATATCCTAATCCAACAAAACCAGGAGAAAGAATTAATTGATTCCTGCCTCCAAGGAATCAAAAGAAAAGAAGATCTTCTCCATAGTTGTATCCTCCTTGAATGGGAGATAGAACATGCCATGAGAAGAGACCATTGGAGCCATTTGGGAGTAAATTGGAATCAGCTCTATGCTGGACTGCTCTGATGGATTCAAAGAAAGATAAAGGAGTATCATATACTCTTTTATATAAAGAGATTACTCCAGACTCATCCAAGATATCGGAGGATCTGAGAGAAATACAGAAGACATTACAACATTATGGCGATAGCTTGTATGGTGTACCACGCGATCTTTACAAGATTGCTATGAAACAGGATGAAATTTACAACATCCTGAAGGAGATCCAATCACGGATCAAAAAACTGGAGCAACAACCTCGTTCCGGTCAAGGGAGAAATCCTTTTGGTAATGAACCCACTTATCCATTTCCAGTGGGAGAAACCAAAAAGGATCCCAACATAGAGGCCTTGAAAAGAATGATTCGAGAAAGAAAAATATGAATAATCTTGAAAGAATCAAGCTTGACGACCTTCAGGAGTTAGCAGAATCTTTTGCTAACATGACGATGGTGGATTTAAAAATGAACCAGAATGTGATCCAAAATCCACAGCCGGTGAATCAACTTCCACCAGGAGCCATTATTGGGAATCGACAAGATTTTCAAAATGCACCCGGAGCCATTAATGTAGCCCAGGATTTTCAGACTGGAGCAAGGTATGATCAACATACCCCAAATGATGCATACATGGCGGCAAGAAGGACAAGGGCAAGAAGGCCGCATCCAAAGGTGCAAGATACACCTTATGGAAAAGCAACCCTGGATCCTATCCATCCACACGGAGTAATGCCCGACCTTGATGAAGTAAATTTCAGAGATCGAGAATCCATTATTGATGAGTGGATGTCAGCCCTGAGAATTGCAGCAGCAACTCTCGATTTAAACAAGGAAGGATTCGTAAGAATTCTCGAAATGAGTCTTGCAGGAATTGTCAAGATAGCATGGGAATTCTTTCCTGTGGACATCAAGAATTCATGTTTTGAGAGTGACAACTACACAGAACATGTCCAGAATATGGCAATGCTTTTTAAAAACCATTTTCTGGGAGAAGGATATTTCGAAGGATTTGATCAAGAAAAGAGGAAGAAATACTTGATGGCATTGTATAATCTAAGACTTGCAGTCCTAGATCAACAATCGCTTAACAAGTTTCTACAGCTCTTTACTCTTTATCAACATCAATCTAAAGTTGATGATAGAGTTGCACTGGAAATTTTCTTTCTAAAATTTCCAAGCCCATGAAAAGAAATGCTGATTTGGGATTATGAACCAGGAGATCCTGAGAACGTCGCAAGAAGGATGTCATATGTACATCGGAAGCTCTCAGAGTGGTGTCAACAAACAACAGCTCTGAGGAACATGAAGAAACTGAGGAGAATTAACAAATTCGCTCCTCTAAACTGTGATGACAATGATCTGCCAACGATCATTGGAGGAGAACCACCGAGGCTGAAGAAAAGCAAGAAAAATAGGTTTCAGCCCTATTATAAAGGTGGAGATCCAAAAAGAAATTCTTAGAAACCAAGAACCAGATGGTTAAGACAGAAGGCCAGATCTTACAAATCAGGCCAAAGAAGTGGACCATCAAGGAATAGGTATCCTTTCCGAAGAGATAATAAATCCCAAGGAATGACACCCGCCAAGAAAACTTTCAGGAGAACTCACACTAGAGTTAATGAGAGTTTCAAGGATTGCAACTGCTGGACGTGCGGTGCGAAGGGGCATATTTCCACAAATTGCCCTGACAACGAGAGAAGAGGTATCAATAAATTCGAATCCACTCCGGATATCGAAGATGCCATCTACTACCAAGAACTGATACAAGTATATCAGTTCGAAGATATACCCTTAGATGAGAGTATATATGAACAAGAAGAAGTCTTCAGCGAAGAAGATTCAGAATGGTCTGATGGAACTAGATCGGAGTCAGACTGATCCAGAGATTGTTCATCAGGAGAAAGAGGACAGGACGGGATTCTCCAGTCACACAACTCTCTCTCAAAGTCTGATTGACAAAATCTTGAAGAAGAGTCTGAATATACAAAAGTATCAAGGCTTTTCAGCAAACAACATAGATCAAGTTCTAAGGAACTTTAATCTAAGGAGCAGGAAACAACAATCGTCTACGGAATTTCAAGATGAGAAATGTCGCTTCCTATAGAGCTTACAGGGAATCAAGTGGAGATGCAGTTGATTCCAGCTAGTGACATCAGGGAAGATCTATCAAAGATGAAACCTGAAGTCGCTGAAAAAATGAACTGGATCCATATTGGAGCAATCCAGTTGATGTTAAAATCGGCTCTCTTTACCGGAGTTCACACGCCAATCGATATCGCTATATGTGATAAAAGAGTTAGAAATCTGAAAGATTCCATATTGGGAACAATTGCGGGAGATCTTTGTGCAGGACAAGTAGTGGGAATCATCTATCCAAAGATTGCTTACAATCTTAATGATACCCATTTCAGCAAAGCCCTGACGCTTTATCAGGACTTTAAACGCAAGGATTTATTGGAGGAAGGAAATAGACCTTACTCCATTACTTATCAGGTATCATATGCTCTTTCCAACTCACATCACACTGAGTTATTTTTAGGAAAGAAGTTCATTGAGATACCAGATATCTTCAACAAGGTGACAACAGCTGTTTGTCCCGATAGAGTGGAAATTGCTCGGTTAAAGAATGTTGATATTCAAATCCGAAATAGAGAAGTCATGAGACACGACCAAAGTCTCAGGATAACTTCAGGAAGATTATCCTTCCAAGGAGACAGAATTATGTCTTTGCCATATGGGAGGAGTCGGAGTCTCATTCGAGAAGCATACCCTTAAACATCTCAGAGTAACAAAGTTCCAGTAAATCTGAAATGTCCCGAGGGATGGAGAGAAGTGATAGTAAAATTTGACACTACAAGGTGGGAAACCAACTTCCCATGTAATGTTCTTTACTATCTGCAGCAGCCGGAGATCAATCATTACAAAGGTACCCTGGAGATTGGGGGACAAGTGATGGAGATCAAAGGCAGAGCCGGAAGAGAAGCAGTTTTGCTTTTGGGTTTGGATTTTCTCGAGGATCACAAACCTTGGAGAAATAAAGAAGAAGGAATGGAAATCACGATTAGTGGGAGAAAACTATTGATCGAATGACAAGTCCATTCTCCATATACATCTCTATAGGGATGTTATATGAAAATTATAAAGCAGAATATTTTGCTGCTTATATTGATTCAGATGCAGGAATTTGTACTGCAAAACGAGGAGTCTTCCCAGCAGAGGTAGAAGATGATCTACCCCGAATTGCAGGAAGAGATTTCTCAAAGAAGATTTTGCTCCTTGCTAAAGGAGTAAAAGAGACGGAAATTCTGATTGGCGGAGCCAGAGGTACACCTTGGTATAAGGTTAAAACTCCACCAATTTATTTCCATGATACAGGTGCAGATATTCTGTTGGGAAACAATTTCCTACAGATGTTCAAAAGATACATGCAGGATAATGAAAAGAGGCAATTGGTGTTTACAACCATTTGCGATCACAAAATCATTGTCCAGAGGCTCAAAGGGGCTTTTAATCGCCAGATACCATTGAGTTTTCGCAGCAAGCGTGGTGATGAAGGAAAACTTCGACACCCCAAGATGAAGGATCAAAGGAGATTCAGCGAAGCAGTGCTAAGCTGTATCAGGGATGAGGATCTCAAAGATGAAGAGGTTCAGATCCTCAAAGCATCTATAATATCTCATCAAGATATTAGGGAAGAAAACCAAGTGTCCCTAGAAGATGTCAAAAGAAAGATTAAAAGAAATTACAATGAAAATCCTTTGGCATGGTGGGACAGAAACAAGCTCAAAGCTACCTTGAAGGTGAAGCCAGAAAAGGAGTATGAGTTTGTTAGATACAGACCAATCCTGATGAACCTCAAAGATCAACAGGATATGAAGGAGATAATAAAAAAACACCTTGATTTAAAGTTGATTGAACTAGGGAATTCGCATTACAGCAGTCCCGGATTTCTGGTAAGGAATCATGGTGAGATCAAACGAGGTAAACCCAGATTAGTTATTAATTACAAAGGAATTAATGATATTCTGGAGTTTGATGGATATTTCATCCCTAGTAGGAATACCTTATTAACTGCATTAGAAATGCTAAGGTATTCTCTAAGTTTGATTGCAAGTCAGGTTTGTACCAGATTCGCATGGAGGAAAGTAGTAAGAAGTTTACAGCCTTCTCTACTCCACAAGGGCACTATGTTTGGAACGTAATGCCAATGGGGTTAGCTAATGCGCCTCAAATATTCCAGAAAAAGATGGATAATCTGTTTAAAGATTATTTTTCTTTTATGTTCGTCTATATTGATGATATTTTAATTGCATCAAAAAATATGGAAGAACATATCAAACATCTTGAGATCTTTGCAGATGTTTGTTATAAAGAAGGTTTAGTACTGTCTGAAAAGAAGGCAGTCGTTGCAACTCGGAAAATGGAATTTCTGGGTATCGAAATTGATGAAGCATGAATTATTCTGCAGGACCATATTGTTCAGAAGGTCCAGAATTTTCCTGAAGATCTGAAGGAAAAGAGACAACTTCAGAGTTTCTTGGGAGTTGTTAATTTCGCGAGACCATTCATTAAAGATCTCGCAAAACACAGAAAAGTTTTCAGTAGTTTACTGAAAAAGGATGTTCCGTTCATCTGGAAGGAAGAACATCGACAGGGTATGAAAGAGTTAAAAGAGGTTTGCAAAAATCTCCCAAAACTCTCGATACCTCAGGACGAAGACGACTTGGTCTTGTATACAGATGCAAGTGATTATTGGTGGGCAGCAGTCTTAACCAAGATCACTCCTAATGGAGAAGAACCCTGTAGATACTGCAGTGGTTTATTTTCAGATGATGAGGCCATAAGATGGCACATCAACGAGAAAGAATTCTTTGCAGTCCGAAAGGCTTTTAAAAAATGACCTTTATTTTTACTTGCAAAGAAATTTACTTTGAAAGTCGATAACACACAGGTTAAGGCTTTCTTAAGAAATAAGATGGAATCTAAGCCTGAAAAGGCTAGATTAATTAGATGGCAAGCTGAATGCCAATATTATATTTTTGATATTGTCATTCTGAAATCTCACGAAAATATTCTTGCAGATTTCTTAACAAGAGATAGAGCAAACTGATGTGAACTCCATTCTACTGGCCCATAGACATCTCAGAGAAAATCTGGAGATGTTAACGGGAGAGTGGGACGAGTGCATTCTGAATGCTGAGCAAGCAGGAAGATTGCAGACTCTCGATAAGACGAAAGTCAACGAGAGAATACGAGCTTGCATACGGTCTCAGGGTCAACTCTGGGCTGCATGTCAAACACCAATCCTTCGGGTGGCCAAAGATTCTTTGGTAAAAGAAGAGTTTCGAGTACATGGCTCTAAACCTGTAGCAGAGGATTCTAATACCTCTTGCCCAAGTTCTAAGGTGGTGGTATCTTCGGAACCATTGCCCCAAGAAAAATATGATATTCAGGGATCACACTCTGAATCATCATGTCAACCCAGCACCTCTGGGGAAAAAGAGGGAGAGATTAATCTTAGGCCAATGACTGGCACTTCTAAGATTAATACTGATAAGATTGAAGTTTCTTCTTCGTGGCAGGTTTATCAAGCTAACTGGGAGAAGCTCAATACAAGGACTGGAATCAACCCAGAAAAAATACGGGTTGATATCTCGGGGAAATATCCTCGGGTGTGGATGATGCCGAATTCAGATCCACACGAAGTCAAAAGATGGTATGAATTTGGAGCACTTGCTTCAGTTTATACTACATCTCCATCATTCGCCGAAATCAAGAATCTACCCAAGTGGATTCAGGAAGCGGTGTATGATACCTGGGCTAACAATCCACAGCTTAGCCGAGGTGACATTTTGGAGCTGTATTTCATCAGTGCAGCCCCAGAACCTGCAGGGAAAGGAAACCATGAAGCCTTCCACTATATTAGGCTTCGAAGACCAGATGCACGCGCCCTCGAGAAGATCAAGGCGCCTACAGAAAAAGAGACTACTTTAGTCTCTACATTACCAGAAGACCTCATCTCTACCAGAAGAGCATGGGGATTATGGGTCTGTCTCACTGAGATGGACAAAGTCAAGTTCCCGTTCAAATTCTTTCAGAATTCAGTGAACGGATCATTCCTGTTAAACACTATGACAGGAAAATCTACAAGATTCGCCGAGGAAGCTTTCGAAAGAAAGAGAACCTTG
Source organism: Agastache rugosa (assembly GCA_031470985.1). Classification (NCBI taxonomy): domain Eukaryota; kingdom Viridiplantae; phylum Streptophyta; class Magnoliopsida; order Lamiales; family Lamiaceae; genus Agastache; species Agastache rugosa. Next base: position 16,626,608 of record CM062602.1, on the reverse strand, counting down.
CTCTGGGAAAACAAGATTTCGAAGAGTAAAGAAACTCATCGAAAATACTGCAACATGGCTCATTTTGGAAACTGGTCTGAGCGCGTTTGTTCGGATTGCCAGAACCAGAAGGAACCAGAGTTCGGGAAGGGGTTCATGCCCAGAAAGGGAAAAGAAAAGGCTCGGTCAAACGAGCATCTTGAACAGAAGGCGCTGCCAAAGGCAAGGACGCCCAGGGCCCCGGGAAAAAAGTAGATTCCCGACACAGGTTGGTGGAGTCATGTGACTCTGAGCTGGAGCACCCACTAAAGAGAAAACGACAATAGTGGGTGGAGGGAAAAGTAATTACCCACTAAATAACAAATGGGTAAAAGAACAGAAGAAACATTATTGAACAAAGATAATGCGGTATGATGAAGAAGGTAGCACCGAAAGGTTGGCGTCCTTATTCAATAATGGACGACAGCAGTGGTCCTACGCTGAGTCATAAACAGGCTGGCCACGGAACAAAGGCATCCGAGGCAATAATGAAGGAAGGAGGTTGAGAATTGCAACCTCTATATATTTCAAGAGATTAGAGAGCAGAAGGGCATCGGAAATCCATCAGAAATCCTCTACACCATCTCTGCTCTCTCCAAAATTAAATTGTTATAGTATAGTTCCTATTCTAGTATAGTTTAGTTTATGTATTTCAATTCCGCTACCATAGGTAGCTAAACAAGTCTGTCTCCTCCCTAAAGGAGATATACTTATGTTGTAATAAATATTATATAATTCCTAAATAAAAGTTTGGGCTTTTGTTCATCCCTTCCAGTATATTATTTTCTTTGTGTACCGACCAAAAACCCTACATCGAGTAGGAAACGAACGAGGGTTGTGCTGTGTGCTGCTGAAGGAGTCTGCGTCTGGAAACCATCGCTTGCGATCGTGTGGTTGGACGAGGTCCCTAAAACTTTCGGCGGAAATACCCGGCAGCATTCCGGTCAAAAAGGTATGAAGTTGGTATACATAGAATTTATTTATACGGAAGTGTGATGGGCCTGATAGTATTGCATGATTTATCTCCAAATTGAAAAGTTGAATTGATAAATCGGAGTATGTAATGAAGAAATTCAGTAGAAGGGTAAAAAAATAAAAATAAAAAATTTGACGCATATTGTATGATTATAAGGTTGACTAGTTTATATCAATATTTCTCCTTATTTTATACAATATTTTATACACAAAAAATAGATATAATAATAATTTTGGTAGGTCAGTGGGTACTGCTTATACACACCATCAAAAGTGGTCGTAGGAGGTACACACTATCTCGATACTGGCTAGAATGAATTTCATCTCTTAAATAATAATAACCATTATTACTATTTTACCCTTTTAACTCACAAATTCAAGAATATCCTGGTGTGGATTCGTGAATTAACTCATAAACTTGATACAAATCACGCATGCACAAAAATAAATTCATGAATTAACTATTTGTATAATTCACGAAAGCAAACATATGTACTTGTGAAAATCGACATTCGTGAATTTGTGATTTTATATATTCAACTAAGAATTCACGAATTCTATATTGAATTCATGAATTCACGATGAATGCTATAAGTTAAATTCGTTAATTACCGTTTTATAGTACATCAATTCACGAATCGAATATATTTTTCATGAATTTAAGATTTCATGAATTCACTAATATATGTTAAATTAGTAAATTAAATACTATTTTATAGTACATAAATCCACGAATCAAATATATGTTTTTCGTGAATTTAAAATTTCACGAATTAATCTCCATGCGCCAATTCATGATTCGTGAAATCATCCCAATCTGTGAATTGACGAATCAAGTCCTATTCGTAAATTTCATTAAGGGTATATTAGTATATTAACACAAAAAATAACTATTATTTATCTTTTCTATCCTGGTGGTTAGATTTGTTATCTTTATTATCTCAAAGTTGCTAGAATTATCTATTATTTCTTTCTAAAATGTTTTTAGTTTGATTTTTTGATCTCTAGAAAATTGATATGGAGAGCTAGAGTTACCTGGTCATCCCTATTTTCATCGATTTCCACCTCTCAATGCCGATTTTCCGAGCTGGAAAAATGGAACTTAGAATATTTTAAAAATATTACTACAAATGTTGGGTACCAACATGAAATTTTTTAAACATTAAAATATTTTTGATGAATTTCGACAAACATCGGTATATTTCAGAATATTTTTCCAAATATAAATTCGTGAAGATGATTGTACAAAGTTCTTGAACAATTTTATGACTATTGAATCAAATATACAAATTTATAATATATTTTTCTTTGAAGTATTTTTTTTTTTGACATGAGGAAGGGGAGCAGCAGAGCTTGAATTTGAGCTTGAAGACCTCTCTGTTCACAGATAAGATCTATGTCCGTTTGGATGTCTTCGAATAGACTTCTTTGAAGTATTAAAAAAGTATAAAATAGAATAAAGTATCAGTCCTTAATACATAGTTTATTATTCAATATTATTTAGAAGGCACCTAATATTCCATATATTTCGCTTTATCCAACTACACACATAAATACGAAATTTTGAGTTTACTTTACTCAGATTAAATCTTGAATTTAGGTTCGATTCCCCAAAAACATAGAACGGGCATAGGGAAAATCAAAGGAAAGAAAATATCCCAATCATTTTTCCACAGATAATATCCTGCACTTGAAGCAATCTTCATCATCATCCTTTGCCAAAATTCTCAATATATAAAGTGCATAAACTGCCATTTACAAACTCTATTCATATATCAGGATAATGGGTACTCATGAGGAGGAGAGATTGCTTCTGGAGGATGGTCTTGTAGAGGTGCCTCACCTTTTTCTTTTTCTTTTTTTATTTTTAATAAAAAAAATTTGATTATGAATTTTGGTTGTTGTTATCAGTTGATTTTAATCATCCAGTTTGCATGTATTGGATTGCAACAAAAGTTGTTCGAATATATTGTGGTCAGAGGGTATGGATATGTTTGAGTTAAGAGGGATTTTATTCTTCCGATCTGAATTTATGGTACTTGTGAATCTTTCTGTGCTGATGGGGTATTCTCTGCATCCAAGATTCTGTTTTTGTTAGGTGGGTCAATTTTTCCAAAGAAGAAAAACTAAAAGAAACTACTACTTATTATTTTTTTTTTCTTAAGTATGCTTTTTCTTTCGGGACAATCAAGATTTTATTGTCTTGGAAGTGGGTTTTATAGATGCACTGTTATTAGCTTCTTACATTTGCTAAGTCAACTGTTCAATCTTAATATGTCTGAACATGCTGTGGGAGTTGCTGGGGTGCTTTTGATGTTTAGAGAAATCTAGATGTTAAGGATAATTGAATGAAGTGAAAAGATGTAGTTACTTGGATGGTTGACTTTGCAACTGCTTCTGCTAGTTTTCTTTGTCTTTCTCCATGAAGAGACAAGTGTTCTTTATTTGACTTCTTTCGCCCCCAAAATGTGATATGATCTTCCTTCACGAATTGCTATAAAATATCGATCTTGCTGTTTATTGTCAAGATTGGTATCCTCGGACTTAAATCATGATGATCTAGGCCTGATATGAAATTTTGTGAATATTTATTTTTCTCTTAAGAGTAAATATACTAAATTGTGACTCTTGGAAGGTGGATGTTCACATTTAAATTGAAGTTTTCTATTTGACTGTTCACTGTAAATTTTCTGTAGAGTGGAAGTGATGGACTACACACTGGTGATGGTTCTGTTGATTTTAAGGGGAATCCTGTTCTGAAGAGCAACACCGGAAATTGGAGGGCCTGTCCTTTCATTCTAGGTACTATAAAGTGCATTAGTACTTACTACTTAGACAGTTGTTACCTGTCTGTTCTGATCTTGTATATGTATCATATGGCAGGGACTGAATGCTGTGAGCGTTTAGCTTACTATGGGATTGCGACTAATCTTGTTAGTTATCTCACAAAAAATTTACACCAAGGGAATGTGTCGGCTGCTACAACTGTGACGACATGGCAAGGCACCTGCTATTTAACTCCCCTTATTGGGGCCATCCTGGCTGATGCTTACTGGGGAAGATATTGGACGATTGCTGCCTTTTCCTCTCTTTACTTCATTGTAATTTCCTAACTTATTTTCACCATTTCATTATTTGTTTACTTTTTTTTTTCTAGCACTAGATTTATTGGCTGGCTGAATTTCTCTTATCCTTAGCGTGCTAACATGGTTTTGTATTGTTAACCTGTTTGGCATGCACTTCCTTTCTCATTATCCAATTTTATTTTTTTAATTAGGAGTGGTTTTTCACTCAGCATTCTCCTGTAAATTGGAAATATGCACCGCTTTTGCAAATAGTCCTCTAACCTCTGTGCACCCTTATTAAACAAAGTAAGAAAGTTGAAATATTCTTCCAGAATGTTGAAATTGATTCATCCCAACGTGTCCAAATCATGAAAGACATCACAATCTCCTCATTGTTTGTACATTTTTGGTGCCACTATAAACTTTTTCTCCCTTAGAACATTTAGTCATTCTGGACCACTTCTTTAATCTCCCTTTAGTGTATGCAAACTTGTATTTTTGATTTTTTGCAAGTTGAAATTATTCTGATCTTTATGTTGAGATGGTAAATGTGAGCAACGACGGAGTTTCTAGCATTTATATATGCTTTGTAGAAACTGAAGGCAAGCAATCGAGTGCTTTTCAGACTTCTACTGTAAATTATTATCAAACAATTATGAAACATAATTTCAGGTTTTCGGGTGGTGAAGAATGCCTGATATCAGTAAGTATAAATATATGGGTTTGTTTGGTTGTCTGTTGTTGGCAGGTATGTAATTTTTTAATTATCTGATTCTCTGAGGCAATTTGATCTGGCTGCCTAAAAAGGATTTTACTTGAAGCATAGAACAGTACAGTTTTTTGCTCAAATCTGCTTGAGAACGGCAGATTAGAGCTGTTTTAGCTGTTCTAGGACTGGTAAATCTATTCTATTATTTTATGTAGAGATGCTTGCATTAATCATGTAAATCCTATTGAACTTAGATGTGTTCATAATCCGGCATTAGTGTACCAATATGTTGACCCTTATATTAACTTGATATTCAATTTCTAGTATGTTCTCCGCATACAATTCTTGCTTCTTTGGTTGCTATCATCTTACTATTTCAACCTTGCTCTTCTTTTATGAAGGGAATGTGCACGTTGACACTATCTGCAACTGTACCATCTTTTAAGCCACCTGAATGTGTTGATTCTGTTTGCCCTACTGCCTCAGCTGGTCAATATGGAATATTTTTTGTTGGGTTATATCTTACAGCACTCGGAACAGGAGGGATCAAACCATGCGTTTCTTCCTTCGGGGCTGACCAGTTTGACGACACTGACCCTGTAGAGAGTGTTAAGAAGGGTTCTTTTTTCAATTGGTTCTATTTTTCGATCAATCTCGGTGCCTTGATATCCAGTAGTTTGATCGTCTGGATTCAAGATAATGCTGGGTGGGGCCTTGGTTTTGGCATCCCTGCTTTGTTCATGGGATTTGCTATTGCAAGTTTCTTCACCGGCACCAATCTCTATAGGTTTCAGAGACCAGGAGGAAGCCCTATTACAAGAATGTGTCAGGTCCTCGTTGCATCATTCCGTAAGTGGAATCTGCCTGTTCCTGATGATAGTAGCCTTCTATACGAGTTACCAGATAAAAGCTCTGCAATTGAAGGCAGTCGGAAATTGCTGCACACTGATGAACTAAAGTAAATAGATCCTTTTTGGTGAAGTTCTGTTGTTTTTTTATTTTCCTTCCCTACCCCGCCAAGATTTCCTTTATTTTTTTACATAGTTATTGAATTTTGATTGATTAGAACTTATAATTCTGCTTGGAGGTTCTCAAGATCATGGATATTTACTGCTTTAGCAAAACTATTTCTTCAGTATTATAAGAGTTTTTGACTTGTAGGATAGACGACTTAGTTCTACATGCTGCCCTTTTTGCTAATTCGAACGAGATTCTTTTATAATGCAGAAATCCAAATTTACTTCAGCATTTTTGGGCTCTCTTTGATGTTCTTTCTCCTATTCTCTTTTTTTCTTTATGTTACTAGGCTTGAAGCTTCATTGTTTCTGTTTGTTATTCGAAAACTAACAGTGCTAATATATGCTCTTTCATTTATGAAGGTGCCTCGACAAAGCCGCTGTAATTTCAGACGCTGAAAGCAAACATGGAGATTATTCCAACCCTTGGAATCTCTGCACAGTAACACAAGTCGAGGAGCTGAAGATCCTGATACGCATGTTTCCCGTCTGGGCCACCGGAATAGTCTTTGCTGCAGTTTATGCTCAAATGTCAACAATGTTCGTGGAGCAAGGCATGGTGATGGACACTTCCATAGGTTCCTTCTCGATCCCTGCAGCCTCTCTCTCGACTTTTGATGTCATCAGCGTTATCTTCTGGGTCCCAATGTATGACAAGGTCCTCATGCCGATAGCCAAAAAGTTCACCGGCCAAGACAGGGGATTCACAGAGCTGCAAAGGATGGGAGTCGGCCTATTTATCTCGATTCTGTGCATGTCGGCTGCTGCCATTGTAGAGATCTTTCGTCTGTCGTATGTCGTGGATGAAGCAGTTGCTGCTCCGATGAGCATCTTTTGGCAGATTCCTCAATATTTCCTACTCGGGGCGGCTGAAGTTTTCATGTTCATCGGGCAGCTGGAGTTCTTCTACGACCAATCTCCAGACGCTATGCGCAGTCTCTGCACCGCTCTGTCACTCTTCACAACGGCACTGGGCAACTATTTGAGCTCATTCATCCTCACCGTCGTCACATCTCTGACAACTCAGGGAGGAAACTCCGGCTGGATACCGGATAACTTGAACAACGGCCATCTCGACTACTTCTTCTGGCTGCTGGCAGCTCTCAGCCTCGGCAATTTCGTCGTCTACATCTTCTGCGCCAAAATGTATAAATCGAAGAAAGCTTCCTGAAATTGGCCTTTTTCGTCCTCTCTGTAATTCAGAAAATTGGTTAGTGATTTTCTCCAGATTGTAATATTTAGGTTCATCAACTTGCAGCTGCATGCATTTCTCTATGTTTATTTCAAGAAAATACCTACATTTATGTTTGTGCGTGTAGTAATAGAAATACTTACGTACTGCAGAATAGTCTTTCGTCTTCAAATAAGTGTTCCTTACCATCAAAACCCGTATGCAAGGAAATGGGTAAATTTACTTCTTTTTTTACTTTTAATAATTGCACGGATAACTGAACAGTTATAGAATTTGTCAAAATGGAATGACATTAATTTATTTATTTTTAAAGAATTTCGAAATGTGATACATTGTTCAGGATGAGAGAGAGAGAGGGAGTATATATGTAAAATGAAATAAGATATGTGCTTTATGCTTGCCAAGTTTTTTTAGTTTGGGGAGCGGCGGAGATTGAAACACTTGATCTCTTTATTTATCAAGAAGAAGATCTTTACTGCTTGAATGTCATCATGTTTGCCTAGTTTGAATTATGGAAACCCCATATTTTGGGTAATATTTTAATACTATAATTTTTATTTGAAAGAATAATAGTATTTGAATTATTAATCCTGGCTAATTGGTTGATACTGAAAAAGTGCAGACACTTTAGGAGGCAAAGCACTTGGATTGATAAGGAAGATTATTGGATGCGTTGATTCATGCATTGTGGAATCCAATGTTAATTCCCTAGAATTTCTTTTGGACAATGATTCACAAATCAAACCTTGTCACATGCAAAATAAAATCTTCTCAAATTCTCAATAATACATATTATAATATTATTGCTCATGTATTATGTCCTCTGTCAAGTTGATACACCTTTTTTCTTTTCTGAAATCAGTTGATACAACTTATTGAATGTGAAAAAATAAAAAGTTTCTTACTTGAGCTTTGTCTTTTATCCTAGTAATCAGTAATTATGCCCCCCCCCCCCCACATACACACACACACTCTCTCTCTCTATTTATAGAACACTTCAGGTGGTTGAACATGTTTCTGAACATTTTCTTGGTTTCTACTTTGGAGGCATTGGGGCTCCACAAATTTTGCCCTGTTACTTTGCATACCCAAAAAAACTAGTAAAATTTAATTTTGATTTTTGACAAGAATAACATCATCTAAAGCCCAAATTTCTGAGTTCGTCCTGCCTATTTTTGATTTTAATTTTGACAAGAATAAAATCATTTGCGATAATAATAATAATAGTAATAATATAAAATTATAACCAAATAAACACTAAGCTAGAATTATATATATATAGGGGATATTAAAAAAACCTAACGTTAAAACGCTAGTGGTAATTTTTTTTATAAATGATCTCATAGTATACGTAGCCTCAAATGTGTAACTATTGAACTATTATACGCTAAAAAGATGTTGAGGATAAAGATGCATATGAAAAAATGAAGTAGGCAAATAGTAGTATTGTGTTTGAAAGTATTTTTGAAAAATGATAAAATGAGTTTTCTTTTTCTAAAATAAAGATATTCAAAATTAATTTTTTTTTAATTAACAACAGATCAAACTCTACAAAATGGGAGGATCAGGAGGTGGCTGGATTTAATTTTTTATTTTTTTTGGTAGGGGACAAATATAATTTTCAATAATTATGTGTGTATGCATAAAATTGAGGGGTTGGGTGCCCCACCAACTACCTTCCTTCATTCTATGAGTATAGGAGAGAACTCCCCCATATTACTTTTTTTTTCTTCTTCTTGAGTGATCATACATTATGAGTATTTTTGTTATCACCGTATATACAAAATTCATTTGTTTTCAATTCTCATTATTTCTTACAACATTTCAATAATATTACTAAAATTCTTCTTGTCCACAAGGCCTACCATGCACCATAAATTTAATTAGTTCTTTATATTATAACGTGTTTGAGTGATGAACAGATAGAAATGATAATGATCTATTCTATTCTTATATATGTTGGCTGATTTTGGATCTAATCCCTAGTTCCCCTACACCACGGAGGATCAAGACAAGATGATCAATCTACTCTATCATTCTATCTGTAATTATAAATTATAAACGCACCATTCGAATTTTTGACATATCTCACCGTGAAACTGTCACACACAAAATTTTCTTATTTTTTAATAATTTACATCCCACCTTTATATTACTATCTCCTTTGGTTTTTTTTGGTCATCATTTGACTCACCAAATATAATATTACAAGTATCCGATATTTTGTGATATACAACAGAGAGTATCAAGAAAATTAGAATGAATTGTTAAAGAACTATCAACTACTCAAAATCTAATTAAGCTGTAGTAGGTACAATTAACGCTCGACTAATTACTTTCTAAATTTTTTAGATCTTAAAAGTTTGTGATAGTTGAAAAAATGTAACATTTGACACGGCATTAGTTTTGACTTATGAGAAGTCTCGAATCAAATTCAAGAGAACCCAATTTTGTCAAATGAATTATAAAAGGTTTTTAATAACTATAAATAATTGTAGTAGTGAAATTTTGATTAGTGCATATGCCTTCATTTCTCTAATATTGTCAGTAAATTTGTAACGTTATTTTCTAAAAATAAATAATGTAGGTAACATGTATATACACATTATAAACCAATACATCACACTATTTATGAGCACCTACTGTGAGCACCACTAACTTGTAGTCCATGTTTAACATTTTTAATTTGGGGGCCCTCCCGTGCGGTTGACCGCACGATGTGTTACACTCCTTAATTAATTAGTTTTTAATTTTTAATTTTTAATTGATTAATTTAATTGAATTAAGAATTAATAAATCTCAATTGGGCCGGATTAACAACCCCTCATTGGGAATAAACTATGAAGCACAAATACACTTGAGAGGGTTACGTATCCAGTGAAATATGTATTTAATACGAATACGGGAAAAATACGCTCCAAATACGTTCTAAATACGTATTTTTATTTTATTATTTTTTTAATTATAAATACGTTTTAAATACGCTCCAAATACATTTTAAATACGCTTCAAATACGTTTTTGAGTAGTCAAATACGTTTTAGCCATAGTTTTATTAGGTCGTGATTTTATATTTTCTGTGCTCTCGTTAGAACGAAGCGCTCTGAAATACTTACCTCTCCACCGCCACATGTTCGAACGCACGCTGTTGTTCACGTCAGACGCCGCCGTTCACGGCACTTGGGTTAGGGCCGCCTGGTTGATTTTAGGGTTCAAATGATGTATCAATTTCAAACTGAGGATATGGGTTCGATTTTGGAATGATGATTTAGGTTCGATACCGATTTTAAATGAGGATGAGGCTTTGGACTGTGAGATTATCGGTGGAATTATGAGCTGTAAATCACTAATTATGATTAAATCATTAATTGTGGTTGACTTCGTTTTGAATATGATTAAATAATATAAATGTATTGGCTGAATTTTTGCTGGAATTGTTCTAATTATTTATATGATTTTCATAATATTATTATTAATAAAATATAAATGTATTTTCAACGTATTCGTATCTTGATTTTTTTGGAAATTAACGTATTTTCGTATCGTATCGTATTCGTATTCATATTTTGTATTCATACCCGTGCTTCTTAGGGAATAAATAAACTCCAACTATGATTATTAAACTCTAATTGAGATTAACAAACCATAATTAAGAACTAATAAACTTTAATCATAGATTATAAATCATAACTGAATTTAATTAATTATTAATTAATCAAATTTGACCTCACGGTGCTGGTACGATCACCTATACCAAAGTTTTTGCATTACTAATATTATTACTTATTTTTGTCTTATACATTTTCTCTTCCACTTCCCTTAAAGCGACACCAAATGAATATATATACTACGTACTAAAATTAATCATATCATTAAGAAAACCTTAATGCTCTATATGTTTCAGATCAATTGTTTATTTTAATTTCATATGAATATAAGCAATTATTTAAGCACACACAATTAATTATAAGAAAAGTACTTGGAATATAGTATATAATACATTTTGAATAAGGTATATTTGTTTTATTTTCGAAGAGTGGAGAGAAATGCTCAAGTCTCATTATTTGAGTTGCAGACTAAGTAGCAATTTTATTTTGAAGATATATACTGGCCAATTATTAGACAGAAGAAAATATGCGACCACTTGTTTCATTCGGTGCACAATTATTCGGAGATTGTAGGTTTCAATATATTTCAAATATATTCTAAATTCTAATAGACATGTACAAATTATAATTGAAGTTTAAATGGATAGGTAGGAATAAAAAAAAATATAAATTTTATGTTTTCTACATAAAAATTACGAAGCTTAATTTGCATTTCTTGGCAACATATATAATGTCTATCAAGTGCAACTTACGAATTCCCACAAATCAAAGAGAGATATATAAGAAATGTCTGGAAATTAAGAAAAATATTTTTTTGTGTCTTTTTTCCTCCCCACTTTCTCTCATGGAGATATTGCTTGAGTAAATGTGACAGTAATTAAGGATTATATTGGCCATCCTCTCAACCTCAAAGCTTACCTGGAAATTAATTTTACCAATCAGCAAATAAATTTAACATCATTATTGTAATCTAAGACAAGATTTTGAATTTGGTCATCCATAAATTTGTTTCAATATTTATATAAAATTGGCCTTGCAAAAATGCCAAAAAAAACATAAAATATTAGGGTTTGCGTGGATATCAGAGGCCCGACTCTCAAATCGCCGAAAAACACAAATTAGGGTTTATCTCGATATCGCTATATCGGATATCCGACTCTTGCTACTTATCCCAGGTAACTTCAACTTTATAGTGAATTTTTAAATATGTCATTTTTAAATGGTTTTTCGGATTAATTCAGTATTTGTGAATTGAAACAAATTAAAACCATTTATGCCAATTTCTTGTCAATTTCCTTACATGTTATGTCCGTTTCTTCTACTTTGTAAAATTGTGAATGAGCGTTATAATCTAGTTTTTATTAGAACCACAAGATGCAAAAAATTATAATTAAATAATTAAAATATTAAGCTACCAAGAAGAATTAACTTAATCCCGAAATTTCTACCATTTTGTGCTTAATATATAGAATATAAATTGCAAGTAAAAAAAAGCATATAAATTTGAAAAAACATAGTTTGTAGAGTATTTTTATAAAAAGTAAATTTGTTCTACAATATAGAAATTAATTGTGGAATCCCACATGTATTTTAGGAATATTATACAAATAGGTCCTTCAACTCGATCTCACAATTTTTGTAGTAGTATTCATGAACTTTTGTTTAATTGTATTGAGTCCCTGAAATTTAACTCGATCTCAAAAAATGTTGTAATTGGTCCCTCAAATTTTTCTTTCTATTCAACTAAGTCCTTCAATTTAATTTTTATTCTACTGTTAGACTGTTACTCAAATGATTAATTATCCATAATTGGGTTCAACTAGAAAAATAATGCAAAAACGCCCAAGAAACCAAATAAAAGTTTAAGGACCCAATTACATTATATCACAAAACTGTGGGTTCCAACTGAACTACGATAATATAAAGATTCACTTACAAAAAATATCTTGAAAGAAGGATATATTTAGACATTATATTTTACTAATTAAAAATAACTAGCACACACGAAAGTCTTCAGATTTCTTTTTTATGAAATTAGACAATTTATTAGCTATTAGACACACACATATATAGGGAAGAGATCATATACAAAACACTTTTCCCGTAAGAAATGAGAAACGATATGGACTATTGATCTTCGTAATCTACTTTTGTCATTCTCTAATGCATTATAATTGAACATGGAATGCATTATCATAACAATGCATTATAGTAAACCAAAAATGCATTATTATGACGGTGCATTGTAATAATACATAAAATGTACTATTCTCATTTTTTATGGGAAAAGAGATTTATACGTGAACCCACCCCTATATATATATATATGCACATGTGATATACCTGTATTTTTTTAATCACAAGAATAAAACAATCGTTTTGTTTCTTCCTTCCTCTTTTCAGCAAACTTGCACCTACCCATTTCACTCATTTTCTTTCTTTCTTTCTTTCTTTCTCTTATAATTTTTTGTACCTCAAATGCTGAGATTTTATGGGTGTTTTGTCTTTTATTATTTAAAAAAATGATCTATTTAAAGATTTTATTATTTTAAAGAAAACTAGCTTGAAAAGACTCAGGAGCAAAATGTTTTATCTGAGGCAACAAGAAAAATGATAGTTAGAATTATATGTGTAATTGTATTCTATATGCATAACATGATTATATACGTACATGGAATTGTAGGTGACACGTACAATCTCTTGATTGTGTTATGCATAACATGATTGTGTTAAAATGTACAGAAAGTGGAATTTGTGATATATTTGTGATTCTGCTTAAAATAACTATATAATTTTGGGAGCTAGACATTTTTTTAGGACACCAGCTTTTAGCATTTTGTAAAAGTAGGACAATTTTTTTCGGGCTTGCAAAAGTAGGACAAAATCTTGAAAGTTATTGCGTTTGTCTGACAAATTTAGGCCCGATCGGGCTAAAGCGCACGTGCGTTGCACATGACCCTCCAGGTGGAGCCCGAGCCGTGACGTGGCGCACATATCATCACCCACTTAAAAAAAATAAAAAATTATATATTAAAAATTAATTTCAACTCTATCTCTCTCTCCTCACTTTCTTTCTCGCCTCCCCCCTCTCTCTCTCTCGTGATTCTTTCTATCGCCACTGTTCACAGCCACCGCCGCCGCCCACCACCACCACCGTCCTCAAGTTACCAGCAAACCCAGCCGTCTCCCTCTCTCACTTCTCTTTTCTCTCTATGAATCTGCACGCCCATCGATGCTTACACCGACCGTACCCCATCGCCAGACCAAGAACTGGCTCTAGGCGCGTCATCGGCGACCTCGACCTTCTCCCGGAGCTCTTCTCATTCTCCATTCTCCTTCCGTAACCGGATGCGGGTAAAGGTCGTGCCCACCCCGGAGAGGGCTCAGACCTCAAACCAGGAGATCTCCCCATAATTTTCTCTCTGAGCATTTCGCTGGAAAACTATCGGTTTCTTAACCTCATTGGAGACCATTGTCGCTGCTCACGCAATTTGGCTCTTCTATCGCCGTTGTTCTTTCTCTTCTCCGTCACGAACGTGGAAGTACTGACACTTTTGCTGAGAGTGTTGCAGATCTAGAATGCCTCGGAGAGATCGTTAGCGGCAAATGCCAGGTACCGAGCCTTGCATACGATGCCGTTGTGGCGTTTCTTGTCTTGCAATAGAGGCTCTGTCTTGATAAACGGGCTTTCCATGCTTGTTCTGAAATTTCGGAATTGGGGGAGACATGGGTTTGATGACGGCTGGGGTTTCGGAGAGGACTTCTTTGATTGTTTCTTCTTCGAGGAGTGGGTTGCTGGGGGGTAGCGATTTGCTAACGCTGCCGTGTTTGGTGGTGGTGCTTTTGGAATTGGAAATATGGCCGATTTTTCTAGATGGTGTGGATTTATTGGTGCTGAAGCAAGAGTCCATTGAATTTTTTGGATGGGTAGGGATGAATGTAGGTTGGTTTTGGTGGTTTTCACATGGAGCAGTGACGGTGGTACGGCGGCGCGGCTGAGGAATTGAATAGTTGAATGAGTGAGAAGATTTTCGGTGGCGGTGGTGGGGGAGGCAGCAACGGCGGTGGGCATTGGTGAGTGAAAGAGACGCGAGAGAGGGAGGGAGGAGAAGAGCGAGAGAGAGAGAGTTGACATTAATTTTTAATATTTTATTTTTTATTTTTTATTAAGTGGGTGATGATGTATGCGCCACGTCACGTCTCGGCTCCACCTGGAGGGTCATGTACGACACACAGGCGCTTTAGCCTGATCGGGCCTAAATTTGTACGACAAATGCAATAACTTTCAAGATTTTGTCCTACTTTTGCAAGCCCGAAAAAATTTGTCCTACTTTTGCAAAACGCTAAAAGCTAGTGTCCTAAAACAATGTCTAGCTCTAATTTTGGTCAGTAAATAAAAAAAATTATATTTGTTAAATACCCTACTAATTCGTATTTCCCCTGTATATGTATAAATTATCAAGTGATGTGCTATATATGAGGTCTTAGGATTTAAAATTCACCACTTACCTGTCCCCAATTACAGAAAAAAAAAAAATCAAAACTCACCACTTCCTTTCAATCAAAAATAAAAATACTTAATTAATTAGTCAAGACAATTTTCAGGTTATCAATTGTAATATATATATATATATATATATATATATATATATACTAATTATCTCAAATGGATTTGATTTAGTTATAAGGTGAAAATCTTGAACCAAATTTATCTAACTAAAATGATGTAAATTGTATAGTGTTGATTAATTGAGCACATGTGTTAACACGAGAATATGATTTCAAGTTTTGTACCATATATATTTCTCTTAATTATTAAAACAATACTCATTAGATTGGCATAGTTTCTTCTTGTATATATATAGCCGACCTCTATGAAATTAAATTTCTTGTCACGCACTCAACACACACACACACACACATACATCTGTGTGTGTGTGTGTGTGATGATGATGATGATGATGATGTAGAGTGTTGATTATGTGGTTGAAGAGGTAGAGGAAGTTGAAAATGGAGATTGTCGATTTCTTAGTATAAAGATTAAAAAGGAAGTATTTGCGGGAGAAAGATGTCATGTTTGTTTGTCACTAAATGCACCTCATCTCTTAATTCAATTCCCACCAAAAAGTTGGTTGCTCTTTTCCCTCCCCTAGACAAAATATACCACTAATTTATATATTCAACCTCTACTATACATACATATACATATATACATATTATAAAAAAACACACACACATGTACACACCTTTTCTAGAAGTAATTAAATCATGGTCTTGACTTGAGTTTGAGATTCATCAGATCCAAATTTATTAGTTATTTGAAATAAATGGATCGTTAATCATAATCTGCAACCATTTAAACTTCTTTAGCATTTAATAATTAGGATGTGCTTATATTTCGTTATTGTACATAGTACATTTATTCAAACACTTTCATTAATTCCCATTACCATTCATGGCAAAAAGATTTTTGGAAAATTTTTCTAAACATTTAAATTCTTGTATGGATACCTGATCAAGTTTAATCTCTGAGTGATCGACAAATTTGAAACCCCACAAATTTTTAGACACCTTTAAATTTCGAACCATATATATGAAAGCTTAATAGATAATATAAAGTTGTAGTTTGGTTGGAGTAAATGATTCTGCTCTTGGATAATAGTTAAATTATGATGTATGACATCTAGCCTCATTCAAAAATTAATTTAATAACAAAAGAAAGAAAATGACATACCGCATTATCATATCTCAACTATTCATGTATATATATATATATTATGATTGGCCATTTATATTGTGTAATTAAAAATCTTAGAATTCTTCCCATGAAATGTGCAAATGAAATCCATCATATCAGTATTTTATTCTTATCATAAGATTGCCAATGTATTAGATGTGTACAGTACATACACTAATGATACAAGAAGTAAAATTAATAATATATATCGATTATATATATTTATATATGAAAATTATTAGGGTATATGTAATTGATAGTATAAGGGGATTAATATTTCTGTCTATTTGTGGGTCAGAACTATGATGTTTACTTTTAATTAATCAAGTGGACACAATTACCAATTTCATTCCCTGATGTGACTACCCCCTCCCCCCTCCACCCACCCCACCAAGCATACACACACACACACACACACACATATATATATATATATATATAATTTTCACTGTGCTGATAATTATACAACATGCGTTATGTTATGTGTGTTTGATGAAAACCAGAGTAGTAGTGCATATTCTTCAAATTAATTAATTTGTATTCGTTTTTGTAGATGAAGAATAATATATATGTTGATTTGCAGATTAAAAGAAAAAAATAGAAAAAAAATGGAAGCTGCCTCATCTTTAGCCAACAGGGCTCCATGTTTACTGTTAAAAATGATGTTGTAATAAAAATTTATGTGTTTGGAGGAACGTAAGTCTCTTTATCTGGATATGGACAAGCTTGACTAACTGCATCTTTTTTATATTATTTAAATTCTTTTACCGTGCTGCCAAAGACGAGCTGACGAAAGTATGTTTGTCTTCATGTGATGACCAAAGATACGAAAATGAGAGCTAGCTAAGCTAAGGGGGTGGGGTGGGCTGGGCTGGGGCCTGGGGGGCGGTGGCCCCAATCCTTCGCCGCTTATGGACACTCTATATGGGACGTGGGCTCAGGATGAAAGCTCTGCAATCCACCTTCTCTCTCTCTCTCTCTCTCTCTCTGTATTACTGTATATGTATATATGTGTGTGCGCGCGCGCGTAGATGGTATGGATATGTATATAGCTACAATATGTGTATGTAAGTCTGCATGCACATTATTATTATTATTATTATTATTATTAGTATTATTAATTGAATTGAATTCTTTTTCATTTCACAGCTGCCCTAAATACGGCAGTTTTAGAGAGAGAGAGAGGGAGAGAGAGAAAATAAAAGGGAAGAAATGGTATGGATATGTGTTTGCGCCTGTGGACGACACCAAATACATAGAAGACCCTAAGTAGCATCTTTTTCGAAAACCTCATATTTCACTGAAAGCAAGGGAATACATTTCAACACAGCAAAATATTAGTATTAGAGATGAGAGAGAGAGAGAGAGAAAGAGAGAAGAGTATCACATCACAGATAATTAGCTAGTATCTATCTATATCCATGGCTACTTTTCCATTTCCCCCTATTCTCTCTCATCTCTCTCGGTCTATCTCTCTCTCTATTAGCTTTAATTTAGCTGTAAATTAATACCCACACCACACCACACCAGGTTGTTGATTTCTCGATTTCTGTAACTAGATATCGATCTATAGCTTTCACCTGCAGTCTTCGATTCCTTCCTAAAGTTTTTAATGAGAATAGCGAGCGGGAGGGATATGATGCTGCGCTAAATCTGGGATTTGCAGTTTGGAATTCAATTTCAGAAACAAATCGAAGATAGATATATTGTATACTGTAATTCAGCACCTGCACAGCTGTTAATTGAATTCAATTTAATTTCCAGCTAGCTCGCATGGCGGCTTCTTCTTCATCATCAGCTTTCCTTTCATTGAGAGACGAAAATGAGCAGCAGCAGCTTCTTCTTCTTCCTACTCCTTCTGTAGCGGCTGCTCAGCCGCCGGCGCCATCAAATAAGAGACGGCGGAATCAGCCAGGAAATCCAAGCAAGTATCCAAAACCAAAAGCCCAAATAATTTTGGTAATTAATTAAATCAAAGTAGGTGCATGAAAATTGAAATGTATGTATAATGATACCTGCAGATCCGGACGCAGAAGTAATCGCACTGTCTCCGAAGACGCTAATGGCGACGAACCGGTTCGTGTGCGAAGTGTGCAACAAAGGATTCCAAAGAGAGCAGAATCTGCAGCTGCACAGAAGAGGGCACAATCTGCCATGGAAGCTGCGGCAGAAGAGCACCAAAGAGGTGAGGCGGAAGGTGTACCTGTGCCCGGAGCCCAGCTGCGTGCATCACGACCCTGCCCGGGCACTCGGAGACCTCACCGGAATCAAAAAACATTATTCGAGGAAACATGGCGAGAAAAAATACAAATGCGAGAAATGCTCCAAGAAATATGCCGTTCATTCTGACTGGAAAGCCCATTCCAAAACCTGTGGTACTAGGGAGTACAGATGCGACTGCGGCACCCTTTTTTCCAGGTAATTTCTTTCATTTCATTTCTTTTTTTTTTTTTTTTCCTTTTTTCATTTCATTCTCTCATTATTTTGATGATGATGATGATGAGTTTTAGTTAATTAGGGCTTAGATTCTTTCTTCTTTTTTCTCACGGGATTGGAAACTTCTTACACCTTTTCTAGCTACAGTAAGTAACTCATGTGCTTCTTCTCTTTAAATTCTCTCTCTTCTATTGTCTTTCTTCTTCCTTCTTCACACACTCGGATTCCTTTTTATTTTATTGGTTTTGGAATTTTGCTTTGTTTTTCTCTAAAATTTCGTTTTGTTCTTTGGAGCTTTGCCTGTCAAACAAATGGCTCCACGTGAATTATCCCTGGAAAACGCCATCACCTAAGAGGGTTTAATTTGTTTCAAATCTCTCTCTCTCTCTCTCTCTCTTCTTTCTCTCTCTGTCTTTGGAACATCCGTCCTAACAAGTGGAGTATTACATTTACACATACAGCTAGCTAGCCTTGCCTTGGTTTCAATTTTTAACCCTTTTTAATAAAAATGAAATTTGGAAAGGGAATTGTTTTACCTGTTTGTAGTTCACGTGGTGGTAGCGTTAGCATATTATAAAAGTTTTTAAGATAGCAGGTTTGTTCTCTTGTGGGTTGGCTAGATGTTCATCTCTGTACTTGTTGCAGGTATCCCTTTTCATGATAATGTTTTTTGAGTGTCCAACATCCATTCCACCTACATCCATTCCATTCCATACTCTCTCTCTCTCTCTCTCTCTCAATTATTTGGACACTGCCTATCCATGTTCTCCATGTTGGGGCCGTGTTTTTATTTCAAAAATTACACCACTCGATCGATCTCTCATGGTTAATTTGCTTAATTCATGCATCCACTTAATTAATTGGGGGATTTTAATTACCCAGATTTGATTAATTAGTACACTAGCTCAAATTCTTCAATTGACAAATGAAGGAGGATTTTGCAAATTAAAGGACACTGTTCTTGATTAAAACGACAGATAATCAAATATTTGAAAAATGTCCTATTTTTTGCATTTGGTTGTGTAATAGGTAATTTGATGGAAATGATGATGCTAGAATTGCAGAAATTCTTCCACCTAACATCCTCAATTATATATACATATGTCTTGTCTTTTTTCTTCAAATTACTTTCTGCATTCCCTAGCTCCTTCAAATTATATAATCTAAAACTATATATCCTACCAACTATTTGTATTCTATTCGGTAAGATTCCCTTGCTCACGATCACACAACAAAAATGTCCATATTTTTAATATTTTGGCTAACCTAGCTTCAAACTACATCCCATTTCCATACATATATACCTAATTATATTCTCATTATTCAAATTTCTTACATCCTCTATAATACAATTTACCATATGATCTCTAACACTAGAGGCCCACATTAGGTTCTCATTATTACCATGATGTAAAAAAATGAGCGAACACATATTGCTCAAAAATGAACAAAATTTCATAATCCTGATCATTTCTAGCTAGTTATATTTAAAATCAAGAATCTTGACTAATTTGTTAGGCCGCCTAAAATGTTGCAGGCGAGATAGTTTCATCACTCACCGGGCATTCTGCGACGCGCTGGCTCAGGAGAGCGCGCGAAACCTCAACCCGCCCTCCTTGAGCAGCATTGGGAGCCACCTATTAGGCCTCTCCCAACAAGATCACAATCAGATCAACCCTTCTCTATCAAGCCATGATATGCTCAGATTGGGCAGCGGCACGAGGCCTGCCCCTCCGCAGTATGAAACCCTAGTCAGCCCGGGGTTTCGCCCCTCGCCCCGGGGCCTATACCTGCAGCCAAATCATGATCACGATCACGATCAAGATCAAGACCAATCTCCCCATGGAATGTTGCACAACAAATCCTCTCTTCAAGGATTAATGCAACTTCCTCAACTCCACATGAACAACGCCGCCAACACCTCGTCTCCCTCCTCCGGATCCGCCGGCCTCTTCAACCTCAGCTTCTTCCCCGGTAATAGCAACACCGCTGCCACCATGGACGGCGGCAGCCACCACCCCGCCGCCGGAGAAGACTCCACCCTCTTCTCATCAGGTATATACTAATTAATGATTATATATATCTGCATGCATGTCTGCGTTAATTAATTCATGACTCATTGATTTAATTCTTTCTTCTCATCATTAGGTAACCTCATGAGCATTGCGATCCCATCTCTATATAGCACCTCGCACGGCATGCAGACCGGCGGCGGCGGCGGCGGAGCACAGATGTCGGCGACGGCGCTTCTCCAGAAGGCTGCTCAAATGGGGTCGAACACCAGCAACGCCGGCGGCGCTTCGTCGTCGTCCCTGCTGAAGAGCTTCGGGAATTCGCCGGACCATCACGGCTTCGGCCGCAGCAGCAGCAGCGCGTATGGAGGAAACAGCAACGGCGGCAACAATCTGCACGACCTGATGAACTCCATCGCTGCGGCTGGGGGCGGCGGCTCAGCCGCGTCGATATTCGAGCAGGCGGCGGAGATGGGTGAGTATAGAGGATACAATCAGCAGCAGCAGCAGCAGAGTGGATTCAGCAGCTTGGAGCAAGCAGGGAGGTTGACGAGAGATTTTCTTGGGGTTGGAGAGATAGTGAGAAGTGTGAGAGAGCAGCAGCAGCAGCAAAGTGGGATGGATCATCTCTCCTCTTTGGATTCACAGGGTAAAACGGCGTCGCATAGCCAATCTTTTGGAGGGGGCAATTTTCAGTGAAGGATGCAAGTTTTCTACTCAATGTGCATGGAAAGAGTGATGATAACTTAAAGGTATATCATATTTTTGCTTTTAATGCTATATATGTTAATTAATTTGTTCATTACCATACTTTAATTTTCCGACCATTACATATCCTTATTGTGTAAAGAGAGAGGTCTGAGGTTCAATCTTCCCAGTTCGATTCCCGTCCCCCCGACTCAAGAGAATTAAAAGGATTGAGATTTGCTGCTCATTACCCCTAATTCGAGTTTTAAGGATCAAATTGCCTTGTCATAGTTCTTTATATATCAGTGCTCTAAGCTAGGGATTATTTAGTAGAGATTGGGAGTTATGATAAAATTGTTTAACATATGTATTGTGCATTGGCTTGCAGGGATATATATTTTAATTTTCATATAAATAAATTAAATTAATTTAGTTAGCTTGGATTAATTTTGAGTCATGTAGCTTGATGTCATATATTGATTAGCCAAAGAATTGCCAATGCTCATGAAAGATGAAGCTTAAATTAAATCCATAAGAATGCAATATTTATTAATTAGCTTTTACAATGAGAGAGCAGTTGTTTGAATCAATTCTACTTCTAAACCTTTAATCTTCATCACTTTTATTTTTATTATTATTATTATTTTAATTTTTATATGTAGAATTAATCCATGGTTTTGACTTGAGAAAATTAAATCTTGATTTGTTAAGCATGCAGCTGCAGGAGATCCAATAGGTTGATTGAAGAAGATGGCTTGTGTTTCTGTTCTGTATATGGATCCAAATCAAATGAAGTTTTTTCTTCTGCTCTTATAATTTTTAGGTGAACTAGAAGAAGAGGGAACTTACCTGAAACTTGTGATTTTAATTTTTGTAGTGTGACAATTTCTTTTTTTTGTACTTTTTGAATGAACATTTTGAGAAAAATAGAAAAAAGATTAATGCAGAAGTTTAAAGAGAACATTTTTAGTGAAAATGACATTTTAATTCTATAATTATTTTGATCTTGATGGAGTCAAGTGCCGATTTATAGGGTTATGTTTTGCTATTAGTTAGAAAAATTAGGGTAAGAAAAAACTGAAGTTGTAATCGAAGGGCTTATTTGTATATGGATTCAGAGTTTCTTAATTTTTTATATTCACCTACTGATATATACTTAAGAAGTAGACTTGGGTGATGTTGGCTTTAGTGCTCTAACCATGCGGTCGGATCTGAATTTTCACTTTTTAAGATAATTGTCAATCTATCTTATAATAATTAGGGTGGGTTTCACCAGTATTCCCAATAAATTTAAAGTAATCGGTGCCTCCATCGCAATACTAGAAGACTTAGATATTCTCATTCAACGAACGCAGAAAATAAAAAATCCGTGATATACATATTTTGACATAAAAGTATTTTATAATATTGTGCATGATATTTAGCATATACTACCTCCGTCCCATGATAAGTGGCTACTTTCTTTTGGGTACGGGTATTTAGGAGAAGAGTGTTTAAAGGGTAAAAAGATAAAAAGTGGTGGAGCCCACATCTTTTGTGTGAGAGAGGGTATTTCCATATTAGGAAAGTGGCCACTTATGATGGGACAGCCCAATAAGGAAATGTGGCCACTTATGACGGGACGGAGGGAGTAGTAGTTTGGCAATTAGGTTGAAAAGTTTATTATTTTTTTAGTATGATAATCTCATACTACACAAAACTATTTGTTTCATGTAATTTTGTATATGAAAATTCAAAATCATAAAACAATATTTCTAATAAAAGTATTAATTGCATTTTTTTTGTAGTATAAGTATTAAAATTATATTTGCCATCGGCGTTCGCAATTAGATAAAGAAAAAACTTCAATTTATAAGAATTAGTTGACAAAGTTAAACCAAAATCTCAAATTGCTTTTTTTTTATTTCTTGCGTATAAGTTTGGGATTCGTTTTGGTTTGATATCAATTTTTATGTATGATATTGAGTGAATTTAATTAATATATCCTCATATTATGTAAATGATTATTTTTATAAATATTACTCCCTCCATCCATTTCAATTACCTCGTTTAACTTGGGTACGGATATTAAAAAAATGAGTTGAATATGATAAAGGTTGAGAGAGAAGATAATTTTTTAAAGGGTATTGTTGTCAAATCAATTAGTAAGAGAGAGAATGAAGATAGTAACTTTTTTGTGGCATTTTGTATAATTAAAAGTAAAGTTGAGAGTGTTTATAATGCGTAGTGAGTATGAAACTTTCTATTTATGGTACATGTCCATTGAAATGGGACAACCAAATAAGGTAAAAACAGATCAATTGAAAT
This sequence comes from Agastache rugosa, assembly GCA_031470985.1. NCBI lineage: Eukaryota > Viridiplantae > Streptophyta > Magnoliopsida > Lamiales > Lamiaceae > Agastache > Agastache rugosa. The sequence continues at coordinate 16,602,847 of CM062602.1, read as the reverse complement.
GGGATGGAGGGAGTACTTATTTCTATAAGTTTGTATAAAATACTCGTAGATAATGAATAGTAATTGATAAGTTTAGTTTAGACATGTTCCCCAAATCTTAAATTAGTGTCTTTAAAATATCTAATTACTTAAGGGTTGTTTTTGAAAAATTATACTAGCATTAATCTTTTTACAAAAATAAAATTGTATAACCATGCATAACTATATATATATATATATATATATATATATATATATTGAATTGTGCACTATGTATATTAATCGTTTATATATTAAGTTTTGTGCATATGCTTAAATTTATAGTAATAGGATTAATGTTTCGAACGTAGTTCAGTCTGTTGTTTTTAGCAGACTTAATTAGTTTGTTTAGCAAACATTTGAGAGAATGGAACCAAGGCTTAATTAAATAATTAGAATCAGTTTGTATTAATTACCTTCCAAGATTAATCAGTTTTGCTTGTGGGATTTAAAAGTGTGTTTCTTAAACTATATCAAAATGAGGCCCAGTCCATCTCCATCTAGCCCAAGATCTTAATTGACCCATGTGCCTTAAATAGTAAGCAATCAACATTCTAAACTTCTCTCTTTTATATCACGAGAATCCACGGCCGCTACTTTCATATCATAATATCGAGCTTAACTTAGAGATGTCACAACATACGAATTTTATTTTGGAAACAATTACAAATATTTAGTATATTTCAGAAGAAAAAAAAATTAGAACTTCCAAAACTTAACAAACACATACTACTGAAATAGTAGGTAGAGCACGATAAATTTATTAAAGCTCTAAAAAAAGAAAATATTTTTGTAATCAGACGGAACTTAATAGAATTGTTTTTGTAATTATTACTAACTTTTATGATATTGGAGGGTCAAAGTCACACTAAAGTGAAGATGATGAATGAAGATGGCATAATTAATATTATGATTTGTTAACTTCTATTTGTAATTATATTGGGTACGTAATCAAGCTGCAATTTTTGTAATAAACGTAGACTTGTTAGACTATATTATGAGACTTATTCCCGCGTACGTAATAAATAAACAAACAGACACACGTGAAGTTATTGGACAACCCCTATCCGACAATTGTCACAACAATAAAAAAAATAATAAAATAAAATTAGTGCCATCTTGCCGTCTTCGCCACACTTCCCTAACCCTATAAATAGCTCTTTTAATTTCTTGGGATCTCCACACTTTGTATTTTGAACGACTCCAGTTTGTAAAAATGGTGGCGCTCGAATCCATTCCACCGCTAGCTGAACACTATACAAAAGTCGTAGAGGAGCGGTCAAGAGAAATGAGATGTGATCGTAAGTTGCAAAGCGAAGAGAAATGTGAAGAAGTGGCAGTAATAGATTTGGGTGGCTTGGGAAGCGATGACGTAGGTGCGAGGGCCAAATGTGCTTCAGAAATCGTGGCCGCTTCGTCAGAATGGGGTTTCTTCCAAGTAGTTAACCATGGGATAAGCCCCAATCTCCTTAGCCAAATGAGGAAACAACAAATCGAGCTTTTCAATGCTTCTTTCTCGACAAAGTCCTCTTGTGGGCTCCTCAACAACTCGTATCGGTGGGGGTCTCCCACGGCCGCCACGCCCGACAACTTCTCGTGGTCGGAGGCCTTCCACATCCCCCTTACCAAGATTTCCGACCAATCTTGCTATGGAGAATTTTTCTCTCTAAGGTATATATATGTATTATATGCGCCGACCTGAGCCCCACATTTTCATTTGTATGTATACGAGACAATTATGGATTTGCAGGAAAGTGTTGGTGGAATACGCGTCAGCAATGCAGAAACTCGCGAAGCTGCTAGCCGAGGTGCTGATCAAGAATTTAGGACAGGAAGTGCAAGATTTTGAGAAGATGATCAAGTGTGACAAGAGCACGTGTTTTCTTAGATTAAATCGTTATCCGGCATGTCCATTATCTGCGGAAGTCTATGGTTTGGTTCCCCACACAGATAGTGATTTTCTTACGATATTACATCAAGATCAAGTTGGAGGACTTCAACTCATCAAAGACTCCAAATGGGTTGCTGTCAATCCTAACAGAGATGCACTAATTGTCAACATTGGCGATCTTTTTCAGGTAACTAATATCAACACTATATATATAGTATTTTTTTAAATTAATTTCTATGCGTCCTAACAATATTATTTAAATTTAATTAGCTCGTTTTTGGCTTGCTGATTATAGAGGGGGGTCTTGTCGGGTTGGGGAAAAAATTAAGAAAATTATAAGTTGTGAGATTGATAGAAAATGGAAAGGAGGGTTTGATAACTTTGATTCCCTTCCTAACTCATAACAATGATGTAACTTATTTATTTATTATTGCTTCCATTTTATAATTTCTCAAACCTACTGAAAAGCTAAGATTTGTCGGACATCGATCGTTTAAATATATTGATTAATATTAGATCAATCATATCTTTGTCGTCTTGAAAATTATTTTATTGACAATTCAATGTCACAAGACAATAAAATTGCAGATTATATATATGTATATATAGGCCCAAAAGGAGGCATGGAAGTTGCAACTAACATTCTGTCGCTCAATGATCTCATTCTCCACCAATTTTAATTTAAATAATAAACTCACAAAAATGTAGCTAGGAATAGTCATTGCATTTATTCCTTTAGCCTTAAATTATGAAACTATAAACCTCTGAAAATTTGTCACTTTGTATATGTCGATTAGTGCAGTCAATTAAATACGTACGTTTGTTGACAAGTAGAATCAATACTTTATTTTAATACATGTATATTATTTGGAATATTGACTACGAAAATTATATATATATATATGTTGCAGGCTTGGAGTAACGATTTGTATAAGAGTGTGGAGCATAAAGTAATGGCTAATCCTAATATAGAGAGATTCTCAGTGGCTTACTTTCTTTGCCCTTCTTATGATTCTTTGATCAAGACCTACACACAGCCTTCACTTTATACCGATTTCACCTTTGCACAATACAGAGCCAAAGTCCAAGAAGACTCCAGATTATTTGGCCGAAAAATCGGCCTATCTAGGTTTCTACGATCATAATTATTCCTACGTATATATATTCGTCTATTATTATTATATAAGTTGGAGTTTTGTAATGAAATCTATACCATCATTTTAAAAGGAAATAAGAGTAGATTCCCCTTTATGTTTAGGAGTATATTAAAATATTCCTATTGCACTACTTTATGTAATTGATAATTAAATGTAAGGAGATTATTGCTGCAGAGAGATATTATATATAGTCTTTATATATATCTATTACTAATACGAAAATAAAGTTGCCCCTCCACGGTGCTCCGTTCAGATTTTCCTTTATTTTGGTAATTTGTCTAATTTTAATTCATATATATTCTAATTTTTATTAATTAAAATTTTATTAATTTCATATTCTTGAAATATCACATGTTTATCTATTAATCACATCTCATATTTATCTTTCCCTCTATTTAATTAATTTCTTCTATTACACATTAAAATAATGACAATTTCGGAATGCATTCTTATAAATCCTTATTTTATACATTCTTAATTCATATATAACAATATATATATATATTTAATATTATAAAAAATTTTACGTTCCTATTATTTGGTAGTATATTCATTAAAGTTTTCTTTATTATATTATATACAATTATAAAATTATATCGTCAATTAGATTATGTATAGAATTGTAAGTGCTCGAAAAGTATTAGTCAATCAATTTAATTAATTTATATATATATATATATATATATTCTAATTCGAATTTATCATTATGATTATTATTATATTTATTAGTATGTATTTAATTAATATTTGTAATACATTTGTATTTATGTTTCCGTGTGTAATGTCATTAACTTCTAATAAACTATTAAATGTTGTAGTATTGATCTATCCATGTTGTTATTGAATTCTAATAGACTTTTATGTGTCATGTTATGACACTATATTATGTATTAGAAGAATTATCATTCTGAATTATGTTTAGATATTAGAAATAAAATTTTTTTAAGTTAGTCTCTAAGCAGCACTAATAATTAAATTTAAAGTAACAGACAAATTTTAAAAAATCAAATTAGCATTTTAAGAGGCCAATAGAAAATTTGTAAATGAAAATCCCTATGAAGACTAATTAAATATATTTTATCAACATGTCTACATAGAATCCTCTTCAATTTTATTCATGTTTTTCTAAAACTTCGATTAGTGTTTGTTAGAAAATATATACATAATCAAATGTGGGAAAGATATCAAAAAAATGAACAAAAAAATTTGAAGATGTAAACATATTTTTTTTCGGTATTTTGGCAAAGATTAGATATATCAATTTAGCATGAACCAACGAGACGGTTCAAATATATTTAAAAACGAATGATTTTTATTAATTTTAATTAATATTAACTTT